>CM074107.1:13879033-14563171 GCA_037178635.1 Bombus dahlbomii | reverse complement strand
ACAATAAATTATAGCGAATAATTAGATTATATATAATAATGTAGAGGTGATTAATATAACTACTTATTTTTCTTATTAAGAAAATATCGTATAAATTTTGAGAAGTAATCACAATATAATGTATAAAGTATGTCATCAAAAATAATTTGTTGCAGGTTTTAGAGATTAAGTTTCCTTGCAAGTGTCATTCTGTTGATTCATCAACAACTAGAACACTTTTAATAAATAGTAAGTTACTGTGTAAATCCCTTTTAATTTTGGTACCTTCAATTCAAATTATAGAAATCCAATATAGAATTGAATTCAATATAGAATTCAATATATTCAATATAGAATTGAATTTTTGTGCAATAATAATTAACAAAATATATATATAACAAGAAAATATTAATGATTACCTTATATATATTTCAACAACATAATTATCTTTTTCTAATAATATTCTGCATTCTTCTTTTTAGGATATGTCTATTGTAGCAAAATAAAATTTGTTAATGAAAAACGTAAAAACCGTCACCTTCTTCCTGTGTTTGATGTTCACACTCGTCTTATGGAACATAGAATGAGAATTGCAGCAGCTACAAACAACACCATGATAATGAGAAATCTTTTAAATTCTGGTGCTTCACCTAACACTTGTGACAAACAAGGAAGAACTCCTCTTCATCTTGCCTCTTGCAGGTAAATCTGACCTGCATAACCAACACTAAATTACCAATTTTTAATAAATATTTCATAGTAGTAATATTATATACTATTATAGGGGTTATACAGAAATGGTTCGTTTGTTATTGGAACATGGTGCAGATCCCAATCTTCGTGATTCTGTAGGTAATACACCATTACATTTAGCAGCCGTGACAAGCAAAATATCTGTAGTTACACTCCTTTTAAATGCCGGAACGGATCCCTTATGCTTGGATCAATATGGTTATAATCCATTACACTTAGCACAAACAAAATTAAAGTTATTGCAAAACTGTAAAGGGAAAGATATGATGAAGATCAAAGAGGAAGTGCAAAGTATAATTAGTATGTTGTTGGCATATTTACAGAAGTATAAAGATACTCACAAAAATATGGAAATTTTGAGTAGTTTGTGTTCACGTTTATCTTTATCGAACACATCGAATCAAGTTCAGGATGATGTGAAAGATTTGTTGACTAATTTAAATGCTCTATCCATAACACAGTAATCACTTATTCATTTTATCAAACTAATAGTTTTACAAATAAATTGATATAAAACTAAAAAAGTGATTAACAGTATGCGTTAAATTTAGGTTGCTCGTAATGAGTTCATTTTAATCAATTAATTTACACACTGAAAAAATTTTTTCTAATTTATACAAGTGCGCAAGATAACGGTAAAGTTTTGATATAGAGTAGAACAGAGTAGAGCTATAATTTGGAAAGTTGTGCGAATGTTAACAAAGTAAAGTATCGCGGATTAGGAGGTATGTAATTATTACATTGGGTAGCTCTATTTATGTATGCTTGTGGTATTGTCGATATCCTTGCGCTCTGCATTATTTCGACTTTGACTCATTGACGATAGTAAGAAATATTTACATTTCCTTATAGTCAAACTATATTTCGCTCGCTTATTATTCTGACTTGATTCTGTATGTTTCTATGGGCTACAAAACAAATCAAGTTTCGATAATTAGCTATAAGTATTTTATGAAACGCGTTTTATAAATTTCATCTTGGCCTCAGAGTGTCATATTTTTGTGTGCTATATTTTCATGTTTTTTAAACTACTATTGTTTTGGAATTATTGTATTTACAAAACTTAATGCGGATTCCATACAGTACAAAAAAATAAATCATAGGATATCACATCATTAAGTCAAGTATGTATTTGATACAAACCATAATCCTCATAAATTTCAATTCATTATTATATATTAACTATACACTAATATGAAAGTTTGTATTTTCCTTTTCTTTACTCAACTAGTTGGTTTAAATAATAATGGGTAAATAACAATAAGGTTATCAATTTAAAAAATTAATATGATTTGATTTTGATAAGTAATTATGCATATAATGTGCAAATAGTTTTCCTCCAAGACGATTAAAACATGATGTGTTATATTAATTTTTTTAAGTTTATAAAGCTGCAAATAGAGTGCAAAAATGAAAGCTGAAATTAATACAATTTATAGATATTGATAGAGTAAGATTGCTTATGTAAATTTATCTCTATATATTTTGAAAAAAGGATTTTGCTTTATTTTTTATATATTTATTTTACATAATACACACATTTACATGTATGTTATTTTGTTTTTTAATAATTTCTTTTTATATTAATATTTTCTATACATATCTTTTGAGTTATTAAATATCTCATTGATATTGAACTTTATGTCCCCCTTTTTAGGTTTTCAACCAATACAAAACAATAAAGATATAAAAGTAGGCTGCAAGATATATTGTAGCATACACATACTTTGTATTTTCATTACTATTTTAGGATATATGACATTTTTTAAATTTTAGATAAATACATAAGCTAACAAATAAAGTATGATTGTAAACATAAAAAATTCCAAATAGAAAGAATCTTAAAGTGCATTCCTAATAAGTGCATTCTTCAAAATATTTCGATTCTCATATGAAATATTGTGTGCTACAACAGTGTATCGATTTTGTTAAATGTAGCTGTCGCATTATTGTATATATTCTTTCACTCTGTTTGCAGCCTCAACACTAACTATGAGAATTATATAAATGCATGAACATATGAACAAATTATGTGAAATTCAAATTGTTAGCATATATAGTGTAAATATATATCTTTTACATTGATATTCTCAATTGAAATATTTAATCTTTAACATTGAACGTAATTAAGGTTTTGTATAACTTCTTGCAAATTATTCATTTACATAACATTGAATGATATTAACTAAATGAAATTCTGTTTGAATCTTATAGTACTTTTTATTCTTATACAGCATTAAGATGATAGTGAAAATTGTTGTAATTTTTCAAGTATGGTGCATGATGCCTGAATTAGAGTGATTTTTCTAGTGTATTATTGAAAGCTAAGTTCTATATATATCATGATACGAGTTTTGCTATGATGGAAATACAATTTATGATTGCGATACTTTTGTAAGACTAGAACTGACAATCGTGAAGGATCGTGTTTTGTGTTCTCTATCCATATATAAACTTATAAGCAACTTATGTGTAACTACTTTATATATGAACTGTAAATAAATGATTTCCCTGTTAGCAGTACTTACAGCAGATCTATAAATAAAAAAAGAGAAGTACCTTGTTTCATAGAAATTTATGTTAAACTCTAATTTTCCCCGTGTATAAGCTACTTCAATCAAGTGTATTAAAGAAAATTGTGAGTTTTCCTTATATTCCTTTCTGATATATATAAGTTCCTTCTCATTCATTTTTTCTGGTTATGTCGTAACTGTATGCAAATAAAACTGTGTAAACTGTGTAACACTGGAAAAATTATAGTTGTATCAGATTGAAAGAAGCTTGGTTTGATTAATCAGATTGAAAGAAATTTTGTAGTGATGTTTCTTGTATCAATATCGAAATAAATAAGTAATAAACTAGAGTTTCTTTTTTATGTACATAATTTTATAAGTGTGTTAATGTTTTTGTAAATTATAAATAATTTGTAATTAATTTTTGTGCTATCATCGTAAAATATAGATCGTAATGTCTTTATACAACTTGCAACTTCCGTAATACTCATCAAATTATAAATATGATTCAGGATGACTCACATTTATATTGGTATACTCTAATATGTTACACACTGGCAACTATAAATATGCAACTTTTAGGCACAAAAATAATATTCATTAACTACAATAGTTTTAAGCAAACCACGGGATGA
Organism: Bombus dahlbomii; assembly: GCA_037178635.1. NCBI lineage: Eukaryota > Metazoa > Arthropoda > Insecta > Hymenoptera > Apidae > Bombus > Bombus dahlbomii. Next base: position 14,559,291 of record CM074107.1, on the reverse strand, counting down.
CAGAGGTTTTATATAAAGAAATTTATTATCATATATATTTGCTATCATACTAAATAACTTTCATTATTCTCAAAAACATTAACGATCGTTCCGCCGAAAAATAGCGGAATAACAAAAATCAATATACATTATAATATTGATCTCATCGATGACAAATTTTTTCCTTTGAGCGGTAATGTAGCGTTTTTCTAAGAATATGCAAAAATTTAGCGCTTCTTCACCTTTTTATAACGAGATGACCATTTGTCCTATTTTTAATGGTATAATATATATTGAAGGGAACTAATAGAAATGAAAAAAATTAGAAAAAGATCATGTGTAACACAATTACATTTGTTGAAAATTTTGGAACAAATATCGAACAAAAATGTCATTTACAGCCTTATGCTTTAAGTTAAAAACCCTTATTAGTCACATTTCTGCAAAAAACATTTTTATAAAATAATTCTTTAATCGTTATAGTTAACCTCAAAACTTTGATTATCGATCCTTAGAGATTCTAAGAATTCTTCAATATTTACAATTGTTTCTTAGTTCATTACTATATTGGTGCATAAATTTGAAAAACATGTGTCTTAATTAAAGTAAATTCATTTCTTGGAAAAATTTTATATATACTTAAATTGATACCAAAATGATAACATCAAGGAGTATACAAATGTGTTATGTGACTAGAAAGGATCAACTAGAACTCTTCCTAGCAATCGTAAACATATCCGCAATTATAAAGGATCGTTGATTCTCTATTACATGTGTGCCATTGAAATCTTATCCATACTGAATTTGCAATATATTTTGTACATAATTTATAAGATGATAATTTTGATTTTTTCTTGTTCACTGTACTATAAAATGAAATTGATTGTCTGAAGATAGCACAAATGGAACTATGTCAATATTATTTACTGTTCTTTTGTTTTGTGCCTTTTGTGAATAAAATTCTTGTGTTCCTTTGATTTTTGGGAAAACATTAACAATTTACAAACCCTTTTGTACTGCACAGCATGTAACAATAAATAAAATAATAAATATATATAATTGGTTTCTTTGTTTTGTGAAAAGTTTTAACCCCTTGAAATATATGCGAATGTACATGATGATTCTTGGCATTTATAACACAAGCATAAACACAAGATTTGGCACGAAACTAAAGAAAGAATAATAAAATCTTGAAAGAAATAATATAGAGAAAAAGAAAATCATCTATATACTTCTTAATTATCTTTACGCATTTCTTGGCACAAATTTACACGTATAAAATAATACAATTTATACAAATTATAATCATCGTAATATTTGTTAAACGTTATATCGATTATCTCTATAAAAATGCTTTTAGCAACAAAGAGAACATCGATGAAATTTTTCTATAATAAATGAAAGTTCTTCGTTTCAATATTAAAGCACAACTATATAACAATATCAAACATATCTTTAGTGTCCCCTTGATATTAGTTCTTCTTTTCTTTTTAAATTGTGCACTCTTATGAATCAGATATTACATCTTTAACGTGCCGCATATTATCTGTTAATTATCATGATATGTTCTTATGTCGTTCTTATTGCGGCTAATGATGTCTCGAAAAAATATTTCGTAAGCGTAAGATCAAAAGACGGTATCTGTGCGTTGTATCGAAAGATTAACATGTTCTTTCTTTAACCTAAAATGCGTCTAAATGTACAAGATTTGAGAACTATCGCGATTAAATCAATACTGTATGCCAGCATTTAGACCGAGTGACAATAACAACCTGGTCGATAATATGCATACAAGCTTAAAAAATTAGAATCTTTACAAATTCGATCGAGAAGATCGAAATTAATTTTTTTATGCTTACAATGGAAGCTACAACGTATTATACGCTATACAATCGTTTAAGAAATACAATACATGTATTTATTTACATCACTGAAAGAACAACCAGAAGGTATTGAACGGAGGAAATGATCGTTAATCCTTGATGAATTTTAATGATACCCTTTGGTAAATAACGAGGAGGAAGATACATCTAATCATCGAATTACTCAACTTATTATTATATTGTTATAATATCGATTTCGATTTATATATAACTTTCATGACCAATTCGTTGCGTAGATCGAGGATTAGGTGTATATCATTTGACCAGTACGTTATCAAGCTCAACAATAGTACTTGAAAACTAGCATAAAATCCATGAAATATTTTATAGTTATACTATTATATATCGCATAGGATTTAGGCTAATTAATAAAATTACAAATAATTAGTTAGTAAGCACTATTGAACGGCGTTACATGGTATGGTTCATCAATCGCTTCTGAAAATTTCTAGACGTTTTATATATTTTAAACAATTAAAAAACTTACGCGTTTAAGATACTTATAATATTAATAAATTGAAAGGTTGCAAAATGAATTAAGCTATATAATTTTTATAGTTATATAAAGGAATGTTAAATAGCCGTTAATCTTTAAATGACTTTTTGAAATTTTTATCTCCTTTGGATGCAAATTCAACCGAGTTTTATTTATGAGATGCAATTAGGAATGTACTTAAAAATGCGTGGGGAATAATTTAATTTTTATTATAGTTAAAACTACTGATATAAAATTATCTCGAGATAAAAAAATTAATTAAAATAAAAAAAGGTTTTAATCTAATTAGTATTTTCAATGTATTTAATTTTGATGCGTAAAGCACGTTTGTAAAGTTTTAAATAACAGCATCGGATTATGTCGTACAAACGATAAACCTCTAGGAAATAACAAGTTGAGCCTATACAAATTATGGCTACATTAATATCGCTAATTTATACATATGTACTCGTATACATCTATCGCAATTCTTTGAGCTAAATCATATTTACGTATCGCGAACTGGAATATATTAATACAGTATTGTCACCAGGACCATGCTACCATAACATATATCTTATTGAGCTTAAGATTTTAGGATTGTACAATTTGATTTCCATTGCTAGCTCTGTACGAAGTGTAATGCTAATTTGTATCAAGGAGACATTACCGACGCTAAAGATGGGAATATCTCGGCTTGCAAAGGCCCATAATCTACTTTTTCTCCATCCACCGTAATGTAACCGTTCGCACCTTCTTCTGGTTCTATTCGAAACGCCTTTACCGGTATCATGTCGACGCCAGACCGTGTTACATGGGTACCACTATTTAATCCCAACAGGAACTAAGAGACACAGTAAATAATTCTTAATATGTTGATATCGTATTTATAATATGTTGAATCTGCTTCTAACTTCATTTTAATTCCATCATAATTACATCATAATACCTTATAAAAAAAGTTGCGTTTTCTTGCTTACATTAGAATGGTTAAAATTTTTCATACGTTAATTTAGATTTCTTATAGTAAAATTGGCAAGTTCTTTATGATCAAAGTTTTAGCAATGTACGAATTGTTTCAAGATGTGTTTCAATAAAGTTGTTTAGATTTGTTGGTTAATAATAACCTGATAAATTGCTAAAACATTCTAAGCACGTGTTTGATTCGCAAGCATAATCTTGTTTACTTTTCATTTATTTATCAAGCTCGTATATTTTTAAAGCCTGTTTTGAATCACAGTTGAGCTATGTCACTGAAAAATTCGCAAATCTATTTGAATTGCAGAAGCATTCTCATTCCTGAACCAGCCGCCATTGAACTATGTGTATAAATTGTGAAATTCAGATGATGGAATTCAGATGTGCAGATCTTTTGGTAACATAGCTCAGATATGTCTTTATGATAATGTTCTTTATAATTTATATATATGGGTATATATCTAAGATAAATCGAGAAATGGAAGTTCATTGTATTACTTAAAACAACGAATAGATGAAAAAGGGTTGAATTACTTTATCAATAAATAAGCACTTAATAAGCGTTTTACTTTTAAAAAACATTTTAAAAACATTTCATTTGTTTGGCAATGAGTTAGAATTAGATAAGCCAGAGATATTATTTTTAATCGAACTATTTACCTGGAGTAAATTAGCTCGAGTAATTCCGGCTTTTATTATCATAAGCCAAATAACACCGTCCGCCAATTTGGCACGAGGTGCAAAGAAATAATCCTGGCCCAAATGAGACTGATATGCCGCGTGAACCATAATGAATTCTCCTGAAATTTTAAGCACACAAACAAATTCATTAAATAATATATTCATTGATTTATATTGAAAATATCATTCAAGTTAAAATATCCTATTATAACATCATTTAAATTAAGCGCTTAAGTCTAGGATACTATTGTATAAATGGCATAATAACGTTGGTACATTTGTTTGCAAATTTTCTTAGTATATTCCAGTTTTACTTATATTGTACGCATTTTCATAGCTTCACTCACAAGCTAACTGTGTATACTATGTACAAGTATGGGTTATGGTTAGTAATACTATTTGCCAATTTACAATGTTTGTCCTTGCGATGCTGTTCCCGATGCCGTTTTTCAACGGGAAGCAAGTGTACCAGCATTATCAAGTTTAGCATTGTGGCAGATAAAGCTGCGAATTACATAATGTGTAAAGAAACGCAACGTAAGACGCATGCAGACTATTAAGGGCTAAACTAGCATACATTTGCCTTGCATAAATTGTAACTTATCATCTGATTTCATATGCATTAGGTAATAGACTTTAAATATTACTCTCTATTTTAACGATACTTTTTACTATCTTAGAAGGGAATTATTAAAAATAATAAAAATTATTATTTGTTATTTTAGAAACTATCAAAGATATTACCTTCAATTTGCGTCCAAGAATTTGATACTTCTGAAGTTAGAGCGGGCAGCCTGGACGATGGGCCATACATAACTTGACTACTGTTCTCTGGATCTTAATTATAAACATATTATTATTTTAGGAAGAAGTACAGAGTACAGCAACTTTAAATTAATTCAAATGCTTGTAATGTACTAAACTAATCAAGAAATTAAACCAGTCTTTTTATCTATTCTTAGTTTCTAAGAACATAATATATAATAATACATAAAACATTTACAAGCGAGCATCTTAAAGTAGATAAGGTAGAAATATGATATGAGAGTAACAGCACACAATAAGAAAAACGTTTCGTCGAGATATGAAAATTATTAATGTATGAATTAAGAGCTTACCAATATCTTCATTATTGGGATCATCGATGCTATGGTAACTAGAAATTGATCCCGTGCTAAAATAAGTTGACTTTGCGGATGTCGCAGAGTAGAAACTGTCTAGCCTCTGTCTTCTCTCAGCTTCTGTTTCCAGAGTGATATTATCGCTTATTATTTCGTTATCGTCACAGCTATCAAAAGATCCATCAAAAATAGCAGGATCTCCATCGATCGCATCATGAAAGCTTTTCGATTCACTGATTTTGCTGTATCTAAACATATGATAGTATGATATTTAAAAAAAAAACTCATATTTTATTACTATTATTTAAGCATTTTCTAAGAATATACATTTCAAACGTCAATTTACAAAATATTGTAATTTGAAAATTGAACTTGTATATGCTGATAAATGCAAACCACAAATAAAATTTTTATGAGTTCCTAATGTTGGGACTTTAAACGATTGTTTTCGATGTTATTTTTATCGGATTTATTAAGAATAAATTTACAAAGCAGATGAAACTTTGAACGAATTATATCATATGTCATTTTAAATTCAGATAAGATCTCTCCAATATTCCAGATACTGAATACAAAAATATCTCTCGTTTGACATTTTGCGTTATTTTACAGACATTCTACGTAAATCTTTTTTCGTGATAATGAGATTCTTATTTCATGGTCAATAGAAAATTAATAGAGACCGTATCTCGTATAACTACAATGCATATGTATGTATTCAGAATGTTACGTAAACTCGAGACATCCATATGCAAAGTATTATTTCAGTTTCTATAAACTTACATAAACTTGACAAGTGTATTTACATATTTCTTACGATTTTTATAATACGTTAATACGATATAATACTTTGCGAGAAAGTAAGATGTTTGTACAAGAAAAACTTCGTTACTTCGAAGAACAGATAATTGAAGTTTGTATTTGTACTAGTCTGTTATCTATTAAGCGAAAATTTTCACTCCATATTTCCCATTTGACCTCAGAATTCTGTCAAAGAATTATCTTGTCAAACATGATGCTTGTTTCACTTGGCAATTTTCATGCGCAAATAATAGAGGTAATGCGTGATAAGGCAATAACGTACCGATCTAGATCATCGCCACAGCTCCTTGAATGCGATATCTGCGTTTCCTGTGCGTACTCATTGTAGGCCTTGCCATTACCCAAATTCTCCACGGACGGTACTTTATCGCAAGCTAAATAAGATACTTTTCCTTTGTATGTCCTTAAACCTATCAGCCGGGCGATGGTCCATATGGTGAATCTTTGACCGCCTATTGCACGGAGACGTTCACTCTCAATGTCAATGTCGGCGAGTAAACCCCAGCCGACCGATAAAAACGAAAATAGAATCTGATTCCTCGTTTCAACGCGTACCAGGTCCATCTGTGCCTTTTTAAATTTCACCACGGACAGTGCGCTGACGAGAAGAGGATTATAATCGTACGGCTCCCTGAAATAGAATCCGTTACTATTGGTAAATGCGCATGATTATTATTTTTAAAGCAAATTGCAATTTTTCTTAAATAAAATAATTGTAATTATTTAATTATAGCACGATTTCCATTGACCCTGCTATTCTTCTCACTTCTTTTATACGTTTGTATCTTTACAAATGTTTTCTTTTTTAGGGTACTTTATCTCATAAAAAGCGTGAAATACACAAAAGCTAGTAAAATTATATTGAATATAGACACCAAATATTTCTCTATTTTAGTAATATCTATTGAAAGATATAAAATCTATTTCGGGTGATATATTTAAATGCTAAAGAGAACGATAGGGTTAATTTTATTATTATTAATATAATTATTCGGTTTTTTAATTTTCTGTGTACGAAAATGAAATGTGAAATTTGAAGCTGTTTGTGTTTTGTAACTAAGAATCGATAATATTACGGATGACCGCAAGAGAATAATGATCGACTATTTAGTTTATTTTAATGCTGCATCAAGAAAATTGAATCTTTCTTCCGTCCTTATCATAATTATCATAATTACTATAATTTTGTAACAATGAAATTTCCTTTACAATTTTTCTCTTTTCGCTAAACGCGTATTAAATAACTACTTTTTGTCGTTATCGTCGCGTTTCATCCAATTGCCTCTATTTCTCAATGTAAAATCGATACTGAGCTATGTGCTTAAAACAGGAAACGCAGAATAATTTCAATCGGAGCTTTGTAATATTTAATTTTCTTTCACATACATTTTACAAATTTTTCATATGTCTGTGTGTGTATGTGTGTGGATGGGGGTCATTTATAGGAAAAGAAATGTCCAATAATTAAACCGCAAAGTCTATAATTTTTCTAGATAATCAACACAAATTTTACGAAACGAATAGTAGTTTTAAATGACTCATAGAATAGCGTATGTTTTATAAAACGAAGTGTTGTGAGAAACCAAAAACGTGTTCATAAAGACCGATATCGAATGAAATGAAACAAGGTCATTTATAACGCATTACCTCTCGTTACAATTAAAGAACAAAATTCGAACAAAAAAATTAAAGACTCAGGTACCAGATATCGACTTGTGTACAACGTCATCAACAAAGTATGTTGACGTACATATGTAGTTCGAAAGATATTCTACGTTAAATATCTCTTCGATCATGCAAATTTCTTTCATTATCTGTACCATGTACCATGAATATTGTTGTTGTTGGTATTTCTCATCTCGGTTGTTGCTTGATATGATCATAATTACAATTTAAGGATGGTGAAACACATTGAAACGTTAAAACACATTAATATTAAACGTGCGGAAGTAAAAAACGCTTTAGTTTTACATCGATATGATAGTATTCTCTTAAGTTACATAAGATACGTAACGTCACCCGATGACCGATACTAACTACATATGTAGTTCTCTCATTACAATGATAAGTTAATGTAAATAATTATTATCTTATAATGTGCAACTTACTTCTTTTTAAATATTCATGAAATTAAAGTATTGGTTTCTTAATTTCAAAAATATTAGTGAAAATATAATGAACAAACGATCGTTTTTAAATTATTAGAACAATATTGCTTTCAGACATGAAGATTCAAAATATACCTACTATAGCGTAGAGTGTTACTGATTGTGCAATACTTTTTTTTTTTTTTCTCTTTTTATTGCACAGATATTCAACAAGTGGCTTACGCATCTTTAACAACAGTAACGATAATGATAAACGATAACGATACAAAAGTATATGAATATTTTTTTCTAAAACATATTTATATCTCGTTATCGTATATATCGTCTAGTTATACAACATTGTAACAAATTTTTTACGACTATTGACGGTAACAGGTGAGCAGTTAACAAGCGGAAAAATCCACCTGATTCTTTAAATAGGCATGAAACCCATGGATATCAAGAAATGTGCAAATTTCTTGTTAGCTTGATGCAGATTAATCTAATATACGTCAGCTATTTCATAAGAAATAATAGCATACTTATTTCGATACTATCTACTCGATAATACTTCAAAGAACAAATATATATGCAATCGTTATATTACAATGTTATTACATTATAAGTTTACTTAAAGGAAATTAAAAATAAATAGGAGTTTAAAATTATTGCAGTTTTATAATTTGTTGCAATGTTTTATTTAATAAATATTTTCAATAAATTTCTAACGTCGGTAAAACGATGATAATATCATAATCGTTTTATAGTTTCATGATTCATTTTATGAATATGATGTGGGATAGATATTAGAAATTTGTTATGACGTAGGAAATATGAATGAGAGGAAAAGCTAAATGAAAGATAATGAAAGCAATTGAATTTGACGAAAAATGCAGGGGCACGTGTAGTCATCGACGCTTTAATGGCTAAACGAAAATTAGGTCGATTTATCGTTAGTTTACGGTGCTCATCCGAATTATCGTCCGATCCTTAAAAACATGAAATTTTATCACGTGCATATCGTTGTAGAGTAGTCATAGCTGCTGAAAAATTATAAATTCATTGATCGGAAAATTTGCAATGCACCGAGTTAAGCCAGTGGACCTTGAATATTTCATCTTATGTGTGTATTAATGAAAGGATAAATAGATTACTGCATATAAATTTTCGTTTATGAAAATTAGTTTTATTCGATTTAAATCTTTTTTATCCTGTCTATCTATCCTAAAATTCTGTTTAAAAGTCAAGGAAAATTAAAATAAATGATACAGACTATGTGCTTGTAACAATGCCTATGTTCGAAGATTGCAACTTGCCTTTTTTTATCCTGTCTATCTATCCTAAAATTCTGTTTAAAAGTCAAGGAAAATTAAAATAAATGATACAGACTATGTACTTGTAACAATGCCTATGCTCGAAGATTGCAACTTGCCTGTCGCGAAATTCATACTAATTCACAGAATAAATTGATAACAGTGATGCCTGTTAAGCGATGTTATGTCGCTCACATGTGTATAATTAACCCTTTGCTCTGCAACAATATTCGATACAATGAACCAATATGGTGCAGATTGATGCACTCGCTTACTAATATCTTCTTTAAATGGCGCCTCTATCTGTTTTCTCTATGCGATCTTCGATATCTTATAACAATTTATTTATCAAATCATTCAATTTTTATTTTAAGTGCTTTTTTAAAATAATTTCATTCTTGTAACATACATATAACTATCATTCTAATGTCCAACAACATGCTTGAAGCACGGTAACGGTATAAGATTATAAAATTTTTCAACAGAAAATTAAAAGAATGAGACAAGGATAGTGTACAATTACAGTACGTTATATAGTACAAAAAGATGGCTAGAAAATATAATGGTTAGAAAAAGAATATTCTTATTTGCCAATAAAACAGATTTTTCATCAGGTTGTATATTTCAATTTCATGATAGTAAATTTGATATATTTGAACTTAATTAAACAGTACAGAAATTCTATAATACATAAATACAAGGTATATACGAGTGAGAAGAATTTTGCCGAAGATTTTAGTAAAATTATTATTAAAACAAATCCATTGTCTGCCGAAATTGCAGAAACGCCTTTCTACGAGCATGCATATAAACTGAACGAGCCGGTTGCGGGCGGAAATAACGACTTCCTCGGAACGACCGAGCCAGACACATAAAATAAATCACGAACCCGGATGATCCTAGAAGAGACTTACTGTTTAGCGTACGCGATGGATTTCGCCAGACCATTACCGGAACCACAGGGTATCACACCAAGAGATAATTCCTTCAGAGCTTTCTCCCAATCGGGCCTTTGAAAAAGCCCATTTACTACTTCGAACACGATACCGTCGCCTCCGACCATCAGCAGCCCGCTCCATTGATAGATGTCCCTCGTACGCACGAACTCGCGTGCGTAATTGGGACACTTGGTGATGTGAACATCATAAGGCCTCTCAGCTTCCGATAGAATCGGATGGATCCTTTTCTGGAACATTTCTCGACCTCTTCCTGGTCCCGACTTTGGATTCAGCAACACCAGAATCTTTCGTTGTTCACCTGGACACGCTGCAATCAATTCAAAGGAGTTTTTGCTTCCTTTTTCCAGTTCTTTTTCCATTTGTACGCCGCAATGTCATATGGCGGGTTGAAGATCATAGTAATGTAAGCGATGATTTTGAAAATTAGGATTTAATTATGTTTCAACTATTAAAACTATCATTTAATTTTAGTTTCATAATTAATTAAGTTATAGCTTTATTCTTAATCGTGGTACGTTTTCATAACTTGAAAAAACTAAAAGATTTTTTTAATAAAAAATGAATGAATCTAATGAAAGCGGAGACTGCTACTTTAGGAGAAATAATTCTTTATATGTTACGGAAATTTTCTTTCGTCGAAAAGTTCGACTATTATTATTATTTTCCAAGTTTATATTATGTCATACATTTTGTATTGATTTTTCTAAAAATATTTCTTCAATATTTGACTTGTTTAGTTGGTAATGTATCAAGATACAATCACGTTTACTCGTGTTATGCGTACAATTTATGGGTGATTTCTTATGAAACCGTAGGCACATTGTGCACGTCATTGCGATTCCTGAGTGCTGCGATACAGACCGTTTTCTTGACAATCATTTCAGCTTCGAAGTCACGCGAGTAATTCATGCTATACTTAAAATTGGCTTTACTTTCTTTTTGATTCTTTGTGGTCTTAGTGTTTATGTTTAATGAAACTTTTCCGTTAATTTTAAAAGTTAAAATATTTTTTCTCAATTTTACAATAGAAGACTAGAATCTATATATATTTCAAACCCGAGTTTAATTGTATTTTGTTAATTTTGAGGTTTAGAATATCTTTGAAAATTTTATGAGAAATCTTTGGCCATATAATCTCGTACAATAAGGAGAAGTTAATCGAGGGTAAAGAAAATTTCTACGAAGCAAGAAATCCCTGGATAATTACGTGACGTGTAACGCAACGAGCGTGTTTTAATCTTTGGAAGACGCCCCTGCAGACGCCACCGCAGCAAACCCCTTTGCAGAGATTTCTCTGCAGTTCAGTCGTGTTCGATTATCTTGAATAATTCCTTACAAATGTATTCTAATATATACCTAGTTTTTATTTTATCATGAAGCATGCTGTTTATTTTTGCGTAAAATATTTGCGATACGATTTTCTATTAATTATATACGATTATTGGCTAATTCGCTTATAGTTTATGCATTTTTATAAAATTATATTCCCTATTTAATATTTCTGAATTGCATGAAGGATTTCTTTACTCGCAATTAGTTGAGATTGAAATACGATAAAAAATGAACAAGAGAATTGATTACTGCGATAATAATTGAACACTTCTTAATTAATCGAGATGTATGGACTATCATTGGAATAAGCCTGCTACTAAATATTTATATAAATGTGAGTAACTGATTTTATAAAAGTATATAGTAACAAATTTTTAAAAATTATGTGTGGTATAGTCAAATAAATATTTGGTACGACTTTGCAAAACAGATTTTATACCGATGGTTGCGTTTATTTATATAAAACCTAACAACGTAGAAAATTTGTGTTCGATCGAATTTTTGGAACGAAAAATTTCATCTTCTGAAAAATGTGTTGCCTACATCTCCGGCAGAAAAATGGAGAAAATAGGTTACCAAATTTACGAACGTTACTATTTTCTGTCTAAGCAGCAATTTAAACAAGCTCTGCTTGTATTTACGTAAACCTAGGAGTTATGGATCGTTAAACGCAACTAGTGAAAGTACAGATAAGGTAACACCAACTATAAAAGGTCTGAGAGTCGAGAGAAAACTTTTGGAGTGAATTTAAAATCGTATATCATCTTATATCATTTCTCGTAGCTTTATTTATATAATTTGACAAAAATTGTATTCAGCATAGCGGATAAAAAAGGTATAATAACATAATCGTCGTGCGTGACTCTGTTACTTAATCTCTTTACCATTTTATGCTAAACTTTGCAAAATTATCTTGCGAAAAATATGACATGCGCGATATAGTTTCCAAAGCGTATTTATGGCTAATTTGACTTATTTAAAATTTTTAATAGGAAGATAAGAATTTATTAAAACCATTTGCGACAATTTTTACTAGAAATTAAAAACAGTTTTCAATCAAAGTCAAAGTAAAAAAATTTTAACATCGCTTTATAAAAATCGCTTTTTCTACAAATTAGAATTCAAGGTCAATGATAATAAAGTACATGTGTATTTTGCACGGATTATTCTCGTATCACCGGCTATCTTTCGCATACTGATCTACGCCATATGATATACCTATATTTATAATATACGTATATATACATGCATAGATAGATAAGTGCAAAAAAATATATTATCAAAGATAACAGATATCGTGAAACGATTCCTCACCAAATATGCAAATAAATTTCGCTCTTATCCAATTTCATCACAGAATCGGCTCCGATTCGAGAAGCAACAAACCGAAAAGCTTTGAGTTCGGGCAACTGAACCAATATTCGATAACGGCAAACAACGAACAACGATCGATCCCTGTAACGAGATGCAATCAGCAATTTTATGTAGGTCATTTTGAATTAATTTGGCTGGTAGCCACATGGTCCGTTGCTTGAGAAAAATGTCGAAACACTTCTGGCGACGCGAAGACGCGACATATACACGACCCAATTGTTCTTTTGTCTTGCATCTTATGTACGCACGGTTTGCCACATTTGTTTCACGTCGATATTACTGATAAGCTCATAAATAAAGGATCTATCCATATGGCTGAATGTTATATAACGGATGACCACGTAAGTAATACGTGGCCATTCAAACGCGCACTGTAAACAAACTTGTCAAGAGAACAATTTGAAAATTGACGGAATCAGCCAGTCGCTATGAAACTTCTAGCGTATCCCGATCACCAACTATTCAAACCGGTGGTCAGATTTAAGCTATGAATGTATTATTTCCGATTCCGAATGCTATTCGTATTCTCGCGGCATATCTCGAATAGATGGAGAAAGAAGAGATCGTTTATCATCGTTGTTACGTATTTGGACCTACGGACTTCGACTATTTACCAATTTATGTTTTATATTTTACTGCTCTTTTTATTGTTGGCATTTCAAATAACACATTGTTTTACGAGAGTTTTATTTGAATACCTACTTATAGAAACTTGATAGACTATACTATATATGTTTACTGTATCTACTTATGGAAGCTATCAACATATTATAAAAAAAACAATTTTAAATTTCATTAGCACTGTAAAACACGGCTCGTAATTATATGGATAGAATTTGAAACGAATCTTACGATCCTATTGATAAAAAGTTTCTATACTAAGTATTCCAATACTTTTGTAAGATATAAGTAGCATCCGCGTTTTAAATATGCTTGACTCACAACAGCATTTTAATTGAAGTTATTACTTTAAAGCACCTCCAGGACTTGAAAGTCTGTAGTTCGCGTGAAATCTACGTCACTTTAAAGCCTTCTAAAAAAGCTGAAAATCACACACGAATAAATATTCTAGCTCCACTCTGGTAATCATTTGTGTCCCAACGTTGCAACGACGCACGAGAGAATATTTGAGGAGGAAAGCATGTGCCTGTTGCGTTTAGAAATTAAAACCCTGTGAATGCACGGACATACCACAATACTCAAGCTATACGCGAATGTGTAATATATTTATATATTTGCGAGGGTGAGCATTTTTAGGGTTGAACGGTACGTGCCAGGCGTAAGTTTTCAAAAAAATTTTAGAAAGCATTATCGAGCGAAACGTATCCTTAGCGAATTCAAAACGGTATGTATTGTGCAGCGAATAATATTGTGTAATATATTACTAAATATTACTTAATAACAAAATAAATAATATTAGATATGTAATAGCAGAACTCCGTATAAATTTTGCAAACATATTTTATAATATTATGTCATATGGACGAAAGTTTTTAAAAGCATTATAAAAGCTACAACAAAAATATGGAACGTGAAAAAATGGTAATGATTTTACTCTTAATATATTACTTATTACAAGATAAATAATTTATGTTAACATTATATGTTAAAAAAAAGCTAGACATACTGAATTAATGTTACGCTTGTGGAATAAGCTCAACGGTATGTTGATGTTAGAGATTAGTATGTATCGATATAGGTGAATAGCACACTTTGGAATGTGAAATAACATGTGGTCAGCGTGTAGCATCGATCAGTTTATTATTTAATATATCTAATCCACTAAACCAATATAAAATAAACACACTATTCATTAATTCGCCATATATTATTGAATAATATAAACGATACTTTATTATACATAAAAGTTCTCTAAGTATGCTGATATGAAACTTGAAATAAATTATATGATATCGAATAGTATAAAATATATGTACAATATATAGGTACCTACATATCAGCCACTGTGATCTGTATATTCGAGACTATCTTCAAAAATTAGTGTGAATTATTGAACTACATTGATCTCAAAGGACTGTGTCAAAAGAGGAGCAGAGTAGATGGACGGTTATTTTCGTCAATGCACAATAAATCAAGGAGTGACGTAAACGGAATGCACAGCAATAGTTCAATGTATTTAGTACGAGGCCTTGTGTTTTATTGAACAACAGACTTATAAAAAGCGGAGATATTAATCCTTGCAACTGTATCCTTTTAAAGAAAAAACAAAGAGAAGAAGAAAATAAGATCAAAACTTTAGAAAAAAAAAAAAAAACGTTTTTCATAATATGTATTTCCTCTCGTTTAATCTTCTTTCTATTCTCAGAGCTCCATTAAAGTTACCCCTTTTCGAGAGTTTCAAGCATGTCCCATGGTAAAACATTATTCTAACAGAAACGCACGTTAGAACTAATGGTCAAACAATATCATGCAGGATAAATCTCTTCCTCTTAACCAATATCGATTGCCTTTGCGCCAACAATAAAATATAAATTAACCTGCAGTTTGATATAAAGCGAAACTGTCTGGATGAAAACAGGATGTTCCGGAAAACATGATATTTGAAATATTGCCGCAATTATTGATTTCGTGAGAGATGAACAAAATGTGTATGTTTGTTTTATTATTTTTCGAATGTAATTCGATTTTATTAAATTATCAAATTAAAACATATTAAATTTGGTCATTCTGTATGAAACAACCATTTAAAAATATGTGAAAATTTCATCACTGAAGATAAATAGCGATGAAAACTCGGAGATACGTTGTTGTGTACCATCGACAAATAGCTTCCGTGCCAAACAATTTATAACAGTTTTACTGATATGAATGAAAAACTATAATGGTATAACATTGTACTATGCATAATATCATACTATCAGTGAGTAGATTTTGGCAGATATTGTAATGAAAAAATTTCATTAGTGCAGATAGTAATGGTATATACATTATAGTATTAATACACTGAACCATTGACGAGCAGAGATTTTGTATTGATTACAACTTGATATGTATATACTTTGTAACACGCAACATCGAACCATATACAAATATATACACATATGTATGTATGTAGTATGTAGTACTTACATAAGTAGCATTAAACGTTTTTGTTTATAAATTAACCGTTGACAGAATATTCAATAAGATATTAACATGAAAATTCACGCTATATCAAATAAATACATGGGTATTATTTGAGAAAAGAGACGGAAAAACACGAAATGAATAGGCCTCAATGACAATTAACCTTTTTCACTCATTCGGTTAGAATCTACACGTTGGTGAATTGTTTCATTATTGTGCGTCGGGCAAGTATCATAATTCATCTATAAAACAGATATGCTAGTCTTTTGGTTGTTTACTTTATGCGATTTAGTTTAGCCTTTTTACTATATTACACTATTTATTATTGCATTTTATTTATTCTATACATTTTACACTATTATACATTTTATAATATTAAATATGGATATGCATAGATTCAAACATCAATACATTAAACATGTGCATATGTTTACAAACATTAACGAATAAAAAATATTCAATCTGAGAAAGAATAAGCTATCGGTAGATCATTGGAAATATCGAACTTCGACCGAGTCCGACTGACGCGATAATTTTCTTGCCTTGGACATAAATGCGATAAATTTTTAGCAACCATGGCATAACGGAGTTTTAATACTTATGCATCTAATCGTAATAAGCAGCGAGACCGACGTAAATATTTTTTATGCAATAAAATTCGTTTTTCTTTTTGCTTCGCAAATATTAGTTTAAAAAATTCACGATTCGAAAATACTAATTATTTCATAAGCATAATAAAAGAAAGGAGAAAGATTCTGGTTATTATAAATTTTTGTAAGCGTAATAACGATAAAATAAAATATTACTAACACACAATAACGTTTTGATTACTGCAAAAGTCTGTCTTCTCTAGATTTGCTAATTTGTTTTTTAACTAAAATACATGTATATCAATGCGAATAAATTTCCATAGTTTATTCAAACTCTTTCTCTATTGATAATATCAGTGTCAAATAAATAACACTTTTATAGTATTAAAGTTTAGTGCGTCATGTAGCTCTCAAATTAGCCTATTATGTACTGTTTTTCCGGATAGTGACGTAAAATGGATGTTATAAAACAATTTGTAATTTTTTTTTTTTTTTTATGAACTTTGCTAATGTTGAAGATATTAGCTCCGATAGATATCACTTTTCAATTAAAAAGATATATGTTGATCTTTGCTTATATCAGTGATCGAAAATACCAATTAAACCTTATTTTTAATTCTGTATAATTTGACTTGAAAATTTAAGAACCATAGGTCTATGAATAAACAGTTTTACATTATCATTAAAATATTAGATTTTGTTATAATTATAATAGTATTATTATTGACATTAACCAACTTTTCTTAGTAATAATTGTATTCCTAGATGTCACATTAAGGAATTATAATCAATGGTAAGTAAATACAGAACTTTAAATAAATAAAAAATCTTTACAATGAAGAATCATATAATGCAATAGAAAAGTATGCCATATCATAAATTGTAATACTGATACAGACAATTAGAAATAAAAAAAAAATCAATTCATGTATCTATTATAAATAATATTTGATCAAACTATTGATAGTATTGGAATATTAATAGCTTTGAGACTAACACCACTGACAGTACCATTCACAGTAATATGAGCACTAAAATTATTTATATACTTTACAATTTACGATATTGTATGTAATTTAATTACTATTTGCTATTATTGTTGTTCAAAATTGAAAAGATTAATAGCAAGCATTTATTTCTAATCCTTTTTCCTATAGTTCCTAATTTTCTTATAGTATACAATTTGTCTATGCGAATTCAAAATAAACAGAATATAAATAAAAAACATTGTTGCTATTAATGCATTAAACTATCTTTATTTTAATCAAACTCAATTCCTTACTAAAATAACTTTTTTATCGAGTAGGATAAAAATACAAAAATATTATCATCAGATATTTTTGACGATAAAAAAACCGATTCATTAGTCACACAATTCTCACTATTCTACAGGTTGTTGGTGTTATTAAAGAGACAAAGTCTTGGCATTGATGCAGCAAAATCTTGGAATCAGTTACCTTTAAATGTCCGAATAGTAATAATCTCGCAGTGGGTTAATAAATTTCTATTTTATATCTAAATTTATTAAACGCATAATTTCATGCCGTATTATATATATTTCTTTGAAATAATATTAAATAATAAACAAAATTTAAATAATTATTACATTTGAACTTTTCTGTGCAAACTCAGTTCTTCCTCGAATTCATAAAAATGTATCCTTATTACAGAATTGCATCATACCAGACACAATTACACGATCTTTTTACTGCGTTATACAATTGAAAACTAACATTTCATGCATCAGGGCACAACACAATGCTTGTAATAACGAGCCAATAACGAACAATAACAACAGCACTGCAATTATCAGTAAATACTAATTATTATTTAAAATTTAAATAACATTTCATAAAACATCGAAACACTAGATACTATTGACTATTACTATTCTGAATTTTCATTATTTACTATCATCGTGTATTTTATCATTACAAAGTATAACTAATTCGAAACTTTTGTTAAATGCGTATGTGGGAAAGATTACTCTCTTGTGTTCCATACTTTATACTGAACCGCTTTAATCTGTGCAACTAAATTTCAAAGCGGATCGTGCTATAAAAAAGGTGTACAATTGTTCGCCTTTTTCTTCTCAAGTGGAAACATATGCGTTGTATACACGCAGTGAAGTGAAAATTCAAAGTGAATCGCATTCGATTGCGGTAAATTAAAATATTTCACGAAGCCTTGCCGAGTTATCAAGCAAGGGAATCTGATATCAATTTTCAATGAATAAAATATTTACGAATGTGAAAGTTGACAAAGAACGGGGTACTTGAATCTAATGAATAACTTTTATCGAATAACATTTCAACAAAGTATTGTGTATTTATTTACTGATTTTCAATTAGTAATAAAATTAGTAATAAAATAATATTGAAAAAGGATGAAGACAAAAGATTAAAACTTTTTCGAATTTTATTGGCTTTTTAAAAATTTAACAAACACATGAGTTTTTCATTTCTCACATTTTTTTCACATTTGGAATTTTTCAACACTTAATGGATAATCACAAAACGATCATATCCTGTTTACAAGATAATTAGTATCATTATTTTGAATATTGGCTATGAGAAACGTGTTACATTATCTATGATATAACCGATTTCATGAGCATTATTATAGGAATATTTTGTTGATATATAAGATTTAATTATGTAATGTTGTTAATTATTAATTTACAATGACGTATGTCAGACCACTGCAATTTTGATAAAATGATGTTTTATAAACTAAAGTTATAATTTAGCTTACTGCAAAACTAAACACATGATATTTTCAGCAGTTGAAAAACACGATTAATTCAAATTCTCAGAATTCTGACTTACAGTACTGACGTAAGAATAAAATTGATTGAAAAGCAAAAAGAGAAATAATTTAAGTGCCCGATGACTTGTAATAACCAGTTTCTTATTTATTTAAGCAATTTATTTAATACTAATTCTAAAAATGTACATCTATAACTGAGTTATCGTTACTGTATAATAATATACAAAAAGGATAATGTATTCAATATATACATAGAATTATGTAGAAACATATAGCAAAGATGAATTAAACGAGGAAAAATACGAGGCTGAACTTCGTTTAGTTTTTAAACTAAGATAGTTCAGTTTCGGGGAAATCATAATGACTTTATTCAATATTACTTCGTTTAAAGTTTTGTTCTTGAAAAACATCATTCACGCTTATTATTACCATGTTGTTATACTGTCTTGCAAATAAATGCAATGACTAGCAATGTTCTTGAATGACAAGCATGTATATATACGGGAAGTATAATAATTACAGCATACGAGTAATTAGTAAATCAACAAGTTCTACTATTATTTTTAGTCTATACCAAAAATATGGAAAATCATAATTTTAAAATTACTTTTTATATAAGAGATAAAAAGAATATGGTACAAAAAGAGCATTAGGAGGATAAATATAAATTTTTGTTCTTAAGAAATACAATAATGTTTAAATTTTCTATTTCGAAATTTTAATAACAAATTCCCAATATAGACGCGATTTATTGCCTTTAATTTATAAATGGGCACAATCAGATTCCATTACATAAGTTACATAATTCTGAGATTTACACCTTTTAGCGACACGCATATATAACACGGTGTTAACCTGTGTAGCTTCTAAATTAACATAACATTATTGACATTGTGAACCAGAGAAATATTTCAGTCAAAATAAATATTATTTAAGAATAAAATGCGAAAATATAATTCTCGCTCTGTCGATTCTTAATGTCCAGAAAACTTTTAATAACCGGAGGTAAGCATGACGCATTAAAGGAGATTGAAAAACTTTTCATGGAAATATGTCGGCAGACATTTCGAAAATACAGAAGGGTATTCAATATTCAAAAAGTTTGAAGTAGGACGAGAAGAAACATAAATTCTGCAAGAATTATGATTACGATTCAGAGACGGTGAATAATGATTTTTTTGCTCAATTGCATATGTTCTATTACGTAAAACAGGATTGAGGAGAAAAAATGGAATATGCAAGAAGGTGAAACTTTGTTTTACGATATTTCGGAAATTCAAAAAGAGCATGGGCATAGTCCAAAAGTTTGAAGCAGAAAGTGGAGAAACGCGAAATCTGTAAAAATTTTCAATTGTTAATGTTCTAACACTAATAAGACAAGACATATTTATTCTAATAATATGTAAATACAATTTTAAAGATGACCATATAGTAGCCGTTGCAACTTTGAATAAAATGTTTAAAAAACATTAAAGTATATTGCTCAAAGTAACTGAAACATTTTATTTCCACGAAATAACACAATATCTTTTCTAAGCATTGATCTGTACTGAATTTTACAGTACATAAATGTTTCTTTCAAGATACTGATTTAAAACTTTGACGTTTTTATTGTACACATTTAAATTGTTTTAAATACAATTGAAACAATAAAATCGTCTTTGACGCAAACACTTTTTTAGTAATGTATTTAATAGTTCTAACGCATCTTTTATGTTTCCGGAGAAAATGTAAGTGCAAGAAATATTGAAACGAATACCTACGAATAATATTTACGATTCGTAAATGAAAGCAAACATTGAAAAATATGTGTGCGTATGAATCTTTGATTTCCACATGATTGCAATATTTATAAATGCGGTGAGTAAATGCATTTTAAATGAACGAAGTAATTAAAGGCGATATAAATCTAAATTTCTTCCAATGTTTAATTTTATGAATAAATTTTAAATGAATAAATTTTTTCAAATTTAAAAATTAAATAAGTTGCAATGGTTATGAATCGAGATATAGAAAATTATTGCATCGTTTATCTGAAATGAATGTACGTGGAAATTCGTTCGTATGATATTGCAAATGACTGATAGTGTGCGTATTAAAAATTTCTTTTGGAAATACAAATAAAAAATCTTAATCTTTGCATGAATCAACGTAAGAAACTTGTAAATTGTTGTGTGTGCGTGTCTGTGTGTGTAATTTAATATTCCTTTAGATATAATTAAGGAGTTTGTGCGTAGAATGACGTGCGTATAATCTAACTCCGTACCTGGGATTCTTTTATTCATACAATCATTTTTGTTGAATTTCAGATATATCAATCATTGTAAAAATGTACTCATATAACGACAACATACAACTTCCTCCGTTTCGATATTGCCTTACTGGAACATTAAGTAGAATTCTATGTAATCGATTATTAAAAAATTTAACTATCATTATTCAAAAGAATATATTTCTATAAACAATAAACAATGACGTATTTAAAAAGGAAAAAATAAATGTTAAAAATGATGTGTAGAAGAAAAAGCATTTGCTGCAAATGAAAGTACAGTTATTCTAATACACATTATCTAGAATCTAGACTTACTCAAGAAAAGAAATATTGGCGTTTGGCCTGCATATATTAGATATATAATAGAAAGAATTTGAGATGACTATATATATATATAACAATGTACCTACTATAATTTAAACTATATTTGCGAAATAGTTGATTATATTTACAAATGTTAATTATCATTAATAAACAATATTTTATATTAAATTACCTTTCATCCCATACCATTACAATACCATTCCTGATTTATTAACTATTTTCATCTCAATAAGACACAATCATGTTATTGAAATTAACATTCAATCATTAATACCTAGATTCATCCATAATGTGTAAGTTTATTAGCGTAAATATGTAGAAGGAATTTTAATGAAGCTTTTTCACGTTTTATTATTTCGTAATTTCTAGCATTGATTACCTAACATGATCCTACCTTAAACGTTTTCGTTAGAAGGGTGGGAAAAGAAACATAATTTATCGAATTATCGCTATGTGAATGTCTTGTTACGATGAAAAAGAAAAAGGAAACGAAAAAGAGATTGAACTCACCGCTAATCAACGATTCCAGATTTTCGTGACTGGGGCTCATAAAACTTTTAGGCACAGGCAAACCAACAATGAGACATTTTATAGCTAATCGCCACCTGCTGGCCTCTCGTAGATTATCTTCGTATTTGTCAAAGCTGCGGAATCGTAGCGTGATCGTGGTCCTTTCTCGTCTCTTGATACCTTTCATACGTGCCTTCTTCAGCGTGTACGCATAAATATAAAGATAGGCCGAAGTGTCAAACTCGTCGTAGGATTGATATGCTTCCACAGACTCGACCAGCTTAAATTGAGATCTCGAGGTACCTGGTCCACAAACACAGCTTCCCGCGCTTTTGCGTTTCGAACGCATACATCTGCACCCTATTATGTCGTTTAGAACGATCGTTTCAACCTTCGTCGCACCATTATTGTCTTTCTCTAAGCTGAGACCCTTTTCTGTTAGTCTCACCTTGTAGTAAGTGTTTTTCTTCGACGTAACATAAAATGTTTCCTCAAGAAGAGTGTTAGAATGCACTTGACCACCGTCCTCCATGACACACTGATGATTGTCTGTCATTCAATAAGATACACCAATCACATTGATAATTATACCATAAGAAGATCATTATCGTAGTAATTAAGGTACGTGATAAACAGACATCTCTTTCCTATCTTGATAAAGTTTCCTTTATTGCCACGGTAGAGAATTGTTGCTTCGTACCATTCCATTTAAGAAAGAGTTCCCAATTCACTTAACGAGTTAATTTCTCTTGCTAGATTTTTTCATTCTCTCAGACATTTTTTCATCATTTAATTACTTAAACTGTTGTGTTGCGAATTTAATGAAACACGTGCAGTTTCCAGAGTAATACACTCATAACATTATCTCTCATTAAAGAATCCATTTTATGGGAGGACGGTATTTAAATCGCGACCACGTAACATAGTCAAGGTTCTTTCCGAACCATGTACGATTAATCAAAAGAATGCACTACTCTGTATTTCGATTAAAAGAAATTATCTCACCATTATCTCGGCTTCTTCTGTACTTGCGCGCATTCGAACATCAAACTGCTTCGAACACACCGAAGTCACGGCATATACTGTTTATGTGAAACTTGAAACTTGACGGACCAATTGCTGGAGCACCCCAGCGCTACCTTGTGTTGGTAAATTGCAATTCACCGACATGTTTCTTGTGCAAGGAAACTACATATGTATATTTAGTATGACGGTGAGATTTTGTACAGTTGGTAAAAACGAGTTGACGAAGTCATAAAGATAGTCGTAAACTCTACTAAACGTTAAATGTATATGTTCCGACAATCGAAACAGGTATTTAAAACCTATTGGGGTAGATAAGGAACCGGGGCCCTGTTCAGGACTGTACAATGTAAGAATTGTTTCTTGTTTTGTAGCATATTTAAAAAAATTTTATATAATAATTCATTTTAGATATACATAACCTGTTATTTTTTACAGAATATATATATATATATATATATATATAATTTCCAAATACCGGCTCTAAGTAGGGCTATATCAATCGATCGTTGACATTTAGTATTTTAATTTATGAGTTTACTATATCGGTTCTACAAATTATATTTGTGATTTTTTACTAAAGCTTAAAAAAATAGTTCGTTTTCTTTATAAATTGTCTTTATAAATTATAGATTTATCTAATCTGTAGAATTAAGATCGATTGTTTTTATATACATATTTTCTCCATTTTTGTTGTTCTACACATGCAATATGATCATATTTTCCTTTGATAATACTAAGTAAATATTTCAGTTTTAATTTCAGTTTATTTTCTTCTCTGGCATATATTGAATGCATATATTGTACTATATGTAAAAAAATTGTTCTAGTTGCATATATATATATATATATATATATTTATAGTTAATCAAATTGAAAATTTATAGAACTTGTTTCTATCTTATTTACTGCTTTTACCAAATGAAACAAATACATTTCCTTTTAGAAATTAATTTATTCCCACATAAATAATATCGAGTGAAAATTATAAATTAATTTCTTCAAAAATAGATTAAAAAAGAAAATAAAAATAAAAATTTACATTAATTTAAACCGTATCCAAACATATATATGTATAATATACTAAGCAAATTACTGAATATTGTACGTAGCTTAAATTAAATATTAAAAAAATGATTGTTTTATTTCTTCATGTAAAAGTTTATGTGTTAAAAAAAGTTATATATAATATTTCTTTTTAACGATTATATATAGTAGTTTCTAAAATTTATATTAAATAATTTTTTTTCTTTATTTTGGCAATTCTGATTTAGTGATACATTTATATACGCATCAAAATTACTAACCTAGATTTATATACATAATAAATAAATTTGTTCATTTTTAAATTTATTTCCATTTTCATTTGGATGAAAAATTAATATAAATTTGTACATTAAGTTGTTCATTCCATAGTTTTTACATAGTATTTATCGTACCAATTTTCCATTCTCTAACAGCGCCCCCTTGAATATCCGTTTACACGGGTCTATCTGATCTATCTATGTGCTCGTTCGTTTCTTTTCCGGTGTATCAATATGGTAAGGTGGCGCAGTGACATTGTTATATTTATAAAATCAATAGAGTTTTGATTTATTTGTGTTAATCGATATAAATAAAGTTCTTTGTTAAATTTGAAAAATATTAAAGTAAGTTAACAAAAATTATTTTCTTTACAGGGCATCGATATAAACCACAAACACGATAGGAAGGTTCGGCGTACAGAACCTAAGTCGCAAGATGTCTACTTACGACTTCTCGTCAAAGTAAGTGTTTTACATGCATTTCTAAATATATATATCTTTTATTACCTCTTTAATTTTATACCAGTTGTATTCTGTATTCTATTTACAAACTAACTTCACTCTTGTAACTTGTGTTGAAAATTAATTGCGTATTACAATTGATGTATACTATTGTTGTCATAAACACGTGAGTTTTGAAAGAGATAAATTTCTTTTGCGAACCGCACTCTGTGTCAGTACTATTATGGTCTGATCCAATTTGAACGTTCGCTAGAAAAATTTAGTCAACTTTCCTATTCCGTCTTTTTTCTTTATGTAAAAGACGATTATATTAGCTGACACAATGCTACTCAGAAAGTTTATAAAAGTTCATATTTTTTATTAGGAAATTATATATTATTGCGTTTTAATGCAAAATTTGTATTTTTTTTTTTATAATTTCGTAATGAAACTAGTAAAACATTATTGTGATCTTTTTATACAATAAAAGTATAGAAGTATATGGTTTTATTTTTGTTATAGCTTTACCGTTTCTTGGCAAGACGTACGAATTCTAAGTTTAATAAGATTGTTCTTAAGAGACTCTTTATGAGTAAAATACACCGTCCTCCCATATCTCTTGCACGTATTGTCAGGTTTATGAAGAAACCTGGACGAGAAAATGCAATTGCAGTAATTGTTGGTACAGTGACAGATGATGCTAGGATTTTTGAAATTCCTAAACTTTCAGTGAGCAGTAGAAATAATTATCAGAATTTAATTTTGAATTTGTATAAATAAAATATGTTATTTTGTATTTGCTTGGAAAAATTATTAATGTATAATTTCATAATTTTTTATAGGTATGTGCTCTACGTGTTACTGAAAGAGCTAGAGCACGTATATTAAAAGCTGGAGGCGAATTAATCACGTTTGATCAATTAGCATTACGTACACCTATTGGAGAACGGACAGTTTTAATGCAAGGTCGCCGTAAAGCTCGTGAAGCTGTGAAACACTTTGGACCTGCACCTGGCGTACCACACTCTCATACGAAACCATTAGTACGCTCAAAGGGTCGAAAGTTTGAAAGAGCAAGGGGACGTAGGCGTAGCTGCGGTTATAAAAAATAAATTTTGTTTATTTGCCATCATTTATTGTACCATAACTTTACATTGACTTGAAATATTTAGACAATGTGTTTATTTCTACATTCTTTCATATAACAAGTTTAGGCGGCTGGAAAATAAATGTTGGCTTCATAACAACATTTTTATATGTTATTAATTCCTTCACTTTTTATAAAATGTACGATTGAAATTATAATTTCAAATAAGATGCAAATTTAGATACACCTGTAATATTTCACGTTCCATTTTTGTTTTCTTCCGCATTTTCTATTAACTCTTCCGGTTTTTCTTCGTCGTCTGATTGTGTTTCTTCAGAAGTAGTAACATCTGGGAAGTATTGTTTTGATTCCTCTATACCCTTTTCCAGATTTTCACTTACATGATAGGGTCCAATACCTGCAAATCCTAAAAACGCTTCACATCCTACCTTTTTTACAACACATACAAATATCTCGTATCTGAAAATCGACATTACATTTTTACCTTTAATTATAAATTTCAAATTTTTCTTAATATTTACCCTGTTCTTTCTCTTGTATTCAATTCAAATTCCGTAATATTTCTTGCTATAAGTTTTGCTTCTAGTGGCTTATCAGACTCAAAAATGCCAAAGTTAACTACTTCGTCTTCAAATTCTTGTAAAACCATTTTCAGCTCATTCTTTCTCATATAGTCATATTTGAATACTACTATAGGTACCTTTGTAGTTTTATCTTCATACTTTAAATTATAATATGTGACATATAATATTTATTTTAGGCATATTAAAATTTAAAACTTACGTGATATGTAGTATTGGTATATGTTGGAAAAATAGTGCGAAAAACAATTGCCTTATTTCGACAATTCGGTGGTGTCCATACGATTGGAAAAATTTCATTTTCGCTTGTTATATACGCAGGGCGATGTCGACCAGCGTAACTAAAGAAAAGAAGGAAGTTGCTTAAATTTGGATTAATGTGAAAGTTAATTTTAGAATTATCCTACCACAAATTGTGTTATTATGAAAGATATATAATTTTAAATATTATACGTTCTATGTATTTACGTACCATTCTTCATTAAGAATTGTTTCCGTATTGGGTAATTCCGGTTCTCCAAATAAAAGATTTAACAAGTATTTATGAATATCAATTTCTGGCTTTGTTTCGCTAACTTTTAATCGCATAAACATACATTTCCCATCTAGAAGTAGTTGTCTAGCATTTGGTGATAATACGTAATGAGACTGTAAAATTGTTTAATTTGGAAAGTCTGCTTCTGAATAATTTTTGTTAATGACATATTAAATATATTACTTCATTAAACATCGTAGATAGAATATCTTCATCGAGTCGTTTTCGTATTTCTTGTTCGACGGTGTAATTTCCCATTAGTATTTCTTCAACCAATTCTATGTACGGAGGGCTAGATCTTTTATCTCTTTTATGACATTCTTCATCCTTAAAAACCCATGGAAAAAGTAAAAGGCAAGTTTCTTTGCTTAGTGAAGTAGTCAGATACAACATTTCCGCTTCATATCGTGCTATAGCTTCCGCTTCTATATTAAATAAAAATTACACGAAAATTTATTATTACAAACAATGAAAATTAGATATTTCACTGTAGTGTTATATTTATATATATCTAATAACCAACTAAAAAATAAAGCGTGCATTATGTGACTCTAGGACAACAGGTTTTTCTTTATGTAAAATTTAAAATAAAGAAATAATGATCTGTTTGTGTGTACGTGCAGGGTAGTCGTTATAGTAATATATATCTGTATCTTTTTTATGAGAGATCTTGCGAAACCTTTTCGAGCCTTCTTTGCCGTTTCTTTAGCTATTCTACTTTCTTCAATAATTTTTAATCGTTTTATTTCTTCTGGACTTCTTTCCGATACATCTAAAGAAAACCTACACGTGTACGTTCATTTTAATAACTTCTATTTCAACAATGCTAATTTTTAATGGCTATTTGTTTTACTAAAAATTATGTATTTTACATACTCGTGTTCCTCGTTATTTTGTACTCGTTTCAATTCCATTGTTAATACTTTTAATAATTGTGGGCAGTCAGTACCAAATATAAGATTTACCATTCGACCATTCTAGTAGGATTGCATTTATTGTAGCTTTAAAATTTATCTTATTTGTATATTAAACTTACGTGTATGAACATCCATGTTGGTTCACTTTTCCCTTGAAAACGTTCTAAGTTCGTGATATAATCGCACATTGCCTATATTTATAGTAATACACAGTAATTATTTACTTAACATCTATAATTATTTACAATTATAAAATTACCATGGCGTAACTCAACGTATCTCCTCCAATTTCCATTTTGATTTTTTTAAGGGTGCTTACCATCCCTGTGCAGGGTCCACTCCATTCTGAATATATGTCGACCACTGAAAGATTATTAAAAACTTTACACGTAACATTTTTTAAGTTTCTATACAAGCTCAGTTTTAAATAGCTTATTTATAACTTATACATTCCTATTAACCCTGGTTTTGTAAGAAGCTTCTCCCATTCCTCGTTATTAGAAATTTCAGTTTGTAATGCCGCCGGTGTTGTCTTTTTAGCCATCTTTCGCACAGTCTTTAAACCACCCTATAAAAAATTAATCATTTTTGAGTTCTCAAACTCTAATAGTAATCTATTTAACATTTAATAGACTCATCTAGTCTATCTAATATCTAATGGTAATCTATTTAATGATCGAAGATTTTAAATCGTTTCATTAAAGTACACGAACAGAATGGAATTTAAAAATTAATTATAATTTGCAATGATCGGAAGAACGCGGGTAAAGAGCAAAGTACCCTTTTTCGTCGCATCATGTTTGAAATATATTAAATTTTTTTTTAAATCAAGATATTTTGTTTTTTAATAACACTGGATTTAAGTTACTATTCCTTTGATCTGTCTCGAACGAAGTGCAGGAAGGAACTGTAGTAACGGAATATCTCGGAGGAGGAGGACCATTCCCTTCCGATTTATTGCACGGGGACATCGGTGACATGGAGAACACGCAAACTCTACCGATTAAGTTGGCTTCTCGCTCACAAATACACGCACAGATAATTACAGTACACTAGTAGCCTAAGGATAATACGGTAAGAATTTCCTACGTTTTCCTACCGACATGAAATATTAATGTTGCTCTAAATTCTGCAATTATAACTGCGTGTATCAGTACTATGGTTCATAAGCACGATTTATCGAGTTGCATGAATAGTTGCACGATAATCCTACTACATTATGAAGCTCCTGTCAAAAGATATAAATTTAATCATTGTACATACTAAATCGATTATGAGACAGCAGGAAAGCTATTTCTTTCTTTTCTATTTGAATGATGGATAGCGAGACCGCGTGTAATATATTACTTTCGTATTATTTTATGATAGTAGAAATTCACCTTCCTTTTCTTTTCGCGAAGTAATTTTCTCGTAGAAAAATCTTTCTCTGTTTGATTTTATATTTTATTTTAAGAAATGTATATTTTAATTCCGGTTATTGCATTCTTTTTGGTTAAAAATACTACTGAAAACAAAACTTTGAATTATTAGAAATAATTAGGTCATGTTTTCGTTACATATATTTACTTAATAAATCGAGAATCAAAGTAAATAAATTAAAACTTTGCTAATATTTGAGTGGCGTTGAAATGTGGGTTTCTTGATTGCCATCTATCCTTGTGATATCACGAGTATGCCTTTCTGCATGATCGTATACGTACTCTATCATGCTTTGGTGTGTACGCGCGCCAGTGCGGTGTTGTATAGCGAATTAAGAAAGCGAGTTGTGTAGCGCCGTCGCACACGTATGACGTCATGATGTTCTTCGGATATATTCGGTACGTGATCCGAAACGTTCGGATCGTTTAATTTTTAATTGCTTATAACTTTTACGTTTAATAATTTTTGAAAAAAGAGAATACGTATCTGAAATTTTTGCTTCCTGAATTCATCTACATAATCAGTGAAAAGTGAAATATGTTCCATTAAAAAATGTATACATTTATATCTTTGTCCCTCTCAAATTTATGTTTTGTCACATAATTATATACCATGTAAAATGTTCGTGTCTATAAGTTTTACTTCTGTTTGCTAGATAATGACACAATTATGAAGTAACACGCAATATAGACATGCTAAAATTGCTCATGTTGAGGTTGTCTGATAGAGGAACGAGTGGATGAATTTGTAATAGAAAATATATTGAAAGAAGTATAGGTATAGGTATAAGTACAGGTATAGCGTATGCTGACCCAGATCCTCACTCTTACAGTGTTACAATACAATAGAAGAAGCTATGATAATATATATTTATAGCAAAAAGAACGTTATCATTAGCCTTGTAGCTCTAGCTGAAGGTTACAAGAAACAACAACAGAAATCTACTTATAGCTCTTCTGTTTCTAGACCTTGTAAGCCAAAACAAAATTTATATTCAAGGGCACAATAATATGGACCTTTCCTTATTTTGAATTTTTTGTTTCACTAAATTCTATTCATAACAGCGACCTACAGGTCACGGATATACAAAAGAAGAGGTGTAGAGTTTTTCTTGAAGTAATTACTTCAACAGCTCAGTTAAAATTAGTGATATTAGTGATATATTAGTGATAATATAGAACAAAATAAAATGTATACAAAAAAATATATTTATCCATTTTTTGAAAATTATAGGCTTGATTAAATATGAAGTTTAAATTTGCTATTGTAACTCCTTAAATAAAAACTGTTATCAATTATTATGTATGTATATTGTGGACATACCGATTCAATTTAAATAGTATTGTACTCCTAGGTGGCGTTAGCACCAAGTGATGGAATTTTATAAGAACACCGCTCTTGTAAAGTAATTTTTATGATAAAACGCTAATGAATGCATCAGTCTCCACGTAGAAAATAATGCATCGATTGATATAATATACATACATATGTATATATTCATAATTTCTTTCAATGGTAGCTTATGTTACACAAAATATATAACTTTATATCATATTCCCCACTAACATTATGGAATTTTGTTACGTTATATTAAATATTTAACCAGCACTTTGAAACATGATAATAAAACGTGGTAAAAATGATAATTTCATTTTATAATATTAAGATATTTTAGCAGCATAACATTTCAGGTTGTACAATACAAACTTGTGCAGTGCTACCACTATAATAATAAATAAAATTATTTACGTTTTACATTAACGTATATTTTATTTATTTGTTAGAATAGTTCTTTTAATTTTTTCAACATTCTTAAGTTAATCTTCATAACTTATATTTTTTCTTGCATTCTAGGATTGAGAAAGATGTTATGAAAAATTCTGTTGTTTATAATCAATGTAGAGCTATGTAGTTTTAGTTTAAATAGCTTTTCTATTAAAACAAAAGATATGATTAACACGCAATCATCCATTTACATACTTTGCATATACATTTACCGTTAACAATACAGATGAAATGAAATTTGAACATCGATTACGCCATCTAGATGTATTTTAGATACGAGTATTAGAGTTCGCTTTTCTCTTATTCTCCCCTCCTTTCCATCCATTTCCTTATCTGAATCAGCTGATTATTGTTTTCGTATTTTCAACGAATCTGACCGTTACAGTAGTTATGATACGTGATACCTTTTAACGAACGACTTTCCGGGAGAACCTCGTCGGCGCGTCAAAACGGAGAGCTAATCAAACGATCTCTTACAATAAGGAACACCATCGACGCGCTTGAATATTTCGAACAAAAAGATTAACGTTTCGCGGGCGGGGTGACATCACTATCGTTTTCTGGTTGTGTTGTGTCAGTCACTTACAGAATGACGCAGTAGAAGGTCGTCTCAGAGATGGCGAGCTTCCCAGTATGAAAATACAATTTTATGGCGAGGTAAATCGGAGATTCTATTTTCTGTTAATCCAAAAACGATCGAAACGGGAAAAATTTGCTCGTAAGACAAATAATAACGACGGTCGGGAAAGGAGAGATAGCTTTGTTGTGAGAAACTGCCTTCTACCCCTTTGTTCGACGAAATGTCAGGGTCGTTATTTTAATGTCAGTGTTCATTTACTTTATTCAAATTTAATATATTCATATTATTGCAACAGAGATCATGAAAGTTTTCGTTTCATCGTCTTTTGACATTTGTGTTTCTACATCTAATGTGAACTAATCGTTCCTGAGCGTACACGATGAACAGCTGTAGTTGGATTGTGTAATATTCTTTAATAAGTAAAATAGATTCTCCCACTACTTTTCTGTTACTCATTTTTATATTATCAAATATACAAATATAATATTTCGTAAATTTCCTTATACAAATAATAACAATATCTTTGATTAATTATTTATTTCGTCGTTTCGCTTAATTTTTATCTGTTATATCTCATATTATTATTAATAGAAATGTGTGTTGCATATATTTGATATTTATGCAAATAAATTATGAATATGTAATGTATACAGATTATTAATCTATATTTTTTGCACATTACTATACTTTTCAATTTAAATACCTGTTTTAGGTTTATATAATGTGATATTTTGGTCTTTAAATTTACAAGTTTTTATGTTTTATATTAGCACAATGTACGTAATGTATCATAAATTTAAATTATGTTTCTTCAGAGATATTTATAATTGAAATATGACCTTGTTATATAGTGATTTTTGTTAACTTTAAATAAATTTTTAATGAGAAGATTTAACAACACAAAATATCGAGTTTACTGAGATTATAGTTCATTTATTGTTTGTGGAAATTATTAAAAATTGTTTGATCATTATATTTTTATAATAATAAATATAATAAAAATAAATGTACAATATTGTTTCCATATATTCATCCATAATGATATTAATATAATTTTCTTTTTGTTCATGAATTATTAAATATTATAAATGATTGTGTAATTATTGTTTAATGCAAGTAATATATAGTTAATATTACTTTATATGTATTTATTGTTAGGTAAAAATATTCAGTTTGGGAAAGAAAAAATGTCTGCAGACTCTCCAAGGCGTGGTGTGCATAAAGG
Organism: Bombus dahlbomii; assembly: GCA_037178635.1. Lineage (NCBI taxonomy): Eukaryota > Metazoa > Arthropoda > Insecta > Hymenoptera > Apidae > Bombus > Bombus dahlbomii. The sequence continues at coordinate 14,525,817 of CM074107.1, read as the reverse complement.
AGTACAAGTTGTATCACCTCAGCCAATAGTTGATCGTTCAATTATAGATAGTGTTGCAGGAATAATTAATGATATTGTTCCACAGGTTGGTACATTAAAATATTGTGTTGATGATCTTTTATTAAGACACATATTACATTGTTTAAATATAGGCTTATACTGGCACACCAAATTCTGAGAACAAAGAGTCTATATCATGGGCAAGGTTTGAGTATGCAGACATTAATGATCCTACCCTGTATCCAGACTACAATGAAGGCTCTAATACACCACCTTTATTATTGGTACTTGGCTATACGACTGGAGTTCAGGTTTGATCTTGTTCACTTGTTCTTTAAGTATTTACATTAGTTGTGCAAAAAGATTGCGTGTTAAAATAATTTTTTGCAATGTCTTTGGTGTTCTTTAAAAGTTATATGCAATTTAGACAGTCTTAAAGTAGGAAATATTCTTTAAAAAACATATATGAATATGTATCGATTGAAATATGATTTAAGTTAAGCGTACATATTAGATACTGAGCATGAGGGGTCTTTATAGATTTATCAAGTTTCTAATTATAGAACACTGTTCTTGTATAGTAGCTTTAAAACTGTGTCTGTGTTTATGAATGACTTGAATCTTATTTTATCTAGGAGGCATAATATGTAGACAAGCACATTCATTATCAAAATATCAAGGTACATGTAGTTTGCAGAGATAATAATATGATATTTGAAGTTTGATCATATAAAAGAATTCATATATTTAAGTTGAGCATTTATGCTTTAAACTTTGTTTAGAAAACTCATAATTATTATAGAACATAATGTTGTATCTTACATTATAATGTTGTTTTAAAAGTGATATTGTAAAGTCAAAGTAACAAATATTATTTAATATAGGTATGGTTGATAGCAGCAACCGGAGAAGGAACTGAAGTGTTATCATGGCGACAAGGTGTCATTCGTACTCTGAGAATTTTACCAAATCCAAAGACTGATGATGAACATGTTGATTTGTTTGAATTGAAACGGCCAATGGTAGCAATATGTGATTCAGCTGGACCTGGACCACAATTTTGCAACATTAGTTTCATTTCATTAAAAACTGGGGAACAAGCTAAAAGCATAAAATTTAAAAATCCTGTTTGTGACATTTTGGTAAATAAACGATCCATAGTAGTGACATTTTTAGAAAAGATCGCGGTGTTCGATGCTCGAACATTGGAAGATGTATTAACAGTTACTACTTGCTATGCCAGTCCTGGTCCAAATCCAAATCCTGTTACTTTAGGCACAAGATGGCTTGCTTACAGGTAGAAATCCCCATGATTATAAAATCTTAGCAGTTATTTAAAGTAAATTACGTTTTGTTATAATAGAAAATATTTTTAGCGAAAAAAAGTTACTACCAGCAAAAAGAAGTAGCGGTGGTTGCGAAAGTGAAGGAGTTCAAAGTTATACAGCAACTGTTCTATATGCGGCAAAATCTTTAGGGAAAGGATTGCGTGGTTTGGGGGAAACAGTTGCATCTAGTTTAACTGGCAATTCAGTATCGCCAGTAGTCATTAATAATACCAGCAGTGACGTAACCCAACCAGGAGTGATTACGATATTAGATCTCCAAGCAGCAAAAGAGGAGAAAGAATTAGACGATGCGAATATAGAGACTGTCGTTGCTCATTTTACTGCCCATAGTGATGCAATCGTTGCTATGACTTTTGATTTAAGTGGTGCATTGCTAATGACCGCTGATAAAAGGGGGCATGATTTTCATGTATTTAGAATTCAGCCACACCCAGGTGGTCCCACTTTGGCAGCAGTACATCATTTGTATATTCTACATCGTGGAGATACTACTGCGAAAGTGCAGGTACATATCTCTTTAAATCAAATTTTAATGTCTGTGCTTTTAAGACTTTATGTATTTTAAAGATTCGTGTTTTATTATAATAGGATATGGCTTTTTCGAGTGATACTCGATGGGCTGCGGTATCAACTGTGCGGGGCACTACTCATGTGTTTCCTGTTGCACCATATGGTGGACCAGTAGGAATACGAACTCATTCCACACCTCATGTTGTAAATAGACTTTCAAGATTTCATAGAAGCGCAGGTTTAATGGACGACGGCACCAGATCTCATTCTCCCGTATCTCATACAGAGTTGCCTTTATCAGTGTATCCATATTCTAATCCAAGACTCCCTCCATACCCTCATCCAACTGTACTACATCCTCTGGCACAGATACGACAACCATCTTCGTTAAATCATGTAAACAGTCAAGTTCAACAAAGGTAATTGTTATTATCTACGGAATTTACTATTATTGGATAAATTTATTTGTTGTATATTATATAGCAGGCCACAGCAACGACAACGATTACACTCGGACGATAGTGGAACATTACCATTAAAAATATGTGCTTGTTTTGCACCTCCAAGAGCTTGGATGTATGCGCAAAGGGAATCTACTGCAAAAGTTATGAAGAGAGCAGTTGATTCTTTGTTTATTATGGCATGTCACGGAAATATGATACAATATGATTTAGAACCCAAACCAGCTGCAGGTGAATAAAATATTAATTTAGGTCAGGATTAATGTCAATATATATCTATTATAATATGTAAGTACTATTTAATGACACATTTTAGGTATACCAAAAGAAAAAGTATGTGACGATACGATGATAGAATTAGAGGTCGAAGCCAAAGGTCAATGGCCTCTTCTAAGATCTCCGAATTCTTTAGAGATTGTACCACCTTTGCCAACATCTAGCCCTTTACTAAATGTCAATATTATACCGAAAGACATTCAAGATGGCGATTTAGCGGAGGATCGTTGGTTAAGTCAAGTAGAAATTGTAACACACGCTGGTCCACATAGGCGACTTTGGATGGGACCTCAGTTTGTTTTTAAAACCTATAATGCAACTAGTGGGTTAGTTTTCTAGATCTATATGTAACATATGTAACATTGTTTTAAAGATTGTAACATCATTACAATAAAATTTTGTTAATGTAGAGCTACTGTGAATCTTGTCGAAGCAGAGGCTGTTGAAATTGGAGTAACCGGTGGATCTCGTCCTGCGAGATCAAATCCAGTCAACATGCCGCATGCTGCATCCAGATCATTGGTACCTGTGGTCATTGATGGATCAGGAAGTAAGTTCATATTATTTCTTAAATATTATATTAGCATATTTATTTTTGTTGTTAAGATTAAATTTGTATTCAATTCATTTAATATTTGTACTGCACGTTCATGTGGATTACTTTTATTATTTAGGCAGTTATGAGCAGTCTCCAAGATTTATGGAAGCGTATGGCGATCCCTTAGATAGTGAAAATGCTGGTGTTGGCGGTGGTGAAAATCAATTGAGAGAAGATTTGGCCGAAGCTATGCTAGAGACATCGATCGCACCACACCGTGCTCCAGGTAAGTAATAATTACATTAATAATTACATAGAACTTGTGATGCTTTGCTTTGAAGTAGAAGATCACGAATCCTGATATATCCCAATTGCCGATATTTCGTAAAATTTCTATACATTGTTGTGATTAGTAAGAAGAACGAAAGCATTCTATATGATTTGGATATTTGGAAACTTATATTTCTGAGTGCCTCAAACACGCGATTTTAATAGATTCTTGAATTTACGGTTCTTACAATCGTGAAGATCTTCCTGCTAAATGCAGTAAAGTTAATTCCAATGCGATTAAATTAATTTTATCTGTTTAAACTATCATCACTGATTGCAATTACGTCTTGATTGGAAAAATTGTAAAATGCAAAATATACATCATGTTTTACTTTATTCTAGAAACTTGTAATTTGAATTTGTGTGAGTATTTGATAAATTTTCCAAGCACATATTTTTAAATATGGATACGATATTCGTGCTTTCTGCATTTGGTGACGGATGATTGTTAGATTGTAAGTTTGTATGGATACAGAACTGGCCAGAGGCAGGTATCTCCGTTCCCCCCCCCCCTCCCCTTTATCGATGCTACATTTAATCACTAACAATGATACATTTTATCAATGTCTACCCTTTAAGTCGAGGTAAATATTTGCGAATGGCTGCGGACAGTCGCAGTTACTAATCCTATAAGAATCTTTTCCTTTTTAAAGTAATTCCTTTTTAAAGTAAATGAACACGAAAGAAATTACATAGGTTGAAAGCAACTGTTCTAACTTGTTTTCTTTACAATGTATCATTCGATCTCGACACGTATATTGTGACGTGAAGTTTGTGTTTTTGTGGTGTGCAGTGTGACGACTCGGATCGAGTATATATATCAGCTTTACATTAGAAGTCAAGATTAATTACTTTTTTATTTTCTCTCTTTCTCTCTTTATCTTTAACGTACCCCGTTCTCGTAACTCTGTATTTCCTCACGATGCAACATTTGAATTAGCATTCGATGATGTCACTTAAAATCTCTCTCCATTGCCGAACCGTATCGAGAACAGTAATACCTCATTATACCTCAGGCGACGCATCTCATAAAAAAGGCCAAACAGAAAAACAAACAAGAGAGATATTGTGACTCGATATTGATACCTGCCAACGGCTTTTTCTGTTACTAGGGAGGCGATCGGTATTTGAGAGGGTGGGTCAACCGGTAACTAAAGTCGTCAACCCTCTGGGCACCGTGATTACTGTATCGGCCGATGAGGAGGACATTAACTCCAGTCAGGAATTTGATTTCGCGAAGGAGAGCCACGTGCCGGAACCACCTAGGAGTGTGTGCGCCGAAGAAGGTCCGGCTTCTCTCGGCGATTTCGAGCCGGAGAGTCAAACTCTGCGCGATCTCACCGAGATCTGCGCAGAAATGCGCTCAGCTGGCGAGCCTGCGATCGACAGCGTGCCGGATGAGAACATCTGCGAGGTGAAGGAAAGAAAAGCGTTGTGCGTCGAGATCGCTTCAATTACGAACCCTGGGAATTCTACTATTGACTTCGAGAAAGAAGAAGCCTTCCGCGATGTACCGACCAGCTTGAGTCTGTGCGTAGAACAAGGTGAAATCCCCAGCAGTCCTATGACCCAGGCAAAGGAAGCTGCTTGGTGCAAGAAAGTTGATAAAAGGGAAGACAGAGAGACTCACGAGAGAAACGTATCCGAGGCACAATACGTAGTCAACTATGATGAGGGTAATGTAGTTTTGATGGAAAATAAGGCAGTTCATGAAAAAAAGAATACATCGGTGCATTATAAAACTGAGAGTAAAAAAGCTTGCGAGTTTGAAAAGGTTGTGAAGAAGTCGGAGAAGATTGAGTCCTCTGTATCCTCTAGTAAACAAACCGGGACTAAGAAGTATATCCTAAAAGAACACGAAGATAGTATCATCGTCGAAGACATTACTTGCGACGATTCTAAGAATAATTGCAGCCAGAAGGAAGGATGCGGAAAAAGCGTGATCGAAGATACGAACAGTAAAATTTCTGAAAGTAAAAGCGGAGAGTATTCGAAAGAAACTGTAATTGGGAAATGTAAAAACAAATCAAAGTCTTCCACGGCTCAAAGTTACAAAGAAAAAGTTGAATTTCTTGAGGAAAGCAAAAGTTCGTTGAAGCAGGTAGAACCGATCATAGAAATGGATGTTGTAATCGAAGAAACCGGTAAGAAGGAAGATCTCAAGCCGACTATAAGTGCGGATGTATTAACTAAAGAAACTGATAAATATAAATCATCGACATCGGACTCGAACGACGAGTTCAGTTCCAGCGAATATCACATCGTCGATATACCTTGTTACAACAAACATGGTACTTCGATTCAGTCTGACGAAGACATTGAACATATCCAAAGCTCCGAGATTATTCATTTACAGCAGGCTGAATGCATCGACAGCGATAAATGCATGGACGTGATAAGTTGCGCAGGTTCTTCGCCTATTATGCAGAGGAAGAACAGCAAGAATACGATATCTGATGATGATATAGAGTACATACATGCCTCTGAACTAGTAGAAACACCTGACAAAATTTGCAAAGAAGATTCGAAGTTTGAAATTAGTAAAGCTAGCGATAGTGAATTGGCCACGACAAGGAGCAAACCTTCGTCGTCTGACGACGATATAGAACACATATATCATTCGGACGTCTATGATGTACCATCTGAAAGATCTAAGGATGCGTGTGAAAGAAGCACGAGGAGATCTCAGGAGATTACAGCAGAATCAGCGTTGGCATCTAAGAATATTAAGAAGACAAAGGATATCGTGGTGATCGAAAGCGATACATCGGATGCTGATGTGACCGTAATCTTTAAACCGGTTGATAGTTGGAAGAATAAGAATACAGAGAAAAAAGAGGAACTGGAAGGGTCTGATAACACAAAAGATACCCCGGCTACTGAAAATGTTAGTCCACTAAGAAAAACTAAGGTTCGTTCCGCTAAAACATCTCCTTCAAACGTCGCATCCAAACGATCGCAAGCAGGAATCGAGATAATCGACATCGACGCGATACAGAAAGCTGAGATGAAAGTACTAATCGATACTACATCCGTTTCTGAATGTAAGATCCTCGCTGGACCCGAGGTCTGTGGGACTCGTGCGAAGAAGTATCGGAAGAGTAAGAAAGCCACCAACGAAAGCAACGTACAAATTTCCGAAGCTTCCACCGAGCCTGTAAAACCTGTCGAAGATATTTCAAAGGAACCAAGCTCGCAAGAACCGTTACCAGAATTTTCCTGGAGCGCTGTAGTAAAGAAGAAAAATGGTTCTCCCGTGGCTGAGTCTGAAACGCGAAGAGAAGATAAAGTCGAGGATAAACCGAAAACCGAATCGTTCGATCCTATCGAAGTCTCGTCGTGCACGCCTATCTTGGAGAAAATAGAGTCTTTGAAGAAGAAGATACACGAGTCTTCGTTGAGAAAGAATTTAGACAAAAAGAGTTCGAGTTCTCAGATGGTAGACGAAGTTCGAGAGGGTAACTTGGAATTATATCCTGAAGAGGAAATTCCCTGGAGCTCCATCGTCAAGAAGAAAAACACTTCCTCTGCTGAGAATGAAACAAAGAAGGTATCTGACCTCGATCCAATAGCGGAAGATGCGAGCAATAAAGAAATGAAAATTCGTCGAAAAGAGGAATCTTTGACTGATCCATCCTCAACGATGGTGGATCAATTGAAAGAAACTGTTAAGGAAACAACCGTGGAAGAACCACTTGTAGATGCAACAGAAGGATCTGGGAGTTCCATCGTTGAGAAAAAACCTGTTTCCACCACAGAAAGCGAGTCTACGAGAAAGAAAATTGGCGAACAGAAAATTCACAAAAAGCTGGATTTGCCGACCAATTTGTCGGAAACTAAAAATGAACACGAAACAAATTCATCTGCAAGTGAAAGCATCTCATCCGAGAAAGTTTCCAAATTAGAAGCTGTAAGCGAGATCGATGAAAAAGATCCAAACGATTCAAATAAGTGGAACGTCGGTGGACCGTTGGTAGGTGCAACGTTTACGAAAGAAGATTCCTCGGAACCTGAAAGAGATACCGAGCCAGAGAAGAGAAGCGATTCGGAGCAGGAGGTCGTGCCTGAACGTTCGACTTCTTCGGACGAGTTGAACCCAAACGTGGTGCTCACGAACGTCGAAGGAGAGTATTCGGGTCGTGAGGCAGTTGAGAGAAGCGCGACGAATACCTCAGTTTGCGCCACGTCCAAGAAAGGCAATAGGTCGAAGAAAAAAAAACGCAGATGAGTAGAGGATTGCATGGATGTACCTAGGGCCAGCCTTGCCCTTTATATACTCCTGATGCAAGTAACTGGGGTTGATTAGCAGGAGTATAGACCGGGAACAATTCGCGTTTCCGATTTTCATTCTAATCAAGTTAGCATGGTCGTTTTATCGAAGAACAATTGTCTTAGGAAGCACGTGTTATATAATCACTTTTCACGAGTGGAGCAAGCTGTAGCTCCGTTTTCATGGAACGACAAGTGTCTGGCATCTTGTCAGATTTGATATTTTTGAAAATATTTTCTAAAAAAAAAAAAAAAAAAAAAAAACAGAGGAATTATCGAACAAATAGAAATAGCAGTAGTACATATATGTTGATTTAGTAACCGCGTTAGAAAAGAATCAACATGAAAGAACGTTCTAGAGACACTCGATGAAATTTCCTATGATAATAACAAGGGCAAGGCTGTAATCATTGGATTTACGTCCGCTAATATTCAAGTCGAATTTGTGGAACAAATAAACAATTGGAAATAATACACACACACAGACACACACACACACGAGATACACACTTAACACTCAGCCAACCGCGCGCGCCGCAGCGAGTTATACGTTTCCACCGCGCTCGAACAAGCCAACCTATACGCTGTCCATCGCGCATTTTTTCACGTATCCAGGACTAATATTCACTATTTAAAAAACGAAGAAGTCTAAAAGTTATTTAAACGATTAATTATATTTCGCGGTAATGACTTTATTTATTTCACATATTGTTTATACAAAATATCAAATTAAAAGTATATGTTAAAAATATAAAAAAATATAGGTAAAATTAAAAACATTAAAGATAACACGAGTTGAACGTGAAATTAAAAATTTATAATGCACTTTAATATTTTTTTGCAGTGTAGTATGGTTTGATTATAACTTTAGTTATTTATAATTGATACTACTTATACTTGTTAATTAATTTTGACACCACTAAATTGGTTTATTTTATTATATACTGTATTTTATAAAAGTAGAAAAAGTGGTGTAATTAATTGGGAACAATTTCAGGTAAACAATAACTGATAATAACAACAATAACAAAAAAAAAAAAAGAAAAAGAAAACAGCATGCTAAAGTCAAAAAGGAAGATCTCTCCGTTCGGTCATGCAACGATGTTCTTCACAGAGGGGAGATATTCCTATTCGGTTGGCTAAATGTTAAAATAAGATGAAAAAAAAAACTTCTATATACAAAGTATATCATATGGGACCCACTTCAAGAATAGACAGAAGACATAAAAACAATGAGAAAGGTTCATATCAACATATGTTTTATCTGACCTTGTTTCAATTTTTTAGCCATTTTTTTCGTTTTAAATTCACAACTACCTATCTTCATAGAAGATGGTTCATACTCAATGGCCACCCTCGATTTGTATTATTCGACATACACGTGGAATTTTTGAAAAATTACGAAATTCTTTGACACGACGAAGGTAGTCATTTCATTGAACAGTTGCGGATTATTGAAATGTTAAAGTGACTACAAATTCGAAAGAAAGCCAGATCGGTCTCATGTCCATATGTTAACCTTTTTTCATTGTTTTTGTACCCCTTGTTCACTTCTGCAGTGGGTTCCACATATTGTGATGCACCCTGTATATATAAATATATGTATACATACACATAGATATCTAAAGGAAAATCAAAAAGAGAAAAAATGAGAAAAAAAAAAAAAATGAAACACATATAGCGATTTTTGTTCCGACTGCCTTACATCGACGTCGAGTCGAACGAGAATGCGTTGTACGTTGTCCGTGTGGTGCATACGAGAAGTATTCTAGCTTTTTATTACGATCGATGAAATTCGGGTGAAACGGACAAATCGATTCGCAGCTATTCACCGATAATTTAAGCACTTTAAATACTTCTTTAATACGGCGACTGCCTTGCGTTTCGATTCGTACTGTTAAAGGATTTTCACGTTATTAGTTCCAAGAATCTTTATTTATAAATGATATGAAACTTTCTGGAGAAAGAGAATACAAAAGATTAAAATTTTACTACTTTTTATTGGCGATATAACGAACAAATTTCTTTAATCTGACATGGCTTTTACGTAATAAGTATGTGCAACCCTAACACAAAGAATGTACAGTAGTATTGTTATGAATATATTATGTGCGATATACGAAACTTTTTAAAATTTCACTATCATTGTAATGATGACACCAGCGTCGTGATTGCATTTATAAAATTTGAAAACCAAATCAATCCAAAACTATATGTTAAAGTAACAAGACATTTCTTACAAACATAACACTTAGTAAAAAATTACTATACAGCATGAATCATGGTTTTGAACATACAGTTAGTACTAAAGATAGTCTCACTAATTATTGCGTCTTGTTAATAACCGCAATAGTCGTGTCTCATTATAATGTTAATAAAATTTCAAAATGTTTTTCTATAAAACATACAATATATTCACAAAAAGTTTCCATAAGTGTTCAAATATTATTGTGAGCTACTGTAGTTACAAGGACGGAAAAGTTGAAATTCTCATTCTAAAATTGAATTTTAAAATTGAATTTAATTGCATTCATATGATAATGAATATAAAATCATTATCATCAGTGTATTGCGTATAAAAATTGGCTAAACGTTGTCATTTCCTATTTTGCTATTAAAAATCTATTATTTAGGAAAAATAAAGAGAAAAAGAGAAAAAAGAAAAAAGAAAAAAGAAAAAAGAAAAAAAGATATTGAGAACTAATAGCACGAGCAAGTTGTATACATATGAGCGGTTCAGTAGAAGCCGCATTGATCAACTCTGTAAATTGAAAAATATAGAAAAGTGATGTTATAAACACTGTTTCTTAGATTTGCCTTAAGGTTTATTATTATTTGTGTCATCTTCTTGTGATAAATGAATTTAAGAATTGAACATTAATCATGAATTTATGTAGTGAAATTATATAAATTAACAAAAAGTGGAATTCGATCAGTGTGGCTTTTCACAGATTCATTACAATACACGTTTCGGTTTAGCACAAAGCTACTCGCATCCGCCTCCATACAAAAATATGTCCGATCGAGATCGTCGCGCTCGTCTCTATTTTTTATATCCGCCGTCGAGACATGCTTTCCATGAAAGCCATCCGTAATATATTTTCACGGATCCAGAGGAAATTTGTTCGAACCGATTAATCGCGTTTAACGAATGAAAACTTCCCTTTGGCTGTTCCGAGTTCTCCGGGAATTTTAACGATTTGTTTATGCAACAGCCCTGTATATTGCGAAGTCAGATATCTATTTCTAATATAGTAAAAGATCGAGTTTCGCTAAGCGGTGTTCAGACTTGGATAAAATTAACTGAAAAATCGTTGTTCTTCGTTTTTGTCGATTATTATATCGACCGTCGTACATCCGAACGAAGAAATGGTCTTTGGTTGATATTCCTGGAAAGTTTTTTTTCTCTGAATGAAAGAAATTCGTTGATAATGCGTAGCTTAGAAACGGTATCGGTAGAATGAAACGTATGAAATAAGTGTTATATAAAGTATATCTAAATTGTATTACATTGCGTTATACATATATATATATATATATATATATATATATATATATATATATATGCGTATTTACGTATAAAAATTCAACTATTTTGCAAAAATATTTGTTTTTGAATCCAAAGGATTTTAGTTGATTTGTGATACAAATCGTGCGAAACAAGTGAACATTCACTGCATATTTTATTGTGAAGATTATCGATGGTATAAATCCATAATTCATATAATGATTGGATGTTTGTAATATAATGTAATATCGATGTGCGTAAAGTACGAGCGTAATAATTCTTGCATCGTATACGAACAAGAGTTTGTCGTGTAATATCGATGTGCGTAAAGTACGAGAGTAATAATTCTTGCATCGTATACGAGCAAGGGTTTGTCATGTAATATCGATGTGCGTAAAGTACGAGCGTAATAATTCTTGCATTGTATACGAGCAAGAGTTTGAAAAGGGAAACGGGATTCTGTATGTACGTCATATCGATCCAGAATCTCAGTTCCAGTATGCTAGATAATCTTTTCATTTGTCGTACCTGGTTACGTACGCACGTTCTTGGTTCTCCTCAAAAGCTTTCGAATTTATAATATTTAATATCTTAATAGTTTCCGTTCACTAAGGACGCAACAGATAAATTCATCCTATTGATTCAATTCTCCAGATTACTACGTTTATCGTGTGGTAGATGTCAGTGGCTTCAGAAACTTTTCGAAATTGTAAATACTCGAGGTTCTTGCTACAATCTCTTACCTCGATATCTTTTCCATACAATTTCTGCGTAGGTGTTAGAACACACGAACGACAAAATAGCATATATATATTTTTGACACGTTTCATCACAGATAACTATCCTCTTTAAACCCGTAACCGCGAATTAGGTGTTGCTAGGTAACCTTGGAAAAGAAAAAGGAGAAAAAATTCCTGAAGAGCCAAAGATGGGTTGTAATCGATTAGTTGCATAAGCGGAAACGTTAGTAGTGTGGGGACTATAGTTTTATTTTCAGCACTTTAAGAATCCAAATGTCATGTAATTTCGTGAATAATACCTTATGCCGCAGAATTGTTCGTTTAGTTTTACGGAGAAGATGTTATTATCGCGGATCCTTAGTGAAAATAGGTATCTTAGAACAATTTTAACAAATACACAATAGCACTGTACAGTTGTATTACGCGAATCGAGAAATGTCGTTATTATTTCTATGTTCTATTTAATACTTTCACGGAGAAGAGGTTCTCATTTCATATAAGGTATTTTGTAGTTGGTGGTATAATCGGCAAATGGTTAATTCTACACGAAGAAGGGACTTTGTTTCCGAGAAAATTGACTTAAAATATTTGCCTGGTATATCTGGGTTAACCTTCGCTTGATTTTTATCTATGGAGCAATATTAAATTCATTGTGTATTCCGAAGAAATTAAAAGTATCATACAATCAAAATATATGATTGTTTTGGAGTTCGAGCAAAATTTTAGTCTATCTTCTTGGCTTATTTTTTCACGCAGAATTACCGCTTTCTGATTGTACCAACGATCAAAGAAAATCGAGAAGTTTTTGACCAAGATCTTCGACTCTATTACTTAGTCCAATTCTTTTCTGTACGTTTTCCTGTTTTTTTTTTTTTTTTTTTTTTTTTCTACAAGTAATCATCTTCTATTTATATGTTTTCTTTCAGAGGATTTGGCCAAAATCTCTGATATCTCTTCTTTCTTCCTTCCTTTTGTGTTCTTTTGCCTTTTGTTGAATATTTTGATCACCAATCGATTGAAACCACTTTCGTGTTTAATAGAGAATCATGTGTCGAGCAACAAATCGATTGTTCGTTTATATAGATATAAATATATATAAATATACATATAACTTCTAACTCGTTAGAGTTTGTTGCTAGTACAAATGGAAAACGATGAGATCTTTTCGGTGGAACGAACAAGGTCTCTTTTCGAGGATTTAGCCGTGAGATTTAGTACAAAGCTTCTAATCATCACTTTCGTCCTCGTAAATGCTGTGATTATGTTTCGTGATTCACTGTATCTATTCGCTGCTACGTCGGGGGAAACGATATCTCATCATATTTTCCGCCTTTCTTTTTTTTTTTTTTCATAAAGAAACAACGAAGAAAAATGTCGAAAAGTAGGTGCAATGCTTTTAACGATGATATCCTTCTTCAAGCTTATTTTTATTAGAATTTTAACGACGATTTCTTCAATTCCTTCACCGAAGGAAGAAGTTTTCTTTACGAGTGTAGTATGTAAAAACGATGGAATGTATCTCTTAATTCGAGTTGGGGCAATCATTAGGAGTAACTTACTTAGAGTAATTATTTATCACGTGTACGCTATTCTTGTTGCAATGAGTTGTTTTTGTTAACATTTTCCTTGCTTCGTTCTTTTTTTATATTTTTTCCAATTCATTGGTCTTGAAGGAAAGCAAGAATCGAAGGAGTAAGCAAAATTTTGTACGATGAGATTGACCAGTAGTTAGTTTTGCAGCAACATCTGCTATGATGTTGTTTGTTTTTGTTTTTTTTTTTTTTTTTTTTAGATTTAAATTAATCGTATTCTCTATTATTACGTATTGTCGTATATTATAAATATAAGTGCATTACAATTTTAATAATTACATTACAATTGAAAGTGATAGAGAGCACGTTGATACATTTACAAAATTTACAAAAAAATTAACCTTGGTGTGTAACTCTAACTGAAAGTTACAAGAGACAGCAATAACAATCTATTTATAGCACATTATTTACATTCAAGGGCACAATAATATTATTTCTTTTTTTATTTTCTATTTTTTTTGCTTTACTAAATTCCATTTCCTTCGTAGCGGTGGTGTTCAGGCAACGGGTATACAAAAGAAAGATGTAGAGTTTTCCTAGAAGTGAGAATTACTTCAACATATACTTACTTTTTACTGTCCGTTTTTTATTCATTTATGTTACTGAATGCAGTAATTATAGACGTATAATAAAATCGTGAGTTTCTTTTAAATTTATGATCTTCGCTTACAATAATCATAACGTTGACTGCCAATAACAAACATGGTATTAAAAAAAATAAAAATTAGTTTTTAATAAGGGATTTGTACTAATCAGCATTGATACATCATACTACTCTTTGTTACTGATGTTCTTGACTCATATTCATATATTAATTTAAAAGTCAATCATACTTATCACGAGAGTGCTAATGTTTTGTTATATGTATAGCGTTTGAGGTCTTTTTTAAAGTACAATCTTTTGAGTGTTATATTTTGCTATTACATCAATATTTAATAAAGTAATAATGCTCTTTGAATATAGAGATATAGTCATGTAAATTTTGATATTTCTTGATGTGAGTAGGTTTCCTTCATTTAATTTATGTGATGTCTTTTGTTACATTTTTAACTTTTTATGCTAACAATCACTTTTGTGGAATAATCTGGTGGATATGTGCATTCTAGTATTTTCTTCTTAATCAATATATTTATAAAATTATCGCGATTCTATAGAAATATAATATATATAAAAAAAAAATACTAATCTTATAATGAAGTATTAAATATCAGAATATAAATATTACATCTGTCTCAAATGAAAATCTGTAAAGTTTAGAGTAACTTATAAATCATCTTTTTATCAAGATATACTAATAACATGATGATTTTTGCCATAGGTATATATAATTATAAAAAATTAATTTTAATAAGATCATTCTATTATTCTGTGAATAATATAAAAGTAAATAATCTTGGCTGATACTAGGAAGAATTTTGTCTTTAAACGCATTTTATGTGTTCAATATAAACTACTCGGTGAATATATGATATAATTTACTAACTTGGTGATAGATTTTTATTGTATATCGAAAGTAGAATATTTTTCGTTTCATTTGTTTTCACGTTTATTGAAGAAAATATCTGTAGTTTGAATGTTTCGTTTTGCATTTCTTTATAGTGACTAATACAGTAAACATAGCTGATTGCTAGTTATGAAATAACTAATATTAAAATTTATTTTTTAATCAAAAGTTAACCTAATATCTATTAGGAATATTTTAGTAATATATAATTTCATGCGACGCACGTGATAATATTTCAAAAGTTGTTTTATTAGTAATTTAAATTTCTAGGTACGTAGTTCGTAGTTGAACCTTTTAAAATAATCAAAGGCGAGCCATAAATGTCATTTTTCTCATAAAACGAGAACAATGATTCTGTATTATGAAGTATTAGATGGATTTACTGTTCTGTAACTAAAAGAGTTTGTGCTTCTCTCGACGTAGCAAATGCAGTGTCATCGAGGGCATTCGTTGGTATTAAAAAACGCAGAGATTTCAATGATGGTGCATACCACCAGAATACTTTTATTTTGTATTATAGAGGTTTCGTTAGAATGCAAAGTTACACGTATAATTCAAGCGAAAGCATATTCGTCCCTTTATCGAATAAACTTAGGTACCAATTAGGTCTGCAAATCCTTGAATCCTCTATCATCCCTCCTTCGATTTCCGCAAAAATCGTTCGTAACGGACGAAAAAATACGAAACTATTTGAGTGAATGCATCGAATTTATTATAAATACTCACAACTTGATGCGAAAAAGAAAAAATCGACGAATTATACACATAGTATCTAACAAAATACGGAACGTTGTATTTCTGGGTAGAACGCGTGACTCCTTTTTTTGCATAAAGTGTATAGCAGACACAAGTGTATTGCTTTGCTTCGAGCAAAAGAATTAATTTTTCGAGAGAAAAAAAAGATCACAAGTTAACAGCAAATTGTGAAATTTTTTTACAACTTCCTTCTCTTCATATTACAGTATAACACACGTCTCTCTCTCTCTCTCTCTCTCTCTCTCTCTCTCTCTCTCTCCCCCCCCCCCCTCTCTCTCTCTCTCCTTTATTTTCGCTACCTCAGCCACTCACTTTTATCCCATATTTCTTTCGACGAAGAAAGATGATAGTAGTGTATTTATTTCGGCGATTTAATCCTCTAAACGCCGGTGAGAGTCGCGTGGACCGTAGATAGCTTCGAGGATTGTGTATTTTATACGTTATATAGGTCTATGCGTGATCAACACGTTGACTGCTATGAAGGTTTATAAGTTGACTTCTAATCTGACCTTCTAATCATCATTGATTGTTATTGGCCATGTTGGAATTAATTAAAGCGTTTAGATGAAATAAACAGTCATATTGGGAAAATCTTTGATAATTATTCAATGGTACAATATAAAGCACAACCGTCCTTTAATTCACTCGAGCTTTTTTTTCACGCGAGTCTTTCTTTTTACGCGAAAGATTATAGCGCAATTTATACGGTAGTTTTTATGCGCTATCTCAACTTACGCGGCCAGAAAATATATTTTCCTAGAAGTTTGAAAAGTAACAAGTGTAACTTATTCTGTTGAAACGCGTCAGTGCTATATGAGATAAGAATAAAAGTACATTACGTTGTGCTAGTCATCATACGTGTATATATTTTTTCTTTTGTACTGATAGACTTTATTTACTCGTTTTTGAATTTACGTGAAAATGAATGCCCATTGAACGGATACTCCGCGTAAATTGAGGGACGGTTGTATTAAACGAATTGTAAACAGATTAAAGAATCTTAGATTTTAATAAAGCGAAAACGTACAAAATGTAACTATTCGGCAGTCAATGCGTTGATAAGAACATTTACCAATTACTTAGAGTAATAATTGACGATTTATAAATACATAACAATATAACGAGAAAATATAATTATTTAGCAATTGTTTTAGCGAAATGCGTTTTACGCGTAGCTTTCTTTATCATACGAACAATGAAGAATGTAATTATTATACTCGATGTATGTGTACGTATGGATTGTAATATCGTGTTTGTGTTAATGTGCTATCGATTTTCGTCATCGTTTTGCCGATTCTATGGGTTAAAAGCAGAAAGTCACACCCGGTGATACTCTGCAACAACTGCCAATCAGAGAACAAATCAGAAACAAGTGGTACTATTAATTTATCATTTTAAGAGGTCCCAAACACGACACGTCGTAATTATTCTCCGGTCGTTAGAAGATTAAGCAGCTTCGACGAAGTACTTAGTTTAATAACCTTTCGCGAGAAAAACGAGCATCCGCGTAGATACTGTGTGGTTCTTGCATTACGATCACGTGTGATAAATCTTTAGATAATTACTGGATTACATGTATTCGGAGATTCATTATTTCCGTTATAACTTGCGAATTAGATTTATCAAGCGAGTTTTATGTGATTGAGAAACCTGTGTTTTGCGAATGACAAACGACTAACAATAAGAGATTCGAACGTTGTGCGATAATTTAAAGTTAATGCCCAATGTTCGTAGAAAATTTGTAAATTTCTGTCACGAATGTATTTACTTTGTTGATAGAGGAATCGTAAAGAAAAGAGGAAAATTTTTCTGCGACATAGGACAGGACATTGATCACTGCGCAAATATTTATGAAAATTTAAGATAATAAAATAAGACGCGAAACATGCTAGAAACTAGTTTGCATTAAGTCACATGTAAATCTGCTCTTCCTCATAAAATTATATCCCATTTCAATAGACCGCTATATTACAGAGCATAATAAACGATAGAGATCAACACCAGAACTACCTAAGACTAAAATATAAAGTCATTGTGTCAAAGAGAAAACAAAGAGGCACGCTAAAGAATTTACAAAATTTCTATAAAAAGAATATCAATTGCTAATTTTGATCATTCTGGTAGTTTTGGAATTAATCATGATAACAGTGATTAATGTTTCAGCCTGTTCTAAATATCCTACGATCCATTAGACGATCAATAGCGATTTAGACGAATGTTCACGCTAAAGAGAAATTATATGATTGAATTGTATCTATTGCGTATTTAATGCGTCTAGCGATTTCATTATATATTTTTACCTAACTGAATCTAACAGTCAGTTTCGTCGTACGAGAATACACGGATCGTATGTGGGAATATAAAAAAGAAGGAATGAGGGGAAAAAACGAAGAATTCGACGCTATCGTTTTCATTCGTTGTTGACAGCCGAATAGTTGAGGTTGAATTTCGAATGCCCGGGGAAAAGATTTATTGTAATGTAAAGTGCACGATATACATGCATATATATATATATATATATATATATATATGTGTGTGTATGTATGTATGCATGTAATTGTTTTTAAAGATAATTGTGAACAAAAAGAGAAGTATAACAAAGATAAACTGATACGCAGAATATTTATTTACGAAAAGGAGCAATTCGATATTAATAGATTTATAATAGGGGAGAGCACAGAAGAATACGACAGAAATAAAAATATTAGCGTCGCACCCAGGCTTAGTCTGCTTCATTTTGGGAAGCTACCCGCTTTTCAGCATACAACAATTTTGTCTTTCCTGATTTTTGTGTCATCACTAATAAGAAGAAATTCGAGAATCCGTAATTCAATTTTGAATGTAAACACACTGTGTGTGTGTGTGTGTCGATTAGTTATCTAAAGCAAGTATGTACAAAATACACGTTAATCGTGATACTACTTGAGATAAAATTTGAATTCTAGTAAGTAAAAATCCACTAACGAATAAACGATAGAACTACGATTACGAAAATAGATCTCAGAAAATTGATTTTAATAAAATGATAATTACAAATTTTCTTATTGTTTCTTGTTTAACAAATTGAGATCTTCCATTATGCAGGAAATACAACTCCAACATTTTTTAACACGTCGATTGAATATTTTAAAATGATAAAAATGAATGTTTAGGCGAAATATATAAATCAGTAAATGTATGGCCGTAAAATCAATAGATATGAAAACGTGAAAAAAAAAAAACTGGTTTTATTTGTTGCAGGTGGTAGCCAATCGGTTGCCAGTTACGAGGACCTAAGTTCGAGTAGCTTTAGTTCGGCAAGCAGAGCTTCCCTGGATGCAAGGGGTTCGCCAACACCTTCCTATGGTGCTGAAAACATGATGGTCTTTCCTGGTGATAGTAGCGGATCCATTTGAGATTATTTGAGATGCGCAGCCCTATTACCGAAATGGTTGCGCTGTCTCAGATAAATCGTACGGGAATCGTTACTGGCTCTGTGCCACTGCAAGTTATTCCGATTTTCTGCTCAAACAAGCCGGGGATTTGCGGAGATAAAAAGGAAAAGGATAACTAAAGAAACAACAAAAGGAAGTATACCGCTGTGCCATTTTTGTGAGCTTTCTCCTCCCTCTCCCAAAAAATCTGCATGCGATACTCGCGCGGTAACCAAATTTCTTTTTACCTCGAACTTTCTTGGAGGAACTATAGAGAAAACGCGAGTCGACCGAGACGTTCGTTTGGAAAGAAGAAACTTCGGGGAAATTGTTTCGAAGATAATTTTTAACACTTAGATAAGATGCAACTAGGGTTTAGATTTTTACTTATTTATATACGTTGATCGCTTTCTCATTAAAATTGGGTTTCTCGTATATTTCTATCTTCTTAATGGATTAATTTGACGACTGGTACCGTTAGATTGGAACGGAAGTACTCATCTATGATCAACGATATCAGGAAAGGTTCAAGCGATTATCGTGAAAATATATCACGGGGTTTTATATAGATACGTATCTTGTACGAATTTTTAATTGATCTGATAGATTTGTTAATTCGAGTTAATTGACTATAGAATCTGTTAACATGTTTACTGGTAAAGAACAGACCATGATAATTAAAACAATGTATCCATTTATTTGTTGAGTATGCTTTCTGTTTCGATGAAGGACGACATTTCCTTCAGACTAATTTTATTTTATATAATAAATAACTGAGTCTATTATCGACTATGGGTTAAAGAAAAAGATGAGCGCTATGCGAAAGACTTACAACAGGATTTCCCAAACTCTCGCGAGTTATTATTCTTCTTTATAATAATTCAAATATCTGCGACCCTTCGTTGCATTCGTATAAAAAGGCATTCTAAGATCACTTAATTTATTTATAAAAAAAACTCAGTGTTACAGTCATATAAAACTCAGAGTGATACTGAAATAAATAAATGTTGAAAATTGTGATGACAAAATTTCCTACGAAAATAATTTCGGTGGTGAACAATTTTCTGTAAAAATATCCTGCAACCGTGCTGGAAATTATAACAGTTCGAGAATCCCAGGTGTAGAAGAAAAGAGTCTGCTTACACGAGACACGATATCAATTTTGCAACGCGTGAAGTATTCTATTTTCGTACGACATTAGATATGCGTAGAAGTCGAAAGGAAAGTGATAAACGGAGTCGGAATAAATTTGTTTCTTCTTTCCGGCCATGAAACGCTTCGGTCAGTGCATCATATAAGATTGTACAAAATTCAGTGGCATAGGAGCGAACAGCGTTATTTTTGTTCGTTCTTGAATAGCACATGCTGTTCTAGAACACTAAGAGAAAAAAAAGAAAAAGCAAAAAAAAAAAAAATATGCGAGGTGATATAAAATCGCTGAATCTTTCTTTTCTTTCCTTTTTCGAAAGTTTTATATCATAAGGGTAATTACGCATGATAACCGACCGTTTTTAATCGTATCTTCGTATATTACGTAGCTTTTGGTAACCACCGAATGACGAATGTAAGCAAAAAAAGAAAAAAATATTCTACTTCCAGTGGTAAAGCAAACAAAAAAAAAAAAAAAAGGATACAATTGCATTTTATACTCTTTAAGTGTAAGCGCGAGATTCGATTGTTATCACTATACATATATAACGAGATTTGCTGCTTATTACGGAGCTTGAAAAATGTTCTTTGATCTTTTAATCAATGCATTTCTTCTTTTATTGATAACAATTTTAGCCTTTCTACGCGCCAAATGAGAGGGTATTGGGACGTGTTACGGTTATCGTACAAATCTTTTAATTTCATGCCATTATACGAGTTGCAGTCATGGCGCATTTTTTTCTATTACAAAGAGATTCCTCTCGTTTCTTTCTCGGATCATTTTGAGGATTGACAGTAACCTCGTGAATGTTTATATAAATTTTTCTCTTGCTTTAACTTTCAACTGCTTGTCAGTTTTGTTCGATTTTCTTGTTACATTTGAGGATTTTGTATGGAGAAGAAGAGAAGATCCAATGACTGCCTCTCGTATCGTTCGATGACCAATTTTTAGTACGAATATTTAAAAGAGGAAGTAACAAAAAAAAGTAAAGGAAACCGCGACATTTTATAAAAAAGGAAAAAAGAAAAGAAAAAACACCGAGAAAAATTGTTGAACAGTGGGAAAAAATGAAAAAAAAAGCAAAAAAAAAGATAAGAAACCAAGAAAACAGAGTGTAGTCACACATTTGTACAGACAAGATCAGTTTATACACGAATGATCGAGTTGCTTTTATGCGAAAGAATGCGGAGAATGCTGTATCGTGCGAACGGCCAGAAATGAAAGAGCCGTGTATCTTTCTCTATCTGTCGATTTCCTTCGATTCTTTTGAAATCATTCCCTTTTTTTACATCGATCCATCTGTAAAAGTCGTGTAAAGGTCCAAATCGAGAGTGCGTTTGTAAATGTGCAGCACGTTTGAAAGATAGAGAGAAAACAGTCGAAGAAAAAGAAGAAACGGCAAAAAAAAAAAAAAAAAAAAGAAAAGAAAAGAACAAGGAAAACGGAAAGAATCACTGCGTAACGTTTTCAGAATTCGTTCCGACTGGACAAGGGTTTCCTTGGTTCTGAAAGAACGACAAGATCGAACGCTGCACGAAAACGATGAGAGTGTGATAGAGCGAAAGCGAATCTTTCCTCCTCTTTCGGTGTTTTGGTCGATTATTCGACAACGAAACGATTCGGTGGCCGCTTCTTTTCAGGTTCGTGAAAAAAAGAAAAGATATAACAGTAAAGGTATAAATTATTGAGGAATCGTGCTCGCGATCTGCATCTTCCGGACTCGAGAAAGCAATGTAGCACGAAGTTGATCAGCCACGATGACCCTTCGAGTGTTGCTTTTACCGCAAGCGTGACGTTTAACGAAAGGATTCAAATTTTGGAATGGTTCGAAAGGCAAAGAGAAAAGGACCGAGGCGAAGTTTTGCGAAGAAGCAACAGTGGAAGGAGTTTATTTAATAAGCGAGGTTTTTTATTCGAATGTGTCGTAGTCGCGTAGAATGAAAGTGGTGCTCTGTCTGTTGGGAAGAGTTTATTACCGTGTTGCAGCGCGATGGACCCCCTATACTCTTCGATTTGATTTTTCTCATTGGTTATAGAAATGTGTGATCTAGAAAAAGAATAGTTTCATTTCTTGCATTAATATCTGGAAATTAATAATAATCCGGAAATTAATATCTGCAAATTATACGATTATTGCTGTAAATTGTATCCTTTTGGTAAATAACTTTTATCGTCGATGCGGCTAGTTGAATCGAAAGTTGCAGATTTTCGTTTCTACGTTTCGTGTCTACTGTGTAATAATAAGCGATAACATATTTTATACTAGAATAATCATCTATCAGCACTGGTGTCTTATCCCAGGATACTGTGCCAAGATCAATGCATCTTATACCACTTTATACTTCCAAATTCGACAAACTAAGGAGCAATGCTGAAAAAATTATATACCAAAAGGGCACGATTTTTATTTAGCAATCTACAGTTATTTTTATCATACACGAATAGTATATACACTTCTATCCACCGCTTTGTTTTTATTTATGTGGTTTCAAAATAAATTAGCATCGTTAAAGAATAAAGAAGTATAATCGAAGAATGTTCGATCGCTAGTGTTAGTGTAAACCGTAAAGTACAAATAGAACATAGAATCTCCGGAAGCGGTGCGTAAGCGAAAGGGGTCCATCGATATTTCAGAGTCATAACGCGAAAGAGCATCGTGTGAAACGTTGAAAACTCGACAGATTGAACGATGTGATGAGAAAAACACGATAAGAGAACGTAGAAAGCTTCGTAGAGACTGTTAAAAAATTCGCATTCCCCTTTTACCGTAAGTTTCTACAAAGCTCAGCGTGTATCCGCGGTGGGTGAACGAAGTGTCAGAGGTGAAGAATAGAAGAATACAGGGGACGCAGAATGAAAGCTTTCCAGGGACACATCTGCACGCGGCACGAGATCACAGAGAAACGGGTAAAGCGGCGTATGCAATATATTTTTCTACCTTTTACTTTCTAAAACGTCGTCTCATGTCGTTGAGAGATTCATTTTTATAGGGATCATAAGCGAGTTCGCAAGCTCCGATACGCGATGCACATTAGCAAGTCACACAATGACGGTCATTAAATTATATTGTCTAATATCGTATATGCAGTGCGACGCGTTGCATATTAAATGAACGGGTCGCACGAACGTTCTGTCAAGAGATCGGCCGATCGAAATCTATAGCTAACAGCTAACGATTACGCCGCGGATCTTTATGCAGATTCATGTCTTTGCAGATACAGACAAACAATTTCAACTCGAATGAAATAAATAATGTTCTATTTTTTAAATGCAACAATATGCATCGTACTCTTGATTTTTTTTTAGAATTTGCATTTGTACACGTTCTTGTACATTTTTATATCATTCATATTTCCCATAAATGCATAAATATCCGCAGTTTACTAACGATTAACACGTTCATAATTCGTTAACAATAAGTCATAATATACGCCGTATACAAGGATGTATGAAATTTCAAATAATATATGAATCTGAGAAACCAAATTAATTAACTCTATTTTTTTGTTACTTTCTCAATATCGTTACATAAGTACGCGCTTAATATTTAATTCCCGAGAAACAAATGATGCATATTTGTAATACCATCACTTTTCGATTTATGGAATTGACCAACGTGTTTTCTGAACGACCCATATTTCTCACGCAAGGGCTAGTTTCAATCAAGTTAAATCTCGGATACTGAACGTGTTAATCTAATAGAGAGCTTTAAGAGAGTTATATAAGTAAGTGCAGCCGTTTCTCATATAAGTTCCCATTCATAGGCTTTCTGCGACTGACCTATTACGCGAGGTTCTCAGATCCTGTAGCTTTCGAGTCGATATTCTTCTTTTTGCTTCTTTAATTGGACGTATCGAGTAGAAATTCCGGGAGATCTTCGCTAATTAGACACGAGAAATTAAAACTTACGAGGACAATAATTATTTTTATAAAACTTTTACGTGAGATCGCGAGGATTTTTGCGACTTGTGTTAACGAACGAAGGTTTTAAGCATTAACGTTTTAGCGAAACAAAACGGAACGTGTTTGAATATTCCATTCGCATTCTGTTCAACGTTTTTGTTCTAACTTATCCGTCTCTGTTCGAATGTTATCGGACTTTTCTTAGTGGCATATAAGCGCATGAAGGAACGAGCTTGAAAATCTCGAATGCTTTTCGACTTCGCTTGCAGCGTGGCTTTTATCCGATGAAGAGAACGGCGAACAGCTATTTTGCCGTAGCATGTCCACCAATGATTTCTTCGAAATTTAATACATGTTCCGTTCACCTTTCTTTTTTAGCGATTTTCTCATTTAATTTTTATCGACGGATTGCATTTCAAGAGGTCGCAAAGAAAAATGGTATGCGTTTCTTGGCCTGATTCCATTCCGCATTTCTTTAATGTCATCTCTAAAAAGTGCCAACGATCGAAAAATGTGTTTTCTGTTTAGCAGAAATTTATTGGAAGTTCCAGAAAAGCTATACAGAATGGACTGAGAAACGGCAATAGAGTGCAAACGATAAGATTGTGTCTCTCGTGAAAAACGAAAGGAAATCTTCCTGTCGATAATAGTACTGTTTATAGAATTGATTTTTAAACTTTGAAATTTAACAAAAATTCAACTTAACTTACGATTTTGAGAGATAATTTTCCTCAAATATTACCATATTTAATAGATTTTATCAAAAACATTCCTTCTTTCTTATTCCATTTATACATTCGGTCCATACTGTATATCACGAGGTAATCGATACTTCTGTGTTTCCACAAACGTAATGCTAACGATCGTTTATAACGCTGCGCCGTGATAAAGTAAGTTTACTAAGCGAATACTTCGATTCAGTGTGTCGTAAGTCACCAAGCATTAAATCTTAAGCAGATATGTGTACGTATGAAATTCAATAGATTCACTGTATGCTTTTAACTTTCGTACTACCAATCGACGAATTGCCTCTCCTTGTAAATCAAAGTCTTTAAATACTTGAAACAAAAATTAAGATTTTGAGTCGTTTAAAATCAACGTGCATTTCCATGTCTTTTGATGGTACGAATGCCGATTTTTGGAGGAAGCGTTCAATACACACGAGTTACCAAATTAATAATAGCAATACGCTTGCAGAGTACAAAGATAAAGTCAAGAAGAAAACGGGGATTTTCACTTAGAAGATCAATTTTTTGGTTTTACACATTTAAGAATACAATATACGCATTTCTTTGTATGATAACACAAATGTTTGTTAGCACCGTCGCTGCAAGTTATAATTTGTCTATCGATTCTTCCAGACATGAATCTTCACCTGAGATTTGTTCAGTAGATCGGATCATCAGATTATCATACGTATCGTAACCTATTGTACCGTTATCATTTTGTTTGCTTTTCAGCATAAATTTCATACTGAGTCCATTATACGCAAGGAGAATTTCATTTATCCAACTATTAGAAGGCAGATGTTTATATAATACACGAACGTAACTAAAGAAATGGAAAGTAATATTATAAAAAAGTTATTATATCATAACGAATACTTTACTTTGAATATTTTATACATTTTTGTATATTGTGTGTATTTTTTTATCTTTAAATTTCCTACAAATATATAAACACTCGCAATTATGCTGGAATTTTTCAACGATACTCCCACGATGTATCGATGTTGATCAGGTTTTTCAAATCTGGAAGGGTCACGTACACTTTTTTAACGGTACAATTGCGTAAGACACAATCACACTCGATGTTCGTGGAAATATTTATCTTTCGGTATAGCGAACTGAGATGGTTCGTTGCAATGAGACAGAAATAGAAGAAGAATGAATGTTACGGACAAACATTCGTAATTTCGTTTCAGAGAGAAGTAGGCTGCTTAATCAAACACGTGAGACTATTTGTACGAGGACAATTTTTACGAATTCATCGATCTTTTTTCTAATTGTACAAGCACATTCGAAAGATCGAATCTGAATCGAATCGTGTTAAAAATGGTTAAAAATGGTTAAAAATGGTTAAAAATGGTTAAAAATGGTTAAAAATGAAGACAGAAGAGAAGAAAGTGTGGATTCTTTTTATTTTTGTTATCTTTTTTAAGATGTTAATATTATCGAAATTTCACGATAAATTTGTCGGATGAACTGATTGTATTGCGCGCAAATTGTGTTTTATAAAACCTTAAGTCTGAACAGGGTTGTCGTGTGCTTGAACTTTTATTGTCTGTTTATTTCGTGTCACTATTTTCAGGTCTTTATACTAAGTGCTCTCGTTCAATTTCAGATACGAATACTTTATATAAGATAAGTATGTATTAAAGCATTTACTATTATCAAGCATTTCTTTTTCCTTTATCGAACTTACGACAAGCACGAACTTTCCATTTTTGAAACACGTTTTTTCAGGAAGCTTATATCGCGAAGACATTCGAGAACATGGTTACAGGTAATGAAAACTGGTTAAAAAAATTTAGTGCGTCATCTCAATTTTTATCATTTTTATCGTTTTGCATGATTGATAGGACATTTACTATTTCATTCTGAAATATAAATTTGACAAAAATATATTTTGATATGTTTAAATGGAAAATAAAATAAATGAAAAATAATAGCATAACCAACAAACATGGAAGATTTAAGTACGTTTAAGTGCGTAAGCACTTAAAAAAATGTCAAATGTTTGACGCACCGAAATAATTAATTCAAGTAGCCGAGTATGCCATTTTCCGTGGGATAAACGGAGAGTGCATCCTCATCCCTGGGTTTCTGGGACGAGGACGTGATCGACCTCGAAATCTCGAGAAAACGGGGTGATCTTGCGCGTCATCGGCCACCGCCGATTATTAATTCGATCGTCGATCAATTATTGCTTTTCTTCGAAATGTTTTCCTTTAAGTAGTTCCGATAATTGCTATGCCATAATTCTCTAGAAAATTACCACGATCAGTCTTGTATTTCAGTGTCAACTGAATCACTTATAGTACCTTAATTTTGGCAAAGAAGGCATCTTCTGTATACAGATTGAGATCTAGTCACAAAGCAGTCCCATAGGAAACAAATCAACAGAATATTCAACATATTACACATAGAACGAAACAAAGCGATTACGATACTTCGTATTAACCATGCAATCTTATAACGTTATCTACATCACACGCCTAATAATTGTACCCATACACCATCATCGAAATACCTATTCTCTTAAAAATGCAGTAGTTACAAAAAGTACTTACAAATACGTTTCTTTCGCGAAGGATTATTTTTTATCGAGTTTTGTATACTTTCGTAATGCATAAATTTTTGTAGTCATAAGAGTACTACCGATATGAAATTTGATAGACGGTTTAATCGATTAGTATGTAAATGCTAAAATATATAAAAAATATAATGGTGAAAAGGTACTTTCTATAGCCACTGTATAGATCTATCTCTTCTAAAATCCACTTCGGGTACGTCATCGAGTGAAATCAAAGAGAGAGAGAGAGAGAGAGAGAGAGAGAGGAAAGAAGATAGAAGATTGAGCTACAAAGAACGAAAATTGGAGGATCGAGTGGCAACGATAGTTCCAGGAGTCCTGTTACCTTTTCTCCGGCGAACCAGAATTCTCCAGCAGGAGCAGCTACGTCGGCAGTTGCACGACAATTGGCAATCGGTCGAAAATAATAGACAAGCGGTCGGTGGGGTAGAGTTTCGGCTCGGCGGGGTGAGGGAGGGGGATGAAAAACGGCGTGAGGTCAGAAGAAAGAGGAACGGGCGTGCTTATCGTGCATCGTCTCCAGCTGCCTCGAAACGCTTCTCTAACGGCAAGCTAAGCCCGACCGGTGTCCCTCCACATCCGACCGTACTTCTCGATGTGCCTCGGCCAAGAGTACCTCAGCTGACATCGCAAAAACACTACCGATGACACGACGTGTGTCATCGTGTACTTACACTCGACCGCAGGATCTTCCAACCCATTCTCTCTAATCTTCTTTGACCATGCTGTGTGTCAACGTTCATCGATAATATTTGCTTCGTTGAATATCATATAACATCGATCGATCGTCGTTACATCAATGATCGCCTTTTTGATCGTCGTTGTGTCAATCGTTATTTCAATGATCGTTCAATTTTCAAATTCGAGGCTTGATTTCGGCTGATGAGCTGCGTTCGTAATATTGTTGTTAGATCTAACGGAACACGAACTAGTAGACACTGCTACTGGTGTTTACATTGTGATGATTTGTCCATTCATCTATAAATATTCATTTGGATTGTTGTTCATCAATTCGATAAAACTTTAATTGATTAAAAGATGAAAGCTCTTTCTGATATAATAATGTTCATTGTTTCGTTCATCGGTATCGTGTAATCTCTAAACATTTGGCAGATTTTGAGATATTATCTTATAAAGATATAAAGATATAAAGATGAAATGAAGTTATATACGAAAACGTACGTCTTACGCGAAGAAGTATGTACATATTCATTTTATGACTGACAGAAGCGATTTCGCGTTCGTGGGACGTTAGGATATGCATTCATTACTTTCCTTAAGATCGAGCTTCGACCGTAGAATGAGATCATGCCTTAATATTCCAGGGAAATATTACGAAATTGACCCTTGTTAATTCAAAGCCTGACAATTAAAGAGACTCCAATGATACTTGATTTATTAATTACAACGCAGTTGATATACTTGAGCAGTGCATAATTAAAAGAGAAAAATGGTACGATCGTGAAAACAGAATGAATTACATAAGAGATCTATTGACCGGATAGCTGAAAACACGATGCTTAATCCAGTAAGTACCAGTTGTCTATTTATAGGTGAAGACAAACTTTATATTTTCGGAGATAGCAGATATTATGGTATTCTCATAGAACGAGTTTTTTTCTTATAATTAGAGGTTCGTGTCACAGTTACAATGTCTTATGAACAGGTATTTCTCAAAATGTGATATCACGACGAAACGTAGTCAGCACTCAACCATCGACATCAATGACAAATCTTTGTTTGTTGATTTTAATAATCGATAGACATCATTGCTTTTGCAGACACTTTTTTCATACAATTACTTTGTAAGAATCTGTCATCCTACGTTTACAAGACAGATAATGTCTAATTTATAAAATTTTATAGAAAATATATTTCTACAAGGAGGTGCAAGGTATAACTTTCAATATAAAGGAAAATAGAAAAACTGCGGTAGAATGAAATTTATGTTTACTTCGATAAGTATTGTCATTTGCCACTATAAAATGAAAAATTTCTAATTGTGAAAATAATTAAGGCACTTTTACTTTTAATCATCATTCGAGGGGAAAGTAATCTTAAAATTTCTTCTACATCTTGATATTCGGAAGATATTATTCAACGTTCCCTCGATGCGAAATTCTTCGTATACAGCTTTGTAGTAAGATTGAAAACGACCGATATAAAAGGGCAGCTCTATGTTTTCTCTGTAAAGGAAAGGTTTTAGAACGCAAAACATTTGAACACCGATCTTTCTTTTCTTTGAAGACAAATGATTTTTGACAAATGAATTTGCAGAAAAAAAATATATTAAATATTTAACGTTTTTAACTGACATTCTAGCTCATTGGGTGACGTCATACAGTCTTTGACGTAAATGCTTCGTCGTTGATGATCGAAGAGAAGCTGGCAACACTTCGGCCACTTGAGACGAGTTCGATTTTTTAAACGTTCATCCCCGCGTTCATCCTCGAGCGAGTCAAATATAGATCTTTAAATTCGATAATAGGATGATCTTGTTCCGATAATCGCTTCCTCTTACCGGGAAACCTTCACCAAAAGAAAAAGTGTTTAACAGCATGCGGAAGAAACGACAAAATTGCTATTTTTGACATATTAAAATAGATTTTTAGTTTCATTATATAAATACACGATTAATATTCAATACTCAGAAGGCTTTCAACCGTAGGAATATGATTTTTTTTTATACTTTTCAATTAACAAAGTTGATCAATGTTGCTTCCTAATAGCTCATATATGAGAATGAGCTTGAAAGTTTGAGATAATACTTGTTGAGGTTTTTTGATAGAGGAACAAGTGGATGAATTTGTAATAGAAAATATATTGAATGTGATAGAATATATATGAATATATATATGAATTGTAATGAAATAT
This sequence comes from Bombus dahlbomii, assembly GCA_037178635.1. NCBI lineage: Eukaryota > Metazoa > Arthropoda > Insecta > Hymenoptera > Apidae > Bombus > Bombus dahlbomii. The sequence goes on along the minus strand of CM074107.1, from coordinate 14,495,329 downwards.
ATATATATATAAATAAGTATATAAGTAGGGGTATAGTGTATGCTGATGCAGATCATCACTCTTACAGTGTTACAATACAATAGAACAAGCTATGATAGCATATATTTATAGCAAAAAGGATATTAGTAAAAAGTTAACAATGTAGCTCTAGCTGAAGGCTATAAGAAAAAGCAGCAGAAATCTACTTATAGCTCTTTTGTTTTTAGACCTTATAAGACAAAACAAAATTTATGTTCCAAGGCACAATAATATGGACCTTTCCTTATTTCGAATTTTTTGTTTCACTAAATTCTATTCTCCAGGTTACGGATATACAAAAGAAAGAGTGTAGACTTTTTCTTGAAGTAGTTACTTCAACAATAATCCTCATAATACTTCATTATGGATAACATTTCTCTTTTCCATGGCAAGAAATTTTCCCGAAAATCAGAACTAAGATTACACCCACTCTTAAAATTTTATCATTCTCATAAAGTGAAATTTAAGGAGATAATACTTTACAAACTATTCCATTGTATTTTTCAATGACATAGAATCACCTACCGAAGAAAGCTGTATCGTGCTTCTGAAACGTTATATACTGTACTGAAACATATCCTGTAATCAATCATCCAAGCCGTCTTATTCATGTATCATCGAGCATCGTGCAAGATTTCCAATTCATGCTCGTCGACTCCTTTCGTTAAAAGTGGCGAGCGAGTTACACGAATGGAACGGTCTCGAAGGAATAGAAAAAATGAATCCGAAAGTGGTGGTAATAGACGGCGAGACACTTTTCACTGGTAGAAATGCCGCAGACATGATCCTGCTGTCAGGGGACGGAGAGGGGCGGCTCGTGGTAACGAACCATCGAGAGCAGCTTCTTTTTACCTCGACAATCAGGTCATTGGGCCTGCAACACCACTGGGAATAGCAGAATGCCGTGAACCACTTGAACCGCTCCTTCAGCAATCCATTTCTCGGCTCTTTCCTTTCTAACGACAGCCAGCTGCAGTATCGACGTCAGTACTACGAAAAATGACGTCACCAGACGCATCGAAATATATATCCGATTTTGGCATGTGTCATGTATGCTTGTCATCGTATTGCCGTGAACCTGAGAATATCGATCAATATCGGTTTTATTCTAGCGAAATAAGGGAGTTTTTCAAGATATACAAAAAGGAAGTATCTCTTTGGGAATACTTGTACATTTGGTTGCTATTCAGTTGGTTATTTATATTCTTTAATACAGTAATTAGGATGTTTATACATTTATGGGGAATTCGAAAGTGCGATGTATTTTATTGCTCTTTACGAATCACATATAAATCATGCTTACCAATATCATAGATTGAAAAGTAAAAAAAAAAAAAAAAAAAAAAAATCGGTGATGTTATTAACATTATTCTGTGAAATTCACTTTAGAATGTACTACTTGTACTTTGTACAATCACCTTTTTATCATAAATGAGATAATTGAAAAAGATTAGAAGTAAAACGTTGTTTTAACGTTGGCCTTCAATGTTAAATGTTAAAGAAACACTACCATTCAACTGGAAATAAAGCAGAATATTTCCAATAAATAAAATTTACGTTTTCGAGGCTGCTAACCCTAATGGCCGAATATGTTTTAAGTTTCGAATGTAATATAAAAGACACAACTAAAGCAAATCCTATGATAATCAGATCAATTTCAGTGTTTCTCTTTGGTGGAAGAATGTAAACACATCTTTAAAGACAAAGGTACCGATTTCAAGAGATATTTATCGTACTATCCGGATGTAGAAGCAACATTGAATTTTTTTATTTTTCTTGGTAATTTTCTTTCTCAAAGGAATCCAAACGTAGCAATGTCTGCGCCAATGTGTTGCCACATCGCATACAGTACTCAACAATTAGAAAGGCATTGTGGAAACGCGTCTTTCAAAGAGGCTGGTCGATACTACGACTTAGAATCAGTGAAGGGAGAAGGAATTCGTTCTTATCATTTTCAAGGTAATGTCACGAGGTCAAGGTAGAAGTAAATATACTCGCCCTGACTAAGTATTATTCATTAATTACACGACGATATTAAATTTCCACTTTTCTTCGCGATTTCATATTTTATACACATTCTTTGATCAAATTTCTCTTAAAATGTTTAATTTTAGGTGTTCACAATTTGTTTGTAATCTTTTAATTAATAATTTTAATAAACTGTGGGGTTCCTGGCATTTATAAAAGGATCAATGCAATCTTATGATTGCATATTGCAGCCCTTCATAAAAATTCTTTCTTCCTTTATCTTTTTAGCTATTTCGTATTCCTAAAATGAAAGAAAAGTTTTATACATAAAGAAATACGAAAACTTCTTCGTGCCTTGTTGAAAACACGTATAGCGCCTTATTACACCAAAATTAAATAATTAATTTTTAAAGATGGACGTTACACATTACTCTATTAAATGTACGTATACGTAAATCAACAAAATTCGATCGGGAGGAATTTTCGTAAACGTTACCGTAGCGTGAATTACGATTCCACGTAGGCGAAGAGTATCAAGATTTCTGAGGAAACTTACGTCGTTAATTGTGGTGGTATGTACTAATGAGAGCGAACACAGCTTCTCCCTCACGTGTCACATGGTAAAGAAGTGTCATTTTAAGGTAGAACATTGATCTCGATTATCCTCCACTGTTAATGATAGTATCAGTATCGTTCGTTTAATGAGAATAGTTATATGTAATGATTATTTGACTATAAGTTGAGAAATAAGAAGGATTTAATACTCCAAATGAAAAACATTTCCGGAAATACGGAGATGTATCGCTGACGAATAAGTGTATTTTATATCGGTGGTTCCAATTATTTCTAATATGCATATTAAATTCTCTACTCTAAGTAACAGTCTTCCGATAGAAATAATATCTCCCTCCTCCCTTATTTTAAAACTATTATATTTCAGACGTTTCATATAAAAGACAGAATAGATGCACTTTTTGAATGTTGTGTAGGAAAAATAACGACCTTGTTCTTAAAAAGGTGAACATAAAGTGATGACTTCGGGATAAGGACAACGACGAACGTGCTTTGAGCTATTGATAACAATGCAAAGTTTCTGGGAATCATTGATAACGATCGGGACCACTTTTGATGTCGAGCCACCCTTGCAGAGAAGTGCATTTCTATAGTGAGATATACCGCAGGTATCTCCTCGAATTTTAACGCCTATCTCTTTCTCGTCACTTAATATTTCTCGCTTCCTATCTTTTACATAAGAAGGTTCTAAAAGGTAATACTCTATTGTTAATACTCCAGGCTTCCAATAAATTTCTAAATCCCATTGTTAACGACTAATAGAGACATCGTTATGAAGATATATTCCACAGCAGGTGTCGAAAAGACCATGCACTTATATATATATATATATATATGTTAGTGTCCATAAGCCTCTAATACCTTTTAGTATTAAAAATTGAATTTTAGGATTTTTTTTAACTATGGATTTCCTCAGTTATATTACTTTTCTTCTGAATCCCTCAATTATTAAATGACGTTGAAACTCATTAAGCCTGTGTATTATAGGAAAAACGAAAATATATTGTACATCGAATATTCTATGATAAGTGTGATTTAGGGAAGTTTATATTTAAAGTTCGTAAGTGTCCGGTGACTATAGACGGGATTGTATACATAATTTCGGGGAAATGAGTGAACATGTGTACGTGCGCGCGCGCGAGAGTACTCATGCGTGTCTATATACCTTCTCGAAGAGCGGCCACTTCACGATGCACGAGCGACGCGAACACGTAGCATTCTATTCGCGGCACAATTTTCGAGGATCGATATATCGAGCGGCGTGTCCCGTTGGTCGACGACAATGTCTTCAAATAGCACGGTAGTTAACGTCTCTGAGAGTCACCCTTAAGGAGGGTGGCGAGAGCGAGAGGAGAGATTGCAGGATCCATTCCTTTCCTTTCCACCTCGATTCTTCTGCTTTCTCTTCCTCTCGTCAACGGTCACATGCTTCCTCTGCACTCTTCTCTTTTTCTTCCTGCCCATGTTTTCATCGTAATTTCGATTGGTCTTTCAATTTTTCATTGGGTTCGTTTTGTCGATTATCAGATCTTTGATTTTTTATGATCGCGTAACAGTTGTTTTGGAGAGTTTGAAGTATCAATTATGGAAATCTGTCTTTTTCTAATTATTTTCAGATTAAGAATGCATGTATGTATCAAGCAAAATTCACGATCTTGGCTTTTCTACGTTTATTTGCGTATCAACGAAGTCTGTAATTACTTTTTTATTTTAAAGAAAAATATGTGTCGTAGTTAGATCTTCTTTGCAATCTGAAGATTGAATATTTCAATGTTTCTACAATATTTCTAATATATTTGGCTCGTTTTGTTGATATTTTGTATCTGAAATATCAAAATATCGAATAAAAATTATTTTTCGCTAATTACATTAAACATCTTCTTCCTGACATCTTCTTCTTCTTAGAGTTTTCTTATCAGAAAACGTAAGAAAACGAAAGGTGATTTTGTATACGTCCTTAGGTTGCAACCACATCAAAGAAAGCTGTGCCTTGATATTCTGTTCTTTACCACTCGTTACACGCTTCTCCGTGGAGTATTCTAAACCTAGCGAATAGACACGTTTTCACCGTGCGGAATGAATTCTGCTAATGAATCTCCGGCAATGAAAAACAATTTAACTGTTCCACTGACACCTCTGTCGTGTTGCTTTTAAGTACGATGTTCTTGTGAACAGAAAATAAAATAGAAAGTGAGTATGAGAAATTAATTCGTGCTATTCTATCAACGGCTTGATAATTTCTTATTAAACAACATTAAATCTCAAGTGCGCTTTAAAGTTCCAGGAAACAAATCTACTGAAAAGAAAAATACGTAATGACATCATGATGTAGCGACGCGAAGCGGGCGAACGAAACACGTGCGAATTCCGTATGGTCCCTTATTCATCGGTACGTTATTCTTACCTCGTAGTATTCATCGTGGCAATTAACATGCGGTGGTGGAGTATGTTGCGAGTTGTGCGCGATTACGGCACCTATCTAAAGCGGAGGATGTCACGGACATGCCGCATTGGGGTAAATTCGTGTCGTCGGAACCATCTCGTAACGTTTTAGGGACCCACCGGGGATTACCACCACTTCTTTCAACACGTCGGTCCTCGCGCGGTACTCTCTCTTTCTCGACCCTTTCCAACCCCTGTCTTCGTTTTCTGTACACGTCACCGAGCTCGCGAGAGAGAGTTACCCCTTCTTTCCCCTTTCTTCATCCCTCTGTATCGAGTTAAGAGGAAGAAACGGCGGGGTGGCGGCAAGGTATATTGGGATGTACCTCCGGTGGTACTTGCTGGTCCACCACCTCCATCGCTACCACCACCGCGCTACCATCGAGCATCCACCTCCACCTCTGCCTCTCTACGAGGCAACGATGAGGATTCTGCAGCTTCGGCAAAGTCGTTTGAAGAAGTCAGTCGACGGTTGTACGTCCTCGCGATTCGGGGAATAGCGGTCAGGGGGAAGAGAGAAGAAAGAAGTAAAAGAATCGCAGTCACTGTCACCAACTGAGAATCGCCTTGTCTTCTAGCCAGGGGCTGCCGCAAACAACGTTCTTTTCTCCTTTCTCTTCCGTCTCGCCTTCTTCCTCGTCGTTCGTCTGTCGTCTTCTCTGTCCGGGACGCTTTTTTGCCGTTGGTTCGTTCCGCTTTTGAAAAGAGGAAGATGCGCTGAGAGCTGATCGACGAAGAATGTCGATGGACGAGACGCATGGAGGCAGCATGGTTTCCGCAATCCTTTCCTCGATCGTGCTTCTTCTCCTGCTCGGACGCACCGCAGACGCTCAGTAAGATTCTTCTCCGTAGATGGCCCCTTCCTCTTTCGCTTTTCCAATCGACATTGCCGGCCATCTTAAGCTCTTCCGCAAGGCCAGATCCTCTCCTTCGATTTATATCTTTGTACCAAGATTCTCGGGAATTCTAACATCTTAACGACATATCTCGTTGAAGGAACGTAATTGTAGAATTTTCTTGTCTTACGAGTCATTTGTTCGTAAGAAGTAATTGTTGGTAAGAAATGTTCCCCACGAATGTAGGATTCTCTGATGCAAAGATACTGCAATAACTATAACGAATACCGTTGTTTTTGTAATTATATTTTTTCCCTGTCTTAGAGTTTGTTGGTTTTTCAAGTGGAAATTTTTGTTACATCCTTGAGTAAAATTTTAGTTCTAAAAAGATTTCTTTCGATAGACAATCTGAGACAAAATTGTAATGCTTTTTATTTACTAGCAAAATATCAATTTTTTCATATTCAGAATAGTATTCAGGAAATTGTAACATATAGATATTTTTTGATTACTTCTAATGAATTTCCCTTTAGTTATATCACGTTCTCAATTATTCATTTTTCAATGAAAAAATAGCAATAACATGTACGTAAAAATTATTAATGTAGGCACCTAAACGTTTTCTTAAATTTGAATAAAATATTATATTTAGTTAGTATATGAAATCTTCAGAACACCGCAAGCAGAGGATTCCAAACCCGATGAAATCACCACGAAGAATTTGAGATACTTTCGAAGAAAAGAAAGAAATTCGGAAGTAAAAGTTTAAAGTATTAAACAAAATTACAGTGAAGTCGATAAAGCGCAGTGTGTAGCGTGTAATAAAATTGTTGTTCATGTCGAAATAATCATAATTCCAAGTAGTTGTGCAAATATGTGTATGATATTAAAGTGTCATAAAGCAACGTGTTAAAAACGGTGAAAAGATTATTAACGATGCATAATAAACGAACGCGAGAAAGTGTGGAGAAGCAGTTCTGAGCTTTTATGAATTTCAGTCGTAATTTTTCGTCTCGTGTGTTTCGTACACAGTGTGTTAAGAAAAATTGAAACATACAGTGAAATCTCATTTTTCTTTCGCGACGGTAGAAAACTGCAAGTTAAAAGACAGTGAAACGCTTGTGAAACAAATTTCTGGAAGTGAATCCGAGAAAAATTTTGCGCAAATTACTTTTATGGTTTATTCGCTTAAGATTTTGTTTCGTTATAGAATTTTGGTGCTAATAAGATGTGAGGATAATTCTGATTTATGGATTACTATTAACACGAAATATTTATGTGGAAATTTATACATAGACTATATAATTCGATTAACAAAATGTCTGAAACTTTTTGAAATTGCGATCCGAAATTTCAGGAGGAGTTTGGAGTTCTTCGATCTGCTGCCGGAAGATCCTAAACTGTACGATAAAATGCGACCGCCCAAGAAAGATGGACAGGCGACTATCGTTTATTTCCATGTTACTGTTATGGGTCTTGATTCCATAGATGAAAATTCAATGGTAAGGTGCAATTTTTAAATTAAAAGGCTTTTTTAAATTCACTAACCATTACATTGTTCTTAAACTGTTTATGGCCTTAATATGGATGTGATCTCAAGTTCAAAGAGATTCTCGTAACTTCCGTGGCTGCTAATTTTTGTATCGCTGAAATGATTTCGAAATGTTTACTTTAATCATAAATGCTATATTCTGTTTCACAAAAGAAATTAGGGTACTTAAGCTTTAATGGGTCATTGATATTAAACTTTGATATCTCGATTTTACTTTTGCAGACCTACGCAGCTGATATATTCTTCGCTCAAACTTGGAAAGATAACAGACTACGGTTGCCAGAAAATATGACATCTGAATACAGGTATGTGGAATTATCATGATTTAATTTAAAAAATACTGTTCTCTTAGTCGCAAATTCCAATTAAAGGAAAATATTTGTAGGCATAGTGTTCTTTATACCATTTTTTTTGTTTGTTTTATAAATATACGTGAAAAATTATCAAATGTATCGTTCAAGATTGCTGGAAGTCGATTGGTTGAAGAATATGTGGCGGCCGGATTCGTTCTTCAAGAATGCCAAATCGGTGACTTTTCAAACGATGACTATACCGAATCATTACTTATGGTTGTACAAAGACAAGACTATTTTATACATGGTCAAGTAAGAAAAGAAAGCTCCAAGATTCTCAATACTATTGTCGACCATTTTATTCTATTTTTACAGTGATAGTGATAGTAGTATAGTTTGTTTTAGCTCTTGATTAGAAAGCTTTTATTTCTCACCTTTGTCTCTTCTTTTCCTTCATTAAAGAAACAACATTTTTGTACGATGTTTCAGATTAACGCTGAAGTTATCCTGTGCCATGAACTTTCTGATCTATCCTCACGATACGCAAGAGTGTAAATTACAAATGGAAAGCTGTGAGTGACGCTTTCTCTCTATATCAACTTCTAAATCCTTCACTTTATATTTCACTTGTAGTAAAATAGAATGTTAGCGCAACTTCCTCTTATATCTTCCATCGTTACCATATACTTTATTTTATCCTCATTTCATAACAATTCATTTTCATCATCTGCGCTCTAATCTTACCATTTAATCCATTACAATTTCTCCCATACACGATTCTCAGGAATTCTTACGATTTTCTTCTATTATTATTACAGAGTGTACTTTATCTCTACTTTTCGATAGTACATTTTTATCTGCGTTCCAATTTTCCATCCAATTCGCTACGATTTCTTAAAACATAGAAAACGGTCGATAGATATCGATAGAAAACGCGGTGTCGCTGATATGGTATAAAAAAAGTCCTCGAAAGACGCCCAATATTAGCGACAATCGCGTTGAGTCAAAGGAGATGGGACAATCGTGTTTCATTTCGGAACGGTACCGTAGACCTGCATGAATATTCCTTTAATTTTACGGAGTGAATGCCGTGCCATTTCACAAGGACAAAACAACTCGGTCAACAGTATCGCACACGACGGATGAAATGATCTTCCAATGGGATCCTGACGTGCCACTCGTCGTCGATGAAAACATCGAGCTGCCACAGTTGCAACTGGTTAAGAATTACACGGCCGACTGCACGCAAGTCTACTCTACTGGTAAGTGACGCTCCGTGTCGACGTCGTTTTTAGCCATGGAAGAAAGAACGCTCTTCTTCTTCCTAATTAACTGTTCTAAATATGCCTCGAAATCGAAAAGGAACGTCAACCAAGAATCAGTTTCGCTTGAAAGTGACTTTCGTGTGAATGGCGTTGTTCGTGGATAAATGTTGATGTCTGGTGTGTCTTCGCGTTATTAAGTTAAGAAAGGTTCAGAGTCGAGCGTAGTTGAATTAATAGAATTAATTGGAACTTTTTAATGTTCAGGTAACTTCACTTGCCTCGAGGTAGTGTTCGTCTTGAAACGTAGACTTGGTTATTACTTGTTTCATACTTACGTTCCTACCTGTCTAATCGTTATCATGTCGGTAAGTCCGAGGTTGAAATACGGATAATAAAAGATGTCTTATTTTTCTGTTATCATAGAACACACTATGCTTTTAAAATTATTAACATCCTAGATATTTTTTCTATAACGATTAATCTGATTTTTATTTCATTTCTACAATCCTGCAATCTTACTTTGTCCTATTTAAATACAGGATTAATCGATCTGTATCTTAGAGATATAATCTCTTTCTTCATATTTCAAACTTTTGATCCGATCTTAATCATGCTTCATTTAACTTCTAACTCTTATGAAGACAATTTATCAGCCATTTATTTTAATACTTTTCCTATTAATTTCGTAATATTTATAACGTTGCCTTTATTTCGAAATCAGTTACTTATATCTTGCGTAGTGGGTTTCCTTTTGGATAAAACCGGAAGCGGCGCCAGCCAGGGTAACGCTAGGTGTAACTTCCTTGTTGACCCTTTCGACGCAACACGCGAAGAGTCAAGCTTCTTTGCCTCCTGTTTCGTATCTAAAGGCCGTGGATGCGTTCATGTCGGTTTGCACGGTCTTCGTATTCATGGCGTTGATGGAGTATTGTTTGGTCAACATCGTCCTCGGCGACTCGGATACGCCTCCGAAACCGGCGCCTCCGCCTCAGCCGCCATCTTCCAGCGGCACCGATGCCGCAAAGCTCGATAAAATTTTCGACATCGCTACTAAGGTAACGCCTGGATGAACATCTAAATGACTCAGACAGCTTCTGTGCCTCGGAGAAGGAGAATAAAAGTTCGTTCTGTCGTTTGCGTTTCTGAAAATTGCGTAGAAAATATGAGATTGGCTTAATGAAAGTTCAAAGCATCATCTTTTACAACAAATATTGATGCCTTTTTATCGTGTTTTAAATAACATCCCAGACAGACAGTTGCCGGATATTTTTAGAGATAGTTTTAACGTAAGTAGTTCTTACAATTATTTGAAGAAGCTTGTTACTTTGCAGAAACTTTGAAATTAAATAAAATTTGATTCAAATCGATAGCTGAAACACAATCATCTTCTTTAAGAATCATAAAATGTAGACGCAATGATATTTTTTATTTTACTTCATCATGTTTTTACGAAAGAGATATTTGAGCAATTTTATGTTAACATCTGCAACTTTGCAGCTTTGAGCAAAAAAGTATATTGAAGGTAGCATAGCCCAAAATCTATCGGCGAGGTGAAAAAGAGAAAGAAGAGAAAGAAATTAGAAGGTTTCTCGATGGAAGGTACGAAAATTATTTCACCGCGTTATCGACCACGCGTTCATCTCTCCGCGGCTCCGAGGCACAGAAGCGTTGTCTGCACAGCGGCAGTTCAAGTTGCGATCGTTATCACGCAGGAGAACACAATATTGTTATCCGGCCGATCGCAGAAATCGACAACCGGTCCACCTCCAGGCCCTACACCTGCCCAAAGAGCGCGAATGCGTGCTCTCAACATCGATCGAGTCTCTCGTGTCTTCTTCCCTTTCTTATTCGCCGTATTAAATGTAACTTACTGGATAATGTTCGCCGAGTATATTTAAGCTATCGTGGAAACCGATTGCAACGAGCTCGAACAAATAGAAACGGAAACGTCGATATTGAAAAACGAGATATCAGACGAAAAGGAAGAGACAACGCTGGAAGAAGATGCGGAAACGAATCCTGATCGTAGCTGTATTCTTGAAGGATACGGTCGAATAGAATGTTTTAATTGAGAAAGTGTTACAGATCGAAAGTCGATTCTGAAAGTGAATCTTCATTAATAAGCTTGTTTTTGTTCAGGTCGTTGCCCTAATTGATAGAACAGTGGTAGAGATCGAGGGTTTCAAGTTGCATAGAGCAGATGGAAGAATCTTGGTACAATGAAGAAGAACATGTAGAAGCAATAAACAAAAGCGTTTTCTTCTTATAAAAAAAGGAAGGTTGCTCAAAGTATTTTGAAAAATCTAAAAATCGGAAAAATTGTTGAGGTCTTGTATATATAATTTCATAGAGTTTATGTTTGAATGGAAGTGAAAAGTATCAAACTTAACTCTCTCTTTGTGGACAACAATTGACTTTCTTCTCCATTGCACCGTTATTTTCAACCCACTCTACTTAATGAATACACGTGATATATACTTCGTATAATAAAATCCATTGATTATAAATATAAACTGTACGTTCATTTATCGAATCGTAATTCAAAGGAAAATGAGAACAAAATGACGGATAAAAGACGCAGAAAAGTGATACGAGAAAATAAGCGATCGTTTATTGTATTCTTTTAAAAGCGTCGATTAATACGCTGTTTTATCCTTTTCATTACGAGCGAACGAAGGGAGAGAGAAAAAAACAAGAGAAAGAAGATACGCGAAACAGTAGTTAACGGTGATCGATGCGTCTGAGTGAATATTAAAAGCTGTGCGACTGTATCGAAGAATTTGCATATATATTCGTTCATGATAAGTGGAATATGGAACTGTTTGAATGCACCGTTTGATCTGTTCAATAATTTCACAATCGTTTCACGTTAGATTACAAAAAGTGAAATATTGAGAAAAAATATTAAAATATTCGAGAATCTACTATTAAATTGTTTTAAATTTATAACTATACTATTGTTAAAAGATAATACGTGTTTTGTTGTAAGAACTTACTCATTGGTGATAAATGTCGCTGAATTAATTGTTAATAATTGATAACTGTACAATTGTTAACGTAAATCTAATTAAATTAACTAGTAAATTAACAGTGGACAGGTGTTGTAACAAAATCGTTATATTTTGTTCGCTGTCTTTCCGTTTATTAACATTGATTATCAAATATGAGAAGATATCACACGCGATTATTCTCATATCTTTACAGCAAAAATGTTTCTATAATGAATATCCTTGTTCCGAGAAAGCCTGATCATCTCGCTGTAATTTTTGAAATTTTCGCTTTCGAGGTTATTTGTAACATGTTTACCGCGTACGTCACAGTGCTACGATATCAAAGTAATTACAAAATATGGAATTTAAATGAAACGCATGTCGTTCCAGAAACTTCGATGAAAAAATATAAAAATTGTTATAGAATAAAATTTTAAACTCTAAAACTTTCTTAGCGAAATTTTATCGCGGTGACACGAATGAATAACAAATGTAGGCTATATATATATATATATATATATAATCTACATTTATAGATACATATCTATTTACATAAATAATCTAGATATATAATATAATATACATACATACATATTTATATTTATATTTAATATAAATATAAATTACAATAATTAATATATATATATATATATATATATATATATATATATAATGTAGTCATGATATTAAACAGAAGAAGGAGAAAGAGAAGAGAATGCAGTACTAAAAACGCTCACGAAAATACGGGAAACATTGAAGGAAACGTAACGTAAAATGGATTTAAATTGAACGTTTCGAATAGAAAGATTCGAATTAGTTATGCGTAAATGTCGGAAAATTGTAGAATTCTGAATTTCTAGTACGTTATTTAACCTAATTCAAATCTCCAGTATTTACGAATTTTTACATAACTCTGATTCGAAGACTTTTAATTAACGCTATGCGTCGAACGCACTTGTACAGCAAATAGACGTAGCAGAACACTTGTTTCGTTTGAGAAAACTAGTACAATACTATATTTACGAATTCGGCCGAAATATGATGGCGTTTACTCGTAAATGTGTCATACTGATTTTCTCTTTCTGGTCTTTCGCACAAGAGGTGCCCAAATTCATTTCTGATTGTCATAAACTTTATGTAGCTCTATATTTGAATTTTTTACTATTTGTCTATACTATAGATCATAAGTTTTATTTCCGATTACCACCTTTACCTCTTATCATAAAAGTTTTTATATTTTCTAAAGTGTATATTATATTTCTTAATATTTTAGACATTTTATGGCTTTTCTTAAAGTTCTTATTTTAGTTGTACACGCACGCAAACAGTACATCATAAATATAAAGTCAACCTTTTTTTTATGCGGGGAACTCTTCATGGACCGCGTGGTAATGTCGGACTTACCGACTAAAACCCCACGGTGGTCGTACCAAGCGCGTTGCGGAGGAGGCCCTGGAAAATATAAAATTAACCTAAATATAAATTAATTATACATATTAGTAATTTAGAATTAACACTATCTTTTTCAGTATTACAATTTGAAGGATAGTAAGTAAACAGCTATATTTACAAATCACAAGTAATTGTCGTTTACCTGCATGCAATATATATATGCAGTATAGTTTGATTCGATTTAATTATTATTTTTGCAATGAGACACATAATAATAATGCATTAGAATTCAAAGACAGGTACGTTTGAAGCGCATTTAGATTGGGAATTATACAGTTAAAAGTGGTCGTTTTGATAGTAATAGGAACAATTTTTCCTCTTTAAGTAACAGATAGATCTGCGCGTGAATTGTTAAAATTTCTGTAAACTAATTTCTTAAGAGGTGGTATCGAACTTATGATTGATAGTATGTGTAATACTGTTAAAACCAATAGGTCGAGAAACATTCAAGATGCATTCATTTATTTAAACTTCTAACGCGTAACAAATTCGGAAAAATGTAAACATAAAAATAAAAAATCTCATAATTCGAATTACGAAAAAATTTACGAATCAATTTTTATTTAAATATATTTGTTTTATTAATTTTTCAATTTCTTTGCGATTATCGGATTGCCGTGATTATATTTTAGCTCGAACAAAAGTTCGTTATTTATTCTATGTTTAAAATACGTTGAAGAATGTCCTAAATATTAAAAATTACGTTGCTGTTGAGGATCAGTTTTCTATGTCTTCAAGGATTTTGAGAATGCATTTTTTCCGCTCTTTTATCTCTCACTAAAACACGACCACCTCAAACAGTTAAAAGATGACGCGCAAATAGATATCCCTGTTCTATATGTAAGAGAAAACAATATACGCTGTGGTAATTTCTACCATTTTTAATTTAATGTTACTACCATTTCATTTCATTAAAAAATTGATTGATAGAAACGATATATGATATCGTTTTGAATACTCCCCACGGTCGATTAAAATCGATGTTTTAGTTTTCTCGATACGATATTTATTTTAACGATTACATACTTTCGATAAAAAATTAAGAACGTTAATACTATTGTTTTCGCACTTTGAATGAAATAAAATTTTAATGAAAAGTTCAAACAATCTATTGTAGAATATAGAGATCCAATCAATCTATATATATTATGTTATTAATTAATTGCTAGTTTTTTAAAGGTACGAAAAAAATAAAAAAGTTTAAATTAATACCCCATAATACATATAATTATTGAATTTAAAAGGTGTTCGTCCGCTAATTTAAGCTGATTTAAGAAAGAAACAATAAGGTCTATTAGCAAATGTAAAAGATTGCTTTAACATTACGTCTCCTTTAGAGTAAAACCATTTTCAAGCATATCATTGTACATTACGTAATATTTAATATAAGAATAACGTCGCCTATTACATATTAAATTGATAATGATAACTGTATCAATTTTGTGGTTGTTGAATTCTTTACTTTTCTATTTTCTTTTACTATTTTGCTTTTACCTTAATTTGATATGTGTTTGATTTTGTTAATTAGTTCATTTAGTTTAGTTTATTCCATTTACAGCGATGCGATTTATTTATTCTATTTCGGATTAAATGTTTAGAAGTCAGAAGGAGAAGGTTAATACGTTGATTACAAACTCCCACTCAAATTTTTAAATTTTCAAACTTGAATTCATATCTTATCTTGTCTTGATTCAAATCTTCAAATTGTTTTGCTAAGTTTATGTTGGTAGAGAGATATTGGTTAGGTTTTAATCATAGACGATGTACTGCATAGATCTAGCATCTCGTATAATTTGAGATCATGGAAACCAAAACACCGACCATGTAACAAATTTGCATTTAACAAATTATATATATATATATTATTTATATTATATATATAATTACATTTATATAAATAATCATATATATGTATATATTCAACCACTGAAATTGGTAAAATGGATAAATATCGTTTTATGTCATTCATATAAAAAAATATATCTTTCCTGTGGTAAATTAAACTTACTCAGTGTTAGATCGGTAATGTTGGAAGTGACATGAAAATGGTAACAGCCTGCCTAGTCTGTGAATCATGTGATGCAATGTCCGTGTTGAGCTGTTGAATGATAGATCTATCTTATGCTTCGTCTATGGTAGTTTAAGTATTGAGTACAGAAGTAGTATACAAAAGTACTATTCGTGAGTGATTTATACCACAATACAATAATTACTATTATAAATCATTAACAATGCGTAATATCGAAATAAAAGCAAAAATTGATGATCCAGACCTTAAGATTTGTCGAGTTATACAATTAACAAAGCAGAACGGTATCATGAAAGTCATGAAACAGCATGATACTTTTTTTAAAGTCAGGGAAGGAAGATTAAAATTACGAAAATTCCAAGTAAGAAATTAATTACGTTTTTATATAAGATTGTTACTTTCTTATTTTTCTATATATATGTGTGTGGCTGTGTATGTATATATATGTGTGTGTGTGTGTGTGTGTTACTATATATACAAGTATATACATATAAATAACAGTGTTTATTATACAAGGTTTCAGAGAATAAATAGTTATATATTTCTTAATTCCTGTTTCTATTTCCTCTCCTCTTCATATAACAGTAATTATCAATTCGATAGAAATATTATATATTAGTACCTGATGCTAAAGATAAAACCAGTCAGAAAGCAATAACGATGCTTTCAGTGACACAGTAAAATATGAAAGAATAACTATTGCTATTGATCTTAACAGTCACCTAATTATGTAATAAGATAAATATATTTCTCACATAGGATGACTCAGGAGAATTAATTTACTACAAAAGATCTACTAAGTTTGGTCCAAAGCTTTGCAATTATGAAAAAGTAACCCTAAACAAATCTGCTTGTAGTCGTATCGCAAATATTTTAAGTGCATCAAATGGTTGTCTAGGCATTGTACAAAAGACTAGAAAAGTGTATATGATTGGTCAAACTCGTGTACATATTGATGATGTTGAAGGTTTAGGAACTTTTTTGGAATTAGAGGTTCGTAGAGCCACAAGGAATGGATCGTTACACATTCACACCTGTAAAATAATATAGTAGTGTCATTATTTTAGGTAGTCTTGACTGATGAACAGGATATAGAAACTGGTGAGAAGATTGCTCAGGATTTAATGTCTAAATTAGATATAAAACATGAAGATTTGATAGCAAATGCCTATATAGATCTACTACTTAATAAATCTATTAATGAATCTATTAATGAATCTCCTAATGAATCTACTAATAAATTCGAACAATTGTAATAAAATTATATTTTTTATACATTAATGTTATTGTTATATTTTGTATGATTATTAAAAAAAATGTATAACAAACAAAATTCAATTTTCATTTTACGAAATAAAGATGTTACATTTGTTTTAGTGCCAATTAAAATAATAATTTTATTTAAGAATGTCATTTTTACGTTTGAACAGTTTTCAAAGAATTGCTATATCAATTATAAATATTTCAGAGAATTCTTTTAAAAATTCACTATAGAATGTATGGCTGATTTATTAGTCGTTGATTCTGTGTCGATGTGTTAGTTAAAAAAAAAAAAAGAAAAAAGAAGAATAGGGAAGGCATGTAAAAGGGAAAAGGCAAGAATGAGGAGGCAATCGTACGTTACTATCATAACCGGGATACGTTATAGTGATAAAACAGCCCACACTACTCTTCCTTCCTTTTCGATGATCACATTCGTTTGTCACATTTCACGTGTACGAGTTCTACTTCATTACTGCACTTCTGTTATAAAGGTCATTATATTCTTGTTCCATTTTGAAGTTAAAACAAAATTAGTCGATATTTCGAAATATGGCAGATTAAAAAGATACAATTTTAAACAATTTTAAATTACAAGATTATATAATCATGGACAGAAAATACCAAAGATTTATCAATACTATTTGCATAATATTTTAATTAATTTTAATATGTTATAAGAATCGTAGATATTTGTAACTCTATCTAAATTCAAAAGGAGGAGGGGATTTTCTCAAAACGATTGTACTAAGTCATTTTTGTAGAGAAGTCCTCCGATTATAGCCAACAACCGAGATACTGGTTAGTCAGTCTCAACAGTTTGGTGTTCCAGCTATAAACCGAAGCGAAAAGAAATAAAGGAAACCGAATACAAGTGTGCTGCACATGTGAACTGTAGCCAACTGTTTGATGTAATGGACATCGCAGCGCGACACAACGCCTTGTGAATATCACAGAACAGCATATCTTTTATGTATACAGTACATATACTACTATATCAGCAATAATTTATTACACGATAACTTTTTACGTATTATTAATGCGCGAATATAATTTTTGTTACACAGAGACAATCTAGTTTTTCAGTTTTAAAAATAACAATAACTTACCTCCTCTTTTTAACATACATACATATATGTATGTATATATATGTAAAAAAGCCTTGACACTTGGGGCGATCGTCGTAACTTTTAACATCCTCGATTTTAAGGAGAAAAACAGAAGACATTTGAGGGTGCCATAAATTAAATTGTTTTTCTTAGTGTATGATGGGCTAAACGGAACACAATGGTTTACCAAAAGCTTGCTCAATATATATATATATACGTAGTATGAAATTAATAATTTACAGTAATTATGATATTTTAAAGATTATATTGCTTTATTGTTAAAGATTCTATTAATTTTAATACTTTCAAGGTACAATATAAAATAAATATACATATAAAATATCTAAAATATACACAAATGTAAGTATACAAATTTTTAAAGAATTTTTAAATACAAATTTTTTTCAAAAAACAATTTCTCAGACCTCTAATTAAAAACTTAACACATCAATTCCCATGAATGGAATCTTCGAAATAAATACACAACTTCTCTGACCTATCACTAAGTCTAAGCCAACTATAATAACCGGTGAATCACTTCGCCCATCTTTCTCAATTTGACCTTTCGTTTAATCTCGTTTAGGATCCTTTAATCTATCAAATAAACAAAGAGAAACAAAACGAGTCTCCTTGTTTGCAGATAAAATTATTGCAAGTGGTTAATCCTTAAGTAAACCTTTCCTTGATAGACGCCCCCGCATTTGTTCCCCCACTCCGATATCGTTCTAAGAAACTTCACATTGCCCCTCAGCCTGTGTCAGCACCCTTGTCACAAGCCGGCAAGGAAGGGACCTCATTCTACGTACGGCACTGGCCACTGTCGGAGGCTCTCCTTAACCGAGAAACACCGTGAGACGCGTCACTAGAGGCGTTCACAACGACTTTGTCTCTCGTCCATTCCTCATCTCATTGATCGGAACGGTGTATCGCGGGGATCGAGTGCCCCTGGATCATTGGCTTTTCAATCAGTTCACTTGTGTCGTTCGATTTTCGTTGTGGATCTATCGAGGCGTCTGCCAGCTCACAACACGAGACACTTTCAAGGGAGATACACGATACACCGAGTTAGGTAAGACGTTTCTCGCAGTTTGTTCTTGCTATTCTCATTTCCTCATTCGACGCTGCTTCACTCTCGACCGTATCAGGATCGTTTACTTGTCTGTAAGCCTCATCATTTTAGAAATAACGGTTTACTGCCTTTTTTTTTGTCGAGTAATGATGTATTAAAAATCTGACCGATACGAAAGAAAGCTTATGTACATATATGTATGCGAATGCGTATGTGTGGTTTTAATTAGACGCGGTTTACAAATTGTGCAAATATTAGTTGTTGACATTGTCCTTTTGGAGAATTGCATGGAAGAATTTGACGTTTAACGATAGCTACTATTTCGGAATAGAAATATCGAATGACCGAAAATTGTTGATATGTAAAATGTAAATTGATTTAGAAGTTAGCTTCAAATTTTAGAATTGCAGATTGAGAGTTTTGTAATTTTAAATTTAAGACATAGGTTCGATAAGAAGTAATTATTTATATGGAATTGTGTAAAACTTTTTGGAATAAGGAAGTTGGAATAAAATAAAGTACAGTAATATTCGAGTGCATTATACTAGAGGTAGTATATTTTGAATATAATATAACAAAGACAATATTTGTGATTATTACATTCAATATAAAGTTGTCTTGAATATTGAGAGATGATATATATATTTTTTAATATATTGCTAAAACAATGAATTAGGATGATCTCAATTACGTTACTTAAAATATTTGAATCTGAAGCATTAAAAAAAAAGATATTCGTTGAACGTGAACATTTAATAACTTATCAGACGTTCCAGATCTACGAAAGCGTTTGGTCATTGAACTATGCGCGATAAACATTTACAAAACTGGAGTTCATTAGTAATGGTTCTTTTTATTCGCCAATATTAAATAATCGAAAGACTAAAAAGTTTTATATATATTATCGTTTATAAAAATGTAGTAATAGCTAATGTGATTCTCTATCGAAAGTGCTTCATTGACGATTTGAAATATGTATGGCAAACACCGTGATTCTTAATACATTGTAGATAAATCCTGCACTTATTTATTGCTCAAATTGTTTAATATACGAGCATTAATATTATAGAAAGCAACTAATATTATTGATATAAAACTAACGAAATTTGAATTCTAGTTTTTTGGGAGGCTCTTATAACACAAAATACACATTGAAAATAAAATCTTACTGGGTATCTACAACAGTGGTGATTCATTACATCTTCAAAAAAAATAGTAAATATCAGATACTGGAAAGACTTATGACTGACAGAAACACTACAATTGTAAAATCTACAGCGTTCAAAGGAAATTTTCCCTATAGAATTCCAAGAAAATAAGAATTCTAAGATTTCAAATCTTTCTGGAATGGACTTACCTTGAGATAAGTTTGGTTATTCATCGAACTTCAAAGAAAAATTTCAGCTATGATCGCTTTTAGTATCATTTTGTCATTGTTGTTCAAAGACGAAATAAATTTTATTTGTAAAAAGCAAATGTTTTTTGTTTCTAGAATATAATGTCGATGGCTTAAATTCTGTTCAAGAAATTTAAACGATAGGGGGGAGGAGAAAAAATGGCTCGAGCATCTTTTCAGGCAATTTTTGCAATATTATTATTTGCAATAACTATTGTGTCGGGTAAGTATTATTTATTAAAACGTTTAATTCAACACATGTATGCCGCAGTTATCATTAATTTTTTCGCATTTATACTTATCGAGCATTATATCATTTGTATACATGACTTTAATAACATTTTATAAGATAGAATAAGATTATAAGATAATAATTATTTCGAAAAAATTGGAATACAAATTTTCCGGTGTCAACTTAATATATTCGTAAAATTACGAAGTTTTCTTTCATAAAGATTGATGAAAGAAAATTGAAGGTTCCTATAATTTACTTTGAATATTTCAATTGTTGATATGTACTTCTGGTTGAACAAGAAGAAAAAAAATTAGGTTAAAACAGTATAGTTGAAATTCGTCTTGATTTTAACATCCTATCCAGTTATTATTCTTAATGTGGCCTGGAAGACACTTTATCCACATGATTAGATAGCGATTCGACCCCTCGACCTGACTTTCTTCTGAATTTCTCAAGTTTATTTCAGTCTCCAAAATCTAAGCGCTCTAGAAATCTCAAGGAATAAGATCAAAAGACGTTTAGCATTAGTAGATCATTAAAAAATGTTCTTGTAAAGCACTCGTTTAAATCTTTCATTTTATCCCAACACTTGCAATTTAAATATTCTAAGAAAATATGGGAAGATATTTAGTAGCATTTTATTTTCTTTAAAGTTATAATTGTTATAGAACAAAATATATTTACGGTGAAATATTTTATGCAAATTATATTCAAATATTTATGTATGATAACGTAAGAATTTAGAAAAAGTTAGAATTCTTGTTAGTGAATAATAATAATAATATAATAGAGTTATCAGAAATTTAAAATCAATAAAACGTAATTTTTTATGAGTTTTGGAGAATTTTCATTCATTTTTAACGGTCTCTAGAGAAGCTACATCATAAACATCCGGTTGTTACTTGCGATAGCTTCAACCGGTAGTAGAACTCTACGTGATAACTGAATAACTCTATCTTCGTTTAAACTTTTCTCCGAAAAATCGTAGCTATTAATTTTCATCTTATATTTATTATCCATGTCCAGTGTCTCCAAAAAATGAACAGTATTCTTTAGATTTGTACAGTAAAAAAAAAAAAGTGTATAGAAAAGATTTCCCATATTTTCGAGGAAATTTTTAGTAAAAGGAATTCATGTTGATTATTTTATGTAAGATAGTCTGTGTTTATCGGTTTAAACGACGAATGATAAAACATGTACAGAGATATTAAAGTCTACAAAATAGTTTTTTAACCAGATCATTTCCGCTTTCAGATATCGCAGAGCCTCAATATCCCAGGGAAAGGGTTATTCCAGCTAGAGGTGAGCTTCAATATCTTTTCGATTACTTTAAAATAATAAAAAAAACAATAAAAAGAATCGGTAGACCGCGAATGCAACTCAATGATCAATATTTCATTTCAATTTGAGAACATTAGCATTTCTGATATAAATTACAATACATATATAGTTTTTATGTACACATATACAAGACTTAATACATAGGAAATACTTTAGATCTCCAAAATATACATTAAAATAAAAGATTCATTTTAAAGAATTTATATCAAAATAAAGTTTGGAACAAACGTTAAGAAATTTTTTGTAAAAATACGTAGAATTAGATAGTAGTGAGCATTGGAGATAAAAGCGGGGTGTTATAGGATCAATCCAGAGAGGAGATATGTCACCTACGGAGGTGAACGAAGATCGCCATTATTGGCCAAGGCAGATCATTCACAGTCCAAGAGGTAGTCCGTTCTCGCTGGTTTCAAAAACTCACGTTACTCATTGTTTACAGACAATTAAAACCAGCATGATAGAGCTGCTCTATTATCGTTATAATGATAACGTTGCTTAATCTATTGTCTACATGGAATGACATGTTCTATGATTAAACTATCACAGGTGTACATGATTAATATCGACAGTACTTCTTGTTGATTAAAATAATTTTTGCTACATCGTTCGAATGATCTAACATAGATCTTTCCTATCTTATGCAAGTCGATGACTTACATTCACGTTTCATTTTTCGAAGCAGAAGGTCAAGAAGATCAGCGAGTAATCCTACATTTCTTTCCTCGTTTCTTTTTAATTTGGTTGAGGCAAATATCTGGACATTATATTTTTTATCACTAACTTTTGGTATCTGGGAATCTCGTTAACCCAGTGTAAATAACAAACAGTCGATTAACGTAATTACCAATTGACGATGTAAGGATACTTGAACTGGCTGAAGGGGATGGAGATAAATTACTAAAATAATAGCTAACTCGATTCTTCTTTCGTGAAAAAATTTGTTAAAATTCGATTATGTTCTCTGTAGGCGCACAAATAAAGAGGAAGCATCCCTGCGAGCAGAGCTCGTGTTACCCCTCTACAGGAAATTTATTAATCGGTCGAAAAAATCGATTGGCCGCATCATCTACTTGTGGTCTTACAAAACCTGAAAGGTACTGCATCGTTTCGCATTTAAAGGAGCGGAAAAAGTGCTTTTTTTGCGACGCATCGTCGCCCAATAAGCAACATAACATCGAAAATGTTGTTACCGAGTAAGTAATTCATTAAATTATACGTTTATGTTTTTCAATTCTTCCTTTTTTTTTTTTACAAAAATATCTTTTATCACTTTTATTCAAACACTTATCTTGAATAAGAAAAATGAAATTTCTACTTTGGTGCTATTAATTATATTTATATCATTCTTACATAATGGCGTCGTAATTTTACTCGTTTAATCCAACAGTAAAAATTGGTGGCAAGCGGAAAATGGCGTGGAGAACGTAACGATACGCTTCGATCTGGAAGCGGAGTTCCATTTTACCCACAGCATTATCCGTTTCAAAACGTTTAGACCGGCGAAGATGTTGATCGAACGATCGTCTGATTTTGGTAAAACGTGGCAAGTGTATCGATACTTCGCGCATAACTGCGAAAAGTACTTCCCTGGAGTGTCTACGGAACAACCTCAGAGACTGACGGATGTTATCTGCGAGACGAGGTATTCCGCCGTGGCGCCATCGTCTGGAGGTGATGTTATCTTTAGGTATGTAAATAACGATAACCAGAGATCATTTAACTTCAATAGCATAACGCTGCGTTTAGATACGTTGCATGTAACTGACATTTCTAATGATTACATCTTCCATGATTAATTTACAGAGTACGTGTCTTGTAATTCGAGATATGATTTTATGTATATAATTATTTTGATGGAAAAAAATTAAGAATCGTTGTATAAAGAAAGTGTGACAGATGAAAATGATTTTATGTTTAGATTTTTTAATTTATGACAAATAATTTGGTTCTCAATGGATTAACACTTAGCCAACTGAATAAGGAGATCTCTCCTCTGTAAAATACATCGCTGCGTGACCGAACGGGGAGATCTCCCCTTTTGACTTTTGCAACGCGTTTCTTTTTTTTTTGTTATTATCAGTTACTACTTACCTGGAATTGTTCCCAATTAATTGCGCCACTCTTTCTGCTTTTATAAAGTACAGTATATGATAAAATACATCAATTTAGTGGTGTTAAAATTAATTAAAAAGTTACACTATCAATTATGACTAAATAAACTTATAATCGAACTATACCACATTGTAAAAAAATATTAAAATGCATTATGAATTTTTAATTTTACGTTCAAGTCGTGTTGTTTATCTTTAATTATCTTTAATGTTTTTAATTTTACCTATATTTTTTATACTTTTAATATATACTTTTGATTTGATGTTTTGTATAAACGATATATGAAATCTTTAAGTAAGATCATTACTGCAAAATATAATTGACCACTTAAATAATTTTTAGACTTCTTTGCTTTTTAAGTAGTGAACATTATTTCTCGATATTTGAAAAAATGTGCGGTGGGCAGCGTATAGAATGGTTTGTCCGTGCGCGGTGAGTAACGTATAGCTCGGTAGTGGCGCGCGCGGTTGGCTAAGCGTTAAACACAATTACTTAACTTATCCGAATAACAATTGAATAAATTCTTCATTGTTTCCAGAGTATTGCCTCAGAATTTGGAGATAGACAACCCCTACTCCAAGGAAGTGCAAAACCAACTGAAAATAACGAACCTTCGCATAAACATGACTAGGTTGCACACTCTAGGAGACGATCTTCTCGACGACCGTGCAGAAATTCGAGAGAAATATTACTATGCCATCCAAAATATAGTGATTCGCGGATCTTGTTCCTGTTACGGTCACGCGTCTAGATGCCTTCCGCTTCCTGGAGTCCCTGATGAGGAAAACATGGTGCACGGCAGATGCGAGTGTACTCATAATACTACGGGATTGAATTGTGAAAAATGTCAAGACTTCTACAATGATCTTCCGTGGAAACCAGCTGTTGGAAAGCAGACGAACGCTTGTAGACCTTGTATTTGTAACAATCACACGAACTCTTGCCATTTCGACGAAGCTGTTTATGAAAATTCTGGAAGAGTATCTGGCGGTGTTTGCGATGACTGTCAACACAATACTATGGGAAAGAACTGCGAACTCTGTAAACCATTCTTCTATCACGACGTGACCAAAGATATTACTCATCCTGAAGCATGTCTGCGTAAGTTGCTTATCTATTACTACTATCAATCACATCTTTGGTAGATTTCGTTCCATTAGAAGACTTTGGATTTTTATACATCTATGGGAAATTTAAAGATACTCCGAATTTTTCTTCACAGTATACTTTATGATAGGTGAAATTTTAAATTCTTTTTTTTCTTATGTTCGTAGCTTGTGATTGCGACTTAGGTGGTTCCTTGGACGACGGTATATGCGATTCGATAACCAATCCTCTCACCGGAGGCGAATCTGGCCGCTGTAACTGTAAAGCAAATGTCGAAGGTCGTCGTTGCGATCGTTGTAAAAATGGTTTCTGGAACTTCGATCCTGAAAATCCCGAGGGATGTCAAGGTACTGATTTGTAAACGGTTCAGCACGAATTTTTCTTTTACAATTTAGGATACGTCTGGTTAAATTTTTCTCCAGATTTTTCAAGCAGCAGACGATATTCGAATTTCCGAAATTAAAACAAGAAGTAAAAATAAATTGTTCTGTTTAGCTTGCACCTGCAACATCCTGGGTACCATCGACAATCGTGGATGTAATATGGTGACTGGCGAGTGTACT
This sequence comes from Bombus dahlbomii, assembly GCA_037178635.1. Lineage (NCBI taxonomy): Eukaryota > Metazoa > Arthropoda > Insecta > Hymenoptera > Apidae > Bombus > Bombus dahlbomii. The sequence goes on along the minus strand of CM074107.1, from coordinate 14,469,719 downwards.
TGCAAGCGTTACGTTACTGCTCGTGATTGTAACCAATGTCTCCCAGAATATTGGGGACTTTCGGAAGATCCAGACGGCTGCAAGCCTTGCGATTGCGATCTTGGTGGTTCCTACGAGAATTCTTGCGACGTAGTCACTGGTCAGTGCCGCTGTAGACCTCACGTCAGCGGCAGAACTTGTAACCAACCTGAACAAAGCTACTACACTGGATCGTTAGACTTTCTCATTTACGAGGGTGAATTATCCAGAGCCAGCGATGTAACTATTCAATTTTTTTCTGGTTAAAAATAATTAAAAGGTCAACTTATAGATTGCCAAAATATAAAACACAATTTCTTCTTGCGAATATTTATGTAACTTTGTTTGTAATACAATCTATTTTAGAATTGCCAAGTGGTGATAAGAGAGCCGTATCGCGACGGAAGGAATAGTACGTGGACCGGAACTGGCTTTATGAAAGCGCTCGAAGGTTCAGTGTTGAATTTCACGATCGACGATATACGTAAAAGTTTGTGGTACGATATCATCGTACGATATGAACCAGTTCAGGTTGGATCTTGGGAGAATGTTCAAATAATCATCGAGAGAGAAAGTCCAGTGGATCCGAATGGTCCTTGCGCCGAATGGAGACCCGAGTACGATCAACTATATGCGCAACTTCCTTTAAGATCGAGAAGCGTCGTTGTGCAACCATCCGTTTGTTTGGAAGCAGGGAAACGATACAATATTCTGTTACAATTCCGTAAATTTAATAATCACATGGATACACCGTCCGCGTCCATTTTAGTCGACTCTATCGTTCTGAGACCGAAAATAGATTCCATTCCTTTCTTTAAAACGCCTGTAGTTGGCGAACTTCGTCGACAAGAATACGAAATATATCATTGTAGTGATTTCTATAACGATTTTAACGCCATAACGAATAATATCCCGGAAGTTTGCAAGAAGTATCAAAATAGTATCGGTTACTACGTTTATGACGGAGCACATTCTTGCGAGTGTAATCCGACTGGATCGCACAGTTTGCTGTGTGAAAATTACGGAGGCACGTGTCCTTGTAAACAAAACGTTGTTGGCAGGCGTTGCGATCGTTGCGCGCCTGGTACTTACGGATTTAGTCCGGAGGGTTGCATTCCCTGTGATTGTGACGGTGTAGGGGCGCTGGATAATTTTTGTGACATTGAAACAGGTCGATGCAAGTGTCGACCAAATACTTATGGTAGAACTTGCGGTCAATGCGAGCCTGGCTTCTGGAATTTCCCTCATTGTCAACGGTGCGAGTGTAATGGTCATGCTGAAAGTTGTGATTCCAAGACTGGTGCCTGTATAAATTGTCGGGACTACACGACCGGACACAATTGCGATAGATGCATCGAGACGTATTACGGTGATCCTAGGATCGGTGTGGATATTCCATGTAGAGCGTGCCCTTGTCCGGGTAAGTTGAATTAGATTAGTAATGAAATATAAATATATATATATATTTTTTTTTGTCGGAGATGAAAGGACACCGGGCCTTCCCCTTGGAATTCTTTGGAAAATTTCCGAATACCGTCTTTATATATTAAACCGATTATAATTGTCCGAGATTTGCGATAATGAGCCTGGGCTCAAGGCGACAATTAGTCGCCGAACGTAGCCGCGGTCACAGGATGAACGTTTTTACCTAATAGTGGTATAGAATAATTGTATAGTTCCCCTTAAAAAGAATAGTTGTAGCGGCAGTAAACATTCCAATGGTTTCTGCCCCGTGACGCGCCACACACAGACCCTATTCTTCGAGCAAGATGATTACCAGATGTCGATGCATCTCCAAAGTACATGTTCAGTTGAGGACCCGTTATGAATCTTAGGACTTAGTTAATTAAGGTCCTTCAAACGAACAGTCTTTATCCTAACAGTCTCTAAATCTATCACCTACTACGGGAACATACGGCAAATCTGCTTTTTTCACGAACGACGCTTCCTGCTAGTAACTTTCTCTCAAGGGCGGCTAGCATCTTTCTTTAACCATCAACATAGAAATTAACCACTTAACAGTAACGTCCATTTCTCTCACTTTCTGAACGAGATTTGTCCTCGACAAATCCGATGATCTCGTGTCCTGAGACAGACCCCATCATAGTTTTCTTCTGTAGCATCACTGTGACGGAGAGGTACTTTCTGGTATGATCTCGTCAGCGAGTAAAACAACGTCTTTACGATCAATGGATATTTCACGTTTCAGAAAAGAGTCCGACTTAGACTTTGGAAGAAAGTATATTCGTTATCCCGTTGGCCGCGGATTCTTTATCGAACCTAAGACCATTGTCATTAGCTGCTAATCACCACGGTTACTTGTCGATTCTGTAATACTCTCACATTTGTGCTAATCAACGTTACCTCGATTGTGTAACAAAGATGGCTAATTCCAAAGAATATTCACTACGCGCCCCTAACTCTAATCATAATGTTAACCCGACATATATATAGTATAAATATTATATATAGATATAAAATTTTCATGGTATCTTGTCGGTTATTTTGTATAGATCCTACATGCATAATTTTTATTTACTAATGTGTTATTCATTCGGCAATTTTTCACAAATTTACAGGAACCATAGACTCTGGACATTCGTACGCCGAGAGTTGTTCTCTAGACCCGGTGACTCACGATGTGATTTGCGAATGTTTCGATGGATACACAGGTCCGCGTTGTGAAAGTTGCGCGGAGAACTATTTCGGTAATCCTGAAGTTCCCGGTGGTAGCTGTGAGCCCTGTAATTGTAACAATAACACGGACTTACGTCGACCCGGAAATTGCGATCCTGAGACTGGACGCTGTCTTCAATGTCTTTACAACACTGATGGAGCCAACTGTCAGATTTGCAAGGCAGGATTTTACGGAAATGCTCTGGAACAGGATTGCGAGGATTGCATGTGCGACGTTTTGGGTACAGATAGAAACGCTGGTCCTTGTGACCATCGAACTGGACAATGTTCCTGCTTGCCTCATGTTATCGGTTTACTCTGCGATTCTTGTGAAGAGAATCATTGGAGAATCGCCAGTGGCCAAGGTTGCGATCCTTGCGAGTGTGACGCAGTTGGGAGCGTTTCCGACAGGTCCGTACGCCAATTTTTATTAAATATTTAAATATTTTCAAACGAATTTGCCTAAAAAAATAGTATTTAAAATGTACTTTCCAATATTTTTGTCGATAGATGTAACCCGTACGACGGTACTTGCGAGTGCAGACCAGGTTTCGGAGGAAGACGTTGTAACGAGTGCCAAACCAACTACTGGGGAAACCCTAATGTCGAATGTTATCCGTGTGATTGTGATTTAACCGGTTCTGCCAGCCAGCAGTGCGACAGAGAAACAGGAATGTGCGTCTGTCACAAGGGAATCGGTGGCGAAAAATGTGATCAGTGCGATCGTGGCTACTATGGAAATGCGCCTCAGTGCAATCCTTGCGGAGAATGTTTCGACAATTGGGACTTGACACTGACTGGTTTGAGAAACAAGACGAATCTTGTAATCGAAGAGGCATCGAGAATTCAAAAGGTTGGAACGACCGGTGTCTACAGCCAAGAATTCGACGACATGGTCGAATCTCTGGATCAAGTCCAAGCACTGATCAGTAACGCTTCCATCAGAAGTCAAGATTTGGACGAATTAAATGATTTGGCTATAGATTTGAATAATAAGAAATTAGAATCCACCAAGAAATTAGAAGAAGTGAACAATCTTCTGGAGAATGTCAGTCAAAGAGTAAATCTAGGGGATGCTGCTCTTAAAAATTTGAAGAATAGAACGAACAACTTGCACCAAGCTGCTGCTGATCTCAAAGAAAATGCGACTAGATTGCAGGAAGAGAATGTCCTAGGCGCTCTTAACGTTACCCAACAAATGGCGGAACAGTCCAGACAAGCGGAAAAAATGGCCAACGACACTAGCAACGTTCTGGCCGACGCTGAAAGATTCCGCAAACATACAGAGAGCTTGTTAGCTAAGAATCGTGCTTTCGTGATAGAGGCACAGGAGAGAAATCAAGAGTCATTGAATAAAATAAATGAGGAATTGAAGAACTTCGATGGAATTATGCCAGGATTAAATCTTGAAATGTGTGGAGATAACGTGACGGATTGCAGCAGCATCTGTGGTGGTGCTGGCTGTGGTTTCTGTGGTGGACTGTCTTGCGATGCGGGTGCTGTGACCAAGGCTAATCAAGCTCTGGACGTAGCTAAGAAACAGGCTGCTGAGATCAAGAACCACAAGGACGAGGCTGAACAGTTACTTCGTAATGTAAGTTCTGACATATTTTTTTCAATTTTATTTCATAAATTTGCTAAAACGGATCTTTTATTTCGAAGTTTTCTATGTTGATTCAAACTTTGTTTGTCCAGATGGTTCAAGTGAAACGCGACGCAACGGCAGCCAGGTCGAATGCCCAAGATGCCTTCAATCACGCCTTAAGAGCTCGTAATCTAACCGATACCTTGAGCAAAGATCTCGCTGACACAAACAAGCGACTCCGTAACATCTTGGAGGAGGACCAACCCACACCAGCTATGGTCAGAGACTTGGCCAACGAAGTATTGGCTAAAAACATCAAACTAAAGCCCGACGAGATCAAAATATTAGCTGATCGTATTAAGAGTATCGTCGGTTCCTTGACCGATTCCGAGAAAATCCTCGCGGATACCAGGGACGACCTTCAGTTGGCCGAAAAGTTAAAGAACGATGCTGACAAAGCGAAAGAAGAAGCGATTGCGAAACAAAATCTAGCTAACAAAGTGGTAATTTTATTAAGTGATGCTCAGAGAGCTCAAGATCGAGCTCAAGCAGCGATCGATCAAGCTGAACGCGATGTCAGGAGATTCGAAAATGACTTGGAAGAGATAGCCGAGGTGACCAGGGGAGCTCAGATGCAGGCAAACAGCACTACTCAGACGGTCGACTCTCTGGACGCTCGCTTGAAACAATTACAAACGCAATCGGTCAGAAACGATTTTGTTTTGAATGAAGAAATCAGGGTCGAGGCGCGGAAAGTAGCTGATGAAGCGCAAAAGGTCGATGCTAAGACGAAGGAACTCGCTATGGAATACAGAAAAGCAGACGAAGCGTTGAATTCGAAGGCAAACAAGAGCAAAGGGAATATATTGAGGGCGAAGAAGCTCTTACAAAAAGCCTCCGAGTTGACAGCCGATACTTCGACGAAATTGAAGGACTTGGACGGTATGGAGAGTGTCTACAGAGATAACGAAAGAATGCTATCCGATTTGATGGCGGAGATTGATTCTTTAAATGGAGAGATGGAGAAATATTTGGCGGAAATCGAACAAAAAGCCCAACGATACAAGCACTGTACTCCTTGAGTGACTGTAATTAAAACGTAAAGAAGTAACATACATTACTATGACCGAATGGATGAGAATATAAAGAAATAATACATAGAATATAGGCCACTCTAAAGAGAGGATCGTGAAATTTTAAACCGAGACTTATTTTTCCTAAGAATTATTCGGATTCTATAATAAAGTATACTGATTCTAAAGAAACGAAGGAAACAATTTTTCCAGTGCCATAGTGGTAAACGAAGGGGCCATTTATTTGTTGACATATTACGTATTTTATACACGCATTCGTATGTAACTTTTCGAAAATCTAATAATGGAGAATCCTTTAAATCGTTTTCCAAATAACCGCAAAAAGTGCCAATAAACGACAATCGAATTTTCTCATTGCATTTATTATCATGGACCAAACATTTTAAAATGAACCGAACACCGCATAAACCGTCTACTATTCGAGAAAAATGATTGAGCTAGTTAATATATAATAGAAATTGAAGTATCAATATCGATACCTGACACACAATAAATGTTATTGTTCTATACATCTCAAGATAAGATTTGTACTTATATAAAATATGTTGCATTTATTACATACATTGCATTTGTAATAAGACACGGGTGCAATAGATAGATAAAATTTTTATCAATAGTTTGTAAATATATTATTACGTCTTTTCGCAAAACTGCATTTTTCCATTGATTACATATTTTTAATGAATATAATAGAATTTTGATAAATTATTGTAGAATATTAGGCAGTTGTATAAATGTGTTATGTTATGGAAGTTACGAGATTTGAAATGTACGATTTGAATAATACGTGTCGAGGAAGTTATTAAAAATACAAAAAAGCGAATTCCTGGATAAAAAAAGGCATTACAGCTATTTATAAATCAATGTTTTAGATTAACAACCGAACTATTGATATTGTCAGTAACAGCCATTATTGCATATCTGTTCTTGTTCGGACGAAAAATGGAACAAAGCTTTAAACGAACCAAACGATTATTAATTGTATTTAATGAACAGCTACGTTTGTACAACGAGAGAGAAATACAGGTTAAAAAAATAAATAATATTGAAAGGACGAAATTTTTCATTTCATTTATTAAAAAGTTATATTTAACGTTATTTTGAATTTGTAAGGAAAAACACAAAGAAAATCTTATCCGGCGATAGCACGATAACATGAAATATCGTGGATTTCGACCTGATAACAATATTTCCTTAATGTATGGCTGTGTCGCTGTTAAAAGACGGAAGGACTTGCCGGAAACGTGGAACCGCGGTGATAAAATATTTTTGTTGTTAGGATTTTATTTTAAATAAAGATCCCGTGTTAAAATATGACCTTCGTATGTTCTGTATTATTCGAATTTACTCTATGTCGTAAGTATATTATTAATCATACAGCATATTAAAGCCAAGCATTATTAGCATGAAAAATTATTTGGTATATATCATAAGTGAACAAAAAATTCTTATTTGAAATATTTTTCATAAAATGAATTTAGCAACTTTGAATCTTTCTTGTACTTATTATTAGTTCTTCCTATAAGAGAAAATTAGGATAGGTTGTCAGGAAAGTTCCCAGAATATTTCAGTTCGGTTGATACATGTGTAACGACTACTTTATAAAAATAGTATTTGTAGTTTATTATCGCAGAGTCTGGTTTCGATCTACACGTGCACCCCGCTGTTTCGTGCCCCTGTCAAAAATCTTGACATCGTGTCCCGTCTGTCTGCATTTGAACTTCCTCAATTCGTGTCGAATCTAACAGAGGTTCTCATTTAATCTATTTCCACATGATTTTACTATTCTTTTTATTTTTTAGAAGCTTAGAAACAATTAAATAAACGAATTAAGAATTATAAACATATATCTGAAATTATTGCCATTTCGTCAGAAACCATATGTAAAGAACGCACGCATCAAGATAAAACTTTTATGACGATGAAAAAATTGGTTATGTTTTAAAAAGCACTTACATATCAATTGTCGAAGACTTCTCTTCTTACAGATGAATCTTTTTCATTTATTATTTCGACGTACCTATTTGTGCTTAAGCCTTTTGGCTTTTAGAATCGACTTCAGACGCTGTAGTATTTCGTGAATAGGCAGCACTGTTGAATTGAAATGGTGTATGGGCTCGTGGTACTATGCATAATGAGTTCATTCAGAACGCGCACCAGTGGTTGTCCGACATTACTATTAGAAACAGAATTTTGAAATTTTAAACAACTTGAAGCAAGTACATATATTTAAAAAAATGATCATTCACTTACGCATGTGAAAATCGTTTAGTTGAAATTGATGAAAACGCGTAATTTTGATTCGTGATACAGAGGAAAGTATCTCAGTCTAATGGTGATTCATCATTAACAGAGTTTTTCAATGCACAATTCACGACCTTTATCATTGATGCCTCGTGAAACTTATAAAACCGATTACTTTTATTGGACAAAGATTATGACTATCTGCAAATGCATATATATTAGTAAGCATTATGTACGGTCAGATTCTTAGTCTCTCCGATCAGGATATAAAGTATAAAGTTACAATCGGTTGCCGTAAAGAAATCGTTAATTACACTTCGTAGGCAGTGAAATAACTTTCTTACAAGTATATATGGAGATCATTGTAAATATTAACGTGGTCATTTTCGCTGTTGGTTATTTTATTCTGTTTCGTCCTAATATTTTTATCGTATTTATGTTATCGATATTTATATTTATATTTAATCGAATAATTGAAAAGTGTTAAATTATAGACGAAATTTATCATTTTTTCAAATAATTGTTTATTAAATTTACTCGTAGTGTATGATTCGATTATTGTTATAACTATTATATATATTATATTATATTAACACTATTATAGTATGTATTCGAGTAAAATAGTGAAATTTCTATATTAAAGCTTAAAAGCGCCACTGGTTATTGAGTAGAAAAAAATTAATCAGTGTGAAAGTGTGAATGCATATAAGACGAGGCCTGCTTTTGGGTGCTTTATCGTAGATAGCTTATCGGTAATAAATATAGACGACGGAATTCCGGCGTTTTTACACTAGCATTATCTATATATTTGCCTCAAATATTTGGAACACAACCAAAAAATCGATAAGAAATAAATAATAAATCGATAAAAATCGAAAATAAATGCAATTGAAAAATTTTCAATGGTTCAGACACATATTTACGATATATAATTTATCCTAAGAGATATTTTCAGCGAAAAAAACCCTTTCGAATTAGTTACACAATTTCAATTCTATTCCCAAGAATATTTGTCAATGATGTAAAACTTAGCTAGTTTATAGACGCAAAAACCTTCCTGTAATCATAAAACAACATGCTATGTAAATTGAAAATTATTTTCGAAAGGACGAAAGCGAAAATAACGAGATGAATTCCTTTTCTTCTCAAAGATGAAATATTGTTGTAACGATAGCGAAGGTTTAGGTAAAATGTCCATTGTATGCACAGTCTGATTACACGAACCTTTCGCCCTAAGTTTAAAAGTTTAGTCTTCGTTGTCCTGAAAACGGCTATAAGAATGCTGTTCTTCTCACGGTGCATTTCTTTACTAGGCAGGTTACGTGAACCGGTCCAATCGGGGTTGGTTATGCAAAACAGCCTCGGTTTGGAAGGCGAGGCGATTTTCTAGTATTTTCGTGTTACTTTGGAGAAAAGAACGAATTCGTACGGAATTTTCTTGACAAAGGAACGGAAGAAAAGCATTGCATTAAAATGTATAGATATTTAGGAAGACGAAAGAAATAAAAAGAAGAATTAGTGGAATTAGTAGAATATTCTGTAACAAAAAGGTATGAGACACGGGTCTAGCTTTAAGGTTTGGAAATAAATTCTATAGAATTTGATGTTAACGATTTATATTATACTTTCCTCAAGCTTTTATACTTTAAATGCGACAAGTCAAATCTTCCGTTTGTTATGGAAGATCAATTTTAAAATTTGATACGCTATTAATCAGTCCTAATATTATTTTTTACATCGTTTTGAAATTAAATACGTATTTTTGCTATATATTGGTTTAATTAAATTTTCTATGTAGATTAACAAATGTAGAAACAGAAAAAAAGGTAATAATAAAAATTGGAATAAAAGAACACATATGTATTTCTCTTAGTTTTTGCGAATTAACGATTCTCGGATTTAGGATCGACAGGCCAACGAGAATTTTCCAAGTTTACTTTTAATCACAGGGTAGAGGACCAGGTGAAACTTATCGCGGGGATGAAAGGGACGCGGAGGGCAAGTTTTGTTTGTTGGACCGTTCCTTTCGATTGTTAAGCTCTAGCTTTGTGCCCAGTCCGCCAACAGCTGGCCTCCGGGGTGGTAAGTCGTCTTTATAGCTATCTTTTAACATCAATGGGGAGTTAAGTTGCATTGAAATTTTTCATGAGAAAGTCGACGCATAATTACGTTTAGTACGCTTGATGGGACTCATGCTGTGGATAAAAAGGTATGATAAAATAATAATAATAGGAATACCGCATTGTCCTAACTCTAGTAAAAATTATACGATTATTTTCTATCGTAGTATGTAAATAATAATTAGGATGTTATTAAAATATTATTTCACATTTCGTCTGTGTATGGACGTAGTTCATGCTCCATATATTAATTGAATTCTAACAACTGATTACTGTTTAAAGGCTCAAATAGAATGATCGAGTAGTGCAACAATATATTAATTGAAAATTTAAAATAATTCTCGATTGAGAACAAGTCTGGAAGAGTTTAAACAAATTAAAGTAACTTAATAATCAGACTATCGAGTATCCAATGAAGAATCAATTAATTAATCTCCATCGAAAGTTCAATGATTTTTATACGATTCGTTCTTCAAATATCAAGTATATTACATACTTGTTTTCCAATTGAATTATTACATTTTCATCGGATAATCGGCTGATAACAATATAAGTAAGTTATTACTCGACACTTTACGCCAATAATGTCCAATCGATACACTAAATTAATGGAGAATTAATGGCCCGTGCAGGAGGAAAAATGTGCAAACGTTGCTATTCGTCGCCACCCTCTTGCAGCCGGTTGACCGCGTTAATTCAAGCGCGTGCCAATCGTGTCTCGACCACCGATCCCTCGACTATTTTCACCATCAGTCCGATCTCACTATAAGGAACAACCGTCAGTACGTGAAACGCGTGCCGCGAGGAACGAACCAACTGTAAAGCTTGGAACTTTCGAGATCGTGTTTTCAAACGAGTCGTTTACAGGGTGAAACTTTCAACGCATTAATAACAGTTAAAAAGCAAGACTTTAATAATTCAAAGAAATAATTCTCTTTTGATTTTTGTTACTGTAATTATGTTACAAGTTTCTTTCTTTACGTTGAAGTAAATCGATTCATGGAGAAAGAGAAATGTGAATGTGACGTGACTTGTAGTTCTATGTGAAAAAGAATGCAGTTGTGTTTCGATTAATTAAAATAGGATTTAGTTAAAGTAGTAATTAATTACTATTTAATTATTCAATTAAAGTAGTATTAGATATAGTAGAAGGACGGATTGTAATCGAGAAAAATGCTATTGAAAAATCGGTGATTCGAGGTAAATGCCAAAGACTTATAAATATATTGTCGCAATATTTGTTATGTTGAGAATCGTAATTTACGTAATATTTTTCTGTAGATTATTTGTAAAAAGTAGTATATTCATTAACAACATAAAAAATATTTTTATCAAGGAAAATATTTACTTTTCAATACATACAATTTTTAATTAATACATTTATATAGCAATTTTTCATTTGAGAGAAGTAAAACATTTCTTAAATCTAAATAATTTTTTATTATTTGTTTGTATAAACGAATAGGAAACAATTTATTTAAATATTGTTCGATCAGAATGTACGTTGTAGATGCCAGAAATAATTTTTATGTCCCATTTTTTCACAGTTTATCTTTTCTAAACTGGATTTCTTACTTCCTAGTCAAAATGATAGCCTAGATGCTATCTTTAATTTCTCAATGACGTGTGTAAAGTTTTTCGTCTGTAACGTATAATATCAAAACTTTATGAGCTCAGAATATGCGGCTCACTGGAAGTAAGTCACAATGTCGTAGATGTTTGTATACAACGAAAACTGTTCCATACTAAGATCGAAATAATAGCACACTCTGTTAATATGTTTAGAAATTGCTCAGTACTTCATGATCTATCAACGAGTAAAGATTACAGTACAATATTATATAAATTTGTAAGTGTGGGACGTGGAAAGAAATTAAACAAGTCTCAAAAAAACAAATTCTTGAACTAAAACAGCAACGGTTATCAGTAGCAAAAATATTGAAAGTAATAAGAAGAAGTCATAAAGTATATACACAATTTCTTTAAAAATGTTGAAGATCATGGCAAAAATAAAAGTACTGGTCGGCCGTTATCGTTATCCGATCGTGATAAGCGAGCAATTTTGTGTGTGTTAATGCCAGTGTTTCAAGTGTTCGCCGAGTTCTATTATCCTGCAAAGATATTAAGAGGCTAAAATTGAAAAAAAAAGAAACCCTCGTTAACAACGAAACACAAAGTAGAACGTTTACGCTTTGCAAAAGGAAGAGTGCATTTAGCTAGAGAAGGGTACTATTTTCAGACGAAAAAAGATTCAACTTGTATGGTCCTGATGGATTTCACTATTATTTTCATGACATAAGAAAAAAGACAATATCAGCGATTCGACAACAAATGGGAGGAGGCAACGTGATCGTTTGGACCGGCATCCGTTATTTCGGCAAGACAAGTATCAAGTTATCATCAATAAGAAAATGAATAGTGTCCGATACATAAATTTAATCAAAGAACAAATAAATAATTACGCAGAACTCATTTCTGGACCTGATTACATCTTTCAACAAGATAATGCATCTGTACACACATCAAGATTAGTCCAGTCATATTTTAATGAAAATAATATATCTATTTTGCCGTGGCCTGTACGCTCCCCGCACCTTAATATTATTGAAAACTTTTATGCAATTGCAAAAAATGCAATTGTACGCGAATGGGATGCGTTAGGTCAAAATTATATCCAGAAACTATATAAATTGATACCAAATCATACAATAGAAGTAATAGAAAATAAAGAGGGATGTACTCATTATTAAATAAGTATATATGTTTGATAAGTAATTATTATTAGTTATAATTTATGTTGGTTATTATTTTCTTATTGTACATGTGCTATCATTTCGTTCTTAAAATAAAACAATTCTTTTTGTTACACACTAAATCTCATAATATTTTTAATTATTTTCAACGAACCGCATATTCTGAGTTCATAATGTTTTGATATTATACGTTACAGATGAAAAACTTTACACGCATCATTGAGAAATTAAAGATAGCACACCTGGGCTATCTTTTTGGCGAGGAGTGTATGTGTTTGAGTGTTTAGAGTTTTGCTGCTATTCAAAGTGGAAGCATTACAAAGTAAAGGAAAATGTGGTTTAAATCATATATAAAATTTCAATCATGAGGTGTAAATAATACTATAGAAGATGAATGTAGAACGGATAGCAGAGCAAAATTAAAGAAATTGACTTCACCAGCATATATTCATCAAGTAAAAGAGAGAAATGCACGTCGCTATTATCTACCCTCGTGACGTTAAGTCTTTTTTTTTATAAAAAACTCTAAATTTATGAATATCATTTCTTTTTTAGCTATTTACGTGCTATCTTTTTACGTAATGTTCGTACATAGTATTGATTTTTAAAAAAAGATCAACATTTATTTTATACAACTAAAACATTCTTGTTTTCCTTTAATACGAATAGTCGAAACATTTAAATTATTCATTTTGTAATTTTACATTACTTTTTATTTTTTTACATTATTTTTCTATTACACAATAATATAGTCATCGTGTCATATTCGTGCATGAACGATGGCAACAGAAAAGAAATAAATTGGAACATCAAATTTTACTATGATGTTCATTGTTCTAGTTTTCCCATCATATATTTATCGCCATCCATATATGAAAAAAATTCTTGAAAAACAAAAATTTTATAGAAAGGAAGAATATCCGGAATTTCGTATCGATTATATTATATTAAATAAATAGGATCTTACGAATGTCTTAAATTCTATAAAAATTTGATTTCGAAGTTATTATTTTCTATCAGACAATATGCTAATTTTAGCAGACTATTAAACCTACGCAATCTACGCAGACTCCTAAGGAAGCAATTTTAGCAGATTAGATAGAACACGTGAAATGTGTACTTGTAGGTAGTAATTTTTCCACCTCTGTATAATATAGTATGTCCATTCACAATTTTTACTTTCACATTGTATATGATGAAGATCAAATTGAATGCTTTGTTTCATTAGCATAGAAATAACAGTGTTTATTATAGCTAATGAGAAAATTAAAAAGTTTCTATATTTTATAATTTAAATATTCATTCGGTATATTAAATTTAGTTCTGACCCATTATAAGCATATCTTTAAATTTCACATATAATTCCCCTCCCCCCCAAAAAAGAAAAGAGTAAACGGAGGTAATGAATAATAAATAGATAACGAACTTTTATGCATCTATGGAGAATTCGTAGATGCTAAGACGCATAGAATGCACATAATATACAAAAATATATAAAATATTCAATATAACATTCGTTATAATATTTAGTAGGTGAAACAAATCTATACCTAGGTTCTAGCTTTTAGATGTGTTTATGAGAATATGAATTTGCATACGGATTTGCTGTCTAATAATAAAGTATGCGAAGCTTTACTATTGAAATAAAAAATAATAGAATGTGGAATATGCAAATCGGAAGAATTCCATTGCTATGAAAGAGAAATCGTTTGAAAGGTGCAGAATAAGGATCCGAGAATTCTCACGACATGACGCGACGGTCGGCATAGCTCGAGGAGTAGTATCATTTCGTTCGATTGTACTTGAACGATGCTTGTACTTAACAATGATCTCCAAAGAGAGATTAATTAATTATGATTCCTTGGCGGCAGTGGTGCTCGAGTGAAAGAGGCAAGGGTTCGGAGAGCGGAATACGAAACAGCCGAAAAAAGGCAGCGGCGGAGGAAGCGAGAGAGTTAAGTGAAAGAAGTGGCAGATAAGGAGACCTCGTGTATTCCTCGTGTAAAAGGGGAGTAATACGTCGACCAAGTTGGTCAGTCGACGAATGTTCGTTGTGCCAGCTAGACTACAAGACTGAACAAGAGTTCTTGTCTCGAAGAATTGTCGGAAAATTGCAGTAAATTATAATTGTACAAGGTTCTTTTTATGGACAAAGTGTGCCCTAGAATTTTATAATATAGTATCGATACTATATATGACAAATAGTTTCCTTTTTTTGTTAATTTTAAACGACAGTTGTTTTTACTTAGATATTTTTGTGAACAGTTAATGAAAATGATATAAATAGTCGAGTTACGATTGATTGAGCAAATGAAGGTTATAGAATTAGGATAACATGTTATCGCGTACGTTGAAGCTGTTTTGCTAGTGAAGGATGGAATAGTGAAATAGAGTGTGCTACTGAACAACAGGCATTTGAACTGAATGCGACCCTTTGTGAAGCGTTATCGATAGTGATTTGATATAAAAAGGGAAGGAAGGAGTGAGAAATTCAAACCATATAGATGGCTGAAAATATTCCAAAATAGTTATCTTCGAGCGATTATCTTTTCAATTACGATTGGATTTGCTTAATCAAGTTAGAATCGTGAAAGCGATAATTCATTTAAAAATACTTAATTCGGAATTTGTAAGACTATTAGGACAAATTAAAAATTAAGAACGATCCAAGATTTTCAATACGTTCACCGATTGCTTTCCAAGATTACGAAAGCGTTTCTCAAGACCAAGAAGAAAGTGATTATCGGCAAATACGAACGTATCGTATCAGAGGAAACGCGTCGACAGTATTTCCGAGAAAGCGGCGAAAATCAATTATTTTCAATAAGACAAGGTCGAAGTTCATCGGACTCTGATAGTTCGAAGTAGAAGGCGGCTGTCGCAACAAGTTGAAATCCCGCCTGAGAGACGAAAGGGCTATAAGAGGAAATTCTTTCCTCGAGGTCAACGTCTAAAGGACTCTCTCGTCCCGTTTTTTTGACGTCGCCACAGAGATGGCAAGAAAATCGACGAACGATACGAATAGAACGAGTTAACGAAGCTGCTAACTAACGAGCAAAAAGAAGACGAAACGCGTAGAGAGAATCATATTTGAATGGTTTGCCTCGGATAAGGAACCCTCGTGCGTTTTATCGTTCCAGACACTTCGAGGGTCGCCGGAGCAACGACTGTATTGTCGAATGCATATGCAAATCGAGAGTGGCACTTGTGTGTCGTTCGAATAATAAGAGATGTTGTGGCTAATCGGTTCGTTGGATTTTCAGATTTCGTTTTCCGTTTCCGAATTGCTGGATAAAGGGATCTTGTTCATGGAAACGTGACGCTAGTATGTTTGAAATAAATGAAACTAATTTGTTTTCTGATACTGTATGGATCTTTTTAATTCGTGTATAAAGATAAGGAAAGGATTGATGTTGTAACGAAGGAAAGTTTTTGAGTTATGAAAAGTGCTATTCGCTCGAAAATGATTCGATCAAAAATTTGTTGCTATTGATCTTGATTAATAAACGGAGATTTTTTATTAATTATGGATAATAAATTTAATCACAGTACGTGGTTGCTTCTGTTTTAGAGGAGGTACTTTTTATGGAGTCAATGGAAACCATTGGAAAATTCTTGCCTGGTAAATATTTGTTTTACGTATTTTTATGCAGCGATGCTAAAAATATTATATAAAAATTTCCAAGTACATAATTGGATTATGACTTTTAAAGAGAAGAGAATCGAGACCTTGTGATTTTACGTGAAGATACGATGACTAATATTGATACCGACACGTAAGTACGATATATACTTAACTCAAATTTAAAAAATTACTTAGAATTTTATATATACGTATATGTCTTAATATCCGTTCATTTAAAAGATATCAATGAAAATTTATAAATTTTGTACAACGGTCAGAGTATATTGTAAATATCTTGCCATTATTAAGCGCAAGTGTTCTTTAATGATATTATTTCCTTTTTTTAAAGCGTGTTCATACCGTTTTGCATTTCACTTATTGAAAACTTGTCACAACGAAGGAGCACATGAACACGATACAAAATGGACGATTCTCTAACAAACGGCACAATTTTCGATCTCGTATCCGGAGATGAGAGCCTCAAGCATTTTCCACGATCAGTTACTATCGCAGCTGCGGTTTGTGCGATAATTTTTAGCATCGTCGGAGTTGCGGGTAAAATCCAGTTTCTTCAACTTTACGCTAATGTGTGTGATTATGAATGAGGTTCTTTAAAAATTACCTTATCGTAATTGCGTACACATTACCCTTTGTCACAAACTATAAATAGAAAAGCTGCAACGAAATTACAAAATTAATTAATCAAATATGGAAGATACAGAAAATTAAGTCATTCATAAGTTTACGAAATACGACTTAGAGCAAAGATTAAATTTGATCATAACGTTCGTAAAAGTTTGAAAAATTTATTTTAGAGATTTTATTGTTGGAAGAAGTTCTAGAGATATTTGTTATAGTATACGAAGAAAATAGCCTACAGATGTAAGTTCATAATGGATAAACCCTTAATTGGACGTTTAAATTCTATGGTTAAGTCCTCGTTGACCCATGGGTGGCATTTCTCGGTTTACGACTTATTAACGCCCCTAATTTATGCCAGAGAGTGTCAGGAATTAGACCGATTAATATCTCCTTTTTCAATTGTTCACTTGCTTCTGCACTCTCTTTACGGTGGCAATGTTTCAGTTGCAATCATGAGAATTGTTTTGAAGAAATACTTTCAGAAATTCGTTGTTAAATTTCTCTGTATATCCTTTTAAACACAATACTATTCACATGTTTGAGAATGACAGAGCGTTGAATTAAAATTCGAATAATTAATCATTAATCTCTGAATGAAATTCTTAAAAATGAATACTTATAACTTCCACTTTACCTTTTTTTCTTTCCTAAACATTTCCTTACATTTCAGGTAATTTGGTAACAGTGATAGCACTGTTAAAATATACAAGGCTGAGACGGCATGCTACGACCGCATTCGTGATAAGTCTTAGTATTTCAGACTTGATTTTCTCTGCCGTAAATTTACCATTAACTGCGAGCAGATATTTAAACGAGGCGTGGGTACTGGGTGAAACCCTATGCAAAATATTTCCGCTCTTTTTTTATGGGAATGTAGCAGTGTCTTTGCTCAGTATGGTGGCGATTACGATCAATCGGTTTGTATAAAATAGCTTTAATCATATTTGTTATAGACTTAGAGCATATTAAGAATTATTCTATTGTTTCTAATACTTTGGCGTATAACGAGACACCTGGTCTCGACAAAGTGTTTGGTTCAGTTTATTTTAAGATATGCTGACGAATTATACTATCGATTTTACAAAGTCAGCATACTTCTATGGAACTTAATCGTTTATTGCTCATCCGAATAGGATCAAATGTACGCATGATAAATCCAATACCAACAGCTGCTCCTGATATTGTATTAAATTATCGGCCTCATTGAATTTGCATCGATACCTTTATTAAAAAATTACAACTGTTCGTTGAAAAAATGTTTTAGAGATTCACAAGTCAGCCCGCTGATATTTTTCGCAAAATAATGTTTCGCATCTACTATAATATAAAATTCATCATATTTCTTCTAAATTATGAACAGACATTAACTGCATTGACATCGATATTCTTTTTTCTATAAATATAAGGGACTTCAGTATATTGCCAAAGTGTTAGAATAAATCCGCTTCTAGTAACGATTGCAATAGCTCAAGTAAATAAATAATAAATTATTCGGAAAGGAACCCTAAATATAAAACTGATTAATCGATAAATTTCAGATATATACTGATCTCGAGATCCGAAATATACGCTCAATTATACACCACGCAAAGGATCATTCTAATGCTGATCGCCATTTGGACGCTGAGTTTCTCCTTACTTTTGCCGCCATTACTCGGTTTTTGGGGGACACTTGGCTTAGAACCATCTACATTTTCCTGTACGATTCTAAAGAAGAATGGTGCGAGCCCAAAGAAATTCTTGTTCGTTCTAGGATTTGTCGTGCCTTGCGTGGTCATAAGCGTATCTTATCTTTGCATTTATTGGCGTGTAAGAAAGAGCAGAAAGAATCTGGAGGCTCATACTGGAGCCTCCAGGAGGAAAGCTGGAGGATTTCAACGAAGAGAGGATTCCAGAGTGACCAGATTGATGTTGACCATATTTTTGTGTTTCCTTTTGTGTTTCATGCCATTGATGCTGGTCAACGTGATCGATGACAAAATAAAAGTCCCGGTTTTTCATGTGATAGGTTCTGTACTTGCGTGGGCCTCCTCTGTAATTAATCCTTTCATCTATGCTGGCACTAACAAGCTGTACAGAGAGGCCTATAAGCAAGTTTTGTGTCCAGTTTCTAGTAAACTACCGACCACCGGACCGAAACCGACGCATTCGCATTCGAGTAAAGTATCGTCACCTCAAGCCACTTAAAATTCAATAACTTTATGTTCCAATCGACGGTTTATTGTTGTTTGGAAGACTTTTTTTTATCTACTTGGGTACTAATAAATATCACGACATAGATATAATGAAAATTATTCGAAATTTGTGTAATAAAAATATTCTAAAGGTATTTTCGTGACATCTAAATTATCTAAAATGTGGAATGATAGAAGCGAAACAAGTGGATGATGTTTAAAAATTTTAGAGTAAATAGTAAAAGTAGTAGAATAAATACTTTAACCAAAGCTGTATATTTTATTAAAGAAGAACTGTATGTTTTAATTATCTATAGTGAAACTTCTCTCGATTAATTTTTAATCTTTTGAGGAATGCGGATAGACAAATCCTTGCGAGGAGCAATAAGTGTACGTAATTATTACAAATAATTCAACTTAGTTTTAGTTCGCCAGGCATTTATTAGGATAAATCTAAATAATGATTTTTGCAACTTGACTTCATATTGCAAACAATTGAAACTGTATATTAATATTAATATTGCTTCTTTATGCTTATATTAATAACAAAAGTAATATAAAGATTGAAAAACATAATACAAGTATTATACTTGCTAGATTAATTGTTGTGAAACTAATTAGCGTAATGACGTTAAATTATAATGTTTTCATTTATAAGATTCCTGTGTACGCGATACTGAGAATCACATGTACAAAGCATAAAATCTTACACTAATATTCTATGTAAATATATTATAGGAAATAAGTTATGCTAAATAATAATATTATTTAGAATGAAATACGTTACGTGTCGTATTTTCTAGTTCTGTAGTCTGATCTATGAAATAAAGCAAAAACCAATAAATTTTATACATACATATTAAGTAATATAGAAATTACAATATTATAATATTTTCTCTACTTCTTGTTCGATTTTAAAGTTTAATAATAAAACTTTGTATAATTCCAATTTAACTCATTTTATCTATCGATAATGATTTATTATTTTTAGATAATGTCTACACGAAAGACTAGATATAGCATGTATTACCTAATAAATCTTTTTATCCTACTCTTCTATTTTGTGTCATTTCCAATATTACCGACTAAGCGCAGAATGAGATTCAATTACCGATGGAGTACAGAATCGCGTTCGCAGGTAATCAGATCGTATCATTTGCTAAATAATTTACAATTGCATCACCTAGTGATGAAAATAGTAATTAAATATCAAATAATATCGATTTCCCAGGTCTCACTAGGTGGAGGTTGCTGCGTACAGAGACTCACTTTAACCACATTTTACCCATGTACCTTTCACGTATGAGAATTTACCCACCTAAGATATAAATTTGTAGATAAATTCTCAATTATAAGCAACCTTTAATATCACACTTTCAGTTCAAAACTCAATAGCCGATTCTTATACAGATTGTATAAAAATGAAATTTAAAAACCACCGTAACGTAATTCTACACCTCTTGATAGAAATTGGTAAAAAAAGTTCGTGCAAAATTGACTTTGAGCATGATTTTCACGGTCAGCATTTTTTTTTATTGCAATATTTTCTATTTATCACGGAAAAGAATGTTAAAGTTTTAGTACTTTTTAAATAGCTTTATTCACAATGTATTTACATTCTGCAGTCAGAACGCAGATTTATTTGCACGTAAATATTATTGTTCCAGATCCACCATTGTATATTCCATATCCTCCTTTCCTTTGTCATTTTGCCAAGTTCCTTCCCAAGATTACGTATTGATTTTGTGCAGTAAAAACAACATTCAATCAGATATAATCATTTAACGTATGTAACTTGTTTATTGGATCTATAAACAATTTTTCTCTAAAAAAAAAAAAAAAAAATTCATTGCTGTCAAATATCATGATCCAGGAGACCGCATATGAGGAACAGATTTGCGTCTTAACGAAACATTTTGTTTAAAAATTGTCATACCGATCGGCTATAGTGAAATGAAGGCGCATACCAGAGTGCATAAAATGGATGAAATGACAATTCTGGTGTCACTCTGGTGTCTTGGAATATAGAATAATCATATTTTACATACCAGTTTGCATACCCATAGCCATCAAAACTACAATTAAGCAGTAACAGCATACCTGTGTGCCGGCATCCAGCGATAACCCCTCCACAGGAGCCAAAACCTTGATATAAAAATTCTCCCAAGTCAGCATTCGACATTCCTATTTCTGTTTTGTTAATGTGATATTCTGTACCGTTACTCTGTCAATTTTATAATAAACTTTGAAACAACTATCAATTGTTATTAATTGGAGTACGAATCTCTCACCTTATGCGCGGAACGTGAAATAATCTCGAACCGACGCGAGACTGGCGTGGTATAGTTTCGCATAATTCAGTTAAAAGGTATGAGCGTAAAAGTCACAAATATATTGCACTTGTAATTGATGTAAGTAAAAAGATACAGCCAATAATATAATATTCAATAATTCCTGCCCATACGTTTATGGCGAATCGTTCGTGGTTAAATTCATCAACTATTGCATGTAAATTTCTTTAAGTTCAAATCCAGGTATTTCATTCGTAAATAATACACGTTATAAAAAAATGCAGAATCTATTGCAACTTATGTAGCACTCAACGGCAAAATCTTCGTCGAATGCATAGTCATTTGTATATAATATTAATTCCTGATCACCAAGTTGTTAACTTAGCCGCTGAAAATCGTATTATCGCGGAATATCTTGTGAACGCAGAGATCTCCCATTATTCCCATTATTATATTATGATATTCTCGATTTCACGAATCTATGATTTCTTATTGCTTTGTAAATAGCATGCTACTTTCTTATTAAATGTGAATATAAATGTAAATACATTGTGAATAAAGCCAGTTTGAAAATTATTAAAACTGTAACATTTTCTTCCAGGAAACGAGGTCATTTACGACCTATGGTTGGTTTAATACTTTTGTTCCTCGTGATGAGTAGAATACGCTGCAATAAAACGATTTTCACTTTTCAGTTAGTGATACTATATGCTTTGTCTTCCGCTCGACACAACGGAACCGTTTTATACGTATGCGATTGTTAATTGCCAGCATTGAGTATCACTGTCGCCGTCGCCGCATATTTTACCAAACTATTTGGCTTTAATATTAGAAACAAAACATGATTGTACTTTCTAATATCATTTGGAACACAAATTTTTCTAATGTATACCATTTTATTCGGGAAAGTCAACAAAATTTTTTTGTTTCAATAGCAATTGAATAGAAGCTATAGTAAAAGCACAAAACATTTTCAAACTTGAAAATTTGCAATTTGAAAAAATCTGTATTTAACTCACAAATATTTAGAAGTATCGCGTAGCGAAGGTTACAAAATCGGAAAAAATTCAAATTTGTTTATCAGTGTTATTTGAATCTATAATAATCATAAACATTTCGGGATCTTTTTACAATTTATATCCAAGCAAAGTCCTACCAAGATGTAAGTCTGCAAGACATTTCATTACTTACAAGTTCTTTCATTACTACTAGCTATCGTTACATATCTATCCCTTAACTCGCATGGTTTGCAGTACACTGCAGAACACTTTCCATGCATACTTTCTGTAGCTTCTCTTTGATAACTGGACATAGGCATCGTCTAAGAAACAGTTATTATTTCGTTGATTTTACATATTTGAAGTACATGCTGTATTCTTACGAAGCAGTAAAATAATTACACCCATCGACGAATCTTGAATACATGGTATACAAGCTACGCGTTATTTATCGCGCATTATTAATGCCCCGTTTGATGGAATACGAAGAGAAGTACGGTACCATTTCAAATTGATAGTAACAGTGAACATTATCAATCGATAATACTTTATATTTTGCACGTATCGATCGAAATCATATTCGATCATTAATCAAAGTGTTAAAAAATACAGCAAGCTTTTATGGACAAGTACCTATTTGTGTATGTGTATATGTACTTTGATTGCAAAGTACCGTTCGCATTACATTCTTACCCTTCGTGAATTACTAGTCTCCACGTGAAAAATAATAGAATACTTAGACGATAGAGCTAGAATAAAATACCTAGTGTATCGTACTAACGTCTTTTTAATATACACGCAGTCGACATAAAAACAAGATGGGAAAACGAGTTGCACAGTTAGAGAGAGCGATTTTCTTCACGAAACTCAGCGTCGCTTTGACGTGTTCCTGGCCGCCTTCTCCTTTGGCAACTAAAAATCAACTTCTGTTATTTAATGTATTATGGTGCACGGCGTTTGCTAGTTCTGTGGCGTTATTCTTACCATTGTTGGTCGCGATTTACGAATATCACAAAAGTCCAATTATTCTTGGAAAAACAGTGAGTCTTGCCTCGGCTGTTGCGCAAGTGGTAATCAAAATGATAATATGCCGTTTGCAGCAGAAACGTTTTCAAGTAAGTAGATTATTCTTTTTCGGATAAAGCACAAATAAAATTTTTTATTTTCCGTAGCTGCTTGAGTTGAGTGACATTCCCGTGTATTTATATTTTTTGAATTTTATTTTACTCATGTATCGCCATATCATTCTATTTTATTATCTATTCGTAGCAATTATTGGTTTCCAACCTTCAAATCGAAGTAAGAGAAATGTAATCGTGTAATTATAATTTCTAATCATATATAATGATATATAATAATAATAAATAGAGGAACGATTAAAATATTTTAATTAAACGTTGTCGGTAAAATAATTTCAGATGTTGTACTTCGATATGGAAAATTTCTGTAAGCATGCCACAAAATCGGAAAGAATGGTCCTGGAACGATACGTGGAAAAATATAAATATTTCCATTGCATTTACATACTATGGTCTTTTATAACCACGGCTTTCGTCATATGTGGCCCACTATACTCGTCTCAAACGTTTCCCACGCATGCGATATATCCGTTTTCAGTGAAGCACCAACCATGTAATAGTCTAATTTTCTTCCATCAATCGTTGGTTGGTTTTCAAGCATCGTCAGGTATGGGCATCGATACTCAAGTTGCTCTTCTTTTACGATACGCAACTGCCAGGTTCGAGCTTTTAGGAATCCAATTACGCAACGCGAAGACCAACAGTGAGCTCAATGCCTGTATACAGAAGCATATTGAACTTTTAAGGTATAATATTACAAACTATTTTATGTTGAAATGACTGTCAAATAAAATACTATACGATGCGTCTATTATGCGTTAGAATAGTCATTCAATTATATGCTTCATCTATAAAGCCCCGTTTAAATTAGTCAAGTTACTCGAATTTAAGCAAGTAACTTGATCTTCAATTCGAGTTACTTGGTTTTCATGTACTTTCTAATTATCAAGACCAAGTTATTTAACCATTATTTACTTTTTATCAATAGCACATTTGTTGTGTTAATTGAAAATAGTGTGTGTAATAATGCATAATTTGCAAAACTTAGATATACATATTTAGGTATACGAAAGAAATTCGCCTATCTATCAAGTATCTAGTTCTGGCAACAATCGCAACGACTACTATCGCCGTGATTTTTGGTAGCTTAAACTTAATCGCAGTAAGTAATCGTTTCTTAGTTTAAGTACGATAGTTAAATATATAAATGATGGCTTCGAAATTTTATATAGAACCAACCGTTAATTTTGAAAACTCTATACGCTATCGTAGTGTTCAGTGCCAGCGTGGAACTTTTCATGTACGCTTGGCCAGCCGATGGAATGATGCGTATGGTAATGAAATAATCACAGTGCATATTTCAATTAAGAGTGTGAAACGTTCGATTTCATTTTACCGTAGAGTGCGAGAGTTGCTGCAAGCGTTTACGACACGGCTTGGTATAACAGAGATATCAGCGTACAAAAGAAAGTATTCCGCATTATTTTGAGGTCTCAAAAACTTGAAACTATCGGGATCAGCGGTGTTGTACCGCAACTTTCGCTGTCTCATTACGCGAAGGTAGTACGTTTGTTGCATTCTTACATTCATGATTAGGTACTAATTATTTTCTTATCTTTTCTAGTATCTATACACGTCTTTATCATACTTCAACGCATTGCGTATTATCGTCGGAGATCCATCTTCGCTTTAAGCTCTATGGAGGAAAATATATTACGAAAGATATCCATAGAAGTAATCGCAAATTGTATCTCTGAGAATTTTCACGAAAATTTATCTTTTATGTAAAAAATATACATATATGAAGGAGTTATGTGACGTACGAAGATTCAGATGGCCAATTTACTGTAGCAATGGAGTTTCCTTCTTTTATTTTCTACAAACATGATTATGTTAGCACGATGTTCGGGCTCGTTGTCTTTTGGAATTAAGCTTTCTTCCAGAGTCAATTGTCTGTAGAGTCGATACTCAACATTTAACTAGGCATTTATAGAATAAAAAACATGTATCTTAACCGAGTGTATGATATTTCATTTGCATTATGATAATGGTGCATTTAGTCTTAGACTTTTAGATATTAGACCAACCGGGCGAATGTTCGCTGTTTTGCAACTCTAGAAAAATTTGATAAAATTGTGGTGATGGATCGTGATAGTGATAGGAAGAAACACTTGAGTATATTTAACAATGGAAATTTATTATAATATATTCAATGTATACACTTTGCGTAGAACCCGCGATTATTATATTAGCGGTTCGTGATTATTATTATTAGCGGTTCGCGATTCGCAATTACAAGTTCGACTTCTGGTCGATGCGTTTTGATGCGCGATATAAGTTCGGATGATGATTGCTTAAGATGCCGAGGAACTCTGATCAATTATTACGAACTACCAGCTATTACTTCGGACCGATATGTAACGACTGACTTTCCGTCACAATGATGCCGCGAAGGAAAACTGTGATGGGGTGTGTCTAAGGATGTGAGATCATCAGATTCGTTAAGGAAAGCTTTGGTTCGGAAAGTGAGGGAAATGGACGTCGTTGTTAATTGGCTAATTTTGTGTTGGTGGTTGGAAAAGGATACTAACAGCCCTTGAAAGAAAGTTGCTAGCGGGAAGCGTCGTACGTGAGAAAAGCAGATTTCTCGTATCTTCCCGTAGTAGGTGATAGATTTAGGGACTGTTAAGAGAAAGACTGTTTGTTCCTTTGGAGAACCTTAGCTAAATAAATCCTAAGATTTATAGCAGGTCTATAGGCTAGCTGAAAATATTCTGTGAGGATGTATCGACATCTGGCAATCATCTTATCCGAAGAATAGGGTCTTTGTGTAGCGAGCCACGGAACAGAAACCGTTGGAAAGTTTATTGTCGAGTGCCGCTACAAAACGAACAATTTTTTCGCCGAACGCCGCACGAATGCCCGTTTGCAATATCATTTTCTAATTTTACTCGATTTTTAGTAGTGAGGGTCTAAACGCATAAAACAAAACCATGTGGTCTAAACCACATACAGGGTGTTCAGCTACAGGTCTCAGGAAATTTAAATGGTGATTCTTGAATCTGAAATAAGACGAAAATCAAAAATAAAAAAATTGCCTTTTCGGCTTTATCTCTTAGTTATTGACAATTCAAAGTCGGCCAAAATATTCCTGCAAGACGTAAACTGCAATTGTTCCGCCCGCGAGTGTTTTCAGTAAAATTACACACGCGCCGCGATTATCGCGGCAGCGACTGTCCACAAAAAATACATCAAAATACAATAGATATTCGATATGTCTTCCGTTTTCTTGTAAATAGAGCCTGACTCTTCTTTTAAAATTTTGTCGTATTGTGTCCTCATGTGTCCCCAGAAGGACAAGTAGAAAGGATTTAAATCTGGGGACCGAGCAGGCCAAAGCATAGATTCTTTTCGATCGATCCACCTGTTTTAAAAGCAGCAAAGTCAAGTTTTCTTGCACTGCGTTAGTAGAATATGGTGATGCACAATCCTGCATGGACCTTTTCTTGTGGCGGCACTCAACAGCAAATACCACCGGGCGACACCAACTAGTGTCGGACGACGGCAGCGCAGTGGTTAGCGCCTTAGGTTACGAACGTTCGGGATCCGGGTTTTAAATCCCGGCGACTGTAGTAGTCTGATTTTTCTGTCCACGATGCAAAAATAAGAAGAGAATAGCAGTACTCCAGCAGCAACATCTACACCATCAGTAGCGTACTATCACTCCACAAACTACTACCACTACTACAACACCTCACTCTTAATGCGTGTGGATTTCACGTGTGTGGATGCCCAGAAAGGTTCGCTATGTATATTTGTTATTACACATTTATTAAATAATACCTTATCAGTAAATAATATCCTTGGGAGGAAATTGAAATTGTCAAAGAAACACGGGTCGATACATGTTCTAGGCGATCATATTAACATTTGGTTTTTTGTTCTACTTATCGTTTTTTTTTGTTGTAAGTACCCTGCTGTATGAGACATTGAAGTGGTGGCTTCATGCACATATGTAATCTCACATTTTCAAGGGTCTTGCTACACGAATATTGAGCGTAATAATCTTTCTTTGGTGTTGTCTAATAGCGCGTTAGACGTTGATGCATAATGAAATTAATAATTATTATTGTCGAGTCAATTAGCATCCAGAGAAATACTTTCTAGGAAATCTCAATGCCTGTTATTTCTTCGTATTATGCGCATCATTTATTGATTAACTTCTGTATATAGGAAAATTTTACAACGGAAAAACTGTGATTAGGTAATTACGTTCAAAAGAAAGTAATAATTTCCTGGCTCCCAAATACCTTCTTCCTATTATGCGAATCACAACGTGTTTAGTTCGATTCATAAGAGACTCGTTGAAATTATGTTGAAACAAATAAGACTAAAGAGAGTAATCCAGTTTGTTCGGTTCAGCCTAGTTTCAAATTTTTGTTGGCTGCTTCCTGATAGTAGCAACAGATGACAAGACTACTCTTTGGTTTAAGGATCTACATATCAGTGCTGTTCTCAGCACTTGCATGCTACTTGCGCCTTCGTTATGTTCCATTTCCTTATACTTAGACGATATAACTTTCCTGTTTAGATGTATCTGTCACATGATATATAGCGCTGAAGTTGTTGTTCAGACTTTTATATGTTGGAAGAAGACTGATTCTTTGCAAGTAAATACGGTCTTGCGTTTTCTTAATATTTGCTTTGTATAAAATGCATTAATATTAAAAATATGTTACAGCGTATAGTTGGAGAAATGGTAAAAGGCATTAACGAAGCGCAGCAATTCGAAAGAGACGTTTTCAACGCATATATCGCAAAATGCAATAGCTTCTACTGTGGTTATATATTGTCTTTATATACAAGTTCGATCTTCTTCATAATTGGACCTCTAGTTTTCCAGACACAACGAATGTAGAATATCCATGTCAAGTTAATCATGCGCCAATAAATATTATCATCTACTTTCATACGTGTATTGTCTGCTACACATCTACTGGATGTAATTGATGACATGATTAATGTGATTTTCTGCCGCAAGGTTCGAATGTTTCGTCGTGTTGATGTATTGTGTTAAAAAACAATTATATTTAAAGAGGGTGATCGGCTATTTACGCTTTATAGTATTTTATTTTTTATTATTAGCAACATTTTTCATGACAGGATTGGGAGTTATATTGATTATGATTTTTATAAATTATATTAAGCATAACGTATGGTGTTTTGCCGGCAGTACGTAATGAATCGATGATGCAATTTGTGAACAGGATATCCCAGCAGTTACGAAGATAGAGTTCGTGTGTCACAGTTCATTCTCTTTCATTCACATTTACATGTATACGTGGCCAGCTGATTTAGTGTAGGATGTAATGAGTCGTGTTTATGCGTAATTGTTTACATAGGTAAAGTTATGTTAAGTATAATTGATTACGTATGGTTAATATTCTATAATTCCTAAAGCGAAAACGTTTCAAGCAGTGCGTATGATATTAATTTGTATAAACAGTCTTTAGAAACGCAAAAGGACGTACTGAACGTATTGGTTTATCAGAAGCTAGAAACACTTTCTGTCTCTGGTTTAATGACAGAGCTTACTTTGTATCTTTTTTTGTCCGGTAAGACATTTCTACTGACTTTTGCTTACTTTTGCATTCTTGTACTTGGTATCAGTATATGAACGTCGGTGATCTAATAACGAATGAATTTCTGTTGATCTTTTAATGAGTAACTTCTATGTCCACAAAATTTTAGGTTAACACAGGAAAATCATTTTGGTCGACTTTAGTGTTTGCAATTCGCTTTTAACACAAATAAAGTGACTCGTAAGAATGTAGAGAGCCTTTAAGTAAAAAGACTGCTATCTTCAAGTTGTGATGAGTTTATTCCCTGCTTAACTAGCTTGTTTCCCTGGTTAACGGGTTAATTAAGAATAATATGTACGTAAGTAATGAATTAATACGATTGCAATTTGTGTTCAACGCTCTGTTCTTCTGTACTGGTTTGAGTGCTTTGGTACAAGACGAGCCAGAATAAATGTGTCTAAGTAGCTAACAGTGGAGATTAGACATTACAAAATGATAGTTATGCGTGGAGTTCCATAATTAGTGGTGTCGATGAGAATATTTATACACCAAAAGTGGAACTCTTTTAGAACGTAAACGAATGAGATAGAAGCGTTGCTAGATTGTCAATTTGGGTATCGTACGAATTGTTCTACCTGTAGTTTCTCTACATTTGATTACTGTTCTTCTCTTTTTGTTGTATCAGTTATAACTAATAAACAGGATACTATAACGATACTATCGAGACGAATGTGGGCTTGTCTTAAAAGGAACTCGTATTGACAGATTTCCTGGACGTAACGCTACGTTCTTCGTTTAAGTTATAGCTTTTCGTATTGCGAATAAGAGCCATTTTATGAGAAACTGAATATGTAGCTTATTGTACATACATAATTTTAGTTTTTTCAAAGAATGTTTTGCTATATGAATATTGACGTCGATTCATAAGAATTTCATTTTGCATTCGTCTAATGCTGCACACTTCAACTATATAATGCGACCAATGATTATGATCGTGAGTATATCGCGGTTTTTGGAGATTTATATTTTTACAGTGATTAAGAATTGAATAACGAATAAAGGTATGTCTGATATTCTGTATATTGTATCGTGCATTTTACCTTTTATACTCTACGGACTTTTACATTTTTTCTTATCTTTGTTCAATTTTTCGTATTAACCTAATATAAATATGTAAACATTCTCAGTCTAATAATAAGAGAATTAACCTGTTAATGTAATCGCCTCCTAATGACCAACTTCTGTCATTAGGGAATTAGAACTTAATAAAGGCAAGCTAATTTCATTTTGATCGGTTTTAGACTTTACAAGTGTAAATATGATATATTTGTATAATATGAAACGACGTTAGCTATGACGTATGATAAGAAATTGGTATTATTTCAGTACCTGTTCAACGTTGTGCTTTTTTG
Organism: Bombus dahlbomii; assembly: GCA_037178635.1. Taxonomy (NCBI): domain Eukaryota; kingdom Metazoa; phylum Arthropoda; class Insecta; order Hymenoptera; family Apidae; genus Bombus; species Bombus dahlbomii. The sequence continues at coordinate 14,439,426 of CM074107.1, read as the reverse complement.
TATTGCCTTGCGTGACATGCTGACAGACGGATCAGAATAAGGATGATCAAAATTCTAACACAGCCATCGTTTTAATAGTCGAGGGTAAAACGACCATTATCATTTATCTTCTTTGATAATAATCTTTAACAAAATTCTTATAATTTCTTCTTTTAAGTAGGAATTATCTTAAAATATTAGTATTTGCGAACGACATTAAAATAATTATTTGACTCGAAAGAATCAACCAAACTGTTTGGGTTAGGGTTGATTACTACGCCGTAATCGTTGAGGCGGTTGAACAATATTCGCAAGTGTTCGCGATATTGTTTTTCGTTTTTCGAGGCTATGAGAAAATCATCGATGTACAAGTAGACGAAATCGAGACCACGTGTGATTTCGTCGACGAATCGCTGACATGTTTGCGCGGCGTTCCGAAGTCCAAACATCATACTTACTGCTTCGAAAAGTACGAAAAGTGTCGTTATCGCGATTTTCTCGATGTCTTCGGGCGCTATTGGTAATTGATGATATGCGCGAACAAGGTCGATTTTGGAAAAGATGTTCTTACCGTGTGGCGGCGTGTACCTGTCAGATACTGTGCGAGAGTTCAACGCACGATAGTCCCCACATGACCGCAGGTTTCCGTCCTTCTTCGGTACAACGTGCAGGGGTGATGCCCACGGGCTTTTCGATGGTCGCAACAAGCCTTGTTCGACCATCAGTTCAAACTCCGCCTTAACCTGTTTAAGTCGATCAGGTACGAGGCGGCAGGGTTTGCCGTAGACGGGTGGGCTGGATGTGGTTTCGATGTGCTGTACCACACCCTGTCGAGTCTTCTTTCTTCTAAAAGTCGGTGGACGGGTTAGGTCCGGAAATTTCGCCAAGAGTTGATGGTATGGTGATTCGTTGATAATGGTTTTCATCGATAGTTCGGTGGCCATGGCAACGTATCCCATTGTTGACAATTGGATTGTCATGTCGAGGAGTCTTTTGTTTCGAGGGTCCACGAGCAACCCATAATAGCTAAAAAAAAATCCATGCTGATGATGGACGTTTGGACGTCGGCTACTGTAAAGTCATTTGAAGGCTCGTCGTAGGGACAGGTTTAGATTAATCGCGATGGTGCCGTATGTTGCGATCCGTGTCCCGTTGGCCGCGAACAGTTCGTTCTCGCTTCTGGTCACGGATCCGTGTACTTTGTTGCGCGGATATACGCAAATATCGGCGCCGGTGTCTATTAGATAGGAGATTTTCGAGTTTCAGTCTGTCACGAAAATACGGTGGGATACTAAGCCGTTGTCGTTTGCCGCTTACTGACGGCTGGTCCAGTTTCCCGACTTCCAGGTGCATGGGGAGCGATAATTCCTCGCGCGTTCTCAAAATGTTGCGTGGTAGAAACACAGTCCGTCTTGCCGCGGCGGGTCTCGGGAACTTGAACGGCGGTGGTATCTCGTACGCGAGCGTGATCGTGGTTGTGGTCGTCGACGGTTATTGATGCTCAGCGCGTTCATCTGCGCTTGCATTTGGGTCATCCGTTCACTTAACACGTTGATAGCGGCGGCCAAAGGATCGCTCGCACCGATGTTCTGTGCAGGTGGACTGGTTACCGCAGCTATTCGGTCTGCGCTGACCGCGAGAATCTGTCCTAGGTCCGGCTTCCGCAGGGAGAGCTCAATTATGTGAGTCTATGGGGGCTGGCAAACCCACGTTCCCGAAGCCAGGGAGGACCGTCGGGACAAGCGTCCCGCTTACGTGAGACCCCTATGTACACCGCAGGGAAGATCGTTGGGAGTGTAAGGCGTTTAAATACGGTTACACTCTCTAAACGTGGCCTTGGGTAGTAGTGCACCCACGACCCCGAAGCCAAGAGTAGCATCATCGGGGTAAGTCACGGGATCGGATCATCGGCCCGTTGCCTTGAGGCTACTGTTTACGTGAGTCTTATCCGGAACTGTTGAGCTCGGTTAGCAGATAGTCGATCGGCAGTGACGTGACCGTACATCCACACGTTAGTCCCAACAATGACTAAAGTTGGTACCAAGGGGATGGAGTAAAGCCCGGAGGGAATTGCGACCCCTTAGCTCCACCAATTTGGGTTGGACTCATGGTGGCAGTGGTTGATGGCCAAGTGCTGGAAAGACGGCCGATTTAAGTGGTGTCGGTTCCCCCGAATGGCCGTACTCGAGAGACGGTAGGGCTTGGAAAGCGCTCCGTGCGACTTGAGACGAGCAGCAGCCCCTGCAGGCCTAACTAATACAGGTAGCAGGTTACTCGGTGCTTTTGCGCTGGTTGGGCGTAATCCCAACCCCTATGGCTCTAGGGGGTGCGCGGGTCCAGTACACCATCCACGCTCATGAATGAATCCATTACCAAAAGACACATTGCAATGTATATAGCTTTATACTATGTCGTTCTAACGTATATCATTATTTACTATTACGTTAGAACGTATAACATTACATAATATTATCTTTTAACGTATACCGTCATATGCTATTACGTTAGAACGGATAACGTTATGTGCGATTACGTAATAACGTATAACGTCATTAGTGTCCCGTTCAGACGCATATGGCTATATGATATTACGCTTTAGCGGAATACGTCATATGCTATTACGTTATAACGTGTAATGTTATTTACTATTACGTTATAACGTATATCGTTATATACTATTCAGCTATAACGAATAACGTTATATGCGATATTGTTATAACGTATAACGGTATATGGTATTACGTTATAACGTATAACGCTATATGCCACTAAGTTTTGACGTATAACGTTATATGCTATTACGTTATATACTATAACGTTGTATACTATAACGTTACAACGTATATTACTTTACACTATGTCGTTATAACGTATATCGTTATATACTACTACGTTATAACGTATCACTTTACATAATATTAGCTTTTAACGTATAACGTTATATGCTATTACGTTAGGACGTATAACGTTATATAGTATACGTTATAATGTATAACGTTATATAGTATTAGTTTTAACGTATAACGTTGCATGGTGCTACGTTATAACGTATAACGATCTATAGTGTTGCGCTATAGCGTATAACGTTATATAGTATTACGTAATAACGTATAACGTTATGCAGTATTACTTTATAACCTATAACGTAACGTATTATTATTTGATAACGTATATCGTTATATAGTATTACGTTATAACGTATATCGTTATATAGTACTATGTTATAACGTATAATGTTGAATAGTGCTACGTTATAACGTATAACGCTATATAGTAATATAGAATAACGAACAACGTCATATGGCATTAAGTTATACCATATAATGTTATATGGTAATATAGTATAACACACAAAGCTATATGTTATTAAGTTATAACATATAAAGTTATATAGCATTACGTAATAAGTACGTAATTAGGTATAACGCATAACGCGGTATGACGTAATTAGGTTATAACGCATAACGTTATACCGTAATACGTTATAACGTATAACGTTATATAGTATTACGTTATCACATATAACGTTATGTAGTATTACGTTACAACGTATAACGTTATACCGTATTACGTTATAACGTATAACGTTATACCGTATTACGTTATAACGTATAACGTTATACAGTATTATTTTATAACGTATAGCGTTATATGGTATTATTTTATAACGTATAACATTATATAGCATTATTTCATAACGAATAACGTTATATAGTGTCACCTAATGACGTATAACGCTATATGGTATTATTTTATAGCGTATAACGTTATATAGTATTATTTTATAGCGTATAACGTTATATAGCATTATTTTGTAACGTATAACGTTATATAGTATCACGTCATAACGTAGAACGTTATGTAGTGTTATGTTATAATATATAACGTTATATAGTGTTACTATATAGCGTTATATAAGATTACGTTATAACGTATAACGTTATACGGTGTTATTCTATAACGTATAACGTTATATTGTATTCTTTTATAACGAATAACGTTATACAGCATTATTTCACAACGTATAACGTTATATAGTGTTACTTTATAGCGTGTAACGTTATATAGTACTATTTTATGACGTATAACGTTATATAGTATTACTTTACAGGGTATAACGTTATGTGGTATTATTTTATAACATATAACGATATAGAGTATTATTTTATAACGTATAACGTTATATAGCAATATTTTGTAACGTATAACGTTATATAGTGTCCCGTTATAACGTATAACGTTATATAGTATTATTTTATGACGTGGAACGTTATATAGTAATAATTTATAACGTTTAACGGTCTACCAGATAATGTTATAACGTATAACGTTATACAGTGTTACGTTATAACGTTATATAGTATTAGGTTATAACGTATACCGTTATACGGTATTATTTGATAACGTATAACGTTATACGGTATTATTTTATAACGTATAACGTTATGTGGTATTATTTTATAACATATAACGTTATATAGCATTATTTTATAACGTATAACGTTATATAGTGTCACCTAATAACGTATAACGCTATATAGTGTTACGTTATAACGTTATATTGTATTATGTTATATCCTATGACGTTGTACGATATCATTTTATAACGTACAACGTTATATAGTGTCACCTAATAACGTGTAACGCTATGTAGTGTTATGTTATAACGTATAACGTTATTTAGTGTTGCGTCATAACGTTATATATTATTACGTTATAAGGTATAACGTAATACGGTGTTATTTTACAACGTATAACGTTATATAGTATTCTTTTATAACGTATAACGTTATATAGCACTATTTTATAACGTATAACGTCATATAGCACTATTTTGTAACGTATCACGTTATGTAGTGATACGTTCTAACGTATAACGTTATATAGTGTCACCTAATATCGTATAAGGCTATATAGTGTTACGTTATAACGTTATATAGTATTACGTTATAACGTATAACGTTATACCGTATTATTTTATAACGTATAACGTTATATAGTATTATTATATAACGTATAACGTTATATAGTATTATTATATAACATATAATGTTATATAGTATTATTTTATAACGTAGAAAGTCATATTGTCCTATTATATAACGTATAACGTTAATTAGTGTTGAGTCATAACGTTATATAGTATTCCGTTATAACGTATAACGTTTTATTGTATTATTTTATAACGTAGAAAGTCATATTGTCCTATTATATAACGTATAACGTTATATTGCTATATTTGGTAATGCATAACGTTATATAGCATTATTTTGTGACGTGTATCGTTATATAGTGTTACGTTATAACATATAACGTTATATCGTATTAGTTTATAACGTATAACGTTATATAGCACTATTTTATAACGTATAACGTTATATAGTATTATTTTATAACGTATAACGTTATATAGCACTATTTTATAAGGTATAACGTTATGTGGTGTTACGTTATTACGTATAACTTTATATTGTGATACCTAATAACGTATAACGTTATATAGTGTCACCTAGTAACGTATAATGCTATATAGTGTTACGTTACAAAGTAATATTGTATTATGTTATATCCTAACTCGTTGTACCGTATCATTTTATAACGTATAACGTTATATAGCCCTATTTTATAACGTATAACGTTTTACGGCATTATTTTATAACGTATAACGTTATGTGGTATTATTTTATAACGTAAAACGTTATATTGCATTATTTTATAACGTATAACGTATTGTGGTGTTACGTTATTACGTGTAACTTTATATAGTGATACCTAATAACTTCTAACGTTATACAGTTTTACGTTATAACGTTATACGGCATTATTTTATAACATATGACGTTGTATAGTATTATTTTATGACATATAATGTTATATATTATTTGTTTATAAAGTATAACGTTATATAGCGTTATTTTAAAACGTATAACGTTATGTAGTGTTACGTTATAACGTATAACGTTATGTATTGTCACCTAATAACGTATAACGCTATATAGCGTTACGTTATAACGTTATATTGTATTATGTTATATCCTATGACGTTGTACGGTATCATTTTATAACGTATAACGTTATATAGTGTCACCTAATAACGCATAACGTTATATAGTATTCTTTTATAACGTATAACGTTATATAGCACTATTTTATAACGTTCAACGTTCTACCAGATAATGTTATAACGTATAACGTTATATAGTGTTACGTTATAACGTTATATAGTATTCTTTTATAACGTATAACGTTATATAGCACTATTTTATAACGTATAACGTTATACGGTATTATTTTATAACGTATAACGTTATGTGGCATTATCTTATAACGAATAACGTTATACAGCATTATGTTGTAACGTATAACGTTATATATTGTTGAGTCATAACATTATATAGTATTCCGTTATAACGTATAACGTTATATTTTATTATTTTATAACGTAGAAAGTCATATTCTTCTATTTTATAACGTATAACGTTATATTGCTATATTTGGTAACGTATAACGTTATATAGTATTATTTTCTGACGTGGAACGTTATATAGTAATATTTTATAACGTTTAACGTTCTACCAGATAATGTTATAACGTATAACGTTATATAGTGTTACGTTACAACGTATAACGTTATATAGTGTTACCTAATAACGTATAACGTTATGTAGTGTTACGTTATAACGTATAACGTTATATAGTGTCACCTAATAACGTATAACGCTATATAGCTTTATTTTATTACGTATAACGTTACGTAGTGTTACGTTATTACGTATAACGTTATATAGTGTCACCTAATAACGTATAACGCTATATAGTGTTACGTTATAACGTTACATTGTATTATGTTATAACCTATCACGTTGTACGGTACCATTTTATAACGTATAACGTTCTATACTGTCACCTAATAACATATAACGTTATATAGTATTATTTTATGACGTGGAACGTTATATAGTAATATTTTAAAACGTTTAACGTTCTACCAGATAATGTTATAACGTATAACGTTATATAGTGTTACGTTATAACGTTATATACTATTACGTTATAACGTATACCGTTATACGGTATTATTTTATAACGTATAACGTTATATAGTATTATTTTATAACGTATAACGTTATATAGTGTCACCCAATAACGTATAACGCTATATAGTATTACTTTATAGCGTATAACGTTATATAGTATTATTTCATAACGTATAACGTTATATAGCAATATTTTATAACGTATAACGTTATATAGTATTATTTTATAACGTATAATGATATATAGTGTCACCTAATAACGTATAACGCTATATAGCATTATGTTATAACGTATCACGTTATGTAGAGTTACGTTATAACGTATAACGTTATATAGTGTCACCTAATAACGTATAACGCTATATAGTGTTACGTTATAACGTTATAATGTATTATGTTATATCCTATGACGTTGTACGGTATCATTTTATAACGTATAACGTTATATAGCACTATTTCATAACGTATAACGTGATACGGTATTATTTTATAACGTATAACGTTATGTGATATTATTTCATAACGTATAACGTTATGCAGCATTATGTTGTAACGTATAACGTTATATAGTGTCTCCTAATAACGTATAACGTTATATAGTACTACTTTATAGCGTATAACGTTATATAGTGTCACATAATAACGCATAACGATATATAGTATTCTTTTATAACGTGTAACGTTATATAGCACTATTTTATAACGTATAACGTTATACGGTATTATTTTATAACGTATAACATTATGTGGCATTTTTTTATAACGTATAAAGTTATACAGTATTATTTCATAACGTATAACGTTATATATTATTATTTTATAATGTATAACGTTGTACAGCATTACTTTATAACGTACAACGTTCTATACTGTCACCTAATAACGTATAAAGTTATATAGTATTATTTTATAGCGTATAACGTTATATGGCATTATTTTATAACGTATAACGTTATATAGTATTATTTTATAACGTGGAACGTTATATAGTATTATTTTATAACGTATAACGTTATATGGCATTATTTTATAACGTATAACGTTATATAGTATTCTTTTATAACGTATAATGTTATATAGCACTATTTTATATCGTATAAAGTTATACGGTATTATTTTATAACGTATAACGTTATGTGGTATTATTTTACAACGTATAACGTTATATAGTGTCACCTAATAACGCATAACGTTATATAGTATTCTTTTATGACGTATAACGTTATATAGCACTATTTTATAACGTATAACGTTATACGGTATTATTTTATAACGTATAACGTTATGTGGCATTATTTTATAACGTATAACGTTATACAGCATTATGTTGTAACGTATAACGTTATATATTGTTGAGTCGTAACATTATATAGTATTCCGTTATAACGTATAACGTTATATTTTATTATTTTATAACGTAGAAAGTCATATTGCTCTATTTTATAACGTATAACGTTATATTGCTATATTTGGTAACGTATAACGTTATATAGCATTATTTTATGACGTATAACGTTATATATAGTGTTACGTTGTAACGTGTAACGTTATATAGTATTATTTTATGGCGTGGAACGTTATATAGTATTATTTTATAACGTTTAACGTTCTAACGGATAATGTTATAACGTATAACATTATATAGTGTTACATGATAACGATATATAGTATTACGTTATAACGTATAACGTTGTACGGTATTATTTTATAACGTATAACGTTATGTGGCATTATTTTATAACGTATAACGTTATACAGCATTATGTTGTAACGTATAACGTTATATATTGTTGAGTCGTAACATTATATAGTATTCCGTTATAAAGTATAACGTTATATTTTATTATTTTATAACGTAGAAAGTCATATTTTTCTATTTTATAACGTATAACGTTATATTGCTATATTTGGTAACATATAACGTGATATAGCATTATTTTATGACGTTTAACGTTATATAGTGTTACGTTATAACGTATAACGTTATATTGTATTATTTTATAACGTTGAAAGACATATTGTTCTATTTTATAACGTATAACGTTATATTGCTATATTTGGTAACGTATAACGTGATATAGCATTATTTTATGACGTTTAACGTTATATACTGTTACGTTTTAACGTATAACGTTATATAGTATTATTTTATGACGTGGAACGTTATATAGTATTATTTTATAACGTTTAACTTTCTACCAGATAATGTTATAACGTATAACGTTATATAGTGTTACGTTAAAACGTATAACGTTATATAGTGTTACCTAATATCGTATAACGTTATGTAGTGCTATCTAATAACGTATAACGTTATATAGTGTTACCTAATAACGTATAACGTTATATAGTCTTACTGTAAAGCGTATAACTTTATATAGTATTATTTCATAACGTATAATGTTATATAGCACTATTTTATAACGTGTAACGTTATGTAGTGTTACGTTATAACGTTATATAGTATTACGTTATAATGTATTACGTTATACGGTATTATTTTATAACGTATAACGTTATACAACATTATGTTGTAACGTATAACGTTCTAAACTGTCACCTAATAACGTATAACGTTATATAGCATTATTTTATGACCTGGAACGTTATATAGTAATATTTTATAACGTTTAACGTTCTACGAGATAATGTTATAACGTATAACGTTATATAGTGTTACGTTATAACGTTATATAGTATTACGTTATAACGTATACCGTTATACGGTATTATTTTATAACGTATAACGTTATATAGTGTTATGTTACAACGTATAACGTTATATAGTGTTACCTAATAACGTATAACGTTATGTAGTATTACGTTATAACGTATAACGTTATATAGCACTTTTTTATAAAGTATAACGTTATGTAGTGTTACGTTATAACGTATAACGTTATATAGTGTCACCTAATAACGTATAACGCTATATAGTGTTACGTTATAACGTTACATTGTATTATGTTATAACCTATAACGTTGTACGGTATCATTTTATAACGTATAACGTTCTATACTGTCACCTAATAACGTATAACGTTATATAGTATTATTATATGACGTGGAACGTTATATAGTAATATTTTATAACGTTTAACGTTCTACCAGATAATGTTATAACGTATAACGTTATATAGTGTTACGTTATAACGTTATATAGTATTACGTTATAACGTATACCGTTATACGGTATTATTTTATAACGTATAAAGTTATATAGTATTATTTTATAACGTATAACGTTATATAGTGTCACCTATTGACGTATAACGCTATATAGTATTACTTTATAGCGTATAACGTTATGTAGTATTATTTCATGACGTATAACGTTATATAGCAATATTTTATAACGTATACCGTTGTACGGTATTATTTTATAACGTATAGAGTTATATGGTATTATTTTGTAACGTATAACTTTATATAGCATTATTTTATAACGTATAACGTTATATAGTGTTACGTTATAACGTTACATTGTATTATGTTATAACCTATAACGTTGTACGGTATCATTTTATAACGTATAACGTTATATAGTATCACCTAATAACGTATAACGTTATATGGTATTCTTTTATAACGTATAACGTTATATAGCACTATTTTATAACGTATAACGTTATACGGTATTATTTTATAACGTATAACGTTATGTGGTATTATTTTATAACATATAACGTTATATAGCATTATTTTATAACGTATAACGTTATGTAGTGTTACGTTATAACGTATAACGTTATATAGTGTTACGTTATAACGTTATATACTATTACGTTATAACGTATACCGTTATACGGTATTATCTTATAACGTATAACGTTATATAGTATTATTTTATAACATATAACGTTATATAGTGTCACCTAATAACGTATAACGCTATATAGTATTACTTTATAGCGTATAACGTTATATAGTATTATTTCATAACGTATAACGTTATATAGCAATATTTTATAACGTATACCGTTGTACGGTATTATTTTATAACGTATAGAGTTATATGGTATTATTTTGTAACGTATAACGTTATATAGCATTATTTTATAACGTATAACGTTATATAGTGTTACGTTATAACTTTACATTGTATTATGTTATAACCTATAACGTTGTACGGTATCATGTTATAACGTATAACGTTATATAGTGTCACCTAATAACGTATAACGTTATATGGTATACTTTTATAACGTATAACGTCATATAGCACTATTTTATAACGTATAACGTTATACGGTATTATTTTATAACGTATAACGTTATGTGGTATTATTTTATAACATATAACGTTATATAGCATTATTTTATATCGTATAACGTGATGTAGTGTTACGTTATAACGTATAACGTTATATAGTGTCACCTAATAACGTATAACGCTATATAGTGTTACGTTATAACGTTATAATGTATTATGTTATATCCTATGACGTTGTACGGTATCATTTTATAACGTATAACGTTATATAGTGTCACCTAATAACGCATAACGTTATATAGTGTTACGTTATAACGTTATATTGTATTATGTTATATCCTATGACGTTGTACGGTATTATTTTATAACGTATAACGTTATATAGCACTATTTCATAACGTATAACGAGATACGGTATTATTTTATAACGTATAACGTTATGTGATATTATTTCATAACGTATAACGTTATGCAGCATTATGTTGTAACGTATAACGTTATATAGTGTCTCCTAATAACGTATAACGTTATATAGTACTACTTTATAGCGTATAACGTTATATAGTGTCACATAATAACGCATAACGATATATAGTATTCTTTTATAACGTGTAACGTTATATAGCACTATTTTATAACGTATAACGTTATACGGTATTATTTTATAACGTATAACATTATGTGGCATATTTTATAACGTATAAAGTTATACAGTACTATTTCATAACGTATAACGTTATATATTATTATTTTATAATGTATAACGTTGTACAGCATTACTTTATAACGTACAACGTTCTATACTGTCACCTAATAACGTATAAAGTTATATAGTATTATTTTATAGCGTATAACGTTATATGGCATTATTTTATAACGTATAACGTTATATAGTATTATTTTATAACGTGGAACGTTATATAGTATTATTTTATAACGTATAACGTTATATGGCATTATTTTATAACGTATAACGTTATATAGTATTCTTTTATAACGTATAATGTTATATAGCACTATTTTATATCGTATAAAGTTATACGGTATTATTTTATAACGTATAACGTTATGTGGTGTTATTTTACAACGTATAACGTTATATAGCATTACGTTATAACGTATTTCGATATACGGTATTATTTTACAACGTGTAGCGTTATATGGTATTATTTTATAACGTATAATGTTATATAGCAGAATTTTCTAACGTATTACGTTATATAGTGTTACGTTATAACGTTACATAGCATTATTTTATAACCTATAACGTTATGTAGTGGTACGTTATAACGTATAATGTTATACAGTGTCACCTAATAACGTATAACGTTATATAGTATTATTTAATGACGTGGAACGTTATTTAGCAATATTTTATAACGTTTAACGTTCTACCAGATAATGTTATAACGTATAACGTTATATAGTGTTACGTTATAACGTTATATAGTATTACGTTATAACGTATACCGTTATACGGTATCATTTTATAACGTATAACGTTCTATACTGTCACCTAATAACGTATAACGTTATATAGTATTATTTTATGACATGGAACGTTATATAGTAATATTTTATAACGTTTATCGTTCTACCAGATAATGTTATAACGTATAACGTTATATAGTGTTACGTTATAACGTTATATAGTATTACGTTATAACGTATACCGTTATACGGTATTATTTTATAACGTATAACGTTATATAGTATTATTTTATAACGTATAACGATATATAGTGTCACCTATTAACGCATAACGCTATATAGTATTACTTTATAGCGTATAACGTTATATAGTATTATTTCATAACGTATAACGTTATATAGCATTGTTTTATAACGTATAACGTTATATAGTGTTACGTTATAACGTTACATTGTATTATGTTATAACCTATAACGTTGTACGGTATCATTTTATAACGTATAACGTTATATAGTGTCACCTAATAACGTATAAAGTTGTACGGTATTATTTTATAACGTATAGCGTTATATGGTATTATTTTATAACGTATAACGTTATATAGCATTATTTTATAACGTATAATGTTATGTAGTGTTACGTTATGACGTATAACGTTATATAGTGTGACCGAATAACGTATAACGTTATATAGCATTATTTTATAACGTATAACGTTATGTAGTGTTACGTTATAACGTATAACGTTATATAGTGTCACCTAATAGCATATAACGCTATATAGTGTTACGTTATAACGTTATATTGTATTATGTTATATCCTATGACGTTGTACGGTATCATTTTATAACGTATAACGTTATATAGTGTCACCTAATAACGCATAACGTTATATAGTATTCTTTTATAACGTATAACGTTATATAGCACTATTTTATAACGTATAACGTTATACGGTATTATTTTATAACGTATAACGTTATGTGGCATTATTTTATAACATATAACGTTATATAGCACTATTTTATAACGTATAACGTTATACGGTATTATTTTATAACGTATAACGCTATATAGCTTTATTTTATTACGTATAACGTTACGTAGTGTTACGTTATTACGTATAACGTTATATAGTGTCACCTAATAACGTATAACGCTATATAGTGTTACGTTATAACGTTACATTGTATTATGTTATAACCTATCACGTTGTACGGTACAATTTTATAACGTATAACGTTCTATACTGTCACCTAATAACGTATAAAGTTATATAGTATTATTTTATAGCGTATAACGTTATATGGCACTATTTTATAAAGTATAACGTTATGTAGTGTTACGTTATAACGTATAACGTTATATAGTGTCACCTAATAACGTATAACGCTATATAGTGTTACGTTATAACGTTATATTGTATTATGTTATATCCTATGACGTTGTACGGTATCATTTTATAACGTATAACGTTATATAGTGTCACCAAATAACGTATAACTTTATATAGTATTCTTTTATAACGTATAACGTTATATAGCACTATTTTATAACGTATAACGTTATACGGTATTATTTTATAACGTATAACGTTATGTGGTATTATTTTATAACGTATAACGTTATACAGCATTATGTTGTAACGTATAACGTTATATAGTTTTATTTTATAACGTATAACGTTATATAGCATTATTTTATAACGTATAACGTTATATACTGTTACGTTATAACGTATAACGATATATAGTGTTACCTAATAACGTATAACGTTATATAGTGTTACGTTATAGCGTTACATAGCATTATTTTATAACCTATAACGTTATGTAGTGGTACGTTATAACGTATAATGTTATATAGTGTCACCTAATAACGTATAACGTTATATAGCATTATTTTATGACGTGGAAAGTTACATAGTAATATTTTATAACGTTTAACGTTCTACCAGATAATGTTATAACGTATAACGTTATATAGTGTTACGTTATAAAGTTATATAGCATTACGTTATAACGTATACCGTTATACGGTATTATTTTATAACGTATAACGTTATATGGTATTATATTATAACGTATAACGATATATAGTGTCACCTATTAACGTATAACGCTATATAGTATTACTTTATAGCGTATAACATTATATAGTATTATTTCATGACATATAACGTTATATAGCATTATTTTATAACGTATAACGTTGTACGGTATTATTTTATAACGTATAGCGTTATATGGTATTATTTTATAACGTATAACGTTATATAGCATTATTTTATAATGTATAACGTTATACAGTGTTACGTTATAACGTAATACGGCATTATTTTATAACATATAACGTTGTATAGTATTAGTTTGTGACGTATAATGTTATATATTATTAGTTTATAAAGTGTAACGTTATATAGCGTTATTTTATAACGTATAACGTTATGTAGTGTTACGTTATAACGTATAACGTTATATAGTGTCACCAAATAACGTATAACGATATATAGTATTCTTTTATAACGTATAACGTTATATAGCACTATTTTATAACGTATAACGTTATACGGTATTATTTTATAACGTACAACGTTATATAGTATTTTTTTATAAGGTATGACGTTATATAGTATTATTTGGTAACGTGTAACGTTATTTAATGTTGAGTCATAACGTGATATAGTATTCCGTTATAACGTATAACGTTATATTGTATTATTTTATAACGTAGAAAGTCATATTGTTCTATTTTATAACGTATAACGTTATACTGCTGTATTTGGTAACGTTTAACGTTATATAGCATTATTTTATGACGTATAATGTTATATAGTGTTACGTTATAACGTATAACGTTATATAGTGTCACCCCATAACGTATAACGTTATATAGTATTCTTTTATAACGTATAATGTTATATAGCACTATTTTATATCGTATAAAGTTATACGGTATTATTTTATAACGTATAACGTTATGTGGTATTATTTTACAACGTATAACGTTATATAGCATTATTTTATAACGTATAACGTTATACGGTATTATTATATAACGTATAACGTTATATAGTATAATTTTATAACGTATAACGTTATACAGTATTATTTCATATCGAATAACGTTATATATTATTATTTTATAATGTATAACGTTATATAGCATTATTTTATAACGTATAACGTTATGTAGTGCTACGTTACAACGTTATATAGCATTACGTTATAACGTATATCGATATACGGTATTATTTTATAACGTGTAGCGTTATATGGTATTATTTTATAACGTATAATGTTATATAGCATTATTTTCTAACGTATTACGTTATATAGTGTTACGTTATAACGTTACATAGCATTATTTTATAACCTATAACGTTATGTAGTGGTACGTTATAACGTATAATGTTATACAGTGTCACCTAATAACGTATAACGTTATATAGTATTATTTTATGACGTGGAACGTTATATAGCAATATTTTATAACGTTTAACGTTCTACCAGATAATGTTATAACGTATAACGTTATATAGTGTTACGTTATAACGTTATATAGTATTACGTTATAACGTATACCGTTATACGGTATTATTTTATAACGTATAACGTTATATAGTATTATTTTATAACGTATAACGTTATATAGTGTTACGTTATAACAAATAACGTTATATAGTACTAGTTTATAGCGTATAACGTTATATAGTATTATTTTATAAAGTATAGCGTTATTTAGTGTTGAGTCATAACGTTATATAGTATTCCGTTATAACGTATAACGTTATATTGTATTATTTTATAACGTAGAAAGTCATATTGTTCTATTTTATAACGTATAACGTTATATTGCTATATTTGGTAACGTATAACGTTATATAGCATTATTTTATGACGTATAACGTTATGTAGTGTTACGTTATAACGTATAACGTTATATAGTGTCACCAAATAACGTATAACGTTATATAGTATTCTTTTATAACGTATAACGTTATATAGCACTATTTTATAACGTATAACGTTATACGGTATTATTTTATAACGTATAACGTTATGTGGTATTATTTTATAACGTATAACGTTATACAGCATTATGTTGTAACGTATAACGTTATATAGTTTTATTTTATAACGTATAACGTTATATAGTATTCTTTTATAACGTATAATGTTATATAGCACTATTTTATATCGTATAAAGTTATACGGTATTATTTTATAACGTATAACGTTATGTGGTATTATTTTACAACGTATAACGTTATATAGCATTATTTTATAACGTATAACGTTATACGGTATTATTTTATAACGTATAACGTTATATAGTATAATTTTATAACGTATAACGTTATACAGTATTATTTCATATCGAATAACGTTATATATTATTATTTTATAATGTATAACGTTATATAGCATTATTTTATAACGTATAACGTTATGTAGTGCTACGTTACAACGTTATATAGCATTACGTTATAACGTATATCGATATACGGTATTATTTTATAACGTGTAGCGTTATATGGTATTATTTTATAACGTATAATGTTATATAGCATTATTTTCTAACGTATTACGTTATATAGTGTTACGTTATAACGTTACATAGCATTATTTTATAACCTATAACGTTATGTAGTGGTACGTTATAACGTATAATGTTATACAGTGTCACCTAATAACGTATAACGTTATATAGTATTATTTTATGACGTGGAACGTTATATAGCAATATTTTATAACGTTTAACGTTCTACCAGATAATGTTATAACGTATAACGTTATATAGTGTTACGTTATAACGTTATATAGTATTACGTTATAACGTATACCGTTATACGGTATTATTTTATGACGTATAACGTTATATAGTATTATTTTATAACGTATAACGTTATATAGTATTATTTGGTAACGTATAACGTTATATAGTGTTACGTTATAACAAATAACGTTATATAGTACTAGTTTGTAGCGTATAACGTTATATAGTATTATTTTATAAAGTATAGCGTTATTTAGTGTTGAGTCATAACGTTATATAGTATTCCGTTATAACGTATAACGTTATATTGTATTATTTTATAACGTAGAAAGTCATATTGTTCTATTTTATAACGTATAACGTTATATTGCTATATTTGGTAACGTATAACGTTATATAGCATTATTTTATGACGTATAACGTTATGTAGTGTTACGTTATAACGTATAACGTTATATAGTGTCACCAAATAACGTATAACGTTATATAGTATTCTTTTATAACGTATAACGTTATATAGCACTATTTTATAACGTATAACGTTATACGGTATTATTTTATAACGTATAACGTTATGTGGTATTATTTTATAACGTATAACGTTATACAGCATTATGTTGTAACGTATAACGTTATATAGTTTTATTTTATAACGTATAACGTTATATAGTATTCTTTTATAACGTATAATGTTATATAGCACTATTTTATATCGTATAAAGTTATACGGTATTATTTTATAACGTATAACGTTATGTGGTATTATTTTACAACGTATAACGTTATATAGCATTATTTTATAACGTATAACGTTATACGGTATTATTTTATAACGTATAACGTTATATAGTATAATTTTATAACGTATAACGTTATACAGTATTATTTCATATCGAATAACGTTATATATTATTATTTTATAATGTATAACGTTATATAGCATTATTTTATAACGTATAACGTTATGTAGTGCTACGTTACAACGTTATATAGCATTACGTTATAACGTATATCGATATACGGTATTATTTTATAACGTGTAGCGTTATATGGTATTATTTTATAACGTATAATGTTATATAGCATTATTTTCTAACGTATTACGTTATATAGTGTTACGTTATAGCGTTACATAGCATTATTTTATAACCTATAACGTTATGTAGTGGTACGTTATAACGTATAATGTTATATAGTGTCACCTAATAACGTATAACGTTATATAGTGTTACGTTATAACAAATAACGTTATATAGTACTAGTTTATAGCGTATAACGTTATATAGTATTATTTTATAAAGTATAGCGTTATTTAGTGTTGAGTCATAACGTTATATAGTATTCCGTTATAACGTATAACGTTATATTGTATTATTTTATAACGTAGAAAGTCATATTGTTCTATTTTATAACGTATAACGTTATATTGCTATATTTGGTAACGTATAACGTTATATAGCATTATTTTATGACGTATAACGTTATGTAGTGTTACGTTATAACGTATAACGTTATATAGTGTCACCAAATAACGTATAACGTTATATAGTATTCTTTTATAACGTATAACGTTATATAGCACTATTTTATAACGTATAACGTTATTCGGTATTATTTTATAACGTATAACGTTATGTGGTATTATTTTATAACGTATATCGTTATACAGCATTATGTTGTAACGTATAACGTTATATAGTTTTATTTTATAACGTATAACGTTATATAGCATTATTTTATAACGTATAACGTTCTATACTGTTACGTTATAACGTATAACGATATATAGTGTTACCTAATAACGTATAACGTTATATAGTGTTACGTTATAACGTTACATAGTGTTACGTTATAACGTTATATAGTATTACGTTATAACGTATAACGTTATACGGTATTATTTTATAATGTATAACGTTATATAGTATAATTTTATAACGTATAACGTTATACAGTATTATTTCATATCGAATAACGTTATATATTATTACTTTATAATGTATAACGTTATATAGTATTATTTTATAACGTATAACGTTATATAGTGCTACGTTACAAGGTTATATAGCATTACGTTATAACGTATATCGATATACGGTATTATTTTATAACGTATAGCGTTATATGGTATTATTTTATAACGTATAATGATATATGGTATTATATTATAACGTATAACGATGTATAGTGTCACCTATTAACGTATAACGCTATATAGTATTATTTTATAGCGTATAACATTATATAGTATTATTTCATGACGTATAACGTTATATAGCATTATTTTATAACGTATAACGTTATATAGTATCTTTTATAACGTATAACGTTATATAGCACTATTTTATATCGTATAAAGTTATACGGTATTATTTTATAACGTACAACGTTATATAGTATTTTTTTATAACGTATGACGTTATATAGTATTATTTGGTAACGTGTAACGTTATTTAGTGTTGAGTCATAACGTGATATAGTATTCCGTTATAACGTATAACGTTATATTGTATTATTTTATAACGTAGAAAGTCATATTGTTCTATTTTATAACGTATAACGTTATACTGCTGTATTTGGTAACGTTTAACGTTATATAGCATTATTTTATGACGTATAATGTTATATAGTGTTACGTTATAACGTATAACGTTATATAGAATTCTTTTATAACGTATAATGTTATATAGCACTATTTTATATCGTATAAAGTTATACGGTATTATTTTATAACGTATAACGTTATGTGGTATTATTTTACAACGTATAACGTTATATAGCATTATTTTATAACGTATAACGTTATATAGTATAATTTTATAACGTATAACGTTATACAGTATTATTTCATATCGAATAACGTTATAGATTATTATTTTATAATGTATAACGTTATATAGCATTATTTTATAATGTATAACGTTATATAGCATTACGTTATAACGTATATCGATATACGGTACTATTTTATAACGTGTAGTGTTATATGGTATTATTTTATAACGCATAATGTTATATAGCATTATTTTCTAACGTATTACGTTATATAGTGTTACGTTATAGCGTTACATAGCATTATTTTATAACCTATAACGTTATGTAGTGGTACGTTATAACGTATAATGTTATATAGTGTCACCTAATAACGTATAACGTTATATAGTATTATTTTATGACGTGGAAAGTTACATAGTAATATTTTATAACGTTTAACGTTCTACCAGATAATGTTATAACGTATAACGTTATTTAGTGTTACGTTATAAAGTTATATAGTATTACGTTATAACGTATACCGTTATACGGTATTATTTTATAACGTATAACGTTATATGGTATTATATTATAACGTATAACGATATATAGTGTCACCTATTAACGTATAACGCTATATAGTATTACTTTATAGCGTATAACATTATATAGTATTATTTCATGACGTATAACGTTATATAGCATTATTTTATAACGTATAACGTTGTACGGTATTATTTTATAACGTATAGCGTTATATGGTATTATTTTATAACGTATAACGTTATATAGCATTATTTTATAATGTATAACGTTATACAGTGTTACGTTATAACGTAATACGGCATTATTTTATAACATATAACGTTGTATAGTATTATTTTGTGACGTATAATGTTATATATTATTAGTTTATAAAGTGTAACGTTATATAGCGTTATTTTATAACGTATAACGTTATGTAGTGTTACGTTATAACGTATAACGTTATATAGTGTCACCAAATAACGTATAACGTTATATAGTATTCTTTTATAACGTATAACGTGATATAGCACTATTTTATAACGTATAACGTTATACGGTATTATTTTATAACGTACAACGTTATATAGTATTTTTTTATAAGGTATGACGTTATATAGTATTATTTGGTAACGTGTAACGTTATTTAATGTTGAGTCATAACGTGATATAGTATTCCGTTATAACGTATAACGTTATATTGTATTATTTTATAACGTAGAAAGTCATATTGTTCTATTTTATAACGTATAACGTTATACTGCTGTATTTGGTAACGTTTAACGTTATATAGCATTATTTTATGACGTATAATGTTATATAGTGTTACGTTATAACGTATAACGTTATATAGTGTCACCCCATAACGTATAACGTTATATAGTATTCTTTTATAACGTATAATGTTATATAGCACTATTTTATATCGTATAAAGTTATACGGTATTATTTTATAACGTATAACGTTATGTGGTATTATTTTACAACGTATAACGTTATATAGCATTATTTTATAACGTATAACGTTATACAGTATTATTTCATATCGAATAACGTTATATATTATTATTTTATAATGTATAACGTTATATAGCATTATTTTATAACGTATAACGTTATGTAGTGCTACGTTACAACGTTATATAGCATTACGTTATAACGTATATCGATATACGGTATTATTTTATAACGTGTAGCGTTATATGGTATTATTTTATAACGTATAATGTTATATAGCATTATTTTCTAACGTATTACGTTATATAGTGTTACGTTATAACGTTACATAGCATTATTTTATAACCTATAACGTTATGTAGTGGTACGTTATAACGTATAATGTTATATAGTGTCACCTAATAATGTATAACGTTATATAGTATTATTTTATGACGTGGAACGTTATATAGTAATATTTTATAACGTTTAACGTACTACCAGATAATGTTATAACGTATAACGTTATATAGTGTTACGTTATAACGTATAACGTTATATAGTGTCACCGAATAACGTATAACGTTATATAGTGTCACCGAATAACGTATAACGTTATATAGCATTATTTTATAACGTATAACGTTATGTAGTGTTACGTTATAACGTATAACGTTATATAGTGTCACCTAATAACATATAACGCTTTATAGTGTTACGTTATAACGTTATATTGTATTATGTTATATCCTATGACGTTGTACGGTATCATTTTATAACGTATAACGTTATATAGTGTCACCTAATAACGCATAACGTTATATAGTATTCTTTTATAACGTATAACTTTATATAGCACTATTTTATAACGCATAACGTTATACGGTATTATTTTATAAAGTATAACGTTATGTGGCATTATTTTATAACGTATAACGTTATACAGCATTATGTTGTAACGTATAACGTTATATATTGTTGAGTCGTAACATTATATAGTATTCCGTTATAACGTATAACGTTATATTTTACTATTTTATAACGTAGAATGTCATATTGTTCTATTTTATAACGTATAACGTTATATTGCTATATTTGGTAATGTATAACGTTATATAGCATTATTTTATGACGTATAACGTTATATATAGTGTTACGTTATAACGTGTAACGTTATATAGTATTATTTTATGGCGTGGAACGTTATATAGTATTATTTTATAACGTTTAACGTTCTAACAGATAATGTTATAACGTATAACGTTATATGGTGTTACATGATAACGATATATAGTATTACGTTATAACGTATACCGTTATACGGTATTATTATATAACGTATAACGTTATATAGTATTATTTTATAACGTTTAACTTTCTACCAGATAATGTTATAACGTATAACGTTATATAGTGTTACGTTACAACGTATAACGTTATATAGTGTTACCTAATAACGTATAACGTTATTTAGTGTTACCTAATAACGTATAACGTTATATAGTGATACCTTATAACGTATAACGTTATATAGTGTTACGTTACAACGTATAACGTTATATAGTGTTACCTAATAACGTATAACGTTATATAGTGTTACCTAATAACGTATAACGTTATATAGTGTTACGTTATAATGTTATATAGTATTACATTATAACGTATAACGTTATACGGTATTATTTTATAACGTATAGCGTTATATGGTATTATTTTAGAACGTATAACGTTATATAGTACTATTTGGTAACGTATAACGTTATATAGTGTTACGTTATAACGAATAACGTTATATAGTATTAGTTTATAGCGTATAACGTTATATAGTATTATTTTATAAAGTATAGCGTTATTTAGTGTTGAGTCATAACGTTATATAGTATTCCGTTATAACGTATACCGTTATACGGTATTATTATATAACGTATAACGTTATATAGTGTTACCTAATAACGTATAACGTTATATAGTGTTACGTTACAACGTATAACGTTATATAGTGTTACCTAATAACGTATAACGTTATATAGTGTTACCTAATAACGTATAACGTTATATAGTGTTACGTTATAATGTTATATAGTATTACGTTATAACGTATAACGTTATACGGTATTATTTTATAACGTATAACGTTATATAGTATTATTTTATAACGTATAACGATATATAGTGTCACCTATTAACGTATAACGCTATATAGTATTACTTTATAGCGTATAACGTTATATAGTATTATTTCATAACGTATAACGTTATATAGCATTATTTTATAACGTATAACGTTGTACGGTATTATTTTATAACGTATAGCGTTATATGGTATTATTTTATAACGTATAACGTTATTTAGCATTATTTTATAACGTATAATGTTATGTAGTGTTACGTTGTAACGTATAACGTTATATAGTGTCACCAAATAACGTATAACGTTCTATAGTATTCTTTAATAACGTATAACGTTATATAGCATTATTTTATAACGTATAACGTTATACGGTATTATTTTATAACGTATAACGTTGTACGGTATTATTTTATAACGCATAGCGTTATATGGTATTATTTTATAACGTATAACGTTATTTAGCATTATTTTATAACGTATAATGTTATGTAGTGTTACGTTATAACGTATAACGTTATATAGTGTCACCAAATAACGTATAACGTTATATTGTATTATTTTATAACGTAGAAAGTTATATTGTTCTATTTTATAACGTATAACGTTATATTGCTATATTTGGTAACGTATAACGTTATATAGCAATATTTTATGACGTATAACGTTATACAGTGTTACGTTATAACGTATACGGCATTATTTTATAACATATAACGTTGTATAGTATTATTTTATGACGTATAATGTTATATATTATTAGTTTATAAAGTGTAAAGTTATATAGCGTTATTTTATAACGTATAACGTTATGTAGTGTTACGTTATAACGTATAACGTTATATAGTGTCACCAAATAACGTATAACGTTATATAGTATTCTTTTATAACGTATAACGTTATATAGCATTATTTTATAACGTATAACGTTATACGGTATTATTTTATAACGTATAGCGTTATGTGGTATTATTTTATAACGTATAACGTTATACAGCATTATGTTGTAACGTATAACGTTATATAGTATTATTTTATAACGTATAGCGTTATGTGGTATTATTTTATAACGTATAACGTTATACGGTATTATTTTATAACGTATAACGTTATATAGCATTTTTTTATAACGTATAACGTTATATAGCACTATTTTATAACGTATAACGTTATACGGTATTATTTTATAACGTATAACGTTATACAGTATTATTTTATAACGTATAACGATATATAGTGTCACCTATTAACGTATAACGCTATATAGTATTACTTTATAGCGTATAACGTCATATATTATTATTTTATAATGTATAACGTTATATAGCATTATTTTATAACGTATAACGTTATATAGTGCTACGTTACAACGTTATATAGCATTACGTTATAACGGATATCGATATACGGTATTATTTTATAACGTGTAGTGTTATATGGTATTACTTTATAACGTATAACGTTATATAGTATTATTTTATAACGTATAACGTTATATAGCACTATTTTATATCGTATAAAGTTATACGGTATTATTTTATAATGTATAACGTTATGTGGTATTATTTTACAACGTATAACGTTATATGGTATTATTTTAGAACGTATAACGTTATATAGTACTATTTGGTAACGTATAACGTTATATAGTGTTACGTTATAACGAATAACGTTATATAGTATTAGTTTATAGCGTATAACGTTATATAGTATTATTTTATAAAGTATAGCGTTATTTAGTGTTGAGTCATAACGTTATATAGTATTCCGTTATAACGTATACCGTTATACGGTATTATTATATAACGTATAACGTTATATAGTGTTACCTAATAACGTATAACGTTATATAGTGTTACGTTACAACGTATAACGTTATATAGTGTTACCTAATAACGTATAACGTTATATAGTGTTACCTAATAACGTATAACGTTATATAGTGTTACGTTATAATGTTATATAGTATTACGTTATAACGTATAACGTTATACGGTATTATTTTATAACGTATAACGTTATATAGTATTATTTTATAACGTATAACGATATATAGTGTCACCTATTAACGTATAACGCTATATAGTATTACTTTATAGCGTATAACGTTATATAGTATTATTTCATAACGTATAACGTTATATAGCATTATTTTATAACGTATAACGTTGTACGGTATTATTTTATAACGTATAGCGTTATATGGTATTATTTTATAACGTATAACGTTATTTAGCATTATTTTATAACGTATAATGTTATGTAGTGTTACGTTATAACGTATAACGTTATATAGTGTCACCAAATAACGTATAACGTTCTATAGTATTCTTTAATAACGTATAACGTTATATAGCATTATTTTATAACGTATAACGTTATACGGTATTATTTTATAACGTATAACGTTGTACGGTATTATTTTATAACGTATAGCGTTATATGGTATTATTTTATAACGTATAACGTTATTTAGCATTATTTTATAACGTATAATGTTATGTAGTGTTACGTTATAACGTATAACGTTATATAGTGTCACCAAATAACGTATAACGTTATATTGTATTATTTTATAACGTAGAAAGTTATATTGTTCTATTTTATAACGTATAACGTTATATTGCTATATTTGGTAACGTATAACGTTATATAGCACTATTTTATAACGTATAACGTTATACGGTATTATTTTATAACGTATAACGTTATACAGTATTATTTTATAACGTATAACGATATATAGTGTCACCTATTAACGTATAACGCTATATAGTATTACTTTATAGCGTATAAC
This sequence comes from Bombus dahlbomii, assembly GCA_037178635.1. NCBI lineage: Eukaryota > Metazoa > Arthropoda > Insecta > Hymenoptera > Apidae > Bombus > Bombus dahlbomii. Next base: position 14,412,846 of record CM074107.1, on the reverse strand, counting down.
GTCATATATTATTATTTTATAATGTATAACGTTATATAGCATTATTTTATAACGTATAACGTTATATAGTGCTACGTTACAACGTTATATAGCATTACGTTATAACGGATATCGATATACGGTATTATTTTATAACGTGTAGTGTTATATGGTATTACTTTATAACGTATAACGTTATATAGTATTATTTTATAACGTATAACGTTATATAGCACTATTTTATATCGTATAAAGTTATACGGTATTATTTTATAACGTATAACGTTATGTGGTATTATTTTACAACGTATAACGTTATATGGTATTATTTTAGAACGTATAACGTTATATAGTACTATTTGGTAACGTATAACGTTATATAGTGTTACGTTATAACGAATAACGTTATATAGTATTAGTTTATAGCGTATAACGTTATATAGTATTATTTTATAAAGTATAGCGTTATTTAGTGTTGAGTCATAACGTTATATAGTATTCCGTTATAACGTATACCGTTATACGGTATTATTATATAACGTATAACGTTATATAGTGTTACCTAATAACGTATAACGTTATATAGTGTTACGTTACAACGTATAACGTTATATAGTGTTACCTAATAACGTATAACGTTATATAGTGTTACCTAATAACGTATAACGTTATATAGTGTTACGTTATAATGTTATATAGTATTACGTTATAACGTATAACGTTATACGGTATTATTTTATAACGTATAACGTTATATAGTATTATTTTATAACGTATAACGATATATAGTGTCACCTATTAACGTATAACGCTATATAGTATTACTTTATAGCGTATAACGTTATATAGTATTATTTCATAACGTATAACGTTATATAGCATTATTTTATAACGTATAACGTTGTACGGTATTATTTTATAACGTATAGCGTTATATGGTATTATTTTATAACGTATAACGTTATTTAGCATTATTTTATAACGTATAATGTTATGTAGTGTTACGTTATAACGTATAACGTTATATAGTGTCACCAAATAACGTATAACGTTCTATAGTATTCTTTAATAACGTATAACGTTATATAGCATTATTTTATAACGTATAACGTTATACGGTATTATTTTATAACGTATAACGTTGTACGGTATTATTTTATAACGTATAGCGTTATATGGTATTATTTTATAACGTATAACGTTATTTAGCATTATTTTATAACGTATAATGTTATGTAGTGTTACGTTATAACGTATAACGTTATATAGTGTCACCAAATAACGTATAACGTTATATTGTATTATTTTATAACGTAGAAAGTTATATTGTTCTATTTTATAACGTATAACGTTATATTGCTATATTTGGTAACGTATAACGTTATATAGCAATATTTTATGACGTATAACGTTATACAGTGTTACGTTATAACGTATACGGCATTATTTTATAACATATAACGTTGTATAGTATTATTTTATGACGTATAATGTTATATATTATTAGTTTATAAAGTGTAAAGTTATATAGCGTTATTTTATAACGTATAACGTTATGTAGTGTTACGTTATAACGTATAACGTTATATAGTGTCACCAAATAACGTATAACGTTATATAGTATTCTTTTATAACGTATAACGTTATATAGCATTATTTTATAACGTATAACGTTATACGGTATTATTTTATAACGTATAGCGTTATGTGGTATTATTTTATAACGTATAACGTTATACAGCATTATGTTGTAACGTATAACGTTATATAGTATTATTTCATAACGTATAACGTTATATAGCATTATTTTATAACGTATAACGTTGTACGGTATTATTTTATAACGTATAGCGTTGTATGGTATTATTTTATAACGTATAACGTTATATAGCATTTTTTTATAACGTATAACGTTATATAGCACTATTTTATAACGTATAACGTTATACGGTATTATTTTATAACGTATAACGTTATACAGTATTATTTTATAACGTATAACGATATATAGTGTCACCTATTAACGTATAACGCTATATAGTATTACTTTATAGCGTATAACGTCATATATTATTATTTTATAATGTATAACGTTATATAGCATTATTTTATAACGTATAACGTTATATAGTGCTACGTTACAACGTTATATAGCATTACGTTATAACGGATATCGATATACGGTATTATTTTATAACGTGTAGTGTTATATGGTATTACTTTATAACGTATAACGTTATATAGTATTATTTTATAACGTATAACGTTATATAGCACTATTTTATATCGTATAAAGTTATACGGTATTATTTTATAACGTATAACGTTATGTGGTATTATTTTACAACGTATAACGTTATATAGCATTATTTTATAACGTATAACGTTATACGGTATTATTTTATAACGTATAACGTTATATAGTATAATTTTATAACGTATAACGTTATACAGTATTATTTCATATCGAATAACGTTATATATTATTATTTTATAATGTATAACGTTATATAGCATTATTTTATAACGTATAACGTTATGTAGTGCTACGTTACAACGTTATATAGCATTACGTTATAACGTATATCGATATACGGTATTATTTTATAACGTGTAGCGTTATATGGTATTATTTTATAACGTATAATGTTATATAGCATTATTTTCTAACGTATTACGTTATATAGTGTTACGTTATAACGTTACATAGCATTATTTTATAACCTATAACGTTATGTAGTGGTACGTTATAACGTATAATGTTATACAGTGTCACCTAATAACGTATAACGTTATATAGTATTATTTTATGACGTGGAACGTTATATAGCAATATTTTATAACGTTTAACGTTCTACCAGATAATGTTATAACGTATAACGTTGTATAGTGTTACGTTATAACGTTATATAGTATTACGTTATAACGTATACCGTTATACGGTATTATTTTATAACGTATAACGTTATATAGTATTATTTTATAACGTATAACGTTATATAGTATTATTTGGTAACGTATAACGTTATATAGTGTTACGTTATAACAAATAACGTTATATAGTACTAGTTTATAGCGTATAACGTTATATAGTATTATTTTATAAAGTATAGCGTTATTTAGTGTTGAGTCATAACGTTATATAGTATTCCGTTATAACGTATAACGTTATATTGTATTATTTTATAACGTAGAAAGTCATATTGTTTTATTTTATAACGTATAACGTTATGTTGCTATATTTGGTAACGTATAACGTTATATAGCATTATTTTATGACGTATAACGTTATGTAGTGTTACGTTATAACGTATAACGTTATATAGTGTCACCAAATAACGTATAACGTTATATAGTATTCTTTTATAACGTATAACGTTATATAGCACTATTTTATAACGTATAACGTTATACGGTATTATTTTATAACGTACAACGTTATATAGTATTTTTTTATAACGTATGACGTTATATAGTATTATTTGGTAACGTGTAACGTTATTTAGTGTTGAGTCATAACGTGATATAGTATTCCGTTATAACGTATAACGTTATATTGTATTATTTTATAACGTAGAAAGTCATATTGTTCTATTTTATAACGTATAACGTTATACTGCTGTATTTGGTAACGTTTAACGTTATATAGCATTATTTTATGACGTATAATGTTATATAGTGTTACGTTATAACGTATAACGTTATATAGTATTCTTTTATAACGTATAATGTTATATAGCACTATTTTATATCGTATAAAGTTATACGGTATTATTTTATAACGTATAACGTTATGTGGTATTATTTTACAACGTATAACGTTATATAGCATTATTTTATAACGTATAACGTTATATAGTATAATTTTATAACGCATAACGTTATACAGTATTATTTCATATCGAATAACGTTATAGATTATTATTTTATAATGTATAACGTTATATAGCATTATTTTATAATGTATAACGTTATATAGCATTACGTTATAACGTATATCGATATACGGTACTATTTTATAACGTGTAGTGTTATATGGTATTATTTTATAACGCATAATGTTATATAGCATTATTTTCTAACGTATTACGTTATATAGTGTTACGTTATAACGTTACATAGCATTATATTATAACCTATAACGTTATGTAGTGGTACGTTATAACGTATAATGTTATACAGTGTCACCTAATAACGTATAACGTTATATAGTATTATTTTATGACGTGGAACGTTATATAGCAATATTTTATAACGTTTAACGTTCTACCAGATAATATTATAACGTATAACGTTATATAGTGTTACGTTATAACGTTATATAGTATTACGTTATAACGTATAACGTTATACGGTATCATATTATAACGTATAACGTTCTATACTGTCACCTAATAACGTATAACGTTATATAGTATTATTTTATGACGTGGAACGTTATATAGTAATATTTTATAACGTTTATCGTTCTACCAGATAATGTTATAACGTATAACGTTATATAGTGTTACGTTATAACGTTATATAGTATTATTTCATAACGTATAACGTTATATAGGATTATTTTATAACGTATAACGTTGTACGGTATTATTTTATAACGTATAGCGTTATATAGTATTCTTTTATAACGTATAACGTTATATAGCACTATTTTATAACGTATAACGTTATACGGTATTATTTTATAACGTATAACGTTATGTGGCATTATTTTATAACATATAACGTTATATAGCACTATTTTGTAACGTAAAACGTTCTATACTGTCACCTAATAACGTATAAAGTTATATAGTATTATTTTATAGCGTATAACGTTATATGGCACTATTTTATAAAGTATAACGTTATGTAGTGTTACGTTATAACGTATAACGTTATGTGGTATTATTTTATAACATATAGCGTTATATAGCATTATTTCATAACGTATAACGTTATGTAGTGTTACGTTATAACGTATAATGTTATATAGTGTCACCTAATAATGTATAACGTTATATAGTATTATTTTATGACGTGGAACGTTATATAGTAATATTTTATAACGTTTAACGTACTACCAGATAATATTATAACGTATAACGTTATATAGTGTTACGTTATAACGTTATATAGTATTACGTTATAACGTATACCGTTATACGGTATTATTTTATAACGTATAACGTTATATAGTATTATTTTATAACGTATAACGATATATAGTGTCACCTATTAACGTATAACGCTATATAGTATTACTTTATAGCGTATAACGTCATATATTATTATTTTATAATGTATAACGTTATATAGCATTATTTTATAACGTATAACGTTGTATAGTGCTACCTTACAACGTAATATAGCATTACGTTATAACGTATATCGATATACGGTATTATTTTATAACGTATAGCGTTATATGGTATTACTTTATAACGTATAATGTTATATAGCATTATTTTCTAACGTATTACGTTATATAGTGTTACGTTATAACGTTACATAGCATTATTTTATAACCTATAACGTTATGTAGTGGTACGTTATAACGTATAATGTTATATAGTGTCACCTAATAATGTATAACGTTATATAGTATTATTTTATGACGTGGAACGATATATAGTAATATTTTATAACGTTTAACGTACTACCAGATAATGTTATAACGTATAACGTTGTACAGTGTTACGTTATAACGTATAACGTTATATAGTGTCACCGAATAACGTATAACGTTATATAGCATTGTTTTATAACGTATAACGTTATATAGTGCTACGTTACAACGTAATATAGCATTACGTTATAACGTATATCGATATACGGTATTATTTTATAACGTATAGCGTTATATGGTATTACTTTATAACGTATAATGTTATATAGCATTATTTTCTAACGTATTACGTTATATAGTGTTACGTTATAACGTTACATAGCATTATTTTATTACCTATAACGTTATGTAGTGGTACGTTATAACGTATAATGTTATATAGTGTCACCTAATAATGTATAACGTTGTATAGTATTATTTTATGACGTGGAACGTTATATAGTAATATTTTATAACGTTTAACGTACTACCAGATAATGTTATAACGTATAACGTTGTATAGTGTTACGTTATAACGTATAATGTTATATAGTGTCACCTAATAACGTATAACGTTATATATTATTCTTTTATAACGTATAATGTTATATAGCACTATTTTATATCGTATAACGTTATACGGTATTATTTTATAACGTATAACGTTATGTGGTATTATTTTATAACGTATAACGTTATATAGCATTATTTTATAACGTATAATGATGTAGTGTTACGTTAAAACGTATAACGTTATATAGTGTCACCTAATAGCATATAACGCTATATAGTGTTACGTTATAACGTTATATTGTATTATGTTATATCCTGTGACGTTGTACGGTATCATATTGTAACGTATAGCGTTATGTGGTATTATTTTATAACGTATAACGTTATATAGCACTATTTTATAACGTATAACGTTATACGGTATTATTTTATAACGTATAACGTTATGTGGCATTATTTTATAACATATAACGTTATATAGCACTTTTTTGTAACGTACAACGTTCTATACTGTCACCAAATAACGTATAAAGTTATATAGTATTATTTTATAGCGTATAACGTTATATGGCACTATTTTATAAAGTATAACGTTATGTAGTGTTACGTTGTAACGTATAACGTTATGTGGTATTATTTTATAACGTATAGCGTTATATAGCATTATTTCATAACGTATAACGTTATGTAGTGTTACGTTATAACGTATAACGTTATATAGTATTATTTTATGACGTGGAACGATATATAGTAATATTTTATAACGTTTAACGTACTACCAGATAATGTTATAACGTATAACGTTATATAGTGGTACGTTATGACGTTATATAGAATTACGTTATAACGTATACCGTTATACGGTATTATTTTATAACGTATAACGTTATATAGTATTATTTTATAACGTATAACGATATATAGTGTCACCTATTAACGTATAACGCTATATAGTATTACTTTATAGCGTATAACGTCATATATTATTATTTTATAATGTATAACGATATATAGCATTATTTTATAACGTATAACGTTATATAGTGCTACGTTACAACGTTATATAGCATTACGTTATAACGTATATCGATATACGGTATTATTTTATAACGTGTAGTGTTATATGGTATTATTTTATAACGTATAATGTTATATAGCATTATTTTCTAACGTATTACGTTATATAGTGTTACGTTATAACGTTACATCGCATTATTTTATAACCTATAACGTTATGTAGTGGTACGTTATAACGTATAATGTTATACAGTGTCACCTAATAACGTATAACGTTATATAGTATTATTTTATGACGTGGAACGTTATATAGCAATATTTTATAACGTTTAACGTTCTACCAGATAATGTTATAACGTATAACGTTATATAGTGTTACGTTATGACGTTATATAGAATTACGTTATAACGTATACCGTTATACGGTATTATTTTATAACGTATAACGTTATATAGTATTATTTTATAACGTATAACGATATATAGTGTCACCTATTAACGTATAACGCTATATAGTATTACTTTATAGCGTATAACGTCATATATTATTATTTTATAATGTATAACGATATATAGCATTATTTTATAACGTATAACGTTATATAGTGCTACGTTACAACGTTATATAGCATTACGTTATAACGTATATCGATATACGGTATTATTTTATAACGTGTAGTGTTATATGGTATTATTTTATAACGTATAATGTTATATAGCATTATTTTCTAACGTATTACGTTATATAGTGTTACGTTATAACGTTACATCGCATTATTTTATAACCTATAACGTTATGTAGTGGTACGTTATAACGTATAATGTTATACAGTGTCACCTAATAACGTATAACGTTATATAGTATTATTTTATGACGTGGAACGTTATATAGCAATATTTTATAACGTTTAACGTTCTACCAGATAATGTTATAACGTATAACGTTATATAGTGTTACGTTATAACGTTATATAGTATTACGTTATAACGTATACCGTTATACGGTATCATATTATAACGTATAACGTTCTATACTGTCACCTAATAACGTATAACGTTATATAGTATTATTTTATGACGTGGAACGTTATATAGCAATATTTTATAACGTTTATCGTTCTACCAGATAATGTTATAACGTATAACGTTATATAGTGTTACGTTATAACGTTATATAGTATTATTTCATAACGTATAACGTTATATAGCATTATTTTATAACGTATAACGTTGTACGGTATTATTTTATAACGTATAGCGTTGTATGGTATTATTTTATAACGTATAACGTTATATAGTATTATTTTATGACGTGGAACGTTATATAGCAATATTTTATAACGTTTAACGTTCTACCAGATAATGTTATAACGTATAACGTTGTATAGTGTTACGTTATAACGTTATATAGTATTACGTTATAACGTATACCGTTATACGGTATTATTTTATAACGTATAACGTTATATAGTATTATTTTATAACGTATAACGTTATATAGTATTATTTGGTAACGTATAACGTTATATAGTGTTACGTTATAACAAATAACGTTATATAGTACTAGTTTATAGCGTATAACGTTATATAGTATTATTTTATAAAGTATAGCGTTATTTAGTGTTGAGTCATAACGTTATATAGTATTCCGTTATAACGTATAACGTTATATTGTATTATTTTATAACGTAGAAAGTCATATTGTTTTATTTTATAACGTATAACGTTATGTTGCTATATTTGGTAACGTATAACGTTATATAGCATTATTTTATGACGTATAACGTTATGTAGTGTTACGTTATAACGTATAACGTTATATAGTGTCACCAAATAACGTATAACGTTATATAGTATTCTTTTATAACGTATAACGTTATATAGCACTATTTTATAACGTATAACGTTATACGGTATTATTTTATAACGTACAACGTTATATAGTATTTTTTTATAACGTATGACGTTATATAGTATTATTTGGTAACGTGTAACGTTATTTAGTGTTGAGTCATAACGTGATATAGTATTCCGTTATAACGTATAACGTTATATTGTATTATTTTATAACGTAGAAAGTCATATTGTTCTATTTTATAACGTATAACGTTATACTGCTGTATTTGGTAACGTTTAACGTTATATAGCATTATTTTATGACGTATAATGTTATATAGTGTTACGTTATAACGTATAACGTTATATAGTATTCTTTTATAACGTATAATGTTATATAGCACTATTTTATATCGTATAAAGTTATACGGTATTATTTTATAACGTATAACGTTATGTGGTATTATTTTACAACGTATAACGTTATATAGCATTATTTTATAACGTATAACGTTATATAGTATAATTTTATAACGCATAACGTTATACAGTATTATTTCATATCGAATAACGTTATAGATTATTATTTTATAATGTATAACGTTATATAGCATTATTTTATAATGTATAACGTTATATAGCATTACGTTATAACGTATATCGATATACGGTACTATTTTATAACGTGTAGTGTTATATGGTATTATTTTATAACGCATAATGTTATATAGCATTATTTTCTAACGTATTACGTTATATAGTGTTACGTTATAACGTTACATAGCATTATATTATAACCTATAACGTTATGTAGTGGTACGTTATAACGTATAATGTTATACAGTGTCACCTAATAACGTATAACGTTATATAGTATTATTTTATGACGTGGAACGTTATATAGCAATATTTTATAACGTTTAACGTTCTACCAGATAATATTATAACGTATAACGTTATATAGTGTTACGTTATAACGTTATATAGTATTACGTTATAACGTATAACGTTATACGGTATCATATTATAACGTATAACGTTCTATACTGTCACCTAATAACGTATAACGTTATATAGTATTATTTTATGACGTGGAACGTTATATAGTAATATTTTATAACGTTTATCGTTCTACCAGATAATGTTATAACGTATAACGTTATATAGTGTTACGTTATAACGTTATATAGTATTATTTCATAACGTATAACGTTATATAGGATTATTTTATAACGTATAACGTTGTACGGTATTATTTTATAACATATAGCGTTATATAGCATTATTTCATAACGTATAACGTTATGTAGTGTTACGTTATAACGTATAATGTTATATAGTGTCACCTAATAATGTATAACGTTATATAGTATTATTTTATGACGTGGAACGTTATATAGTAATATTTTATAACGTTTAACGTACTACCAGATAATATTATAACGTATAACGTTATATAGTGTTACGTTATAACGTTATATAGTATTACGTTATAACGTATACCGTTATACGGTATTATTTTATAACGTATAACGTTATATAGTATTATTTTATAACGTATAACGATATATAGTGTCACCTATTAACGTATAACGCTATATAGTATTACTTTATAGCGTATAACGTCATATATTATTATTTTATAATGTATAACGTTATATAGCATTATTTTATAACGTATAACGTTGTATAGTGCTACCTTACAACGTAATATAGCATTACGTTATAACGTATATCGATATACGGTATTATTTTATAACGTATAGCGTTATATGGTATTACTTTATAACGTATAATGTTATATAGCATTATTTTCTAACGTATTACGTTATATAGTGTTACGTTATAACGTTACATAGCATTATTTTATAACCTATAACGTTATGTAGTGGTACGTTATAACGTATAATGTTATATAGTGTCACCTAATAATGTATAACGTTATATAGTATTATTTTATGACGTGGAACGATATATAGTAATATTTTATAACGTTTAACGTACTACCAGATAATGTTATAACGTATAACGTTGTACAGTGTTACGTTATAACGTATAACGTTATATAGTGTCACCGAATAACGTATAACGTTATATAGCATTGTTTTATAACGTATAACGTTATATAGTGCTACGTTACAACGTAATATAGCATTACGTTATAACGTATATCGATATACGGTATTATTTTATAACGTATAGCGTTATATGGTATTACTTTATAACGTATAATGTTATATAGCATTATTTTCTAACGTATTACGTTATATAGTGTTACGTTATAACGTTACATAGCATTATTTTATAACCTATAACGTTATGTAGTGGTACGTTATAACGTATAATGTTATATAGTGTCACCTAATAATGTATAACGTTGTATAGTATTATTTTATGACGTGGAACGTTATATAGTAATATTTTATAACGTTTAACGTACTACCAGATAATGTTATAACGTATAACGTTGTATAGTGTTACGTTATAACGTATAATGTTATATAGTGTCACCTAATAACGTATAACGTTATATATTATTCTTTTATAACGTATAATGTTATATAGCACTATTTTATATCGTATAACGTTATACGGTATTATTTTATAACGTATAACGTTATGTGGTATTATTTTATAACGTATAACGTTATATAGCATTATTTTATAACGTATAATGATGTAGTGTTACGTTAAAACGTATAACGTTATATAGTGTCACCTAATAGCATATAACGCTATATAGTGTTACGTTATAACGTTATATTGTATTATGTTATATCCTGTGACGTTGTACGGTATCATATTGTAACGTATAGCGTTATGTGGTATTATTTTATAACGTATAACGTTATATAGCACTATTTTATAACGTATAACGTTATACGGTATTATTTTATAACGTATAACGTTATGTGGCATTATTTTATAACATATAACGTTATATAGCACTTTTTTGTAACGTACAACGTTCTATACTGTCACCAAATAACGTATAAAGTTATATAGTATTATTTTATAGCGTATAACGTTATATGGCACTATTTTATAAAGTATAACGTTATGTAGTGTTACGTTGTAACGTATAACGTTATGTGGTATTATTTTATAACGTATAGCGTTATATAGCATTATTTCATAACGTATAACGTTATGTAGTGTTACGTTATAACGTATAACGTTATATAGTATTATTTTATGACGTGGAACGATATATAGTAATATTTTATAACGTTTAACGTACTACCAGATAATGTTATAACGTATAACGTTATATAGTGGTACGTTATGACGTTATATAGAATTACGTTATAACGTATACCGTTATACGGTATTATTTTATAACGTATAACGTTATATAGTATTATTTTATAACGTATAACGATATATAGTGTCACCTATTAACGTATAACGCTATATAGTATTACTTTATAGCGTATAACGTCATATATTATTATTTTATAATGTATAACGATATATAGCATTATTTTATAACGTATAACGTTATATAGTGCTACGTTACAACGTTATATAGCATTACGTTATAACGTATATCGATATACGGTATTATTTTATAACGTGTAGTGTTATATGGTATTATTTTATAACGTATAATGTTATATAGCATTATTTTCTAACGTATTACGTTATATAGTGTTACGTTATAACGTTACATCGCATTATTTTATAACCTATAACGTTATGTAGTGGTACGTTATAACGTATAATGTTATACAGTGTCACCTAATAACGTATAACGTTATATAGTATTATTTTATGACGTGGAACGTTATATAGCAATATTTTATAACGTTTAACGTTCTACCAGATAATGTTATAACGTATAACGTTATATAGTGTTACGTTATGACGTTATATAGAATTACGTTATAACGTATACCGTTATACGGTATTATTTTATAACGTATAACGTTATATAGTATTATTTTATAACGTATAACGATATATAGTGTCACCTATTAACGTATAACGCTATATAGTATTACTTTATAGCGTATAACGTCATATATTATTATTTTATAATGTATAACGATATATAGCATTATTTTATAACGTATAACGTTATATAGTGCTACGTTACAACGTTATATAGCATTACGTTATAACGTATATCGATATACGGTATTATTTTATAACGTGTAGTGTTATATGGTATTATTTTATAACGTATAATGTTATATAGCATTATTTTCTAACGTATTACGTTATATAGTGTTACGTTATAACGTTACATCGCATTATTTTATAACCTATAACGTTATGTAGTGGTACGTTATAACGTATAATGTTATACAGTGTCACCTAATAACGTATAACGTTATATAGTATTATTTTATGACGTGGAACGTTATATAGCAATATTTTATAACGTTTAACGTTCTACCAGATAATGTTATAACGTATAACGTTATATAGTGTTACGTTATAACGTTATATAGTATTACGTTATAACGTATACCGTTATACGGTATCATATTATAACGTATAACGTTCTATACTGTCACCTAATAACGTATAACGTTATATAGTATTATTTTATGACGTGGAACGTTATATAGCAATATTTTATAACGTTTATCGTTCTACCAGATAATGTTATAACGTATAACGTTATATAGTGTTACGTTATAACGTTATATAGTATTATTTCATAACGTATAACGTTATATAGCATTATTTTATAACGTATAACGTTGTACGGTATTATTTTATAACGTATAGCGTTGTATGGTATTATTTTATAACGTATAACGTTATATAGCATTTTTTTATAACGTATAACGTTATATAGCACTATTTTATAACGTATAACGTTATACGGTATTATTTTATAACGTATAACGTTATACAGTATTATTTTATAACGTATAACGATATATAGTGTCACCTATTAACGTATAACGCTATATAGTATTACTTTATAGCGTATAACGTCATATATTATTATTTTATAATGTATAACGTTATATAGCATTATTTTATAACGTATAACGTTATATAGTGCTACGTTACAACGTTATATAGCATTACGTTATAACGTATATCGATATACGGTATTATTTTATAACGTGTAGTGTTATATGGTATTACTTTATAACGTATAATGTTATATAGCATTATTTTCTAACGTATTACGTTATATAGTGTTACGTTATAACGTTACATAGCATTATTTTATAACCTATAACGTTATGTAGTGGTACGTTATAACGTATAATGTTATATAGTGTCACCTAATAATGTATAACGTTATATAGTATTATTTTATGACGTGGAACGTTATATAGTAATATTTTATAACGTTTAACGTACTACCAGATAATGTTATAACGTATAACGTTATATAGTGTTACGTTATAACGTATAACGTTATATAGTGTCACCGAATAACGTATAACGTTATATAGTGTCACCGAATAACGTATAACGTTATATAGCATTATTTTATAACGTATAACGTTATGTAGTGTTACGTTATAACGTATAATGTTATATAGTGTCACCTAATAACATATAACGCTTTATAGTGTTACGTTATAACGTTATATTGTATTATGTTATATCCTATGACGTTGTACGGTATCATTTTATAACGTATAACGTTATATAGTGTCACCTAATAACGCATAACGTTATATAGTATTCTTTTATAACGTATAACTTTATATAGCACTATTTTATAACGTATAACGTTATACGGTATTATTTTATAAAGTATAACGTTATGTGGCATTATTTTATAACGTATAACGTTATACAGCATTATGTTGTAACGTATAACGTTATATATTGTTGAGTCGTAACATTATATAGTATTCCGTTATAACGTATAACGTTATATTTTACTATTTTATAACGTAGAAAGTCATATTGTTCTATTTTATAACGTATAACGTTATATTGCTATATTTGGTAATGTATAACGTTATATAGCATTATTTTATGACGTATAACGTTATATATAGTGTTACGTTATAACGTGTAACGTTATATAGTATTATTTTATGGCGTGGAACGTTATATAGTATTATTTTATAACGTTTAACGTTCTAACAGATAATGTTATAACGTATAACGTTATATGGTGTTACATGATAACGATATATAGTATTACGTTATAACGTATACCGTTATACGGTATTATTATATAACGTATAACGTTATATAGTATTATTTTATAACGTTTAACTTTCTACCAGATAATGTTATAACGTATAACGTTATATAGTGTTACGTTACAACGTATAACGTTATATAGTGTTACCTAATAACGTATAACGTTATTTAGTGTTACCTAATAACGTATAACGTTATATAGTGATACCTTATAACGTATAACGTTATATAGTGTTACGTTACAACGTATAACGTTATATAGTGTTACCTAATAACGTATAACGTTATATAGTGTTACCTAATAACGTATAACGTTATATAGTGTTACGTTATAATGTTATATAGTATTACATTATAACATATAACGTTATACGGTATTATTTTATAACGTATAGCGTTATATGGTATTATTTTAGAACGTATAACGTTATATAGTACTATTTGGTAACGTATAACGTTATATAGTGTTACGTTATAACGAATAACGTTATATAGTATTAGTTTATAGCGTATAACGTTATATAGTATTATTTTATAAAGTATAGCGTTATTTAGTGTTGAGTCATAACGTTATATAGTATTCCGTTATAACGTATACCGTTATACGGTATTATTATATAACGTATAACGTTATATAGTGTTACCTAATAACGTATAACGTTATATAGTGTTACGTTACAACGTATAACGTTATATAGTGTTACCTAATAACGTATAACGTTATATAGTGTTACCTAATAACGTATAACGTTATATAGTGTTACGTTATAATGTTATATAGTATTACGTTATAACGTATAACGTTATACGGTATTATTTTATAACGTATAACGTTATATAGTATTATTTTATAACGTATAACGATATATAGTGTCACCTATTAACGTATAACGCTATATAGTATTACTTTATAGCGTATAACGTTATATAGTATTATTTCATAACGTATAACGTTATATAGCATTATTTTATAACGTATAACGTTGTACGGTATTATTTTATAACGTATAGCGTTATATGGTATTATTTTATAACGTATAACGTTATTTAGCATTATTTTATAACGTATAATGTTATGTAGTGTTACGTTATAACGTATAACGTTATATAGTGTCACCAAATAACGTATAACGTTCTATAGTATTCTTTAATAACGTATAACGTTATATAGCATTATTTTATAACGTATAACGTTATACGGTATTATTTTATAACGTATAACGTTGTACGGTATTATTTTATAACGTATAGCGTTATATGGTATTATTTTATAACGTATAACGTTATTTAGCATTATTTTATAACGTATAATGTTATGTAGTGTTACGTTATAACGTATAACGTTATATAGTGTCACCAAATAACGTATAACGTTCTATAGTATTCTTTAATAACGTATAACGTTATATAGCATTATTTTATAACGTATAACGTTATACGGTATTATTTTATAACGTATAACGTTGTACGGTATTATTTTATAACGTATATCGATATACGGTATTATTTTATAACGTATAGCGTTATATGGTATTACTTTATAACGTATAATGTTATATAGCATTATTTTCTAACGTATTACGTTATATAGTGTTACGTTATAACGTTACATAGCATTATTTTATAACCTATAACGTTATGTAGTGGTACGTTATAACGTATAATGTTATATAGTGTCACCTAATAATGTATAACGTTATATAGTATTATTTTATGACGTGGAACGATATATAGTAATATTTTATAACGTTTAACGTACTACCAGATAATGTTATAACGTATAACGTTGTACAGTGTTACGTTATAACGTATAACGTTATATAGTGTCACCGAATAACGTATAACGTTATATAGCATTGTTTTATAACGTATAACGTTATATAGTGCTACGTTACAACGTAATATAGCATTACGTTATAACGTATATCGATATACGGTATTATTTTATAACGTATAGCGTTATATGGTATTACTTTATAACGTATAATGTTATATAGCATTATTTTCTAACGTATTACGTTATATAGTGTTACGTTATAACGTTACATAGCATTATTTTATAACCTATAACGTTATGTAGTGGTACGTTATAACGTATAATGTTATATAGTGTCACCTAATAATGTATAACGTTGTATAGTATTATTTTATGACGTGGAACGTTATATAGTAATATTTTATAACGTTTAACGTACTACCAGATAATGTTATAACGTATAACGTTGTATAGTGTTACGTTATAACGTATAATGTTATATAGTGTCACCTAATAACGTATAACGTTATATATTATTCTTTTATAACGTATAATGTTATATAGCACTATTTTATATCGTATAACGTTATACGGTATTATTTTATAACGTATAACGTTATGTGGTATTATTTTATAACGTATAACGTTATATAGCATTATTTTATAACGTATAATGATGTAGTGTTACGTTAAAACGTATAACGTTATATAGTGTCACCTAATAGCATATAACGCTATATAGTGTTACGTTATAACGTTATATTGTATTATGTTATATCCTGTGACGTTGTACGGTATCATATTGTAACGTATAGCGTTATGTGGTATTATTTTATAACGTATAACGTTATATAGCACTATTTTATAACGTATAACGTTATACGGTATTATTTTATAACGTATAACGTTATGTGGCATTATTTTATAACATATAACGTTATATAGCACTTTTTTGTAACGTACAACGTTCTATACTGTCACCAAATAACGTATAAAGTTATATAGTATTATTTTATAGCGTATAACGTTATATGGCACTATTTTATAAAGTATAACGTTATGTAGTGTTACGTTGTAACGTATAACGTTATGTGGTATTATTTTATAACGTATAGCGTTATATAGCATTATTTCATAACGTATAACGTTATGTAGTGTTACGTTATAACGTATAACGTTATATAGTATTATTTTATGACGTGGAACGATATATAGTAATATTTTATAACGTTTAACGTACTACCAGATAATGTTATAACGTATAACGTTATATAGTGGTACGTTATGACGTTATATAGAATTACGTTATAACGTATACCGTTATACGGTATTATTTTATAACGTATAACGTTATATAGTATTATTTTATAACGTATAACGATATATAGTGTCACCTATTAACGTATAACGCTATATAGTATTACTTTATAGCGTATAACGTCATATATTATTATTTTATAATGTATAACGATATATAGCATTATTTTATAACGTATAACGTTATATAGTGCTACGTTACAACGTTATATAGCATTACGTTATAACGTATATCGATATACGGTATTATTTTATAACGTGTAGTGTTATATGGTATTATTTTATAACGTATAATGTTATATAGCATTATTTTCTAACGTATTACGTTATATAGTGTTACGTTATAACGTTACATCGCATTATTTTATAACCTATAACGTTATGTAGTGGTACGTTATAACGTATAATGTTATACAGTGTCACCTAATAACGTATAACGTTATATAGTATTATTTTATGACGTGGAACGTTATATAGCAATATTTTATAACGTTTAACGTTCTACCAGATAATGTTATAACGTATAACGTTATATAGTGTTACGTTATGACGTTATATAGAATTACGTTATAACGTATACCGTTATACGGTATTATTTTATAACGTATAACGTTATATAGTATTATTTTATAACGTATAACGATATATAGTGTCACCTATTAACGTATAACGCTATATAGTATTACTTTATAGCGTATAACGTCATATATTATTATTTTATAATGTATAACGATATATAGCATTATTTTATAACGTATAACGTTATATAGTGCTACGTTACAACGTTATATAGCATTACGTTATAACGTATATCGATATACGGTATTATTTTATAACGTGTAGTGTTATATGGTATTATTTTATAACGTATAATGTTATATAGCATTATTTTCTAACGTATTACGTTATATAGTGTTACGTTATAACGTTACATCGCATTATTTTATAACCTATAACGTTATGTAGTGGTACGTTATAACGTATAATGTTATACAGTGTCACCTAATAACGTATAACGTTATATAGTATTATTTTATGACGTGGAACGTTATATAGCAATATTTTATAACGTTTAACGTTCTACCAGATAATGTTATAACGTATAACGTTATATAGTGTTACGTTATAACGTTATATAGTATTACGTTATAACGTATACCGTTATACGGTATCATATTATAACGTATAACGTTCTATACTGTCACCTAATAACGTATAACGTTATATAGTATTATTTTATGACGTGGAACGTTATATAGCAATATTTTATAACGTTTATCGTTCTACCAGATAATGTTATAACGTATAACGTTATATAGTGTTACGTTATAACGTTATATAGTATTATTTCATAACGTATAACGTTATATAGCATTATTTTATAACGTATAACGTTGTACGGTATTATTTTATAACGTATAGCGTTGTATGGTATTATTTTATAACGTATAACGTTATATAGCATTTTTTTATAACGTATAACGTTATATAGCACTATTTTATAACGTATAACGTTATACGGTATTATTTTATAACGTATAACGTTATACAGTATTATTTTATAACGTATAACGATATATAGTGTCACCTATTAACGTATAACGCTATATAGTATTACTTTATAGCGTATAACGTCATATATTATTATTTTATAATGTATAACGTTATATAGCATTATTTTATAACGTATAACGTTATATAGTGCTACGTTACAACGTTATATAGCATTACGTTATAACGTATATCGATATACGGTATTATTTTATAACGTGTAGTGTTATATGGTATTACTTTATAACGTATAATGTTATATAGCATTATTTTCTAACGTATTACGTTATATAGTGTTACGTTATAACGTTACATAGCATTATTTTATAACCTATAACGTTATGTAGTGGTACGTTATAACGTATAATGTTATATAGTGTCACCTAATAATGTATAACGTTATATAGTATTATTTTATGACGTGGAACGTTATATAGTAATATTTTATAACGTTTAACGTACTACCAGATAATGTTATAACGTATAACGTTATATAGTGTTACGTTATAACGTATAACGTTATATAGTGTCACCGAATAACGTATAACGTTATATAGTGTCACCGAATAACGTATAACGTTATATAGCATTATTTTATAACGTATAACGTTATGTAGTGTTACGTTATAACGTATAATGTTATATAGTGTCACCTAATAACATATAACGCTTTATAGTGTTACGTTATAACGTTATATTGTATTATGTTATATCCTATGACGTTGTACGGTATCATTTTATAACGTATAACGTTATATAGTGTCACCTAATAACGCATAACGTTATATAGTATTCTTTTATAACGTATAACTTTATATAGCACTATTTTATAACGTATAACGTTATACGGTATTATTTTATAAAGTATAACGTTATGTGGCATTATTTTATAACGTATAACGTTATACAGCATTATGTTGTAACGTATAACGTTATATATTGTTGAGTCGTAACATTATATAGTATTCCGTTATAACGTATAACGTTATATTTTACTATTTTATAACGTAGAAAGTCATATTGTTCTATTTTATAACGTATAACGTTATATTGCTATATTTGGTAATGTATAACGTTATATAGCATTATTTTATGACGTATAACGTTATATATAGTGTTACGTTATAACGTGTAACGTTATATAGTATTATTTTATGGCGTGGAACGTTATATAGTATTATTTTATAACGTTTAACGTTCTAACAGATAATGTTATAACGTATAACGTTATATGGTGTTACATGATAACGATATATAGTATTACGTTATAACGTATACCGTTATACGGTATTATTATATAACGTATAACGTTATATAGTATTATTTTATAACGTTTAACTTTCTACCAGATAATGTTATAACGTATAACGTTATATAGTGTTACGTTACAACGTATAACGTTATATAGTGTTACCTAATAACGTATAACGTTATTTAGTGTTACCTAATAACGTATAACGTTATATAGTGATACCTTATAACGTATAACGTTATATAGTGTTACGTTACAACGTATAACGTTATATAGTGTTACCTAATAACGTATAACGTTATATAGTGTTACCTAATAACGTATAACGTTATATAGTGTTACGTTATAATGTTATATAGTATTACATTATAACATATAACGTTATACGGTATTATTTTATAACGTATAGCGTTATATGGTATTATTTTAGAACGTATAACGTTATATAGTACTATTTGGTAACGTATAACGTTATATAGTGTTACGTTATAACGAATAACGTTATATAGTATTAGTTTATAGCGTATAACGTTATATAGTATTATTTTATAAAGTATAGCGTTATTTAGTGTTGAGTCATAACGTTATATAGTATTCCGTTATAACGTATACCGTTATACGGTATTATTATATAACGTATAACGTTATATAGTGTTACCTAATAACGTATAACGTTATATAGTGTTACGTTACAACGTATAACGTTATATAGTGTTACCTAATAACGTATAACGTTATATAGTGTTACCTAATAACGTATAACGTTATATAGTGTTACGTTATAATGTTATATAGTATTACGTTATAACGTATAACGTTATACGGTATTATTTTATAACGTATAACGTTATATAGTATTATTTTATAACGTATAACGATATATAGTGTCACCTATTAACGTATAACGCTATATAGTATTACTTTATAGCGTATAACGTTATATAGTATTATTTCATAACGTATAACGTTATATAGCATTATTTTATAACGTATAACGTTGTACGGTATTATTTTATAACGTATAGCGTTATATGGTATTATTTTATAACGTATAACGTTATTTAGCATTATTTTATAACGTATAATGTTATGTAGTGTTACGTTATAACGTATAACGTTATATAGTGTCACCAAATAACGTATAACGTTCTATAGTATTCTTTAATAACGTATAACGTTATATAGCATTATTTTATAACGTATAACGTTATACGGTATTATTTTATAACGTATAACGTTGTACGGTATTATTTTATAACGTATAGCGTTATATGGTATTATTTTATAACGTATAACGTTATTTAGCATTATTTTATAACGTATAATGTTATGTAGTGTTACGTTATAACGTATAACGTTATATAGTGTCACCAAATAACGTATAACGTTATATTGTATTATTTTATAACGTAGAAAGTTATATTGTTCTATTTTATAACGTATAACGTTATATTGCTATATTTGGTAACGTATAACGTTATATAGCAATATTTTATGACGTATAACGTTATACAGTGTTACGTTATAACGTTATACGGCATTATTTTATAACATATAACGTTGTATAGTATTATTTTATGACGTATAATGTTATATATTATTAGTTTATAAAGTGTAAAGTTATATAGCGTTATTTTATAACGTATAACGTTATGTAGTGTTACGTTATAACGTATAACGTTATATAGTGTCACCAAATAACGTATAACGTTATATAGTATTCTTTTATAACGTATAACGTTATATAGCATTATTTTATAACGTATAACGTTATACGGTATTATTTTATAACGTATAGCGTTATGTGGTATTATTTTATAACGTATAACGTTATACAGCATTATGTTGTAACGTATAACGTTATATAGTATTATTTCATAACGTATAACGTTATATAGCATTATTTTATAACGTATAACGTTGTACGGTATTATTTTATAACGTATAGCGTTGTATGGTATTATTTTATAACGTATAACGTTATATAGCATTTTTTTATAACGTATAACGTTATATAGCACTATTTTATAACGTATAACGTTATACGGTATTATTTTATAACGTATAACGTTATACAGTATTATTTTATAACGTATAACGATATATAGTGTCACCTATTAACGTATAACGCTATATAGTATTACTTTATAGCGTATAACGTCATATATTATTATTTTATAATGTATAACGTTATATAGCATCATTTTATAACGTATAACGTTATATAGTGCTACGTTACAACGTTATATAGCATTACGTTATAACGGATATCGATATACGGTATTATTTTATAACGTGTAGTGTTATATGGTATTACTTTATAACGTATAATGTTATATAGCATTATTTTCTAACGTATTACGTTATATAGTGTTACGTTATAACGTTACATAGCATTATTTTATAACCTATAACGTTATGTAGTGGTACGTTATAACGTATAATGTTATATAGTGTCACCTAATAATGTATAACGTTATATAGTATTATTTTATGACGTGGAACGTTATATAGTAATATTTTATAACGTTTAACGTACTACCAGATAATGTTATAACGTATAACGTTATATAGTGTTACGTTATAACGTATAACGTTATATAGTGTCACCGAATAACGTATAACGTTATATAGTGTCACCGAATAACGTATAACGTTATATAGCATTATTTTATAACGTATAACGTTATGTAGTGTTACGTTATAACGTATAACGTTATATAGTGTCACCTAATAACATATAACGCTATATAGTGTTACGTTATAACGTTATATTGTATTATGTTATATCCTATGACGTTGTACGGTATCATTTTATAACGTATAACGTTATATAGTGTCACCTAATAACGCATAACGTTATATAGTATTCTTTTATAACGTATAACTTTATATAGCACTATTTTATAACGTATAACGTTATACGGTATTATTTTATAACGTATAACGTTATGTGGCATTATTTTATAACGTATAACGTTATACAGCATTATGTTGTAACGTATAACGTTATATATTGTTGAGTCGTAACATTATATAGTATTCCGTTATAACGTATAACGTTATATTTTACTATTTTATAACGTAGAAAGTCATATTGTTCTATTTTATAACGTATAACGTTATATTGCTATATTTGGTAATGTATAACGTTATATAGCATTATTTTATGACGTATAACGTTATATATAGTGTTACGTTATAACGTGTAACGTTATATAGTATTATTTTATGGCGTGGAACGTTATATAGTATTATTTTATAACGTGTAACGTTCTAACAGATAATGTTAAAACGTATAACGTTATATGGTGTTACATGATAACGATATATAGTATTACGTTATAACATATACCGTTATACGGTATTATTATATAACGTATAACGTTATATAGTATTATTTTATAACGTTTAACTTTCTACCAGATAATGTTATAACGTATAACGTTATATAGTGTTACGTTACAACGTATAACGTTATATAGTGTTACCTAATAACGTATAACGTTATTTAGTGTTACCTAATAACGTATAACGTTATATAGTGATACCTTATAACGTATAACGTTATATAGTGTTACGTTACAACGTATAACGTTATATAGTGTTACCTAATAACGTATAACGTTATATAGTGTTACCTAATAACGTATAACGTTATATAGTGTTACGTTATAATGTTATATAGTATTACGTTATAACGTATAACGTTGTACGGTATTATTTTATAACATATAGCGTTATATGGTATTATTTTAGAACGTATAACGTTATATAGTACTATTTGGTAACGTATAACGTTATATAGTGTTACGTTATAACGAATAACGTTATATAGTATTAGTTTATAGCGTATAACGTTATATAGTATTATTTTATAGAGTATAGCGTTATTTAGTGTTGAGTCATAACGTTATATAGTATTCCGTTATAACGTATACCGTTATACGGTATTATTATATAACGTATAACGTTATATAGTGTTACCTAATAACGTATAACGTTATATAGTGTTACGTTACAACGTATAACGTTATATAGTGTTACCTAATAACGTATAACGTTATATAGTGTTACCTAATAACGTATAACGTTATATAGTGTTACGTTATAATGTTATATAGTATTACGTTATAACGTATAACGTTATACGGTATTATTTTATAACGTATAACGTTATATAGTATTATTTTATAACGTATAACGATATATAGTGTCACCTATTAACGTATAACGCTATATAGTATTACTTTATAGCGTATAACGTTATATAGTATTATTTCATAACGTATAACGTTATATAGCATTATTTTATAACGTATAACGTTGTACGGTATTATTTTATAACGTATAGCGTTATATGGTATTATTTTATAACGTATAACGTTATTTAGTATTATTTTATAACGTATAATGTTATGTAGTGTTACGTTATAACGTATAACGTTATATAGTGTCACCAAATAACGTATAACGTTATATAGTATTCTTTAATAACGTATAACGTTATATAGCATTATTTTATAACGTATAACGTTATACGGTATTATTTTATAACGTATAACGTTGTACGGTATTATTTTATAACGTATAGCGTTATATGGTATTATTTTATAACGTATAACGTTATTTAGCATTATTTTATAACGTATAATGTTATGTAGTGTTACGTTATAACGTATAACGTTATATAGTGTCACCAAATAACGTATAACGTTATATTGTATTATTTTATAACGTAGAAAGTTATATTGTTCTATTTTATAACGTATAACGTTATATTGCTATATTTGGTAACGTATAACGTTATATAGCAATATTTTATGACGTATAACGTTATACAGTGTTACGTTATAACGTTATACGGCATTATTTTATAACATATAACGTTGTATAGTATTATTTTATGACGTATAATGTTATATATTATTAGTTTATAAAGTGTAAAGTTATATAGCGTTATTTTATAACGTATAACGTTATGTAGTGTTACGTTATAACGTATAACGTTATATAGTGTCACCAAATAACGTATAACGTTATATAGTATTCTTTTATAACGTATAACGTTATATAGCATTATTTTATAACGTATAACGTTATACGGTATTATTTTATAACGTATAGCGTTATGTGGTATTATTTTATAACGTATAACGTTATACAGCATTATGTTGTAACGTATAACGTTATATAGTATTATTTTATAACGTATAACGTTATATACTGTTACGTTATAACGTATAACGATATATAGTATTACCTAATAACGTATAACGTTATATAGTATTCTTTTACAACGTATAACGTTATATAGCATTATTTTATAACGTATAACGTTATACGGTATTATTTTATAACGTATAGCGTTATGTGGTATTATTTTATAACGTATAACGTTATACAGCATTATGTTGTAACGTTATAACGTTATATAGTGTTACGCTATAACGTATAACGTTATACGGTATTATTTTATAACGTATAACGTTATATAGTATAATTTTATAACGTATAACGTTCTACAGTATTATTTCATATCGAATAACGTTATATATTATTATTTTATAATGTATAACGTTATATAGTATTATTTTAGAACGTATAACGTTATATAGCACTATTTTATAACGTATAACGTTATACGGTATTATTTTATAACGTATAACGTTATGTGGCATTATTTTATAACGTTTAACGTTATACAGCATTATGTTGTAACGTATAACGTTATATATTGTTGAGTCGTAACATTATATAGTATTCCGTTATAACGTATAACGTTATATTTCATTATTTTATAACGTAGAAAGTCATAATGTACTATTTTATAACGTATAACGTTATATTGCTATATTTGGTAACGTATAACGTTATATAGCATTACGTTATAACCTATATCGATATACGGTATTATTTTATAACGTATAGCGTTATATGGTATTATTTTATAACGTATAATGTCATATAGCATTATTTTCTAACGTATTACGTTATATAGTGTTACGTTATAACGTTACATAGCATTATTATATAACCTATAACGTTATGTAGTGGTACGTTATAACGTATAATGTTATATAGTGTCACCTAATAACGTATAACGTTATATAATATTATTTTATGACGTGGAACGTTATATAGTAATATTTTATAACGTTTAATGTTCTACCAGATAATGTTATAACGTATAACGTTATATAGTGTTACGTTATAACGTTATATAGTATTACGTTATAACGTATACCGTTATACGGTATTATTTTATAACGTATAACGTTATATGGTATTATTTTATAACGTATAACGATATATAGTGTCACCTATTAACGTATAACGCTATATAGTGTTACGTTATAGCGTATAACGTTATATAGTATTATTTCATAACGTATAACGTTATATAGCATTATTTTATAACGTATAACGTTGTACGGTATTATTTTATAACGTATAGCGTTATATGGTATTATTTTATAACGTATAACGTTATATAGCATTATTTTATAACGTATAATGTTATGTAGTGTTACGTTATAACGTATAACGTTATATAGTGTCACCGAATAACGTATAACGTTATATAGCATTATTCTATAACGTATAACGTTATGTAGTGTTACGTTATAACGTATAACGTTATATAGTGTCACCTAATAACATATAACGCTATATAGTGTTACGTTATAACGTTATGTTGTATTATGTTA
The DNA here is from genome assembly GCA_037178635.1 of Bombus dahlbomii. Taxonomy (NCBI): domain Eukaryota; kingdom Metazoa; phylum Arthropoda; class Insecta; order Hymenoptera; family Apidae; genus Bombus; species Bombus dahlbomii. Next base: position 14,385,190 of record CM074107.1, on the reverse strand, counting down.
TATCCTATGACGTTGTACGGTATCATTTTATAACGTATAACGTTATATATTGTCACCTAATAACGCATAACGTTATATAGTATTCTTTTATAACGTATAACGTTATATAGCACTATTTTATAACGTATAACGTTATACGGTATTATTTTATAACGTATAACGTTATGTGGCATTATTTTATAACGTTTAACGTTATACAGCATTATGTTGTAACGTATAACGTTATATATTGTTGAGTCGTAACATTATATAGTATTCCGTTATAACGTATAACGTTATATTTCATTATTTTATAACGTAGAAAGTCATAATGTACTATTTTATAACGTATAACGTTATATTGCTATATTTGGTAACGTATAACGTTATATAGCATTATTTTATGACGTATAACGTTATATATAGTGTTACGTTATAACGTGTAACGTTATATGGTATTATTTTATGGCGTGGAACGTTATATAGTATTATTTTATAACGTTTAACGTTCTAACAGATAATGTTATAACGTATAACGTTATATAGTGTTACATGATAACGATATATAGTATTACGTTATAACGCATACCGTTATACGGTATTACGTTATAACGTATACCGTTATACGGTATTATTTTATAACGTATAACGTTATATAGTATTATTTTATAACGTGTAACGTTATATAGTGTTACGTTATAACGTTACATTGTATTATGTTATAACCTATAACGTTGTACGGTATCATTTTATAACGTATAACGTTATATAGCACTATTTTATAACGTATAACGTTATACGGTATTATTTTATAACGTATAACGTTATGTGGCATTATTTTATAACGTATAACGTTATACAGCATTATGTTGTAACGTATAACGTTATATATTGTTGAGTCGTAACATTATATAGTATTCCGTTATAAAGTATAACGTTATATTTTATTATTTTATAACGTAGAAAGTCATATTGTTCTATTTTATAACGTATAACGTTATATTGCTATATTTGGTAACATATAACGTGATATAGCATTATTTTATGACGTTTAACGTTATATAGTGTTACGTTATAACGTATAACGTTATATTGTATTATTTTATAACGTTGAAAGCCATATTGTTCTATTTTATAACGTATAACGTTATATTGCTATATTTGGTAACATATAACGTGATATAGCATTATTTTATGACGTGTAACGTTATATAGTATTATTTGATAACGTTTAACTTTCTACCAGATAATGTTATAACGTATAACGTTATATAGTGTTACCTAATAACGTATAACGTTATATAGTGTTACCTAATAACGTATAACGTTATATAGTGTTACCTAATAACGTATAACGTTATATAGTCTTACTGTATAGCGTATAACTTTATATAGTATTATTTCATAACGTATAATGTTATATAGCACTATTTTATAACGTGTAACGTTATGTAGTGTTACGTTATAACGTATAACGTTATATAGTGTCACCTAATAACGTGTAACGTTATATAGTATTCTTTTATAACGTATAACGTTATATGGCGCTATTTTATAAAGTATAACGTTATGTAGTGTTACGTTATAACGTATAACGTTATGTGGTATTATTTTATAATGTATAGCGTTATATAGCATTATTTTATAACGTATAACGTTATGTAGTGTTACGTTATAACGTATAACGTTATATAGTGTCACCTAATAACGTATAACGCTATATAGCATTATTTTATTACGTATGACGTTACGTAGTGTTACGTTATAACGTATAACGTTATATAGTGTCACCTAATAACGTATAACGCTATATAGTGTTACGTTATAACGTTATACTGTATTATGTTATATCCTATGACGTTGTACGGTATCATTTTATAATGTATAACGTTATATAGTGTCACCTAATAACGCATAACGTTATACGGTATTATTTTATAACGTATAACGTTATATAGTGTCACCTATTAACGTATAACGCTATATAGTATTACTTTATATATGGTATAACGTTATGTAGTATTATTTCATAACGGATAACGTTATATAGTATTATGTTTTAACGTATAACGTTATTTATTGTTGAGTCATAACATTATATAGTATTCCGTTATAACGTATAACGTTATATGGTATTATTTTATGACGTGGAACGTTATATAGTATTATTTTATAACGTTTAACTTTCTACCAGATAATGTTATAACGTATACCGTTATATAGTGTTACGTTATAACGTATAACGTTATATAGTGTTACCTAATAACGTATAACGTTGTATAGTGTTACCCAATAACGTATAACGTTATATAGTGTTACGTTATAATGTTATATAGTATTACGTCATAACGTATAACGTTATACGGTATTATTTTATAGCGTATAACGTCATATATTATTATTTTATAATGTATAACGATATATAGCATTATTTTATAACGTATAACGTTATATAGTGCTACGTTACAACGTTATATAGCATTATTTTATAACGTATAACGTTATACGGTATTATTTTATAACGTATAGCGTTGTGTGGTATTATTTTATAACTTATAACGTTATACAGCATTATGTTGTAACGTATAACGTTATATAGTATTATTTTATAACGTATAACGTTATATACTGTTACGTTATAACGTATAACGATATATAGTGTTACCTAATAACGTATAACGTTATATAGTGTTACGTTATAACGTTACATAGTGTTACGTTATAACGTTATATAGTATTACGCTATAACGTATACCGTTATACGGTATTATTTTATAACGTATAACGTTATATAGTATTATTTTATAACGTATAACGTTATATAGTGTTACGTTATAACGTTATATAGTATTACGTTATAACGTATACCGTTATACGGTATTATTTTATAACGTATAACGTTATATGGTATTATTTTATAACGTATAACGATATATAGTGTCACCTATTAACGTATAACGCTATATAGTGTTACGTTATAGCGTATAACGTTATATAGTATTATTTCATAACGTATAACGTTATATAGCATTATTTTATAACGTATAACGTTATATAGCATTATTTTATAACGTATAATGTTATGTAGTGTTACGTTATAACGTATAACGTTATATAGTGTCACCGAATAACGTATAACGTTATATAGCATTATTTTATAACGTATAACGTTATGTAGTGTTACGTTATAACGTATAACGTTATATAGTGTCACCTAATAACATATAACGCTATATAGTGTTACGTTATAACGTTATGTTGTATTATGTTATATCCTATGACGTTGTACGGTATCATTTTATAACGTATAACGTTATATATTGTCACCTAATAACGCATAACGTTATATAGTATTCTTTTATAACGTATAACGTTATATAGCACTATTTTATAACGTATAACGTTATACGGTATTATTTTATAACGTATAACGTTATGTGGCATTATTTTATAACGTTTAACGTTATACAGCATTATGTTGTAACGTATAACGTTATATATTGTTGAGTCGTAACATTATATAGTATTCCGTTATAACGTATAACGTTATATTTTCTTATTTTATAACGTAGAAAGTCATAATGTACTATTTTATAACGTATAACGTTATATTGCTATATTTGGTAACGTATAACGTTATATAGCATTATTTTATGACGTATAACGTTATATATAGTGTTACGTTATAACGTGTAACGTTATATGGTATTATTTTATGGCGTGGAACGTTATATAGTATTATTTTATAACGTTTAACGTTCTAACAGATAATGTTATAACGTATAACGTTATATAGTGTTACATGATAACGATATATAGTATTACGTTATAACGCATACCGTTATACGGTATTACGTTATAACGTATACCGTTATACGGTATTATTTTATAACGTATAACGTTATATGGTATTATTTTATAACGTATAACGATATATAGTGTCACCTATTAACGTATAACGCTATATAGTGTTACGTTATAGCGTATAACGTTATATAGTATTATTTCATAACGTATAACGTTATATAGCATTATTTTATAACGTATAACGTTGTACGGTATTATTTTATAACGTATAGCGTTATATGGTATTATTTTATAACGTATAACGTTATATAGCATTATTTTATAACGTATAATGTTATGTAGTGTTACGTTATAACGTATAACGTTATATAGTGTCACCGAATAACGTATAACGTTATATAGCATTATTTTATAACGTATAACGTTATGTAGTGTTACGTTATAACGTATAACGTTATATAGTGTCACCTAATAACATATAACGCTATATAGTGTTACGTTATAACGTTATGTTGTATTATGTTATATCCTATGACGTTGTACGGTATCATTTTATAACGTATAACGTTATATATTGTCACCTAATAACGCATAACGTTATATAGTATTCTTTTATAACGTATAACGTTATATAGCACTATTTTATAACGTATAACGTTATACGGTATTATTTTATAACGTATAACGTTATGTGGCATTATCTTATAACGTTTAACGTTATACAGCATTATGTTGTAACGTATAACGTTATATATTGTTGAGTCGTAACATTATATAGTATTCCGTTATAACGTATAACGTTATATTTTATTATTTTATAACGTAGAAAGTCATAATGTACTATTTTATAACGTATAACGTTATATTGCTATATTTGGTAACGTATAACGTTATATAGCATTATTTTATGACGTATAACGTTATATATAGTGTTACGTTATAACGTGTAACGTTATATGGTATTATTTTATGGCGTGGAACGTTATATAGTATTATTTTATAACGTTTAACGTTCTAACAGATAATGTTATAACGTATAACGTTATATAGTGTTACATGATAACGATATATAGTATTACGTTATAACGCATACCGTTATACGGTATTACGTTATAACGTATACCGTTATACGGTATTATTTTATAACGTATAACGTTATATAGTATTATTTTATAACGTGTAACGTTATATAGTGTTACGTTATAACGTTACATTGTATTATGTTATAACCTATAACGTTGTACGGTATCATTTTATAACGTATAACGTTATATAGCACTATTTTATAACGTATAACGTTATACGGTATTATTTTATAACGTATAACGTTATGTGGCATTATTTTATAACGTATAACGTTATACCGCATTATGTTGTAACGTATAACGTTATATATTGTTGAGTCGTAACATTATATAGTATTCCGTTATAAAGTATAACGTTATATTTTATTATTTTATAACGTAGAAAGTCATATGGTTCTATTTTATAACGTATAACGTTATATTGCTATATTTAGTAACATATAACGTGATATAGCATTATTTTATGACGTTTAACGTTATATAGTGTTACGTTATAACGTATAACGTTATATTGTATTATTTTATAACGTTGAAAGCCATATTGTTCTATTTTATAACGTATAACGTTATATTGCTATATTTGGTAACATATAACGTGATATAGCATTATTTTATGACGTGTAACGTTATATAGTATTATTTGATAACGTTTAACTTTCTACCAGATAATGTTATAACGTATAACGTTATATAGTGTTACCTAATAACGTATAACGTTATATAGTGTTACCTAATAACGTATAACGTTATATAGTGTTACCTAATAACGTATAACGTTATATAGTCTTACTGTATAGCGTATAACTTTATATAATATTATTTCATAACGTATAATGTTATATAGCACTATTTTATAACGTGTAACGTTATGTAGTGTTACGTTATAACGTATAACGTTATGTGGTATTATTTTATAATGTATAGCGTTATATAGCATTATTTTATAACGTATAACGTTATGTAGTGTTACGTTATAACGTATAACGTTATATAGTGTCACCTAATAACGTATATCGCTATATAGCATTATTTTATTACGTATGACGTTACGTAGTGTTACGTTATAACGTATAACGTTATATAGTGTCACCTAATAACGTATAACGCTATATAGTGTTACGTTATAACGTTATACTGTATTATGTTATATCCTATGACGTTGTACGGTATCATTTTATAATGTATAACGTTATATAGTGTCACCTAATAACGCATAACGTTATACGGTATTATTTTATAACGTATAACGTTATATAGTGTCACCTATTAACGTATAACGCTATATAGTATTACTTTATATATGGTATAACGTTATGTAGTATTATTTCATAACGGATAACGTTATATAGTATTATGTTTTAACGTATAACGTTATTTATTGTTGAGTCATAACATTATATAGTATTCCGTTATAACGTATAACGTTATATGGTATTATTTTATGACGTGGAACGTTATATAGTATTATTTTATAACGTTTAACTTCCTACCAGATAATGTTATAACGTATACCGTTATATAGTGTTACGTTATAACGTATAACGTTATATAGTGTTACCTAATAACGTATAACGTTATATAGTGTTACCCAATAACGTATAACGTTATATAGTGTTACGTTATAATGTTATATAGTATTACGTCATAACGTATAACGTTATACGGTATTATTTTATAGGGTATAACGTCATATATTATTATTTTATAATGTATAACGATATATAGCATTATTTTATAACGTATAACGTTATATAGTGCTACGTTACAACGTTATATAGCATTATTTTATAACGTTTAACTTTCTACCAGATAATGTTATAACGTATAACGTTATATAGTGTTACGTTAAAACGTATAACGTTATATAGTGTCACCTAATAACGTATAACGCTATATAGTGTTACGTTATAACGTTATACTGTATTGTGTTATATCCTATGACGTTGTACGGTATCATTTTATAACGTATAACGTTATATAGTGTCACCTAATAACGCATAACGTTATATAGTATTCTTTTATAACGTATAACGTTACATAGCACTATTTCATAACGTATAACGTGATACGGTATTATTTTATAACGTATAACGTTATGTGGTATTATTTCATAACGTATAACGTTATACAGCATTATGTTGTAACGTATAACGTTATATAGTGTCACCTAATAACGTATAACGTTATATAGTACTACTTTATAGCCTATAACGTTATATAGTGTCACCTAATAACGCATAACGATATATAGTATTCTTTTATAACGTATAACGTTATATAGCACTATTTTATAACGTATAACGTTATACGGTATTATTTTATAACGTATAACGTTATGTAGTGTCACCTATTAACGTATAACGCTATATAGTATTACTTTATATCGTATAACGTTATGTAGTATTATTTCATAACGTATAACGTTATATAGCATTATGTTTTAACGTATAACGTTATATATTGTTGAGTCATAACATTATATAGTATTCCGTTATAACGTATAACGTTATATTGTATTATTTTATAACGTTGAAAGCCATATTGTTCTATTTTATAACGTATAACGTTGTATTGCTATATTTGGTAACGTATAACGTGATATAGCATTATTTTATGACGTTTAACGTTATATAGTGTTACGTTATAACGTATAACGTTATATGGTATTATTTTATGACGTGGAACGTTATATAGTATTATTTTATAACGTTTAACTTTCTACCAGATAATGTTATAACGTATAACGTTATATAGTGTTACGTTACAACGTATAACGTTATATAGTGTTACCTAATAACGTATAACGTTATATAGTGTTACCTAATAACGTATAACGTTATATAGTGTTACGTTATAATGTTATATAGTATTATGTTATAACGTATAACGTTATACGGTATTATTTTATAACGTATAGCGTTATATGGTATTATTTTAGAACGTATAACGTTATATAGCATTATTTTATTACGTATAACGTTACGTAGTGTTACGTTATAACGTATAACGTTACATAGTGTCACCTATACCGTATAACGCTATGTAGTATTACTTTATAACGTTATATTGTATTATGTTATATCCTATAACGTTGTACGGTATCATTTTATGACGTATAACGTTATACAGTGTCACCTAATAACGTATAACGTTATATATTATTCTTTTATAACGTATAATGTAATATAGCACTATTTTATATCATATAAAGTTATACGGTATTATTTTATAACGTATAACGATATGTGGTATTATTTTATAACGTATAACGTTATATAGCATTATTTTATAACGTATAACGTTATATAGTGTCACCTAATAACTCATAACTTTATATAGTATTCTTTTATAACGTATAACGTTATATAGCACTATTTTATAACGTATAACGTGATACGGTATTATTTTATAACGTATAACGTGATGTGGTATTATTTTATAACGTATAACGCTATACAGCATTATGTTGCAACGTATAACGTTATATAGTGTCACCTAATAACGTATAACGTTATATAGTATTACTTTATAGCGTGTAACGCTATATAGTATAATTTTATAAGGTATAAAGTTATACAGTATTATTTCATAACGTATAACGTTATATATTATTATTTTATAATGTATAACGTTGTATAGCATTACTTTATAACGTACAATGTTCTATACTGTCACCTAATAACGTATAAAGTTATATAGTATTATTTTATAGCGTATAACGTTATGTGGCATTATTTTATAACGTATAACGTTATATAGTATTACGCTATAACGTATAACGTTATATAGTGTTACGTTATAACGTTATATGGTATTACGTTATAACGTATAACGTTGTACGGTATTATTTTATAACGTATAACGTTATACGGTATTATTTTATAACGTACACCGTTATATAGTATTATTTTATAACGTATGACGTTATATAGTTTTATTTGGTAACGTGTAGCGTTATTTAGTGTTGAGTCATAACGTGATATAGTATTCCGTTATAACGTATAACGTTATATTGTATTATTTTATAACGTAGAAAGTCATAATGTTCTATTTTATAACGCATAACTTTATACTGCTATGTTTGGTAACGTTTAACGTTATATGGCATTATTTTATGACGTATAATGTTATATAGTGTTACGTTATAACCTATAACGTTATATAGTATTAGTTTATAACGTATAACGTTATATAGCATTATTTTATAACGTATAACGTTATGTAGTGTTACGTTATAACGTATAACGTTATATAGTGTCACCTAATAACGTATAACGTTATATAGTATAATTTTATAACGTATAACGTTATAAAGTATTATTTCATATCGAATAACGTTATATATTATTATTTTATAATGTATAACGTTATATAGCATTATTTTATAACGTATAACGTTATATAGTGCTACGTTACAACGTTATATAGCATTACGTTATAACGTATATCGATATACGGTATTATTTTATAACGTATAGCGTTATATGGTATTATTTTATAACGTGTAATGTTATATAGCATTATTTTCTAACGTATTACGTTATATAGTGTTACGTTATAACGTTACATAGCATTATTTTATAACCTATAATGTTATGTAGTGGTACGTTATAACGTATAATGTTATATAGTGTCACCTAATAACGTATAACGTTATATAGTATTATTTTATGACGTGGAACGTTATATAGTAATATTTTATAACGTTTATCGTTCTACCGGATAATGTTATAACGTATAACGTTATATAGTGTCACCTAATAACATATAACGCTATATAGTGTTACGTTATAACGTTATATTGTATTATGTTATATCCTATGACGTTGTACGGTATCATTTTACAACGTATAACGTTATATAGTGTCACCTAATAAGGCATAACGTTATATAGTATTCTTTTATAAAGTATAACGTTATATAGCACTATTTTATAACGTATAACGTTATACGGTATTATTTTATAACGTATAACGTTATGTGGCATTATTTTATAACGTATAAAGTTATACAGCATTATGTTGTAACGTATAACGTTATATATTGTTGAGTCGTAACATTATATAGTATTCCGTTATAACGTATAACGTTATATTTTATTATTTTATAACGTAGAAAGTCATATTGTTCTATTTTATAACGTATAACGTTATATTGCTATATTTGGTAACGTATAACGTTATATAGCATTATTTTATGACGTATAACGTTATATATAGTGTTACGTTATAACGTGTAACGTTATATAGTATTATTTTATGGCGTGGAACGTTATATAGTATTATTTTATAACGTTTAACGTTCTAACAGATAATGTTATAACGTATAACGTTATATAGTGTTACATGATAACGATATATAGTATTACGTTATAACGTATACCGTTATACGGTATTATTTTATACCGTATAACGTTATATAGTATTATTTTATAACGTACAACGTTATATAGTGTTATTTTATAACGTATGACGTTATATAGTATTATTTGGTAACGTGTAACGTTATTTAGTGTTGAGTCATAACGTGATATAGTATTCCGTTATAACGTATAACGTTATATAGTGTTACGTTATAACGTTATATAGTATTACGTTATAACGTATAACGTTATATAGTGTTACGTTATAACGTTATATGGTATTACGTTATAACGTATAACGTTGTACGGTATTATTTTATAACGTATAACGTTATACGGTATTATTTTATAACGTACAACGTTATATAGTATTATTTTATAACGTATGACGTTATATAGTTTTATTTGGTAACGTGTAACGTTATTTAGTGTTGAGTCATAACGTGATATAGTATTCCGTTATAACGTATAACGTTATATTGTATTATTTTATAACGTAGAAAGTCATATTGTTCTATTTTATAACGTATAACGTTATACTGCTGTATTTGGTAACGTTTAACGTTATATAGCATTATTTTATGACGTATAATGTTATATAGTGTTACGTTATAACCTATAACGTTATATAGTATTATTTTATAACGTATAACGTTATATAGCATTATTTTATAACGTATAACGTTATGTAGTGTTACGTTATAACGTATAACGTTATATAGTGTCACCTAATAACGTATAACGTTATATAGTATTACGTTATAACGTATAACGTTATATAGTGTTACGTTATAACGTTATATAGTATTACGTTATAACGTATAACGTTATATAGTGTTACGTTATAACTATATATGGTATTACGTTATAACGTATAACGTTGTACGGTATTATTTTATAACGTATAACGTTATACGGTATTATTTTATAACGTACAACGTTATATAGTATTATTTTATAACGTATAACGTTATATAGTGTCACCTAATAACGTATAACGTTATATAGTGTTCTTTTATAACGTATAATGTTATATAGCACTATTTTATATCGTATAAAGTTATACGGTATTATTTTTTAACGTATAACGTTATGTGGTATTATTTTACAACGTATAACGTTATATAGCATTATTTTATAACGTATAACGATATGTAGTGTTACGTTATAACGTATAACGTTATATATCATTATTTTATAACGTATAACGTTATGTAGTGTTACGTTATAACTTATAACGTTATATAGTGTTACCTAATAACGTATAACGTTATATAGTGCTATGTTATAACGTCATGCAGCATTACGTTATAACGTATATCGTTATACGGTATTATTTTATAACGTATAGCGTCATATGTTATTATTTTATAACGTATAACATTATAAAGCATTATATTATAACGTATAACGTTATGTAGTGTTACGTTATAACGTATAACGTTATATAGTGTCACCTAATAACGTGTAACGCTATATAGTGTTACGTTATAAAGTTATATAGCATTATTTTATAACCTATAACGTTATGTAGTGTTACGTTATAACGTATAACTTTATATAGTGTCACCTAATAACGTATAACGCTATATAGTGTTACGTTATAACGTTATATTGTATTATGTTATAACCTATAACGTTGTACGGTATCATTTTATAACGTATTACGTTCTATACTGTCACCTAATAACGTATAACGTTATATAGTATTATTTTATAGCGCATAACGTTATATAGCATTAGTTTATAACGTATTACGTTATATAGTGTTACGTTATAACGATATATAGCATTACGTTACAACGTAAAACGTTATACGGTATTATTTTATAACGTATAACGTTATATAGTATTATTTTATAACGTGGGACGTCATATAGTATTATTTTATAACTTTTAACGTTCTACCAGATAATGTTATAAGGTATAACGTTATGTGGTATTACGATATTACGTATAACATTATATAGTGATACCTAATAATATATAACGTTATATAGTGTCACCTAGTAACGTATAACGCTATATAGTGTTACGGTATAATGTTGTATTGTATTATGTTATATCCTATAACGTTGTACGGTATCATTTTATAACGTATTACGTTCTATACTGTCACCTAATAACGTATAACGTTATATAGTATTATTTTATAGCGTATAACGTTATATAGCATTATTATATATCGTATTACGTTATATAGTGTTACGTTATAACGATATATAGCATTACGCTATAACGTAAAACGTTGTACGGTATTATTTTATAACGTATAACGTTCTATAGCATTATTTTATAACGTATAACGTTATGTAGTGTTACGTCATAACGTATGACATTATATAGTGTCATCTAATAACGTATAACGCTATATAGTATTATTTTATAACGTATAACGTTATGTAGTTTTACGTTATGACGTATAACGTTATATAGTGTCACCTAATAATGTATAACGCTATATACTGTTACGATATAACGTTATATTGTCTTATGTTATAGCCTATGACGTTGTACGGTATTATTTTATAACGTATAACGTTATATAGTATTATTTTATAACGTATTACGTTATATAGTGTTACGTTATAACGATATATAGCATTACGCTATAACGTAAAACGTTATACGGTATTATTTTATAACGTATAACGTTATGTGGCATTATTTTATAACGTATAACGTTATACAGCATTATGTTGTAACGTATAACGTTATGTATTGTTGAGTCATAACATTATATAGTTTTCCGTTATAACGTATAACGTTATATTGTATTATTTTATAACGTAGAAAGTCATATTGTTCTATTTTACAACGTAGAAGGTTATATTGCTATATTTGGTATCGTATAACGTTATATAGCATTATTTCATGACGTATAACGTTATATATAGTGTTACGTTATAACGTGTAACGTTATATAGTATTATTTTATGACGTGGAACGTTATATAGTATTATTTTATATCGTTTAACGTTCTACCAGATAATGTTATAACGTATAACGTTATATAGTGTTACGTTATAACGTTATATAGTATTACGTTATAACGTATACCGTTATACGGTCTTATTTTATAACGTATAACGTTATATAGTGTCACCTATTAACGTATAACGCTATATAGTATTACTTTATATCGCATAACGTTATGTAGTATTATTTCATAACTTATAACGTTATATAGCATTATGTTTTAACGTATAACGTTATTTATTGTTGAGTCATAACATTATATAGTATTCCGTTATAACGTATAACGTTATATTGTATTATTTTATAACGTTGAAAGCCATATTGTTCTATTTTATAACGTATAACGTTGTATTGCTATATTTGGTAACGTATAACGTGATATAGCATTATTTTATGACGTTTAACGTTATATAGTGTTACGTTACAACGTATAACGTTATATAGTGTTACCTAATAACGTATAACGTTATATAGTGTTACCTAATAACGTATAACGTTATATAGTGTTACGTTATAATGTTATATAGTATTACGTTATAACGTATAACGTTATACGGTATTATTTTATTACGTATAACGTTACGTAGTGTTACGTTATCACGTATAACGTTACATAGTGTCACCTATACCGTATAACGCTATATAGTGTTACTTTATAACGCTATATTGTATTATGTTATATCCTATAACGTTGTACGGTATCATTTTATAACGTATAACGTTATACAGTGTCACCTAATAACGTATAACGTTATATATTATTCTTTTATAACGTATAATGTTATATAGCACTATTTTATATCGTATAACGTTATACAGCATTATGTTGCAACGTATAACGTTATATAGTGTCACCTAATAACGTATAACGTTATATAGTATTACTTTATAGCGTGTAACGCTATATAGTATTACTTTATATCGTATTACGATATATAGTGTTAGGTTATAACGATATATAGCATTACGCTATAACGTAAAACGTTGTACGGTATTATTTTATAACGTATAACGTTCTATAGCATTATTTTATAACGTATAACGTTATGTATTGTTACGTTATAACGTATGACATTATATAGTGTCATCTAATAACGTATAACGCTATATAGCATTATTTTATAACGTATAACGTTATGTAGTTTTACGTTATGACGTATAACGTTATATAGTGTCGCCTAATAATGTATAACGCTATATAGTGTTACGATATAACGTTATATTGTATTATGTTATAGCCTATGACGTTGTACGGTATTATTTTATAACGTATAACGTTATATAGTATTATTTTATAACGTATAACGTTGTATAGTATTATTTGGTAACTTGTAACGTTATTTAGTGTTGAGTCATATTGTTATATAGCATTCCGTTATAACGTATAACGTTATATTGTATTATTTACAACGTAGAAAGTCATATTCTTCTATTTTATAACGTATAACTTTGTATTGCTATATTTGGTAATGTATAACGTTATATAGCATTATTTTATGACGTATAACGTTAGATAGTGTTACGTTATAACGTATAGCGTTATATAGTTTTAGTTTATAACGTATAACTTTATATAGCACTGTTTTATAACGTATAACGTTATATAGTGTCACCTAATAACGTATAACGTTATATAGTATTACTTTATAGCGTATAACGTTATATAGTATTATTTTATAACGTATAACGTTATACTGCTATATTTGGTAACGTTTAACGTTATATAGCATTATTTTATGACGTATAACGTTATAGAGTGTTACGTTATAACGTATAACGTTATATATTATTATTTTATAATGTATAACGTTATATAGCATTAGTTTATAACGTAGAGCGATCTATACTGTCACCTAATAGCGTATAACGTTATATAGTATTATTTTATAGCGTATAACGTTATATAGCATTATTTTATAACGTATAACGTTATGTAGTGTTACGTTATTACGTATAACGTTATATAGTATTCTCTTATAACGTATAACGTTATATAGTGTTACGTTACAACGTATAACGTTATATAGTGTTACCTAATAACGTATAACGTTACGTAGTGTTACGTTATCACGTATAACGTTACATAGTGTCACCTATACCGTATAACGCTATATAGTGTTACTTTATAACGCTATATTGTATTATGTTATATCCTATAACGTTGTACGGTATCATTTTATAACGTATAACGTTATACAGTGTCACCTAATAACGTATAACGTTATATATTATTCTTTTATAACGTATAATGTTATATAGCACTATTTTATATCGTATAACGTTATACAGCATTATGTTGCAACGTATAACGTTATATAGTGTCACCTAATAACGTATAACGTTATATAGTATTACTTTATAGCGTGTAACGCTATATAGTATAATTTTATAAGGTATAAAGTTATAAGGTATTATTTCATAACGTATAACGTTATATATTATTATTTTATAATGTATAACGTTGTATAGCATTACTTTATAACGTACAACGTTCTATACTGTCACCTAATAACGTATAAAGTTATATAGTATTATTTTATAGCGTATAACGTTATATGGCATTATTTTATAAGGTATAACGTTATACGGTATTATTTTATAACGTACAACGTTATATAGTATTATTTTATAACGTACAACGTTATATAGTATTATTTTATAACGTATGACGTTATATAGTATTATTTGGTAACGTGTAACGTTATTTAGTGTTGAGTCATAACGTGATATAGTATTCCGTTATAACGTATAACGTTATATTGTATTATTTTATAACGTAGAAAGTCATATTGTTCTATTTTATAACGTATAACGTTATACTGCTGTATTTTACAACGTATAACGTTATATAGCATTATTTTATAACGTATAACGTTATGTAGTGTTACGTTATAACGTATGACGTTATATAGTGTCACCTAATAACGTATAACGTTATATAGTATTCTCTTATAACGTATAACGTTATATAGCACTATTTTATATCGTATAACGTTATACGGTATTATTTTATAACGTATAACGTTATGTGGTATTATTTTATAACGTATAACGTTATATAGCATTATTTTATAACGTATAACGTTATGTAGCATTATTTTATAACGTATAACGTTATGTAGTGTTACGTTATAACGTATAACGTTATATAGTGTCACCTAATAACGTATAACGCTATATAGCATTATTTTATAACTTATAACGTTATGTAGTGTTACGTTATAACGTTTAACGTTACATAGTGTCACCTGTAACGTATAACGCTATATAGTGTTACTTTATATCGTTATATTGTATTATGTTATATCCTATAACGTTGCACCGTATCATTTTATAACGTATAACGTTATACAGAGTCACCTAATAACGTATAACGTTATATATTATTCTTTTATAACGTATAACGTTATATAGCACTATTTTATATCGTATTACGATATATAGTGTTAGGTTATAACGATATATAGCATTACGCTATAACGTAAAACGTTGTACGGTATTATTTTATAACGTATAACGTTCTATAGCATTATTTTATAACGTATAACGTTATGTATTGTTACGTTATAACGTATGACATTATATAGTGTCATCTAATAACGTATAACGCTATATAGCATTATTTTATAACGTATAACGTTATGTAGTTTTACGTTATGACGTATAACGTTATATAGTGTCACCTAATAATGTATAACGCTATATAGTGTTACGATATAACGTTATATTGTATTATGTTATAGCCTATGACGTTGTACGGTATTATTTTATAACGTATAACGTTATATAGTATTATTTTATAACGTATAACGTTGTATAGTATTATTTGGTAACGTGTAACGTTATTTAGTGTTGAGTCATATTGTTATATAGCATTCCGTTATAACGTATAACGTTATATTGTATTATTTACAACGTAGAAAGTCATATTCTTCTATTTTATAACGTATAACTTTGTATTGCTATATTTGGTAATGTATAACGTTATATAGCATTATTTTATGACGTATAACGTTATATAGTGTTACGTTATAACGTATAGCGTTATATAGTTTTAGTTTATAACGTATAACTTTATATAGCACTGTTTTATAACGTATAACGTTATATAGTGTCACCTAATAACGTATAACGTTATATAGTATTACTTTATAGCGTATAACGTTATATAGTATTATTTTATAACGTATAACGTTATACTGCTATATTTGGTAACGTTTAACGTTATATAGCATTATTTTATGACGTATAACGTTATAGAGTGTTACGTTATAACGTATAACGTTAGATATTATTATTTTATAATGTATAACGTTATATAGCATTAGTTTATAACGTAGAGCGATCTATACTGTCACCTAATAGCGTATAACGTTATATAGTATTATTTTATAGCGTATAACGTTATATAGCATTATTTTATAACGTATAACGTTATGTAGTGTTACGTTATTACGTATAACGTTATATAGTGTCACCTAATAACGTATAACGCTATATAGTGCTACGTTATAATGTTATATAGCATTACGTTATAACGTATAACGTTATATAGCACTGTTTTATAACGTATAACGTTATATAGTATTATTTTATAACGTATAACGTTGTATATTGTCACCTAGTAACGTATTACGTTATATAGTGTTACGTTATAACGTTATATATTGTCACCTAGTAACGTATTACGTTATATAGTGTTACGTTATAACGTTATATAGCATTACGTTATAACGTATAACGTTATACGGTATTATTTTATAACGTATAACGATATGTGGTATTATTTTATAACGTATAACGTTATATAGCATTATTTTATAACGTATAACGTTATATAGTGTCACCTAATAACTCATAACGTTATATAGTATTCTTTTATAACGTATAACGTTATATAGCACTATTTTATAACGTATAACGTGATACGGTATTGTTTTATAACGTATGACGTGATGTGGTATTATTTTATAACGTATAACGTTATACAGCATTATGTTGCAACGTATAACGTTATATAGTGTCACCTAATAACGTATAACGTTATATAGTATTACTTTATAGCGTGTAACGCTATATAGTATAATTTTATAAGGTATAAAGTTATACAGTATTATTTCATAACGTATAACGTTATATATTATTATTTTATAATGTATAACGTTGTATAGCATTACTTTATAACGTACAACGTTCTATACTGTCACCTAATAACGTATAAAGTTATATAGTATTATTTTATAGCGTATAACGTTATGTGGCATTATTTTATAACGTATAACGTTATATAGTATTACGCTATAACGTATAACGTTATATAGTGTTACGTTATAACGTTATATGGTATTACGTTATAACGTATAACGTTGTACGGTATTATTTTATAACGTATAACGTTATACGGTATTATTTTATAACGTACACCGTTATATAGTATTATTTTATAACGTATGACGTTATATAGTTTTATTTGGTAACGTGTAGCGTTATTTAGTGTTGAGTCATAACGTGATATAGTATTCCGTTATAACGTATAACGTTATATTGTATTATTTTATAACGTAGAAAGTCATATTGTTCTATTTTATAACGTATAACTTTATACTGCTATGTTTGCTAACGTTTAACGTTATATGGCATTATTTTATGACGTATAATGTTATATAGTGTTACGTTATAACCTATAACGTTATATAGTATTAGTTTATAACGTATAACGTTATATAGCATTATTTTATAACGTATAACGTTATGTAGTGTTACGTTATAACGTATAACGTTATGTAGTGTCACCTAATAACGTATAACGTTATATAGTATAATTTTATAACGTATAACGTTATAAAGTATTATTTCATATCGAATAACGTTATATATTATTATTTTATAATGTATAACGTTATATAGCATTATTTTATAACGTATAACGTTATATAGTGCTACGTTACAACGTTATATAGCATTACGTTATAACGTATATCGATGTACGGTATTATTTTATAACGTATAGCGTTATATGGTATTATTTTATAACGTGTAATGTTATATAGCATTATTTTCTAACGTATTACGTTATATAGTGTTACGTTATAACGTTACATAGCATTATTTTATAACCTATAATGTTATGTAGTGGTACGTTATAACGTATAATGTTATATAGTGTCACCTAATAACGTATAACGTTATAAAGTATTATTTCATATCGAATAACGTTATATATTATTATTTTATAATGTATAACGTTATATAGCATTATTTTATAACGTATAACGTTATATAGTGCTACGTTACAACGTTATATAGCATTACGTTATAACGTATATCGATATACGGTATTATTTTATAACGTATAGCGTTATATAGTATTATTTTATAACGTGTAATGTTATATAGCATTATTTTCTAACGTATTACGTTATATAGTGTTACGTTATAACGCTATATAGCATTATTTTATAACGTATAACGTTATGTAGTTTTACGTTATGACGTATAACGTTATATAGTGTCACCTAATAATGTATAACGCTATATAGTGTTACGATATAACGTTATATTGTATTATGTTATAGCCTATGACGTTGCACGGTATTATTTTATAACGTATAACGTTATATAGTATTATTTTATAACGTATAACGTTGTATAGTATTATTTGGTAACGTGTAACGTTATTTAGTGTTGAGTCATATTGTTATATAGCATTCCGTTATAACGTATAACGTTATATTGTATTATTTACAACGTAGAAAGTCATATTCTTCTATTTTATAACGTATAACTTTGTATTGCTATATTTGGTAATGTATAACGTTATATAGCATTATTTTATGACGTATAACGTTATATAGTGTTACGTTATAACGTATAGCGTTATATAGTTTTAGTTTATAACGTATAACTTTATATAGCACTGTTTTATAACGTATAACGTTATATAGTGTCACCTAATAACGTATAACGTTATATAGTATTACTTTATAGCGTATAACGTTATATAGTATTATTTTATAACGTATAACGTTATACTGCTATATTTGGTAACGTTTAACGTTATATAGCATTATTTTATGACGTATAACGTTATAGAGTGTTACGTTATATCGTATAACGTTATATATTATTATTTTATAATGTATAACGTTATATAGCATTAGTTTATAACGTAGAGCGATCTATACTGTCACCTAATAGCGTATAACGTTATATAGTATTATTTTATAGCGTATAACGTTATATAGCATTATTTTATAACGTATAACGTTATGTAGTGTTACGTTATTACGTATAACGTTATATAGTGTCACCTAATAACGTACAACGCTATATAGTGCTACGTTATAATGTTATATAGCATTACGTTATAACGTATAACGTTATATAGCACTGTTTTATAACGTATAACGTTATATAGTATTATTTTATAACGTATA
Organism: Bombus dahlbomii; assembly: GCA_037178635.1. NCBI lineage: Eukaryota > Metazoa > Arthropoda > Insecta > Hymenoptera > Apidae > Bombus > Bombus dahlbomii. The sequence goes on along the minus strand of CM074107.1, from coordinate 14,364,542 downwards.
ACGTTGTATATTGTCACCTAGTAACGTATTACGTTATATAGTGTTACGTTATAACGTTATATATTGTCACCTAGTAACGTATTACGTTATATAGTGTTACGTTATAACGTTATATAGCATTACGTTATAACGTATAACGTTATACGGTATTATTTTATAACGTATAACGATATGTGGTATTATTTTATAACGTATAACGTTATATAGCATTATTTTATAACGTATAACGTTATATAGTGTCACCTAATAACTCATAACGTTATATAGTATTCTTTTATAACGTATAACGTTATATAGCACTATTTTATAACGTATAACGTGATACGGTATTATTTTATAACGTATAACGTGATGTGGTATTATTTTATAACGTATAACGTTATACAGCATTATGTTGCAACGTATAACGTTATATAGTGTCACCTAATAACGTATAACGTTATATAGTATTACTTTATAGCGTGTAACGCTATATAGTATAATTTTATAAGGTATAAAGTTATACAGTATTATTTCATAACGTATAACGTTATATATTATTATTTTATAATGTATAACGTTGTATAGCATTACTTTATAACGTACAACGTTCTATTCTGTCACCTAATAACGTATAAAGTTATATAGTATTATTTTATAGCGTATAACGTTATGTGGCATTATTTTATAACGTATAACGTTATATAGTATTACGCTATAACGTATAACGTTATGTAGTGTTACGTTATAACGTTATATGGTATTACGTTATAACGTATAACGTTGTACGGTATTATTTTATAACGTATAACGTTATACGGTATTATTTTATAACGTACACCGTTATATAGTATTATTTTATAACGTATGACGTTATATAGTTTTATTTGGTAACGTGTAGCGTTATTTAGTGTTGAGTCATAACGTGATATAGTATTCCGTTATAACGTATAACGTTATATTGTATTATTTTATAACGTAGAAAGTCATATTGTTCTATTTTATAACGTATAACTTTATACTGCTATGTTTGGTAACGTTTAACGTTATATGGCATTATTTTATGACGTATAATGTTATATAGTGTTACGTTATAACCTATAACGTTATATAGTATTAGTTTATAACGTATAACGTTATATAGCATTATTTTATAACGTATAACGTTATGTAGTGTTACGTTATAACGTATAACGTTATGTAGTGTCACCTAATAACGTATAACGTTATATAGTATAATTTTATAACGTATAACGTTATAAAGTATTATTTCATATCGAATAACGTTATATATTATTATTTTATAATGTATAACGTTATATAGCATTATTTTATAACGTATAACGTTATATAGTGCTACGTTACAACGTTATATAGCATTACGTTATAACGTATATCGATATACGGTATTATTTTATAACGTATAGCGTTATATGGTATTATTTTATAACGTGTAATGTTATATAGCATTATTTTCTAACGTATTACGTTATATAGTGTTACGTTATAACGTTACATAGCATTATTTTATAACCTATAATGTTATGTAGTGGTACGTTATAACGTATAATGTTATATAGTGTCCCCTAATAACGTATAACGTTATATAGTATTATTTTATGACGTGGAACGTTATATAGTAATATTTTATAACGTTTATCGTTCTCCCAGATAATGTTATAACGTATAACGTTATATAGTGTCACCTAATAACATATAACGCTATATAGTGTTACGTTATAACGTTATATTGTATTATGTTATATCCTATGACGTTGTACGGTATCATTTTATAACGTATAACGTTATATAGTGTCACCTAATAAGGCATAACGTTATATAGTATTCTTTTATAAAGTAGAACGTTATATAGCACTATTTTATAACGTATAACGTTATACGGTATTATTTTATAACGTATAACGTTATGTGGCATTATTTTATAACGTATAAAGTTATACAGCATTATGTTGTAACGTATAACGTTATATATTGTTGAGTCGTAACATTATATAGTATTCCGTTATAACGTATAACGTTATATTTTATTATTTTATAACGTAGAAAGTCATATTGTTCTATTTTATAACGTATAACGTTATATTGCTATATTTGGTAACGTATAACGTTATATAGCATTATTTTATGACGTATAACGTTATATATAGTGTTACGTTATAACGTGTAACGTTATATAGTATTATTTTATGGCGTGGAACGTTATATAGTAGTATTTTATAACGTTTAACGTTCTAACAGATAATGTTATAACGTATAACGTTATATAGTGTTACATGATAACGATATATAGTATTACGTTATAACGTATACCGTTATACGGTATTATTTTATACCGTATAACGTTATATAGTATTATTTTATAACGCACAACGTTATATAGTGTTATTTTATAACGTATGACGTTATATAGTATTATTTGGTAACGTGTAACGTTATTTAGTGTTGAGTCATAACGTGATATAGTATTCCGTTATAACGTATAACGTTATATAGTGTTACGTTATAACGTTATATAGTATTACGTTATAACGTATAACGTTATATAGTGTTACGTTATAACGTTATATGGTATTACGTTATAACGTATAACGTTGTACGGTATTATTTTATAACGTATAACGTTATACGGTATTATTTTATAACGTACAACGTTATATAGTATTATTTTATAACGTATGACGTTATATAGTTTTATTTGGTAACGTGTAACGTTATTTAGTGTTGAGTCATAACGTGATATAGTATTCCGTTATAACGTATAACGTTATATTGTATTATTTTATAACGTAGAAAGTCATATTGTTCTATTTTATAACGTATAACGTTATACTGCTGTATTTGGTAACGTTTAACGTTATATAGCATTATTTTATGACGTATAATGTTATATAGTGTTACGTTATAACCTATAACGTTATATAGTATTAGTTTATAACGTATAACGTTATATAGCATTATTTTATAACGTATAACGTTATGTAGTGTTACGTTATAACGTATAACGTTATATAGTGTCACCTAATAACGTATAACGTTATATAGTATTACGTTATAACGTATAACGTTATATAGTGTTACGTTATAACGTTATATAGTATTACGTTATAACGTATAACGTTATATAGTGTTACGTTATAACTATATATGGTATTACGTTATAACGTATAACGTTGTACGGTATTATTTTATAACGTATAACGTTATACGGTATTATTTTATAACGTACAACGTTATATAGTATTATTTTATAACGTATAACGTTATATAGTGTCACCTAATAACGTATAACGTTATATAGTGTTCTTTTATAACGTATAATGTTATATAGCACTATTTTATATCGTATAAAGTTATACGGTATTATTTTTTAACGTATAACGTTTTGTGGTATTATTTTACAACGTATAACGTTATATAGCATTATTTTATAACGTATAACGATATGTAGTGTTACGTTATAACGTATAACGTTATATAGCATTATTTTATAACGTATAACGTTATGTAGTGTTACGTTATAACTTATAACGTTATATAGTGTTACCTAATAACGTATAACGTTATATAGTGCTATGTTATAACGTCATGCAGCATTACGTTATAACGTATATCGTTATACGGTATTATTTTATAACGTATAGCGTCATATGTTATTATTTTATAACGTATAACATTATAAAGCATTATATTATAACGTATAACGTTATGTAGTGTTACGTTATAACGTATAACGTTATATAGTGTCACCTAATAACGTATAACGCTATATAGTGTTACGTTATAAAGTTATATAGCATTATTTTATAACCTATAACGTTATGTAGTGTTACGTTATAACGTATAACTTTATATAGTGTCACCTAATAACGTATAACGCTATATAGTGTTACGTTATAACGTTATATTGTATTATGTTATAACCTATAACGTTGTACGGTATCATTTTATAACGTATTACGTTCTATACTGTCACCTAATAACGTATAACGTTATATAGTATTATTTTATAGCGCATAACGTTATATAGCATTAGTTTATAACGTATTACGTTATATAGTGTTACGTTATAACGATATATAGCATTACGTTACAACGTAAAACGTTATACGGTATTATTTTATAACGTATAACGTTATATAGTATTATTTTATAACGTGGGACGTCATATAGTATTATTTTATAACTATTAACGTTCTACCAGATAATGTTATAAGCTATAACGTTATGTGGTATTACGATATTACGTATAACATTATATAGTGATACCTAATAACATATAACGTTATATAGTGTCACCTAGTAACGTATAACGCTATATAGTGTTACGTTATAACGTTATATTGTATTATGTTATATCCTATAACGTTGTACGGTATCATTTTATAACGTATTACGTTCTATACTGTCACCTAATAACGTATAACGTTATATAGTATTATTTTATAGCGTATAACGTTATATAGCATTATTATATATCGTATTACGTTATATAGTGTTACGTTATAACGATATATAGCATTACGCTATAACGTAAAACGTTGTACGGTATTATTTTATAACGTATAACGTTCTATAGCATTATTTTATAACGTATAACGTTATGTAGTGTTACGTCATAACGTATGACATTATATAGTGTCATCTAATAACGTATAACGCTATATAGTATTATTTTATAACGTATAACGTTATGTAGTTTTACGTTATGACGTATAACGTTATATAGTGTCACCTAATAATGTATAACGCTATATACTGTTACGATATAACGTTATATTGTCTTATGTTATAGCCTATGACGTTGTACGGTATTATTTTATAACGTATAACGTTATATAGTATTATTTTATAACGTATTACGTTATATAGTGTTACGTTATAACGATATATAGCATTACGCTATAACGTAAAACGTTATACGGTATTATTTTATAACGTATAACGTTACGTGGCATTATTTTATAACGTATAACGTTATACAGCATTATGTTGTAACGTATAACGTTATATATTGTTGAGTCATAACATTATATAGTTTTCCGTTATAACGTATAACGTTATATTGTATTATTTTATAACGTAGAAAGTCATATTGTTCTATTTTATAACGTAGAACGTTATATTGCTATATTTGGTATCGTATAACGTTATATAGCATTATTTCATGACGTATAACGTTATATATAGTGTTACGTTATAACGTGTAACGTTATATAGTATTATTTTATGACGTGGAACGTTATATAGTATTATTTTATATCGTTTAACGTTCTACCAGATAATGTTATAACGTATAACGTTATATAGTGTTACGTTATAACGTTATATAGTATTACGTTATAACGTATACCGTTATACGGTCTTATTTTATAACGTATAACGTTATATAGTGTCACCTATTAACGTATAACGCTATATAGTATTACTTTATATCGCATAACGTTATGTAGTATTATTTCATAACTTATAACGTTATATAGCATTATGTTTTAACGTATAACGTTATTTATTGTTGAGTCATAACATTATATAGTATTCCGTTATAACGTATAACGTTATATTGTATTATTTTATAACGTTGAAAGCCATATTGTTCTATTTTATAACGTATAACGTTGTATTGCTATATTTGGTAACGTATAACGTGATATAGCATTATTTTATGACGTTTAACGTTATATAGTGTTACGTTACAACGTATAACGTTATATAGTGTTACCTAATAACGTATAACGTTATATAGTGTTACCTAATAACGTATAACGTTATATAGTGTTACGTTATAATGTTATATAGTATTACGTTATAACGTATAACGTTATACGGTATTATTTTATAACGTATAACGTTACGTAGTGTTACGTTACCACGTATAACGTTACATAGTGTCACCTATACCGTATAACGCTATATAGTGTTACTTTATAACGCTATATTGTATTATGTTATATCCTATAACGTTGTACGGTATCATTTTATAACGTATAACGTTATACAGTGTCACCTAATAACTTATAACGTTATATATTATTCTTTTATAACGTATAATGTTATATAGCACTATTTTATATCGTATAACGTTATACAGCATTATGTTGCAACGTATAACGTTATATAGTGTCACCTAATAACGTATAACGTTATATAGTATTACTTTATAGCGTGTAACGCTATATAGTATAATTTTATAAGGTATAAAGTTATAAGGTATTATTTCATAACGTATAAAGTTATATATTATTATTTTATAATGTATAACGTTGTATAGCATTACTTTATAACGTACAACGTTCTATACTGTCACCTAATAACGTATAAAGTTATATAGTATTATTTTTTAGCGTATAACGTTATATGGCATTATTTTATAACGTATAACGTTATATAGTATTATTTTATAACGTGGAACGTTATATAGTATTATTTTATAACGTACAACGTTATATAGTATTATTTTATAACGTATGACGTTATATAGTATTATTTGGTAACGTGTAACGTTATTTAGTGTTAAGTCATAACGTGATATAGTATTCCGTTATAACTTATAACGTTATATAGTGTTACGTTATAACGTTATATAGTTTTACGATATAACGTATAACGTTATATAGTGTTACGTTATAACGTTATATGGTATTACGCTATAACGTATAACGTTGTACGGTATTATTTTATAACGTATAACGTTATACGGTATTATTTTATAACGTACAACGTTATATAGTATTATTTTATAACGTACAACGTTATATAGTATTATTTTATAACGTATGACGTTATATAGTATTATTTGGTAACGTGTAACGTTATTTAGTGTTGAGTCATAACGTGATATAGTATTCCGTTATAACGTATAACGTTATATTGTATTATTTTATAACGTAGAAAGTCATCTTGTTCTATTTTATAACGTATAACGTTATACTGCTGTATTTGGTAACGTTTAACGTTATATAGCATTATTTTATGACGTATAATGTTATATAGTGTTACGTTATAACCTGTAACGTTATATAGTATTAGTTTATAACGTATAACGTTATATAGCATTATTTTATAACGTATAACGTTATGTAGTGTTACGTTATAACGTATAACGTTATATAGTGTTACCTAATAACGTGTAACGTTATATAGTATTCTTTTATAACGTATAATGTTATATAGTACTATTTTATATCGTATAACGTAATATATTATTATTTTATAATGTATAACGTTATATAGCATTATTTTATAACGTATAACGTTATGTAGTGTTACGTTATAACGTATAACGTTATGTGGTATTATTTTACAACGTATAACGTTATATAGCATTATTTTATAACGTATAACGTTATGTAGAGTTACGTTATAACGTATGACGTTATATAGTGTCACCTAATAACGTATAACGTTATATAGTATTCTCTTATAACGTATAACGTTATATAGCACTATTTTATATCGCATAACGTAATATATTATTATTTTATAATGTATAACGTTATATAGCATTATTTTATAACGTATAACGTTATGTAGTGTTACGTTATAACGTATAACGTTATATAGTGTCACCTAATAACGTATAACGTTATATAGTATTCTTTTATAACGTATAATGTTATATAGCACTCTTTTATATCGTATAACGTTATACGGTATTATTTTATAACGTATAACGTTATGTGGTATTATTTTATAACGTATAACGTTATATAGCATTATTTTATAACGTATAACGTTATACAGAGTCACCTAATGACGTATAACGTTATATATTATTCTTTTATAACGTATAATGTTATATAGCACTATTTTATATCGTATAACGTTATACGGTATTATTTTATAACGTGGAACGTTATATAGTATTATTTTATAACGTTTAACGTTCTACCAGATAATGTCATAACGTATAACGTTATATAGTATAACTTTATAACGTTATATGGTATTACGTTATAACGTTATATAGTATTACTTTATAACGTATAACGTTGTACGGTATCATTTTATAACGTATTACGTTCTATACTGTCACCTAATAACGTATAACGTTATATAGTATTATTTTATAGCGTATAACATTATATAGCATTATTTTATATCGTATTACGATATATAGTGTTAGGTTATAACGATATATAGCATTACGCTATAACGTAAAACGTTGTACGGTATTATTTTATAACGTATAACGTTCTATAGCATTATTTTATAACGTATAACGTTATGTATTGTTACGTTATAACGTATGACATTATATAGTGTCATCTAATAACGTATAACGCTATATAGCATTATTTTATAACGTATAACGCTATATAGCATTATTTTATAACGTATAACGTTATGTAGTTTTACGTTATGACGTATAACGTTATATAGTGTCACCTAATAATGTATAAGGCTATATAGTGTTACGTTATAAAGTTATATTGTATTATGTTATAACCTATAACGTTGTACGGTATCATTTTATAACGTATTACTTTCTATACTGTCACCTAATAACGTATAACGTTATATAGTATTAGTTTATAACGTATAACGTTATATAGCACTGTTTTATAACGTATAACGTTATATAGTATTATTTTATAACGTTTAACGTTCTACGATATAATGTCATAACGTATAACGTTATATAGTATTACGTTATAACGTTATATGGTATTACGTTATAACATCATATAGTATTACTTTATAACGTATAACGTTGTACGGTAATATTTTATAACGTATAACGTTATACGGTATTATTTTATAACGTATAACGTTATATAATATTATTTTATAACGTATAACGTTATGTAGTGTTACGTTATAACGTATAACGTTGTACGGTATTATTTTATAATGTATAACATTATACGGTATTATTTTATAACGTATAACGTTATATAGTATTATTTTATAACGTATAACGTTATATAGCACTATTTTATAACGTATAATGTTATACGGTATTCTTTTATAACGTATAACGTTATATAGCACTATTTTATAACCTATAACGTTATGTAGTGTAACGTTATAAAGTATAACTTTATATAGTGTCACCTAATAACGTATAACGCTATATAGTGTTACGTTATAACGTTATATAGCATTATTTTGTAACCTATAACGTTATGTAGTGTTACGTTATAACGTATAACTTTATATAGTGTCACCTAATAACGTATCACGCTATATAGTGTTACGTTATAAAGTTATATTGTATTATGTTATAACCTATAACGTTGTACGGTATCATTTTATAACGTATTACGTTCTATACTGTCACCTAATAGCGTATAACGTTATATGGTATTATTTTATAGCGTATAACGTTATATAGCATTATTTTATAACGTATAACGTTATGTAGTGTTACGTTATAACGTATAACGCTATATAGTGTCACCTAATAACGTATAACGCTATATAGTGCTACGTTATAACGTTATATAGCATTACGTTATAACGTATAAAGTTATACGGTAATATTTTATAACGTATAGGGTCATATGTTATTATTTTATAACGTATAACATTATATAGCATTATTTTATAACGTATAACGTTATATAGTATTACCTTACAACGTATAACGGTGTACGGTATTATTTTATAACGTATAACGTTGTACGGTATTATTTTATAACGTACAACCTTATATAGTATTATTTTATAACGTATAACGTTATACTGCTATATTTGGTAACGTTTAACGTTATATAGCATTATTTTATGACGTATAACGTTATAGAGTGTTACGTTATAACGTATAACGTTATGTAGTATTAGTATATAACGTATAACGTTATATAGCACTATTTTATAACGTATAACGTTATATAGTATTATTTTATAACGTATAACGTTATATAGCACTATTTTATAAGGTATAACGTTATGTGGTATTACGTTATTACGTATAACATTATATAGTGATACCTAATAACGTATAACGTTATATAGTGTCACCTAGTAACGTATAACGCTATATGGTGTTACGTTATAACGTTATATTGTATTATCTTATATCCTATAACGTTGTACGCTATCATTTTATAACGTATAACGTTATATAGTGTCACCTAATAACGTATAACGCTATATAGCATTATTTTATAACGTATAACGTTATGTAGTGTTACGTTATGACGTATAACGTTATATAGTGTCACCTAATAATGTATAAGGCTATATAGTGTTACGTTATAAAGTTATATTGTATTATGTTATAACCTATAACGTTGTACGGTATCATTTTATAACGTATTACGTTCTATACTGTCACCTAATAACGTATAACGTTATATAGTATTAGTTTATAAGGTATAACGTTATATAGCACTGTTTTATAACGTATAACGTTATATAGTATTATTTTATAACGTTTAACGTTCTACGATATAATGTCATAACGTATAACGTTATATAGTATTACGTTATAACGTTATGTGGTATTACGTTATAACGTTATATAGTATTACTTTATAACGTATAACGTTGTACGGTAATATTTTATAACGTATAACCTTATATAGTATTATTTTATAACGTATAACGTTATATAGCACTATTTTATAACGTCTAACGTGAAACGGTATTATTTTATAACGTATAACGTTATATAGTATTAGTTTGTAACGTATAACGTTATATAGCACTGTTTTATAACGTATAACGTTATATAGTATTATTTTATAACGTATAACGTTATATAGCACTATTTTATAACGTCTAACGTGAAACGGTATTATTTTATAACGTATAACGTTATATAGTATTAGTTTATAACGTATAACGTTATATAGCATTATTTTATAACGTATAACGTTATGTAGTGTTACGTTATAACGTATAACGTTATATAGTGTTACCTAATAACGTGTAACGTTATATAGTATTCTTTTATAACGTATAATGTTATATAGTACTATTTTATATCGTATAACGTAATATATTATTATTTTATAATGTATAACGTTATATAGCATTATTTTATAACGTATAACGTTATGTAGTGTTACGTTATAACGTATAACGTTATGTGGTATTATTTTACAACGTATAACGTTATATAGCATTATTTTATAACGTATAACGTTATGTAGAGTTACGTTATAACGTATGACGTTATATAGTGTCACCTAATAACGTATAACGTTATATAGTATTCTCTTATAACGTATAACGTTATATAGCACTATTTTATATCGCATAACGTAATATATTATTATTTTATAATGTATAACGTTATATAGCATTATTTTATAACGTATAACGTTATGTAGTGTTACGTTATAACGTATAACGTTATATAGTGTCACCTAATAACGTATAACGTTATATAGTATTCTTTTATAACGTATAATGTTATATAGCACTCTTTTATATCGTATAACGTTATACGGTATTATTTTATAACGTATAACGTTATGTGGTATTATTTTATAACGTATAACGTTATATAGCATTATTTTATAACGTATAACGTTATACAGAGTCACCTAATAACGTATAACGTTATATATTATTCTTTTATAACGTATAATGTTATATAGCACTATTTTATATCGTATAACGTTATACGGTATTATTTTATAACGTGGAACGTTATATAGTATTATTTTATAACGTTTAACGTTCTACCAGATAATGTCATAACGTATAACGTTATATAGTATAACTTTATAACGTTATATGGTATTACGTTATAACGTTATATAGTATTACTTTATAACGTATAACGTTGTACGGTATCATTTTATAACGTATTACGTTCTATACTGTCACCTAATAACGTATAACGTTATATAGTATTATTTTATAGCGTATAACATTATATAGCATTATTTTATATCGTATTACGATATATAGTGTTAGGTTATAACGATATATAGCATTACGCTATAACGTAAAACGTTGTACGGTATTATTTTATAACGTATAACGTTCTATAGCATTATTTTATAACGTATAACGTTATGTATTGTTACGTTATAACGTATGACATTATATAGTGTCATCTAATAACGTATAACGCTATATAGCATTATTTTATAACGTATAACGCTATATAGCATTATTTTATAACGTATAACGTTATGTAGTTTTACGTTATGACGTATAACGTTATATAGTGTCACCTAATAATGTATAAGGCTATATAGTGTTACGTTATAAAGTTATATTGTATTATGTTATAACCTATAACGTTGTACGGTATCATTTTATAACGTATTACTTTCTATACTGTCACCTAATAACGTATAACGTTATATAGTATTAGTTTATAACGTATAACGTTATATAGCACTGTTTTATAACGTATAACGTTATATAGTATTATTTTATAACGTTTAACGTTCTACGATATAATGTCATAACGTATAACGTTATATAGTATTACGTTATAACGTTATATGGTATTACGTTATAACATCATATAGTATTACTTTATAACGTATAACGTTGTACGGTAATATTTTATAACGTATAACGTTATACGGTATTATTTTATAACGTATAACGTTATATAATATTATTTTATAACGTATAACGTTATGTAGTGTTACGTTATAACGTATAACGTTGTACGGTATTATTTTATAATGTATAACATTATACGGTATTATTTTATAACGTATAACGTTATATAGTATTATTTTATAACGTATAACGTTATATAGCACTATTTTATAACGTATAATGTTATACGGTATTCTTTTATAACGTATAACGTTATATAGCACTATTTTATAACCTATAACGTTATGTAGTGTAACGTTATAAAGTATAACTTTATATAGTGTCACCTAATAACGTATAACGCTATATAGTGTTACGTTATAACGTTATATAGCATTATTTTGTAACCTATAACGTTATGTAGTGTTACGTTATAACGTATAACTTTATATAGTGTCACCTAATAACGTATCACGCTATATAGTGTTACGTTATAAAGTTATATTGTATTATGTTATAACCTATAACGTTGTACGGTATCATTTTATAACGTATTACGTTCTATACTGTCACCTAATAGCGTATAACGTTATATGGTATTATTTTATAGCGTATAACGTTATATAGCATTATTTTATAACGTATAACGTTATGTAGTGTTACGTTATAACGTATAACGCTATATAGTGTCACCTAATAACGTATAACGCTATATAGTGCTACGTTATAACGTTATATAGCATTACGTTATAACGTATAAAGTTATACGGTAATATTTTATAACGTATAGGGTCATATGTTATTATTTTATAACGTATAACATTATATAGCATTATTTTATAACGTATAACGTTATATAGTATTACCTTACAACGTATAACGGTGTACGGTATTATTTTATAACGTATAACGTTGTACGGTATTATTTTATAACGTACAACCTTATATAGTATTATTTTATAACGTATAACGTTATACTGCTATATTTGGTAACGTTTAACGTTATATAGCATTATTTTATGACGTATAACGTTATAGAGTGTTACGTTATAACGTATAACGTTATGTAGTATTAGTATATAACGTATAACGTTATATAGCACTATTTTATAACGTATAACGTTATATAGTATTATTTTATAACGTATAACGTTATATAGCACTATTTTATAAGGTATAACGTTATGTGGTATTACGTTATTACGTATAACATTATATAGTGATACCTAATAACGTATAACGTTATATAGTGTCACCTAGTAACGTATAACGCTATATGGTGTTACGTTATAACGTTATATTGTATTATCTTATATCCTATAACGTTGTACGCTATCATTTTATAACGTATAACGTTATATAGTGTCACCTAATAACGTATAACGCTATATAGCATTATTTTATAACGTATAACGTTATGTAGTGTTACGTTATGACGTATAACGTTATATAGTGTCACCTAATAATGTATAAGGCTATATAGTGTTACGTTATAAAGTTATATTGTATTATGTTATAACCTATAACGTTGTACGGTATCATTTTATAACGTATTACGTTCTATACTGTCACCTAATAACGTATAACGTTATATAGTATTAGTTTATAAGGTATAACGTTATATAGCACTGTTTTATAACGTATAACGTTATATAGTATTATTTTATAACGTTTAACGTTCTACGATATAATGTCATAACGTATAACGTTATATAGTATTACGTTATAACGTTATGTGGTATTACGTTATAACGTTATATAGTATTACTTTATAACGTATAACGTTGTACGGTAATATTTTATAACGTATAACCTTATATAGTATTATTTTATAACGTATAACGTTATATAGCACTATTTTATAACGTCTAACGTGAAACGGTATTATTTTATAACGTATAACGTTATATAGTATTAGTTTGTAACGTATAACGTTATATAGCACTGTTTTATAACGTATAACGTTATATAGTATTATTTTATAACGTATAACGTTATATAGCACTATTTTATAACGTCTAACGTGAAACGGTATTATTTTATAACGTATAACGTTATATAGTATTAGTTTATAACGTATAACGTTATATAGCACTGTTTTATAACGTATAACGTTATATAGTATTATTTTATAACGTATAACGTTATATAGTGTCACCTAGTAACGTATTACGTTATATAGTGTTACGTTATAACGTTATATAGCATTACGTTATAACGTATAACGTTATACGATATTATTTTATAACGTATAACGTTATATTATTATTTTATAACGTGGAACGTTATATAGTATTATTTTATAACGTTTAACGTTCTACCAGATAATGTCATAACGTATAACGTTATATAGTATTACGTTATAACGTTATATGGTATTACGTTATAACGTTATGTAGTGTTACGTTATAACGTATAACGTTGTACGGTATTATTTTATAATGTATAACATTATACGGTATTATTTTATAACGTATAACGTTATATAGTATTATTTTATAACGTATAACGTTATATAGCACTATTTTATAACGTCTAACGTGAAACGGTATTATTTTATAACGTATAACGTTATATAGTATTAGTTTATAACGTATAACGTTATATAGCACTGTTTTATAACGTATAACGTTATATAGTATTATTTTATAACGTATAACGTTATATATTGTCACCTAGTAACGTATTACGTTATATAGTGTTACGTTATAACGTTATATAGCATTACGTTATAACGTATAGCGTTATACGGTATTATTTTATAACGTATAACGTTATATAATATTATTTTATAACGTATAACGTTATGTAGTGTTACGTTATAACGTATAACGGTGTACGGTATTATTTTATAACGTATAACGTTATACGGTATTATTTTATAACGTACAACCTTATATAGTATTATTTTATAACGTATAACGTTATGTAGTGTTACGTTATGACGTATAACGTTATATAGTGTCACCTAATAATGTATAAGGCTATATAGTGTTACGTTATAAAGTTATATTGTATTATGTTATAACCTATAACGTTGTACGGTATCATTTTATAACGTATTACGTTCTATACTGTCACCTAATAACGTATAACGTTATATAGTATTAGTTTATAAGGTATAACGTTATATAGCACTGTTTTATAACGTATAACGTTATATAGTATTATTTTATAACGTTTAACGTTCTACGATATAATGTCATAACGTATAACGTTATATAGTATTACGTTATAACGTTATGTGGTATTACGTTATAACGTTATATAGTATTACTTTATAACGTATAACGTTGTACGGTAATATTTTATAACGTATAACCTTATATGGTATTATTTTATAACGTATAACGTTATATAGCACTATTTTATAACGTCTAACGTGAAACGGTATTATTTTATAACGTATAACGTTATATAGTATTAGTTTGTAACGTATAACGTTATATAGCACTGTTTTATAACGTATAACGTTATATAGTATTATTTTATAACGTATAACGTTATATAGCACTATTTTATAACGTCTAACGTGAAACGGTATTATTTTATAACGTATAACGTTATATAGTATTAGTTTATAACGTATAACGTTATATAGCACTGTTTTATAACGTATAACGTTATATAGTATTATTTTATAACGTATAACGTTATATAGTGTCACCTAGTAACGTATTACGTTATATAGTGTTACGTTATAACGTTATATAGCATTACGTTATAACGTATAACGTTATACGATATTATTTTATAACGTATAACGTTATATTATTATTTTATAACGTGGAACGTTATATAGTATTATTTTATAACGTTTAACGTTCTACCAGATAATGTCATAACGTATAACGTTATATAGTATTACGTTATAACGTTATATGGTATTACGTTATAACGTTATGTAGTGTTACGTTATAACGTATAACGTTGTACGGTATTATTTTATAATGTATAACATTATACGGTATTATTTTATAACGTATAACGTTATATAGTATTATTTTATAACGTATAACGTTATATAGCACTATTTTATAACGTCTAACGTGAAACGGTATTATTTTATAACGTATAACGTTATATAGTATTAGTTTATAACGTATAACGTTATATAGCACTGTTTTATAACGTATAACGTTATATAGTATTATTTTATAACGTATAACGTTATATATTGTCACCTAGTAACGTATTACGTTATATAGTGTTACGTTATAACGTTATATAGCATTACGTTATAACGTATAGCGTTATACGGTATTATTTTATAACGTATAACGTTATATAATATTATTTTATAACGTATAACGTTATGTAGTGTTACGTTATAACGTATAACGGTGTACGGTATTATTTTATAACGTATAACGTTATACGGTATTATTTTATAACGTACAACCTTATATAGTATTATTTTATAACGTATAACGTTATGTAGTGTTACGTTATAACGTATAACGGTGTACGGTATTATTTTATAACGTATAACGTTATACGGTATTATTTTATAACGTATAACGTTATATAGTATTATTTTATAACGTATAACGTTATATAGCACTATTTTATAACGTCTAACGTGAAACGGTATTATTTTATAACGTATAACGTTATATAGTATTAGTTTATAACGTATAACGTTATATAGCACTGTCTTATAACGTATAACGTTATATAGTATTATTTTATAACGTATAACGTTATATATTGTCACCTAGTAACGTATTACGTTATATAGTGTTACGTTATAACGTTATATAGCATTACGTTATAACGTATAACGTTATACCGTATTATTTTATAACGTATAACGTTATATAATATTATTTTATAACGTATAACGTTATGTAGTGTTACGTTATAACGTATAACGGTGTACGGTATTATTTTATAACGTATAACGTTATACGGTATTATTTTATAACGTACAACCTTATGTAGTATTATTTTATAACGTATAACGTTATGTAGTGTTACGTTATAACGTATAACGGTGTACGGTATTATTTTATAACGTATAACGTTATACGGTATTATTTTATAACGTATAACGTTATATAGTATTATTTTATAACGTATAACGTTATATAGCACTATTTTATAACGTCTAACGTGAAACGGTATTATTTTATAACGTATAACGTTATATAGTATTAGTTTATAACGTATAACGTTATATAGCACTGTTTTATAACGTATAACGTTATATAGTATTATTTTATAACGTATAACGTTATATATTGTCACCTAGTAACGTATTACGTTATATAGTGTTACGTTATAACGTTATATAGCATTACGTTATAACGTATAGCGTTATACGGTATTATTTTATAACGTATAACGTTATATAATATTATTTTATAACGTATAACGTTATGTAGTGTTACGTTATAACGTATAACGGTGTACGGTATTATTTTATAACGTATAACGTTATACGGTATTATTTTATAACGTACAACCTTATATAGTATTATTTTATAACGTATAACGTTATGTAGTGTTACGTTATGACGTATAACGTTATATAGTGTCACCTAATAATGTATAAGGCTATATAGTGTTACGTTATAAAGTTATATTGTATTATGTTATAACCTATAACGTTGTACGGTATCATTTTATAACGTATTACGTTCTATACTGTCACCTAATAACGTATAACGTTATATAGTATTATTTTATAACGTTTAACGTTCTACGATATAATGTCATAACGTATAACGTTATATAGTATTACGTTATAACGTTATGTGGTATTACGTTATAACGTTATATAGTATTACTTTATAACGTATAACGTTGTACGGTAATATTTTATAACGTATAACCTTATATAGTATTATTTTATAACGTATAACGTTATATAGCACTATTCTATAACGTCTAACGTGAAACGGTATTATTTTATAACGTATAACGTTATATAGTATTAGTTTGTAACGTATAACGTTATATAGCACTGTTTTATAACGTATAACGTTATATAGTATTATTTTATAACGTATAACGTTATATAGCACTATTTTATAACGTCTAACGTGAAACGGTATTATTTTATAACGTATAACGTTATATAGTATTAGTTTATAACGTATAACGTTATATAGCACTGTTTTATAACGTATAACGTTATATAGTATTATTTTATAACGTATAACGTTATATAGTGTCACCTAGTAACGTATTACGTTATATAGTGTTACGTTATAACGTTATATAGCATTACGTTATAACGTATAACGTTATACGATATTATTTTATAACGTATAACGTTATATTATTATTTTATAACGTGGAACGTTATATAGTATTATTTTATAACGTTTAACGTTCTACCAGATAATGTCATAACGTATAACGTTATATAGTATTACGTTATAACGTTATATGGTATTACGTTATAACGTTATGTAGTGTTACGTTATAACGTATAACGTTGTACGGTATTATTTTATAATGTATAACATTATACGGTATTATTTTATAACGTATAACGTTATATAGTATTATTTTATAACGTATAACGTTATATAGCACTATTTTATAACGTCTAACGTGAAACGGTATTATTTTATAACGTATAACGTTATATAGTATTAGTTTATAACGTATAACGTTATATAGCACTGTTTTATAACGTATAACGTTATATAGTATTATTTTATAACGTATAACGTTATATATTGTCACCTAGTAACGTATTACGTTATATAGTGTTACGTTATAACGTTATATAGCATTACGTTATAACGTATAGCGTTATACGGTATTATTTTATAACGTATAACGTTATATAATATTATTTTATAACGTATAACGTTATGTAGTGTTACGTTATAACGTATAACGGTGTACGGTATTATTTTATAACGTATAACGTTATACGGTATTATTTTATAACGTACAACCTTATATAGTATTATTTTATAACGTATAACGTTATGTAGTGTTACGTTATAACGTATAACGGTGTACGGTATTATTTTATAACGTATAACGTTATACGGTATTATTTTATAACGTATAACGTTATATAGTATTATTTTATAACGTATAACGTTATATAGCACTATTTTATAACGTCTAACGTGAAACGGTATTATTTTATAACGTATAACGTTATATAGTATTAGTTTATAACGTATAACGTTATATAGCACTGTCTTATAACGTATAACGTTATATAGTATTATTTTATAACGTATAACGTTATATATTGTCACCTAGTAACGTATTACGTTATATAGTGTTACGTTATAACGTTATATAGCATTACGTTATAACGTATAACGTTATACGGTATTATTTTATAACGTATAACGTTATATAATATTATTTTATAACGTATAACGTTATGTAGTGTTACGTTATAACGTATAACGGTGTACGGTATTATTTTATAACGTATAACGTTATACGGTATTATTTTATAACGTACAACCTTATGTAGTATTATTTTATAACGTATAACGTTATGTAGTGTTACGTTATAACGTATAACGGTGTACGGTATTATTTTATAACGTATAACGTTATACGGTATTATTTTATAACGTATAACGTTATATAGTATTATTTTATAACGTATAACGTTATATAGCACTATTTTATAACGTCTAACGTGAAACGGTATTATTTTATAACGTATAACGTTATATAGTATTAGTTTATAACGTATAACGTTATATAGCACTGTTTTATAACGTATAACGTTATATAGTATTATTTTATAACGTACAACGTTATATAGTATTATTTTATAACGTATAACGTTATATAGTGTCACCTAATAACGTATAACGTTATATAGTGTTCTTTTATAACGTATAATGTTATATAGCACTATTTTATATCGTATAAAGTTATACGGTATTATTTTTTAACGTATAACGTTTTGTGGTATTATTTTACAACGTATAACGTTATATAGCATTATTTTATAACGTATAACGATATGTAGTGTTACGTTATAACGTATAACGTTATATAGCATTATTTTATAACGTATAACGTTATGTAGTGTTACGTTATAACTTATAACGTTATATAGTGTTACCTAATAACGTATAACGTTATATAGTGCTATGTTATAACGTCATGCAGCATTACGTTATAACGTATATCGTTATACGGTATTATTTTATAACGTATAGCGTCATATGTTATTATTTTATAACGTATAACATTATAAAGCATTATATTATAACGTATAACGTTATGTAGTGTTACGTTATAACGTATAACGTTATATAGTGTCACCTAATAACGTATAACGCTATATAGTGTTACGTTATAAAGTTATATAGCATTATTTTATAACCTATAACGTTATGTAGTGTTACGTTATAACGTATAACTTTATATAGTGTCACCTAATAACGTATAACGCTATATAGTGTTACGTTATAACGTTATATTGTATTATGTTATAACCTATAACGTTGTACGGTATCATTTTATAACGTATTACGTTCTATACTGTCACCTAATAACGTATAACGTTATATAGTATTATTTTATAGCGCATAACGTTATATAGCATTAGTTTATAACGTATTACGTTATATAGTGTTACGTTATAACGATATATAGCATTACGTTACAACGTAAAACGTTATACGGTATTATTTTATAACGTATAACGTTATATAGTATTATTTTATAACGTGGGACGTCATATAGTATTATTTTATAACTATTAACGTTCTACCAGATAATGTTATAAGCTATAACGTTATGTGGTATTACGATATTACGTATAACATTATATAGTGATACCTAATAACATATAACGTTATATAGTGTCACCTAGTAACGTATAACGCTATATAGTGTTACGTTATAACGTTATATTGTATTATGTTATATCCTATAACGTTGTACGGTATCATTTTATAACGTATTACGTTCTATACTGTCACCTAATAACGTATAACGTTATATAGTATTATTTTATAGGGTATAACGTTATATAGCATTATTATATATCGTATTACGTTATATAGTGTTACGTTATAACGATATATAGCATTACGCTATAACGTAAAACGTTGTACGGTATTATTTTATAACGTATAACGTTCTATAGCATTATTTTATAACGTATAACGTTATGTAGTGTTACGTCATAACGTATGACATTATATAGTGTCATCTAATAACGTATAACGCTATATAGTATTATTTTATAACGTATAACGTTATGTAGTTTTACGTTATGACGTATAACGTTATATAGTGTCACCTAATAATGTATAACGCTATATACTGTTACGATATAACGTTATATTGTCTTATGTTATAGCCTATGACGTTGTACGGTATTATTTTATAACGTATAACGTTATATAGTATTATTTTATAACGTATTACGTTATATAGTGTTACGTTATAACGATATATAGCATTACGCTATAACGTAAAACGTTATACGGTATTATTTTATAACGTATAACGTTACGTGGCATTATTTTATAACGTATAACGTTATACAGCATTATGTTGTAACGTATAACGTTATATATTGTTGAGTCATAACATTATATAGTTTTCCGTTATAACGTATAACGTTATATTGTATTATTTTATAACGTAGAAAGTCATATTGTTCTATTTTATAACGTAGAACGTTATATTGCTATATTTGGTATCGTATAACGTTATATAGCATTATTTCATGACGTATAACGTTATATATAGTGTTACGTTATAACGTGTAACGTTATATAGTATTATTTTATGACGTGGAACGTTATATAGTATTATTTTATATCGTTTAACGTTCTACCAGATAATGTTATAACGTATAACGTTATATAGTGTTACGTTATAACGTTATATAGTATTACGTTATAACGTATACCGTTATACGGTCTTATTTTATAACGTATAACGTTATATAGTGTCACCTATTAACGTATAACGCTATATAGTATTACTTTATATCGCATAACGTTATGTAGTATTATTTCATAACTTATAACGTTATATAGCATTATGTTTTAACGTATAACGTTATTTATTGTTGAGTCATAACATTATATAGTATTCCGTTATAACGTATAACGTTATATTGTATTATTTTATAACGTTGAAAGCCATATTGTTCTATTTTATAACGTATAACGTTGTATTGCTATATTTGGTAACGTATAACGTGATATAGCATTATTTTATGACGTTTAACGTTATATAGTGTTACGTTACAACGTATAACGTTATATAGTGTTACCTAATAACGTATAACGTTATATAGTGTTACCTAATAACGTATAACGTTATATAGTGTTACGTTATAATGTTATATAGTATTACGTTATAACGTATAACGTTATACGGTATTATTTTATAACGTATAACGTTACGTAGTGTTACGTTACCACGTATAACGTTACATAGTGTCACCTATACCGTATAACGCTATATAGTGTTACTTTATAACGCTATATTGTATTATGTTATATCCTATAACGTTGTACGGTATCATTTTATAACGTATAACGTTATACAGTGTCACCTAATAACTTATAACGTTATATATTATTCTTTTATAACGTATAATGTTATATAGCACTATTTTATATCGTATAACGTTATACAGCATTATGTTGCAACGTATAACGTTATATAGTGTCACCTAATAACGTATAACGTTATATAGTATTACTTTATAGCGTGTAACGCTATATAGTATAATTTTATAAGGTATAAAGTTATAAGGTATTATTTCATAACGTATAAAGTTATATATTATTATTTTATAATGTATAACGTTGTATAGCATTACTTTATAACGTACAACGTTCTATACTGTCACCTAATAACGTATAAAGTTATATAGTATTATTTTTTAGCGTATAACGTTATATGGCATTATTTTATAACGTATAACGTTATATAGTATTATTTTATAACGTGGAACGTTATATAGTATTATTTTATAACGTACAACGTTATATAGTATTATTTTATAACGTATGACGTTATATAGTATTATTTGGTAACGTGTAACGTTATTTAGTGTTAAGTCATAACGTGATATAGTATTCCGTTATAACTTATAACGTTATATAGTGTTACGTTATAACGTTATATAGTTTTACGATATAACGTATAACGTTATATAGTGTTACGTTATAACGTTATATGGTATTACGCTATAACGTATAACGTTGTACGGTATTATTTTATAACGTATAACGTTATACGGTATTATTTTATAACGTACAACGTTATATAGTATTATTTTATAACGTACAACGTTATATAGTATTATTTTATAACGTATGACGTTATATAGTATTATTTGGTAACGTGTAACGTTATTTAGTGTTGAGTCATAACGTGATATAGTATTCCGTTATAACGTATAACGTTATATTGTATTATTTTATAACGTAGAAAGTCATCTTGTTCTATTTTATAACGTATAACGTTATACTGCTGTATTTGGTAACGTTTAACGTTATATAGCATTATTTTATGACGTATAATGTTATATAGTGTTACGTTATAACCTGTAACGTTATATAGTATTAGTTTATAACGTATAACGTTATATAGCATTATTTTATAACGTATAACGTTATGTAGTGTTACGTTATAACGTATAACGTTATATAGTGTTACCTAATAACGTGTAACGTTATATAGTATTCTTTTATAACGTATAATGTTATATAGTACTATTTTATATCGTATAACGTAATATATTATTATTTTATAATGTATAACGTTATATAGCATTATTTTATAACGTATAACGTTATGTAGTGTTACGTTATAACGTATAACGTTATGTGGTATTATTTTACAACGTATAACGTTATATAGCATTATTTTATAACGTATAACGTTATGTAGAGTTACGTTATAACGTATGACGTTATATAGTGTCACCTAATAACGTATAACGTTATATAGTATTCTCTTATAACGTATAACGTTATATAGCACTATTTTATATCGCATAACGTAATATATTATTATTTTATAATGTATAACGTTATATAGCATTATTTTATAACGTATAACGTTATGTAGTGTTACGTTATAACGTATAACGTTATATAGTGTCACCTAATAACGTATAACGTTATATAGTATTCTTTTATAACGTATAATGTTATATAGCACTCTTTTATATCGTATAACGTTATACGGTATTATTTTATAACGTATAACGTTATGTGGTATTATTTTATAACGTATAACGTTATATAGCATTATTTTATAACGTATAACGTTATACAGAGTCACCTAATAACGTATAACGTTATATATTATTCTTTTATAACGTATAATGTTATATAGCACTATTTTATATCGTATAACGTTATACGGTATTATTTTATAACGTGGAACGTTATATAGTATTATTTTATAACGTTTAACGTTCTACCAGATAATGTCATAACGTATAACGTTATATAGTATAACTTTATAACGTTATATGGTATTACGTTATAACGTTATATAGTATTACTTTATAACGTATAACGTTGTACGGTATCATTTTATAACGTATTACGTTCTATACTGTCACCTAATAACGTATAACGTTATATAGTATTATTTTATAGCGTATAACATTATATAGCATTATTTTATATCGTATTACGATATATAGTGTTAGGTTATAACGATATATAGCATTACGCTATAACGTAAAACGTTGTACGGTATTATTTTATAACGTATAACGTTCTATAGCATTATTTTATAACGTATAACGTTATGTATTGTTACGTTATAACGTATGACATTATATAGTGTCATCTAATAACGTATAACGCTATATAGCATTATTTTATAACGTATAACGCTATATAGCATTATTTTATAACGTATAACGTTATGTAGTTTTACGTTATGACGTATAACGTTATATAGTGTCACCTAATAATGTATAAGGCTATATAGTGTTACGTTATAAAGTTATATTGTATTATGTTATAACCTATAACGTTGTACGGTATCATTTTATAACGTATTACTTTCTATACTGTCACCTAATAACGTATAACGTTATATAGTATTAGTTTATAACGTATAACGTTATATAGCACTGTTTTATAACGTATAACGTTATATAGTATTATTTTATAACGTTTAACGTTCTACGATATAATGTCATAACGTATAACGTTATATAGTATTACGTTATAACGTTATATGGTATTACGTTATAACATCATATAGTATTACTTTATAACGTATAACGTTGTACGGTAATATTTTATAACGTATAACGTTATACGGTATTATTTTATAACGTATAACGTTATATAATATTATTTTATAACGTATAACGTTATGTAGTGTTACGTTATAACGTATAACGTTGTACGGTATTATTTTATAATGTATAACATTATACGGTATTATTTTATAACGTATAACGTTATATAGTATTATTTTATAACGTATAACGTTATATAGCACTATTTTATAACGTATAATGTTATACGGTATTCTTTTATAACGTATAACGTTATATAGCACTATTTTATAACCTATAACGTTATGTAGTGTAACGTTATAAAGTATAACTTTATATAGTGTCACCTAATAACGTATAACGCTATATAGTGTTACGTTATAACGTTATATAGCATTATTTTGTAACCTATAACGTTATGTAGTGTTACGTTATAACGTATAACTTTATATAGTGTCACCTAATAACGTATCACGCTATATAGTGTTACGTTATAAAGTTATATTGTATTATGTTATAACCTATAACGTTGTACGGTATCATTTTATAACGTATTACGTTCTATACTGTCACCTAATAGCGTATAACGTTATATGGTATTATTTTATAGCGTATAACGTTATATAGCATTATTTTATAACGTATAACGTTATGTAGTGTTACGTTATAACGTATAACGCTATATAGTGTCACCTAATAACGTATAACGCTATATAGTGCTACGTTATAACGTTATATAGCATTACGTTATAACGTATAAAGTTATACGGTAATATTTTATAACGTATAGGGTCATATGTTATTATTTTATAACGTATAACATTATATAGCATTATTTTATAACGTATAACGTTATATAGTATTACCTTACAACGTATAACGGTGTACGGTATTATTTTATAACGTATAACGTTGTACGGTATTATTTTATAACGTACAACCTTATATAGTATTATTTTATAACGTATAACGTTATACTGCTATATTTGGTAACGTTTAACGTTATATAGCATTATTTTATGACGTATAACGTTATAGAGTGTTACGTTATAACGTATAACGTTATGTAGTATTAGTATATAACGTATAACGTTATATAGCACTATTTTATAACGTATAACGTTATATAGTATTATTTTATAACGTATAACGTTATATAGCACTATTTTATAAGGTATAACGTTATGTGGTATTACGTTATTACGTATAACATTATATAGTGATACCTAATAACGTATAACGTTATATAGTGTCACCTAGTAACGTATAACGCTATATGGTGTTACGTTATAACGTTATATTGTATTATCTTATATCCTATAACGTTGTACGCTATCATTTTATAACGTATAACGTTATATAGTGTCACCTAATAACGTATAACGCTATATAGCATTATTTTATAACGTATAACGTTATGTAGTGTTACGTTATGACGTATAACGTTATATAGTGTCACCTAATAATGTATAAGGCTATATAGTGTTACGTTATAAAGTTATATTGTATTATGTTATAACCTATAACGTTGTACGGTATCATTTTATAACGTATTACGTTCTATACTGTCACCTAATAACGTATAACGTTATATAGTATTAGTTTATAAGGTATAACGGTATATAGCACTGTTTTATAACGTATAACGTTATATAGTATTATTTTATAACGTTTAACGTTCTACGATATAATGTCATAACGTATAACGTTATATAGTATTACGTTATAACGTTATGTGGTATTACGTTATAACGTTATATAGTATTACTTTATAACGTATAACGTTGTACGGTAATATTTTATAACGTATAACCTTATATAGTATTATTTTATAACGTATAACGTTATATAGCACTATTTTATAACGTCTAACGTGAAACGGTATTATTTTATAACGTATAACGTTATATAGTATTAGTTTGTAACGTATAACGTTATATAGCACTGTTTTATAACGTATAACGTTATATAGTATTATTTTATAACGTATAACGTTATATAGCACTATTTTATAACGTCTAACGTGAAACGATATTATTTTATAACGTATAACGTTATATAGTATTATTTTATAACGTATAACGTTATATAGCACTATTTTATAACGTCTAACGTGAAACGGTATTATTTTATAACGTATAACGTTATATAGTATTAGTTTATAACGTATAACGTTGTATAGCACTGTTTTATAACGTATAACGTTATATAGTATTATTTTATAACGTATAACGTTATATATTGTCACCTAGTAACGTATTACGTTATATAGTGTTACGTTATAACGTTATATAGCATTACGTTATAACGTATAGCGTTATACGGTATTATTTTATAACGTATAACGTTATATAATATTATTTTATAACGTATAACGTTATGTAGTGTTACGTTATAACGTATAACGGTGTACGGTATTATTTTATAACGTATAACGTTATACGGTATTATTTTATAACGTACAACCTTATATAGTATTATTTTATAACGTATAACGTTATGTAGTGTTACGTTATGACGTATAACGTTATATAGTGTCACCTAATAATGTATAAGGCTATATAGTGTTACGTTATAAAGTTATATTGTATTATGTTATAACCTATAACGTTGTACGGTATCATTTTATAACGTATTACGTTCTATACTGTCACCTAATAACGTATAACGTTATATAGTATTAGTTTATAAGGTATAACGTTATATAGCACTGTTTTATAACGTATAACGTTATATAGTATTATTTTATAACGTTTAACGTTCTACGATATAATGTCATAACGTATAACGTTATATAGTATTACGTTATAACGTTATGTGGTATTACGTTATAACGTTATATAGTATTACTTTATAACGTATAACGTTGTACGGTAATATTTTATAACGTATAACCTTATATAGTATTATTTTATAACGTATAACGTTATATAGCACTATTTTATAACGTCTAACGTGAAACGGTATTATTTTATAACGTATAACGTTATATAGTATTAGTTTGTAACGTATAACGTTATATAGCACTGTTTTATAACGTATAACGTTATATAGTATTATTTTATAACGTATAACGTTATATAGCACTATTTTATAACGTCTAACGTGAAACGGTATTATTTTATAACGTATAACGTTATATAGTATTAGTTTATAACGTATAACGTTATATAGCACTGTTTTATAACGTATAACGTTATATAGTATTATTTTAT
Source organism: Bombus dahlbomii (assembly GCA_037178635.1). NCBI lineage: Eukaryota > Metazoa > Arthropoda > Insecta > Hymenoptera > Apidae > Bombus > Bombus dahlbomii. The sequence continues at coordinate 14,335,643 of CM074107.1, read as the reverse complement.
AACGTATAACGTTATATAGTGTCACCTAGTAACGTATTACGTTATATAGTGTTACGTTATAACGTTATATAGCATTACGTTATAACGTATAACGTTATACGATATTATTTTATAACGTATAACGTTATATTATTATTTTATAACGTGGAACGTTATATAGTATTATTTTATAACGTTTAACGTTCTACCAGATAATGTCATAACGTATAACGTTATATAGTATTACGTTATAACGTTATATGGTATTACGTTATAACGTTATGTAGTGTTACGTTATAACGTATAACGTTGTACGGTATTATTTTATAATGTATAACATTATACGGTATTATTTTATAACGTATAACGTTATATAGTATTATTTTATAACGTATAACGTTATATAGCACTATTTTATAACGTCTAACGTGAAACGGTATTATTTTATAACGTATAACGTTATATAGTATTAGTTTATAACGTATAACGTTATATAGCACTGTTTTATAACGTATAACGTTATATAGTATTATTTTATAACGTATAACGTTATATATTGTCACCTAGTAACGTATTACGTTATATAGTGTTACGTTATAACGTTATATAGCATTACGTTATAACGTATAGCGTTATACGGTATTATTTTATAACGTATAACGTTATATAATATTATTTTATAACGTATAACGTTATGTAGTGTTACGTTATAACGTATAACGGTGTACGGTATTATTTTATAACGTATAACGTTATACGGTATTATTTTATAACGTACAACCTTATATAGTATTATTTTATAACGTATAACGTTATGTAGTGTTACGTTATAACGTATAACGGTGTACGGTATTATTTTATAACGTATAACGTTATACGGTATTATTTTATAACGTATAACGTTATATAGTATTATTTTATAACGTATAACGTTATATAGCACTATTTTATAACGTCTAACGTGAAACGGTATTATTTTATAACGTATAACGTTATATAGTATTAGTTTATAACGTATAACGTTATATAGCACTGTCTTATAACGTATAACGTTATATAGTATTATTTTATAACGTATAACGTTATATATTGTCACCTAGTAACGTATTACGTTATATAGTGTTACGTTATAACGTTATATAGCATTACGTTATAACGTATAACGTTATACCGTATTATTTTATAACGTATAACGTTATATAATATTATTTTATAACGTATAACGTTATGTAGTGTTACGTTATAACGTATAACGGTGTACGGTATTATTTTATAACGTATAACGTTATACGGTATTATTTTATAACGTACAACCTTATGTAGTATTATTTTATAACGTATAACGTTATGTAGTGTTACGTTATAACGTATAACGGTGTACGGTATTATTTTATAACGTATAACGTTATACGGTATTATTTTATAACGTATAACGTTATATAGTATTATTTTATAACGTATAACGTTATATAGCACTATTTTATAACGTCTAACGTGAAACGGTATTATTTTATAACGTATAACGTTATATAGTATTAGTTTATAACGTATAACGTTATATAGCACTGTTTTATAACGTATAACGTTATATAGTATTATTTTATAACGTATAACGTTATATATTGTCACCTAGTAACGTATTACGTTATATAGTGTTACGTTATAACGTTATATAGCATTACGTTATAACGTATAGCGTTATACGGTATTATTTTATAACGTATAACGTTATATAATATTATTTTATAACGTATAACGTTATGTAGTGTTACGTTATAACGTATAACGGTGTACGGTATTATTTTATAACGTATAACGTTATACGGTATTATTTTATAACGTACAACCTTATATAGTATTATTTTATAACGTATAACGTTATGTAGTGTTACGTTATAACGTATAACGGTGTACGGTATTATTTTATAACGTATAACGTTATACGGTATTATTTTATAACGTATAACGTTATATAGTATTATTTTATAACGTATAACGTTATATAGCACTATTTTATAACGTCTAACGTGAAACGGTATTATTTTATAACGTATAACGTTATATAGTATTAGTTTATAACGTATAACGTTATATAGCACTGTTTTATAACGTATAACGTTATATAGTATTATTTTATAACGTATAACGTTATATATTGTCACCTAGTAACGTATTACGTTATATAGTGTTACGTTATAACGTTATATAGCATTACGTTATAACGTATAGCGTTATACGGTATTATTTTATAACGTATAACGTTATATAATATTATTTTATAACGTATAACGTTATGTAGTGTTACGTTATGACGTATAACGTTATATAGTGTCACCTAATAATGTATAAGGCTATATAGTGTTACGTTATAAAGTTATATTGTATTATGTTATAACCTATAACGTTGTACGGTATCATTTTATAACGTATTACGTTCTATACTGTCACCTAATAACGTATAACGTTATATAGTATTATTTTATAACGTTTAACGTTCTACGATATAATGTCATAACGTATAACGTTATATAGTATTACGTTATAACGTTATGTGGTATTACGTTATAACGTTATATAGTATTACTTTATAACGTATAACGTTGTACGGTAATATTTTATAACGTATAACCTTATATAGTATTATTTTATAACGTATAACGTTATATAGCACTATTCTATAACGTCTAACGTGAAACGGTATTATTTTATAACGTATAACGTTATATAGTATTAGTTTGTAACGTATAACGTTATATAGCACTGTTTTATAACGTATAACGTTATATAGTATTATTTTATAACGTATAACGTTATATAGCACTATTTTATAACGTCTAACGTGAAACGGTATTATTTTATAACGTATAACGTTATATAGTATCAGTTTATAACGTATAACGTTATATAGCACTGTTTTATAACGTATAACGTTATATAGTATTATTTTATAACGTATAACGTTATATAGTGTCACCTAGTAACGTATTACGTTATATAGTGTTACGTTATAACGTTATATAGCATTACGTTATAACGTATAACGTTATACGATATTATTTTATAACGTATAACGTTATATTATTATTTTATAACGTGGAACGTTATATAGTATTATTTTATAACGTTTAACGTTCTACCAGATAATGTCATAACGTATAACGTTATATAGTATTACGTTATAACGTTATATGGTATTACGTTATAACGTTATGTAGTGTTACGTTATAACGTATAACGTTGTACGGTATTATTTTATAATGTATAACATTATACGGTATTATTTTATAACGTATAACGTTATATAGTATTATTTTATAACGTATAACGTTATATAGCACTATTTTATAACGTCTAACGTGAAACGGTATTATTTTATAACGTATAACGTTATATAGTATTAGTTTATAACGTATAACGTTATATAGCACTGTTTTATAACGTATAACGTTGTATAGTATTATTTTATAACGTATAACGTTATATATTGTCACCTAGTAACGTATTACGTTATATAGTGTTACGTTATAACGTTATATAGCATTACGTTATAACGTATAGCGTTATACGGTATTATTTTATAACGTATAACGTTATATAATATTATTTTATAACGTATAACGTTATGTAGTGTTACGTTATAACGTATAACGGTGTACGGTATTATTTTATAACGTATAACGTTATACGGTATTATTTTATAACGTACAACCTTATATAGTATTATTTTATAACGTATAACGTTATGTAGTGTTACGTTATAACGTATAACGGTGTACGGTATTATTTTATAACGTATAACGTTATACGGTATTATTTTATAACGTATAACGTTATATAGTATTATTTTATAACGTATAACGTTATATAGCACTATTTTATAACGTCTAACGTGAAACGGTATTATTTTATAACGTATAACGTTATATAGTATTAGTTTATAACGTATAACGTTATATAGCACTGTCTTATAACGTATAACGTTATATAGTATTATTTTATAACGTATAACGTTATATATTGTCACCTAGTAACGTATTACGTTATATAGTGTTACGTTATAACGTTATATAGCATTACGTTATAACGTATAACGTTATACGGTATTATTTTATAACGTATAACGTTATATAATATTATTTTATAACGTATAACGTTATGTAGTGTTACGTTATAACGTATAACGGTGTACGGTATTATTTTATAACGTATAACGTTATACGGTATTATTTTATAACGTACAACCTTATGTAGTATTATTTTATAACGTATAACGTTATGTAGTGTTACGTTATAACGTATAACGGTGTACGGTATTATTTTATAACGTATAACGTTATACGGTATTATTTTATAACGTATAACGTTATATAGTATTATTTTATAACGTATAACGTTATATAGCACTATTTTATAACGTCTAACGTGAAACGGTATTATTTTATAACGTATAACGTTATATAGTATTAGTTTATAACGTATAACGTTATATAGCACTGTTTTATAACGTATAACGTTATATAGTATTATTTTATAACGTATAACGTTATATATTGTCACCTAGTAACGTATTACGTTATATAGTGTTACGTTATAACGTTATATAGCATTACGTTATAACGTATTACGTTATACGGTATTATTTTATAACGTATAACGTTATATAATATTATTTTATAACGTATAACGTTATGTAGTGTTACGTTATAACGTATAACGGTGTACGGTATTATTTTATAACGTATAACGTTATACGGTATTATTTTATAACGTACAACCTTATATAGTATTATTTTATAACGTATAACGTTATGTAGTTTTACGTTATAACGTATAACGGTGTACGGTATTATTTTATAACGTATAACGTTATACGGTATTATTTTATAACGTATAACGTTATATAATATTATTTTATAACGTATAACGTTATGTAGTGTTACGTTATAACGTATAACGTGAAACGGTATTATTTTATAACGTATAACGTTATATAGTATTAGTTTATAACGTATAACGTTATATAGCACTGTTTTATAACGTATAACGTTATATAGTATTATTTTATAACGTATAACGTTATATAGTGTCACCTAGTAACGTATTACGTTATATAGTGTTACGTTATAACGTTATATAGCATACGTTATAACGTATAACGTTATACGGTATTATTTTATAACGTATAACGTTATATTATTATTTTATAACGTGGAACGTTATATAGTATTATTTTATAACATTTAACGTTCTACCAGATAATGTCATAACGTATAACGTTATATAGTATTACGTTATAACGTTATATGGTATTACGTTATAACGTTATATAGTATTTCTTCATAACGTATAACGTTGTACGGTAATATTTTATAACGTATAACGTTATACGGTATTATTTTATAACGTATAACGTTATATAATATTATTTTATAACGTATAACGTTATGTAGTGTTACGTTATAACGTATAACGGTGTACGGTATTATTTTATAACGTATAACGTTATACGGTATTATTTTATAACGTATAACGTTATACGGTATTATTTTATAACGTATAACGGTATATAATATTATTTTATAACGTATAACGTTATGTAGTGTTACGTTATAACGTATAACGTGAAACGGTATTATTTTATAACGTATAACGTTATATAGTATTAGTTTATAACGTATAACGTTATATAGCACTGTTTTATAACGTATAACGTTATATAGTATTATTTTATAACGTATAACGTTATATAGTGTCACCTAGTAACGTATTACGTTATATAGTGTTACGTTATAACGTTATATAGCATTACGTTATAACGTATAACGTTATACGGTATTATTTTATAACGTATAACGTTATATTATTATTTTATAACGTGGAACGTTATATAGTATTATTTTATAACATTTAACGTTCTACCAGATAATGTCATAACGTATAACGTTATATAGTATTACGTTATAACGTTATATGGTATTACGTTATAACGTTATATAGTATTACTTCATAACGTATAACGTTGTACGGTAATATTTTATAACGTATAACGTTATACGGTATTATTTTATAACGTATAACGTTATATAATATTATTTTATAACGTATAACGTTATGTAGTGTTACGTTATAACGTATAACGTGAAACGGTATTATTTTATAACGTATAACGTTATATAGTATTAGTTTATAACGTATATCGTTATATAGCACTGTTTTATAACGTATAACGTTATATAGTATTATTTTATAACGTATAACGTTATATAGTGTCACCTAGTAACGTATTACGTTATATAGTGTTACGTTATAACGTTATATAGCATTACGTTATAACGTATAACGTTATACGGTATTATTTTATAACGTATAACGTTATATTATTATTTTATAACGTATAACGTTATACGGTATTATTTTATAACGTATAACGTTATATAATATTATTTTATAACGTATAACGTTATGTAGTGTTACGTTATAACGTATAACGTTGTACGGTATTATTTTATAATGTATAACGTTATACGGGATTATTTTATAACGTATAACGTTATATAGTATTATTTTATAACGTATAACGTTATATAGCACTATTTTATAACGTATAACGTGAAACGGTATTATTTTATAACGTATAACGTTATATAGTATTAGTTTATAACGTATAACGTTATATAGCACTGTATTATAACGTATAACGTTATATAGTATTATTTTATAACGTTTAACGTTATATAGTGTCACCTAGTAACGTATAACGCTATATAGTGTTACGTTATTACGTTATATTGTATTATGTTATATCATATAACGTTGTACGGTATCATTGTATAACGTATAAAGTTATATAGTGTCACCTAATAACGTATAACGTTATATAGTATTCTTTTATAACGTATAACGTTATATAGCACTATTTTATAACGTATAACGTTATACGGTATTATTTTATAACGTATAACGTTATGTGGTATTATTTTATAACGTATAGCGTTATATAGCATTATGTTGTAACGTATAACGTTATATAGTATTCTTTTATAACGTATAACGTTATATAGCACTATTTTATAACGTATAACGTTATACGGTATTCTTTTATAACGTATAACGTTATATAGCACTATTTTATAACCTATAACGTTATGTAGTGTAACGTTATAAAGTATAACTTTATATAGTGTCACCTAATAACGTATAACGCTATATAGTGTTACGTTATAACGTTATATAGCATTATTTTGTAACCTATAACGTTATGTAGTGTTACGTTATAACGTATAACTTTATATAGTGTCACCTAATAACGTATCACGCTATATAGTGTTACGTTATAAAGTTATATTGTATTATGTTATAACCTATAACGTTGTACGGTATCATTTTATAACGTATTACGGTCTATACTGTCACCTAATAACGTATAACGTTATATAGTATCATTTTTTAGCGTATAACGTTATATAGCATTACTTTATAACGTATAACGATCTATACTGTCACCTAATAGCGTATAACGTTATATGGTATAATTTTATAGCGTATAACGTTATATAGCATTATTTTATAACGTATAACGTTATGTAGTGTTACGTTATAACGTATAACGTTATATAGTGTCACCTAATAACGTATAACGCTATATAGTGCTACGTTATAACGTTATATAGCATTACGTTATAACGTATAACGTTATACGGTAATATTTTATAACGTATAGGGTCATATGTTATTATTTTATAACGTATAACATTATATAGCATTATTTTATAACGTATAACGTTATATAGTATTACCTTACAACGTATAACGGTGTACGGTATTATTTTATAACGTATAACGTTATACGGTATTATTTTATAACGTACAACCTTATATAGTATTATTTTATAACGTATAACGTTATACGGTATTATTTTATAACGTACAACCTTATATAGTATTATTTTATAACGTATAACGTTATGCTGCTATATTTGGTAACGTTTAACGTTATATAGCATTATTTTATGACGTATAACGTTATAGAGTGTTACGTTATAACGTATAACGTTATATAGTATTAGTATATAACATATAACGTTATATAGCACTATTTTATAACGTATAACGTTATATAGTATTATTTTATAACGTATAACGTTATACGGTATTATTTTATAACGTACAACCTTATATAGAATTATTTTATAACGTATAACGTTATACTGCTATATTTGGTAACGTTTAACGTTATATAGCATTATTTTATGACGTATAACGTTATAGAGTGTCACGTTATAACGTATAACGTTATATAGTATTAGTTTATATCGTATAACGTTATATAGCACTGTTTTATAACGTATAACGTTATATAGTATTATTTTATAACGTGTAACGTTATATATTGTCACCTAGTAATGTATTACGTTATATAGTGTTACGTTATAACGTTATATAGCATTACGTTATAACGTATAACGTTATACGGTATTATTTTATAACGTATAACGTTATATAATATTATTTTATAACGTATAACGTTATGTAGTGTTACGTTATAACGTATAACGGTGTACGGTATTATTTTATAACGTATAACGTTATACGGTATTATTTTATAACGTACAACCTTATATAGTATTATTTTATAACGTATAACGTTATGTAGTGTTACGTTATAACGTATAACGGTGTACGGTATTATTTTATAACGTATAACGTTATACGGTATTACTTTATAACGTATAACGTTATATAATATTATTTTATAACGTATAACGTTATGTAGTGTTACGTTATAACGTATAACGTGAAACGGTATTATTTTATAACGTATAACGTTATATAGTATTAGTTTATAACGTATAACGTTATATAGCACTGTTTTATAACGTATAACGTTATATAGTATTATTTTATAACGTATAACGTTATATAGTGTCACCTAGTAACGTATTACGTTATATAGTGTTACGTTATAACGTTATATAGCATTACGTTATAACGTATAACGTTATACGGTATTATTTTATAACGTATTACGTTATATTATTATTTTATAACGTGGAACGTTATATAGTATTATTTTATAACTTTTAACGTTCTACTAGATAATGTCATAACGTATAACGTTATATAGTATTACGTTATAACGTTATATGGTATTACGTTATAACGTTATAAAGTATTACTTTATAACGTATAACGTTGTACGGTAATATTTTATAACGTATAACGTTATACGGTATTATTTTATAACGTATAACGTTATATAATATTATTTTATAACGTATAACGTTATGTAGTGTTACGTTATAACGTATAACGTTGTACGGTATTATTTTATAATGTATAACGTTATACGGGATTATTTTATAACGTATAACGTTATATAGTATTATTTTATAACGTATAACGTTATATAGCACTATTTTATAACGTACAACGTGAAACGGTATTATTTTATAACGTATAACGTTATATAGTATTAGTTTATAACGTATAACGTTATATAGAACTGTATTATAACGTATAACGTTATATAGTATTATTTTATAACGTATAACGTTATATAGTGTCACCTAGTAACGTATAACGCTATATAGTGTTACGTTATTACGTTATATTGTATTATGTTATATCATATAACGTTGTACGGTATCATTTTATAACGTATAACGTTATATAGTGTCACCTAATAACGTATAACGTTATATAGTATTCTTTTATAACGTATAACGTTATATAGCACTATTTTATAACGTATAACGTTATACGGTATTATTTTATAACGTATAACGTTATGTGGTATTATTTTATAACGTATAGCGTTATATAGCATTATGTTGTAACGTATAACGTTATATAGTATTCTTTTATAACGTATAACGTTATATAGCACTATTTTATAACGTATAACGTTATACGGTATTCTTTTATATCGTATAACGTTATATAGCACTATTTTATAACCTATAACGTTATGTAGTGTAACGTTATAAAGTATAACTTTATATAGTGTCACCTAATAACGTATAACGCTATATAGTGTTACGTTATAACGTTATATAGCATTATTTTGTAACCTATAACGTTATGTAGTGTTACGTTATAACGTATAACTTTATATAGTGTCACCTAATAACGTATCACGCTATATAGTGTTACGTTATAAAGTTATATTGTATTATGTTATAACCTATAACGTTGTACGGTATCATTTTATAACGTATTACGTTCTATACTGTCACCTAATAACGTATAACGTTATATAGTATTATTTTATAGCGTATAACGTTATATAGCATTACTTTATAACGTATAACGATCTATACTGTCACCTAATAGCGTATAACGTTATATGGTATTATTTTATAGCGTATAACGTTATATAGCATTATTTTATAACGTATAACGTTATGTAGCACTATTTTATAACGTCTAACGTGAAACGGTATTATTTTATAACGTATAGCGTTATATAGTATTAGTTTATAACGTATAACGTTATATAGTATTATTTTATAACGTTTAACGTTCTACCAGATAATGTCATAACGTATAACGTTATATAGTATTACGTTATAACGTTATATGGTATTACGTTATAACGTTATATAGTATTACTTTATAACGTATAACGTTGTACGGTAATATTTTATAACGTATAACGTTATACGGTATTATTTTATAACGTATAACGTTATATAATATTATTTTATAACGTATAACGTTATGAAGTGTTACGTTATAACGTATAACGGTGTACGGTATTATTTTATAACGTATAACGTTATACGGTATTATTTTATAACGTACAACCTTATATAGTATTATTTTATAACGTATTACGTTATGTAGTGTTACGTTATAACGTATAACGGTGTACGGTATTATTTTATAACGTATAACGTTATACGGAATTATTTTATAACGTATAACGTTATATAATATTATTTTATAAGGTATAACGTTATGTAGTGTTACGTTATAACGTATAACGGTGTACGGTATTATTTTATAACGTATAACGTTATACGGTATTATTTTATAACGTATAACGTTATACGGTATTATTTTATAACGTATAACGGTATATAATATTATTTTATAACGTATAACGTTATGTAGTGTTACGTTATAACGTATAACGTGAAACGGTATTATTTTATAACGTATAACGTTATATAGTATTAGTTTATAACGTATAACGTTATATAGCACTGTTTTATAACGTATAACGTTATATAGTATTATTTTATAACGTATAACGTTATATAGTGTCACCTAGTAACGTATTACGTTATATAGTGTTACGTTATAACGTTATATAGCATTACGTTATAACGTATAACGTTATACGGTATTATTTTATAACGTATAACGTTATATTATTATTTTATAACGTGGAACGTTATATAGTATTATTTTATAACATTTAACGTTCTACCAGATAATGTCATAACGTATAACGTTATATAGTATTACGTTATAACGTTATATGGTATTACGTTATAACGTTATATAGTATTACTTCATAACGTATAACGTTGTACGGTAATATTTTATAACGTATAACGTTATACGGTATTATTTTATAACGTATAACGTTATATAATATTATTTTATAACGTATAACGTTATGTAGTGTTACGTTATAACGTATAACGTGAAACGGTATTATTTTATAACGTATAACGTTATATAGTATTAGTTTATAACGTATATCGTTATATAGCACTGTTTTATAACGTATAACGTTATATAGTATTATTTTATAACGTATAACGTTATATAGTGTCACCTAGTAACGTATTACGTTATATAGTGTTACGTTATAACGTTATATAGCATTACGTTATAACGTATAACGTTATACGGTATTATTTTATAACGTATAACGTTATATTATTATTTTATAACGTATAACGTTATACGGTATTATTTTATAACGTATAACGTTATATAATATTATTTTATAACGTGTAACGTTATGTAGTGTTACGTTATAACGTATAACGTTGTACGGTATTATTTTATAATGTATAACGTTATACGGGATTATTTTATAACGTATAACGTTATATAGTATTATTTTATAACGTATAACGTTATATAGCACTATTTTATAACGTATAACGTGAAACGGTATTATTTTATAACGTATAACGTTATATAGTATTAGTTTATAACGTATAACGTTATATAGCACTGTATTATAACGTATAACGATATATAGTATTATTTTATAACGTTTAACGTTATATAGTGTCACCTAGTAACGTATAACGCTATATAGTGTTACGTTATTACGTTATATTGTATTATGTTATATCATATAACGTTGTACGGTATCATTGTATAACGTATAAAGTTATATAGTGTCACCTAATAACGTATAACGTTATATAGTATTCTTTTATAACGTATAACGTTATATAGCACTATTTTATAACGTATAACGTTATACGGTATTATTTTATAACGTATAACGTTATGTGGTATTATTTTATAACGTATAGCGTTATATAGCATTATGTTGTAACGTATAACGTTATATAGTATTCTTTTATAACGTATAACGTTATATAGCACTATTTTATAACGTATAACGTTATACGGTATTCTTTTATAACGTATAACGTTATATAGCACTATTTTATAACCTATAACGTTATGTAGTGTAACGTTATAAAGTATAACTTTATATAGTGTCACCTAATAACGTATAACGCTATATAGTGTTACGTTATAACGTTATATAGCATTATTTTGTAACCTATAACGTTATGTAGTGTTACGTTATAACGTATAACTTTATATAGTGTCACCTAATAACGTATCACGCTATATAGTGTTACGTTATAAAGTTATATTGTATTATGTTATAACCTATAACGTTGTACGGTATCATTTTATAACGTATTACGGTCTATACTGTCACCTAATAACGTATAACGTTATATAGTATCATTTTTTAGCGTATAACGTTATATAGCATTACTTTATAACGTATAACGATCTATACTGTCACCTAATAGCGTATAACGTTATATGGTATAATTTTATAGCGTATAACGTTATATAGCATTATTTTATAACGTATAACGTTATGTAGTGTTACGTTATAACGTATAACGTTATATAGTGTCACCTAATAACGTATAACGCTATATAGTGCTACGTTATAACGTTATATAGCATTACGTTATAACGTATAACGTTATACGGTAATATTTTATAACGTATAGGGTCATATGTTATTATTTTATAACGTATAACATTATATAGCATTATTTTATAACGTATAACGTTATATAGTATTACCTTACAACGTATAACGGTGTACGGTATTATTTTATAACGTATAACGTTATACGGTATTATTTTATAACGTACAACCTTATATAGTATTATTTTATAACGTATAACGTTATACGGTATTATTTTATAACGTACAACCTTATATAGTATTATTTTATAACGTATAACGTTATGCTGCTATATTTGGTAACGTTTAACGTTATATAGCATTATTTTATGACGTATAACGTTATAGAGTGTTACGTTATAACGTATAACGTTATATAGTATTAGTATATAACATATAACGTTATATAGCACTATTTTATAACGTATAACGTTATATAGTATTATTTTATAACGTATAACGTTATACGGTATTATTTTATAACGTACAACCTTATATAGAATTATTTTATAACGTATAACGTTATACTGCTATATTTGGTAACGTTTAACGTTATATAGCATTATTTTATGACGTATAACGTTATAGAGTGTCACGTTATAACGTATAACGTTATATAGTATTAGTTTATATCGTATAACGTTATATAGCACTGTTTTATAACGTATAACGTTATATAGTATTATTTTATAACGTGTAACGTTATATATTGTCACCTAGTAATGTATTACGTTATATAGTGTTACGTTATAACGTTATATAGCATTACGTTATAACGTATAACGTTATACGGTATTATTTTATAACGTATAACGTTATATAATATTATTTTATAACGTATAACGTTATGTAGTGTTACGTTATAACGTATAACGGTGTACGGTATTATTTTATAACGTATAACGTTATACGGTATTATTTTATAACGTACAACCTTATATAGTATTATTTTATAACGTATAACGTTATGTAGTGTTACGTTATAACGTATAACGGTGTACGGTATTATTTTATAACGTATAACGTTATACGGTATTACTTTATAACGTATAACGTTATATAATATTATTTTATAACGTATAACGTTATGTAGTGTTACGTTATAACGTATAACGTGAAACGGTATTATTTTATAACGTATAACGTTATATAGTATTAGTTTATAACGTATAACGTTATATAGCACTGTTTTATAACGTATAACGTTATATAGTATTATTTTATAACGTATAACGTTATATAGTGTCACCTAGTAACGTATTACGTTATATAGTGTTACGTTATAACGTTATATAGCATTACGTTATAACGTATAACGTTATACGGTATTATTTTATAACGTATTACGTTATATTATTATTTTATAACGTGGAACGTTATATAGTATTATTTTATAACTTTTAACGTTCTACTAGATAATGTCATAACGTATAACGTTATATAGTATTACGTTATAACGTTATATGGTATTACGTTATAACGTTATAAAGTATTACTTTATAACGTATAACGTTGTACGGTAATATTTTATAACGTATAACGTTATACGGTATTATTTTATAACGTATAACGTTATATAATATTATTTTATAACGTATAACGTTATGTAGTGTTACGTTATAACGTATAACGTTGTACGGTATTATTTTATAATGTATAACGTTATACGGGATTATTTTATAACGTATAACGTTATATAGTATTATTTTATAACGTATAACGTTATATAGCACTATTTTATAACGTACAACGTGAAACGGTATTATTTTATAACGTATAACGTTATATAGTATTAGTTTATAACGTATAACGTTATATAGAACTGTATTATAACGTATAACGTTATATAGTATTATTTTATAACGTATAACGTTATATAGTGTCACCTAGTAACGTATAACGCTATATAGTGTTACGTTATTACGTTATATTGTATTATGTTATATCATATAACGTTGTACGGTATCATTTTATAACGTATAACGTTATATAGTGTCACCTAATAACGTATAACGTTATATAGTATTCTTTTATAACGTATAACGTTATATAGCACTATTTTATAACGTATAACGTTATACGGTATTATTTTATAACGTATAACGTTATGTGGTATTATTTTATAACGTATAGCGTTATATAGCATTATGTTGTAACGTATAACGTTATATAGTATTCTTTTATAACGTATAACGTTATATAGCACTATTTTATAACGTATAACGTTATACGGTATTCTTTTATATCGTATAACGTTATATAGCACTATTTTATAACCTATAACGTTATGTAGTGTAACGTTATAAAGTATAACTTTATATAGTGTCACCTAATAACGTATAACGCTATATAGTGTTACGTTATAACGTTATATAGCATTATTTTGTAACCTATAACGTTATGTAGTGTTACGTTATAACGTATAACTTTATATAGTGTCACCTAATAACGTATCACGCTATATAGTGTTACGTTATAAAGTTATATTGTATTATGTTATAACCTATAACGTTGTACGGTATCATTTTATAACGTATTACGTTCTATACTGTCACCTAATAACGTATAACGTTATATAGTATTATTTTATAGCGTATAACGTTATATAGCATTACTTTATAACGTATAACGATCTATACTGTCACCTAATAGCGTATAACGTTATATGGTATTATTTTATAGCGTATAACGTTATATAGCATTATTTTATAACGTATAACGTTATGTAGCACTATTTTATAACGTCTAACGTGAAACGGTATTATTTTATAACGTATAGCGTTATATAGTATTAGTTTATAACGTATAACGTTATATAGTATTATTTTATAACGTTTAACGTTCTACCAGATAATGTCATAACGTATAACGTTATATAGTATTACGTTATAACGTTATATGGTATTACGTTATAACGTTATATAGTATTACTTTATAACGTATAACGTTGTACGGTAATATTTTATAACGTATAACGTTATACGGTATTATTTTATAACGTATAACGTTATATAATATTATTTTATAACGTATAACGTTATGAAGTGTTACGTTATAACGTATAACGGTGTACGGTATTATTTTATAACGTATAACGTTATACGGTATTATTTTATAACGTACAACCTTATATAGTATTATTTTATAACGTATTACGTTATGTAGTGTTACGTTATAACGTATAACGGTGTACGGTATTATTTTATAACGTATAACGTTATACGGAATTATTTTATAACGTATAACGTTATATAATATTATTTTATAAGGTATAACGTTATGTAGTGTTACGTTATAACGTATAACGTTGTACGGTATTATTTTATAATGTATAACGTTATACGGTATTATTTTATAACGTATAACGTTATATAGTGTTATTTTATAACTTATAACGTTATATAGCACTATTTTATAACGTATAACGTGAAACGGTATTATTTTATAACGTATAACGTTATATAGTATTATTTTATAACGTATAACGTTATATAGCACTGTATTATAACGTATAACGTTATATAGTATTATTTTATAACGTATAACGTTATATAGTGTCACCTAGTAACGTATAACGCTATATAGTGTTACGTTATTACGTTATATTGTATTATGTTATATCATATAACGTTGTACGGTATCATTTTATAACGTATAACGTTATATAGTGTCACCTAATAACGTATAACGTTATATAGCACTATTTTATAACGTATAACGTTATACGGTATTATTTTATAACGTATAACGTTATGTGGTATTATTTTATAACGTATAGCGATATATAGCATTATGTTGTAACGTATAACGTTATATAGTATTCTTTTATAGCGTATAACGTTATATAGCACTATTTTATAAAGTATAACGTTATACGGTATTCTTTTATAACGCATAACATTATATAGCATTATTTTACAACGTATAACGTTATATAGTATTACGTTATAACGTATAACGGTGTACGGTATTATTTTATAACGTATAACGTTATACGGTATTATTATATAACGTACAACTTTATATAGTATTATTTTATAACGTATAACGTTATACTGCTATATTTGGAAACGTTTAGCGTTATATAGCATTATTTTATGACGTATAACGTTATAGAGTGTTACGTTATAACGTATAACGTTATATAGTATTAGTATATAACGTATAACGTTATATAGCACTATTTTATAACGTATAACGTTATATAGTATTATTTTATAACGTATAACGTTATATAGCACTATTTTATAAGGTATAACGTTATGTGGTATTATGTTATTACGTATAACATTATATAGTGATACCTAATAACGTATAACGTTATATAGTGTCACCTAGTAACGTATAACTCTATATAGTGTCACCTAGTAACGTATAACGCTATATAGTGTTACGTTATAACGTTATATTGTATTATCTTATATCCTATAACGTTGTACGCTATCATTTTATAACGTATAACGTTATGTAGTGTCACCTAATAACGTATAACGCTATATAGCATTATTTTATAACGTATAACGTTATGTAGTGTTACGTTATGACGTATAACGTTATATAGTGTCACCTAATAATGTATAAGGCTATATAGTGTTACGTTATAAAGTTATATTGTATTATGTTATAACCTATAACGTTGTACGGTATCATTTTATAACGTATTACGTTCTATACTGTCACCTAATAACGTATAACGTTATATAGTATTAGTTTATAACGTATAACGTTATATAGCACTGTTTTATAACGTATAACGTTATATAGTATTATTTTATAACGTTTAACGTTCTACGATATAATGTCATAACGTATAACGTTATATAGTATTACGTTATAACGTTATATGGTATTACGTTATAACGTTATATAGTATTACTTTATAACGTATAACGTTGTGCGGTAATATTTTATAACGTATAACGTTATACGGTATTATTTTATAACGTATAACGTTATATAATATTATTTTATAACGTATAACGTTATGAAGTGTTACGTTATAACGTATAACGGTGTACGGTATTATTTTATAACGTATAACGTTATACGGTATTATTTTATAACGTACAACCTTATATAGTATTATTTTATAACGTATTACGTTATGTAGTGTTACGTTATAACGTATAACGGTGTACGGTATTATTTTATAACGTATAACGTTATACGGTATTATTTTATAACGTATAACGTTATATAATATTATTTTATAAGGTATAACGTTATGTAGTGTTACGTTATAACGTATAACGTTGTACGGTATTATTTTATAATGTATAACGTTATACGGTATTATTTTATAACGTATAACGTTATATAGTGTTATTTTATAACTTATAACGTTATATAGCACTATTTTATAACGTATAACGTGAAACGGTATTATTTTATAACGTATAACGTTATATAGTATTATTTTATAACGTATAACGTTATATAGCACTGTATTATAACGTATAACGTTATATAGTATTATTTTATAACGTATAACGTTATATAGTGTCACCTAGTAACGTATAACGCTATATAGTGTTACGTTATTACGTTATATTGTATTATGTTATATCATATAACGTTGTACGGTATCATTTTATAACGTATAACGTTATATAGTGTCACCTAATAACGTATAACGTTATATAGCACTATTTTATAACGTATAACGTTATACGGTATTATTTTATAACGTATAACGTTATGTGGTATTATTTTATAACGTATAGCGATATATAGCATTATGTTGTAACGTATAACGTTATATAGTATTCTTTTATAGCGTATAACGTTATATAGCACTATTTTATAAAGTATAACGTTATACGGTATTATTTTATAACGCATAACATTATATAGCATTATTTTACAACGTATAACGTTATATAGTATTACGTTATAACGTATAACGGTGTACGGTATTATTTTATAACGTATAACGTTATACGGTATTATTATATAACGTACAACTTTATATAGTATTATTTTATAACGTATAACGTTATACTGCTATATTTGGAAACGTTTAGCGTTATATAGCATTATTTTATGACGTATAACGTTATAGAGTGTTACGTTATAACGTATAACGTTATATAGTATTAGTATATAACGTATAACGTTATATAGCACTATTTTATAACGTATAACGTTATATAGTATTATTTTATAACGTATAACGTTATATAGCACTATTTTATAAGGTATAACGTTATGTGGTATTATGTTATTACGTATAACATTATATAGTGATACCTAATAACGTATAACGTTATATAGTGTCACCTAGTAACGTATAACTCTATATAGTGTCACCTAGTAACGTATAACGCTATATAGTGTTACGTTATAACGTTATATTGTATTATCTTATATCCTATAACGTTGTACGCTATCATTTTATAACGTATAACGTTATGTAGTGTCACCTAATAACGTATAACGCTATATAGCATTATTTTATAACGTATAACGTTATGTAGTGTTACGTTATGACGTATAACGTTATATAGTGTCACCTAATAATGTATAAGGCTATATAGTGTTACGTTATAAAGTTATATTGTATTATGTTATAACCTATAACGTTGTACGGTATCATTTTATAACGTATTACGTTCTATACTGTCACCTAATAACGTATAACGTTATATAGTATTAGTTTATAACGTATAACGTTATATAGCACTGTTTTATAACGTATAACGTTATATAGTATTATTTTATAACGTTTAACGTTCTACGATATAATGTCATAACGTATAACGTTATATAGTATTACGTTATAACGTTACATGGTATTACGTTATAACGTTATATAGTATTACTTTATAACGTATAACGTTGTGCGGTAATATTTTATAACGTATAACGTTATACGGTATTATTTTATAACGTATAACGTTATATAATATTATTTTATAACGTATAACGTTATGTAGTGTTACGTTATAACGTATAACGTTGTACGGTATTATTTTATAATGTATAACGTTGTACGGTATTATTTTATAACGTATAACGTTATATAGTATTAGTTTATAACGTATAACGTTATATAGCACTATTTTATAACGTATAACGTGAAACGGTATTATTTTATAACGTATAACGTTATGTAGTATTAGTTTATAACGTATAACGTTATATAGCATTGTATTATAACGTATAACGTTATATAGTATTATTTTATAACGTATAATGTTATATAGTGTCACCTAGTAACGTATAACGCTATATAGTGTTACGTTATTACGTTATATTGTATTATGTTATATCATATAACGTTGTACGGTATCATTTTATAACGTATAACGTTATATAGTGTCACCTAATAACGTATAACGTTATATAGTGTCACCTAATAACGTATAACGTTATATAGTATTCTTTTATAACGTATAACGTTATATAGCACTATTTTATAACGTATAACGTTATACGGTATTATTGTATAACGTACAACTTTATATAGTATTATTTTATAACGTATAACGTTATACTGCTATATTTGGTAACGTTTAACGTTATATAGCATTATTTTATGACGTATAACGTTATAGAGTGTTACGTTATAACGTATAACGTTATATAGTATTAGTATATAACGTATAACGTTATATAGCACTATTTTATAACGTATAACGTTATATAGTATTATTTTATAACGTATAACGTTATATAGCACTATTTTATAAGGTATAACGTTATGTGGTATTATGTTATTAAGTACAACATTATATAGTGATACCTAATAACGTATAACGTTATATAGTGTCACCTAGTAACGTATAACGCTATATAGTGTTACGTTATAACGTTATATTGTATTATCTTATATCCTATAACGTTGTACGCTATCATTTTATAACGTATAACGTTATATAGTGTCACCTAATAACGTATAACGCTATATAGCATTATTTTATAACGTATAACGTTATGTAGTGTTACGTTATGACGTATAACGTTATATAGTGTCACCTAATAATGTATAAGGCTATATAGTGTTACGTTATAAAGTTATATTGTATTATGTTATAACCTATAACGTTGTACGGTATCATTTTATAACGTATAACGTTCTATACTGTCACCTAATAACGTATAACGTTATATAGTATTAGTTTATAACGTATAACGTTATATAGCACTGTTTTATAACGTATAACGTTATATAGTATTATTTTATAACGTTCAACGTTCTACGAGATAATGTCATAACGTATAACGTTATATAGTATTACGTTATAACGTTACATGGTATTACGTTATAACGTTATATAGTATTACTTTATAACGTATAACGATGTACGGTAATATTTTATAACGTATAACGTTATATGGTATTATTTTATAACGTATAACGTTATATAATATTATTTTATAACGTATAACGTTATGTAGTGTTACGTTATAACGTATAACGTTGTACGGTATTATTTTATAACGTATTATGTTCTATACTGTCACCTAATAACGTATAACGTTATATAGTATTATTTTATAGCGTATAACGTTATATAGCATTACTTTATAACATATAACGATCTATACTGTCACCTAATAGCGTATAACGTTATATAGTATTATTTTATAGCGTATAACGTTATATAGCATTATTTTATAACGTATAACGTTATGTAGTGTTACGTTATAACGTATAACGTTATATAGTGTCACCTAATAACGTATAACGCTATATAGTGCTACGTTATAACGTTATATAGCATTACGTTATAACGTATAACGTTATACGGTAATATTTTATAACGTATAGCGTCATATGTTATTATTTTATAACGTATAACATTATACAGCATTATTTTATAACGTATAGCGTTATATAGTATTACGTTATAACGTATAACGGTGTACGGTATTATTTTATAACGTATAACATTATACGGTATTATTTTATAACGTACAACCTTATATAGTATTATTTTATAACGTATAACGTTATACTGCTATATTTGGTAACGTTTAACGTTATATAGCATTATTTTATGACGTATAACGTTATAGAGTGTTACGTTATAACGTGTAACGTTATATAGTATTAGTATATAACGTATAACGTTATATAGCACTATTTTATAACGTATAACGTTATATAGTATTATTTTATAACGTATAACGTTATATAGTGTCACCTAATAATGTATAAGGCTATATAGTGTTACGTTATAACGTTATATCGTATTATGTTTTATCCTATGACGTTGTACGGTATCATTTTATAACGTATTACGTTCTATACTGTCACCTAATAACGTATAACGTTATATAGTATTATTTTATAGCGTATAACGTTATATAGCATTACTTTATAACGTATAACGATCTATACTGTCACCTAATAGCGTATAACGTTATATAGTATTATTTTATAGCGTATAACGTTATATAGCATTATTTTATAGCGTATAACGTTATGTAGTGTTACGTTATAACGTATAACGTTATATAGTGTCACCTAATAACGTATAACGCTATATAGTGCTACGTTATAACGTTATATAGCATTACGTTATAACGTATAACGTTATACGGTAATATTTTATAACGTATAGCGTCATATGTTATAATTTTATAACGTATAACATTATACAGCATTATTGTACAACGTATAACGTTATATAGTATTACGTTATAACGTATAACGGTGTACGGTATTATTTTATAACGTATAACGTTATACGGTATTATTTTATAGCGTACAACCTTATATAGCATTATTTTATAACGTATAACGTTATACTGCAATATTTGGTAACGTTTAACGTTATATAGCATTATTTTATGACGTATAACGTTATAGAGTGTTACGTTATAACGTGTAACGTTATATAGTATTAGTATATAACGTATAACGTTATATAGCACTATTTTATAACGTATAACGTTATATAGTATTATTTTATAACGTATAACGTTATATAGCACTATTTTATAAGGTATAACGTTATGTGGTATTACGTTATTACGTATAACATTATATAGTGATACCTAATAACGTATAACGTTATATAGTTTCACCTAGTAACGTATAACGCTATATAGTGTTACGTTATAACGTTATATTGTATTATCTTATATCCTATAACGTTGTACGCTATCATTTTATAACGTATAACGTTATATAGTGTCACCTAATAATGTATAAGGCTATATAGTGTTACGTTATAACGTTATATCGTATTATGTTATATCCTATGACGTTGTACGGTATCATTTTATAACGTATAACGTTATGTAGTGTTACGTTATGACGTATAACGTTATATAGTGTCACCTAATAATGTATAAGGCTATATAGTGTTACGTTATAACGTTATATCGTATTATGTTATATCCTATGACGTTGTACGGTATCATTTTATAACGTATAACGTTATATAGTGCCACCTAATAACGTATAACGTTATATAGTATTACTTTACAGCGTATAACGTTATATAGTATAATTTTATAACTTATAACGTTATACAGTATTATTTCATAACGTATAATGTTATGTTGTATTATTTTATAACGTATAACGTTATATAGCATTATTTTATAACGTATAATGTTATGTAGTGTTACGTTATAACGTATAACGTTATATAGTGTCACCGAATAACGTATAACGTTATATAGCATTATTTTATAACGTATAACGTTATGTAGTGTTACGTTATAACGTATAACGTTATGTAGTGTCACCTAATAGCATATAACGCTATATAGTGTTACGTTATAACGTTATATTGTATTATGTTATATCCTGTGACGTTGTACGGTATCATTTTATAACGTATAACGTTATATAGTGTCACCTAATAACGCATAACGTTATATAGTATTCTTTTATAACGTATAACGTTATATAGCACTATTTTATAACGTATAACGTTATACGGTATTATTTTATAACGTATAACGTTATGTGGCATTATTTTATATCATATAACGTTATATAGCACTATTTTGTAACGTACAACGTTCTATAATGTCACCTAATAACGTATAAAGTTATATAGTATTATTTTATAGCGTATAACGTTATATGGCACTATTTTATAAAGTATAACGTTATGTAGTGTTACGTTATAACGTATAACGTTATGTGGTATTATTTTATAACGTATAGCGTTATATAGCATTATTTCATAACGTATAACGTTATGTAGTGTTACGTTATAACGTATAACGTTACATAGTATTATTTTATGACGTGGAACGTTATATAGTAATATTTTATAACGTTTAACGTACTACCAGATAATGTTATAACGTATAACGTTATATAGTGTTACGTTATAACGTTATATAGTATAATTTTATAACGTATAACGTTATATAGCATTATTTTATAACGTATAACGTTATATAGTGCTACGTTACAACGTTATATAGCATTACGTTATAACGTATATCGATATACGGTATTATTTTATAACGTATAGCGTTATATGGTATTATTTTATAACGTATAATGTTATATAGCATTATTTTCTAACGTATTACGTTATATAGTGTTACGTTATAACGTTACATAGCATTATTTTATAACCTATAATGTTATGTAGTGGTACGTTATAACGTATAATGTTATATAGTGTCACCTAATAACGTATAACGTTATATAGTATTATTTTGTGACGTGGAACGTTATATAGTAATATTTTATAACGTGTAACGTGCTACCAGATAATGTTATAACGTATAACGTTCTATACTGTCACCTAATAACGTATAACGTTATATAGTATTCTTTTATGACGTATAACGTTATATAGCACTATTTTATATCGTATAACGTAATATATTATTATTTTATAATGTATAATGTTATATAGCATTATTTTATAACGTATAGCGTTATGTAGTGTTACGTTATAAGGTATAACGTTATATAGTGTCACCTAATAACGTATAACGTTATATAGTATTCTTTTATAACGTATAATGTTATATAGCACTATTTTATATCGTATAACGTTATACGGTATTATTTTATAACGTATAACGTTATGTGGTATTATTTTATAACGTATAACGTTATATAGCATTATTTTATAACGTATAACGTTATCTAGCATTACTTTATAACGTATAACGTTATGTAGTGTTACGTTATAACTTATAACGTTATATAGTGTTACATAATAACGTATAACGCTATATAGTGCTATGTTATAACGTCATGCAGCATTACGTTATAACGTATATCGTTATACGGTATTATTTTATAACGTATAGCGTCATATGTTATTATTTTATAACGTATAACATTATAAAGCATTATTTTATAACGTATAACGTTATGTAGTGTTACGTTATAACGTATAACGTTATATAGTGTCACCTAATAACGTATAGCGCTATATAGTGTTACGTTATAAAGTTATATAGCATTATTTTATAACCTATAACGGTATGTAGTGTTACGTTATAACGTATAACTTTATATAGTGTCACCTAATAACGTATAACGCTATATAGTGTTACGTTATAACGTTATATTGTATTATGTTATAACCTATAACGTTGTACGGTATCATTTTATAACGTATAACGTTATATAGTATTATTTTATAACGTGGAACGTCATATAGTATTATTTTATAACTTTTAACGTTCTACCAGATAATGTTATAAGGTATAACGTTATGTGGTATTACGATATTACGTATAACATTATATAGTGATACCTAATAACATATAACGTTATATAGTGTCACCTAGTAACGTATAACGCTATATAGTGTTACGTTATAACGTTATATTGTATTATGTTATATCCTATAACGTTGTACGGTATCATTTTATAACGTATTACGTTCTATACTGTCACCTAATAACGTATAACGTTATATAGTATTATTGTATAGCGTATAACGTTATATAGCACTATTTTATATCGTATTACGTTATATAGTGTTACGTTATAACGATATATAGCATTACGCTATAACGTAAACCGTTGTACGGTATTATTTTATAACGTATAACGTTCTATAGCATTATTTTATAACCTATAACGTTATGTAGTGTTACGTTATAACGTATAACTTTATATAGTGTCACCTAATAATGTATAACGCTATATAGTGTTACGATATAACGTTATATTGTATTATGTTATAGCCTATGACGTTGTACGGTATTATTTTATAACGTATAACGTTATATAGTATTATTTTATAACGTATTACGTTATATAGTGTTACATTATAACGATATATAGCATTACGCTATAACGTAAAACGTTGTACGGTATTATTTTATAACGTATAACGTTCTATAGCATTATTTTATAACGTATAACGTTATGTAGTGTTACGTTATAACGTATGACATTATATAGTGTCATCTAATAACGCATAACGATATATAGTATTCTTTTATAACGTATAACGTTATATAGCACTATTTTATAACGTATAACGTTATACGGTATTATTTTATAACGTATAACGTTATGTGGCATTATTTTATAACGTATAACGTTATACAGCATTATGTTGTAACGTATAACATTATATATTTTTTGAGTCATAACATTATATAGTATTCCGTTATAACGTATAACGTTATATTGTATTATTTTATAACGTAGAAAGTCATATTGTTCTATTTTATAACGTATAACGTAATATTGCTATATTTGGTATCGTATAACGTTATATAGCATTATTTTATGACGTATAACGTTATATATAGTGTTACGTTATAACGTGTAACGTTATATAGTATTATTTTATGACGTGGAACGTTATAGAGTATTATTTTATAACGTTTAACGTTCTACCAGATAAGGTTATAACGTATAACATTATATGGTGTTACGTTATAACGTTATATAGTATTACGATATAACGTATACCGTTATACGGTCTTATTTTATAACGTATAACGTTATATAGTGTCACTTATTAACGTATAACGCTATATAGTATTACTTTATATCGTATAACGTTATGTAGTATTATTTCATAACGTATAACGTTATATAGCATTATGTTGTAACGTATAACATTATATATTGTTGAGTCATAACATTATATAGTATTCCGTTATAACGTATAACGTTATATTGTATTATTTTATAACGTTGAAAGCCATATTGTTCTATTTTATAACGTATAACGTTGTATTGCTATATTTGGTAACGTATAACGTGATATAGCATTATTTTATGACGTTTAACGTTATATAGTGTTACGTTATAACGTATAACGTTATATGGTATTATTTTATGACGTGGAACGTTATATAGTATTATTTTATAACGTTTAACTTTCTACCGGATAATGTTATAACGTATAACGTTATATAGTGTTACGTTAAAACGTATAACGTTATATAGTGTTACCTAATAACGTATAACGTTATATAGTGTTACCTAATAACGTATAACGTTATATAGTGTTACGTTATAATGTTATATAGTATTACGTTATAACGTATAACGTTATACGGTATTATTTTATAACGTATAGCGTTATATGGTATTATTTTAGAACGTATAACGTTATATAGCATTATTTTATTACGTATGACGTTATATAGTTTTATTTGGTAACGTGTAACGTTATTTAGTGTTGAGTCATAACGTGATATAGTATTCCGTTATAACGTATAACGTTATATTGTATTATTTTATAACGTAGAAAGTCATATTGTTCTATTTTATAACGTATAACGTTATACTGCTGTATTTGGTAACGTTTAACGTTATATAGCATTATTTTATGACGTATAATGTTATATAGTGTTACATTATAACCTATAACGTTATATAGTATTAGTTTATAACGTATAACGTTATATAGCATTATTTTATAACGTATAACGTTATGTAGTGTTACGTTATAACGTATAACGTTATATAGTGTCACCTAATAACGTATAACGTTACATAGTATTACGTTATAACGTATAACGTTATATAGTGTTACCTAATAACGTATAACGTTATATAGTGTTACCTAATAACGTATAACTTTATATAGTGTTACGTTATAACGTATAACGTTATATAGTGTCACCTAATAACGTATAACGTTATATAGTATTCTTTTATAACGTATAACGTTATATAGCATTATTTTATAACGTATAACGTTATATAGCATTATTTTATAACGTATAACGTTATGTAGTGTTACGTTATAACTTATAACGTTATATAGTGTTACCTAATAACGTATAACGTTATATAGTGCTATGTTATAACGTCATGCAGCATTACGTTATAACGTATATCGTTATACGGTATTATTTTATAACGTATAGCGTCATATGTTATTATTTTATAACGTATAACATTATAAAGCATTATTTTATGACGTATAACGTTATGTAGTGTTACGTTATAACGTATAACGTTATATAGTGTCACCTAATAACGTATAACGCTATATAGTGTTACGTTATAACGTTATATAGTATTACGTTGTAACGTATACAGTTATACGGTATTATTTTATAACGTATAACGTTATATAGTATTATTTTATAACGTATAACGATATATAGTGTCACCTATTAACGTATAACGCTATATAGTATTACTTTATAGCGTATAACGTTATATAGTATTATTTCATAACGTATAACGTTATATAGCATTATTTTATAACGTATAACGTTGTACGGTATTATTTTATAACGTATAACGTTATATAGTGTCACCTAATAACGTATAACGTTATATAGTATTATTTCATGACGTGGAACGTTATATAGTAATATTTTATAACGTTTATCGTTCTACCAGATAATGTTATAACGTATAACGTTATATAGTGTTACGTTATAACGTTATATAGTATTACGTTGTAACGTATACAGTTATACGGTATTATTTTATAACGTATAACGTTATATAGTATTATTTTATAACGTATAACGATATATAGTGTCACCTATTAACGTATAACGCTATATAGTATTACTTTATAGCGTATAACGTTATATAGTATTATTTCATAACGTATAACGTTATATAGCATTATTTTATAACGTATAACGTTGTACGGTATTATTTTATAACGTATAGCGTTATATGGTATTATTTTATAACGTATAACGTTATATAGCATTATTTTATAACGTATAATGTTATGTAGTGTTACGTTATAACGTATAACTTTATATAGTGTCACCGAATAACGTATAACGTTATATAGTATTATTTTATAACGTATAACGTTATATAGTGTTACGTTATAACGTTACATTGTATTATGTTATAACCTATAACGTTGTACGGTATCATTTTATAACGTGTAACGTTATATAGAGTCACCTAATAACGTATAACGTTATATGGTATTCTTTTATAACGAATAACGTTATATAGCACTATTTTATAACGTATAACGTTATACGGTATTATTTTATAACGTATAACATTATGTGGCATTATTTTATAACGTATAACGTTATACAGCATTATGTTGTAACGTACAACGTTATATATTGTTGAGTCGTAACATTATATAGTATTCCGTTATAAAGTATAACGTTATATTTTATTATTTTATAACGTAGAAAGTCATATTGTTCTATTTTGTAACGTATAACGTTATATTGCTATATTTGGTAACATATAACGTGATATAGCATTATTTTATGACGTTTAACGTTATATAGTGTTACGTTATAACGTATAACGTTATATTGTATTATTTTATAACGTTGAAAGCCATATTGTTCTATTTTATAACGTATAACGTTATATTGCTATATTTGGTAACATATAACGTGATATAGCATTATTTTATGACGTGGAACGTTATATAGTATTATTTTATAACATTTAACTTTCTACCAGATAATGTTATAACGTATAACGTTATATAGTGTTACGTTAAAGCGTATAACGTTATATAGTGTTACCTAATAACGTATAACGTTATATAGTGTTACCTAATAACGTATAACTTTATATAGTGTTACCTAATAACGTATAACGTTATATAGTGTTACCTAATAACGTATAAAGTTATATAGTCTTACTGTATAGCGTATAACTTTATATAGTATTATTTCATAACGTATAATGTTATATAGCACTATTTTATAACGTGTAACGTTATGTAGTGTTATGTTATAACGTATAACGTTATATAGCGTCACCTAATAACGTGTAACGTTATATAGTATTCTTTTATAACGTATAACGTTATATGGCACTATTTTATAAAGTATAACGTTATGTAGTGTTACGTTATAACGTATAACGTTATGTGGTATTATTTTATAATGTATAGCGTTATATAGCATTATTTTATAACGTATAACGTTATCTAGTGTTACGTTATAACGTATAACGTTATATAATGTCACATAATAACGTATAACGCTATATAGCATTATTTTATTACGTATGACGTTACGTAGTGTTACGTTATAACGTATAACGTTATATAGTGTCACCTAATAACGTATAACGCTATATAGTGTTACGTTATAACGTTATATTGTATTATGTTATATCCTATGACGTTGTACGGTATCATTTTATAACGTATAACGTTATATAGTGTCACCTAATAACGCATAAGGTTATATAGTATTCTTTTATAACGTATAACGTTATATAGCACTATTTCATAACGTATAACGTGATACGGTATTATTTTATAACGTATAACGTTATGTGGTATTATTTCATAACGTATAACGTTATACAGCATTATGTTGTAACGTATAACGTTATATAGTGTCACCTAATAACGTATAACGTTATATAGTACTACTTTATAGCCTATAACGTTATATAGTATAATTTTATAAGGTATAAAGTTATACAGTATTATTTCATTACGTATAACGTTATATATTATTATTTTATAATTTATAACGTTGTATAGCATTACTTTATAACGTACAACGTTCTATACTGTCACCTAATAACGTATAAAGTTATATAGTATTATTTTATAGCGTATAACGTTATATGGCATTATTTTATAACGTATAACGTTATATAGTATTATTTTATAACGTGGAACGTTATATAGTATTATTTTATAACGTACAACGTTATATAGTATTATTTTATAACGTATGACGTTATATAGTATAATTTGGTAACGTGTAACGTTATTTAGTGCTGAGTCATAACGTGATACAGTATTCCGTTATAACGTATAACGTTATATTGTATTATTTTATAACGTAGAAAGTCATATTGTTCTATTTTATAACGTATAACGTTATATTGCTGTATTTGGTAACGTTTAACGTTATATAGCATTATTTTATGACGTATAATGTTATATAGTGTTACGTTATTACCTATAACGTTATATAGTATTAGTTTATAACGTATAACGTTATATAGCATTATTTTATAACGTATAACGTTATGTAGTGTTACGTTATAACGTACAACGTTCTATACTGTCACCTAATAACGTATAAAGTTATATAGTATTATTTTATAGCGTATAACGTTATATGGCATTATTTTATAACGTATAACGTTATATAGTATTATTTTATAACGTACAACGTTATATTGTATTATTTTATAACGTATGACGTTATATAGTATTATTTGGTAACGTGTAACGTTATTTAGTGTTGAGTCATAACGTGATACAGTATTCCGTTATAACGTATAACGTTATATTGTATTATTTTATAACGTAGAAAGTCATATTGTTCTATTTTATAACGTATAACGTTATACTGCTGTATTTGGTAACGTTTAACGTTATATAGCATTATTTTATGACGTATAATGTTATATAGTGTTACGTTATTACCTATAACGTTATATAGTATTAGTTTATAACGTATAACGTTATACAGCATTATTTTATAACGTATAACGTTATGTAGTGTTACGTTATAACGTACAACGTTCTATACTGTCACCTAATAACGTATAAAGTTATATAGTATTATTTTATAGCGTATAACGTTATATGGCATTATTTTATAACGTATAACGTTATATAGTATTATTTTATAACGTGGAACGTTATATAGTATTATTTTATAACGTACAACGTTATATAATATTATTTTATAACGTATGACGTTATATAGTATTATTTGGTAACGTGTAACGTTATTTAGTGTTGAGTCATAACGTGATATAGTATTCCGTTATAACGTATAACGTTATATAGTGTTACGTTATAACGTTATATAGTATTACGTTATAACGTATAACGTTATATAGTGTTACATTATAACGTTATATGGTATTACGTTATAACGTATAACGTTGTACGGTATTATTTTATAACGTATAACGTTATACGGTATTATTTTATAACGTACAACGTTATATAGTATTATTTTATAACGTATGACATTATATAGTTTTATTTGGTAACGTGTAACGTTATTTAGTGTTGAGTCATAACGTGATATAGTATTCCGTTATAGCGTATAACTTTATATTGTATTATTTTATAACGTAGAAAGTCATATTGTTCTATTTTATAACGTATAACGTTATACTGCTGTATTTGGTAACGTTTAACGTTATATAGCATTATTTTATGACGTATAATGTTATATAGTGTTACGTTATAACCTATAAAGTTATATAGCATTATTTTATAACGTATAACGTTATATAGCATTATTTTATAACGTATAACGTTATGTAGTGATACGTTATAACGTATAACTTTACATAGTGTCACCTAATAACGTATAACGCTATATAGTGTTACGTTATAACGTTATATTGTATTATGTTATAACCTATAACGTTGTACGGTATCATTTTATAACGTATTACGTTCTATACTGTCACCTAATAACGTATAACGTTATATAGTATTATTTTATAGCGTATAACGTTATATAGCATTAGTTTATAACGTATTACGTTATATAGTGTTACGTTATAACGATATATAGCATTACGTTACAACGTAAAACGTTATACGGTATTATTTTATAACGTATAACGTTATATAGTATTATTTTATAACGTGGAACGTCATATAGTATTATTTTATAACTTTTAACGTTCTACCAGATAATGTTATAAGGTATAACGTTATGTGGTATTACGATATTACGTATAACATTATATAGTGATACCTAATAACATATAACGTTATATAGTGTCACCTAGTAACGTATAACGCTATATAGTGTTACGTTATAACGTTATATTGTATTATGTTATATCCTATAACGTTGTACGGTATCATTTTATAACGTATTACGTTCTATACTGTCACCTAATAACGTATAACGTTATATAGTATTATTTTATAGCGTATAACGTTATATAGCATTATTTTATATCGTATTACGTTATATAGTGTTACGTTATAACGATATATAGCATTACGCTATAACGTAAAACGTTGTACGGTATTATTTTATAACGTATAACGTTCTATAGCATTATTTTATAACGTATAACGTTATGTAGTGTTACGTTATAACGTATGACATTATATAGTGTCATCTAATAACGCATAACGATATATAGTATTCTTTTATAACGTATAACGTTATATAGCACTATTTTATAACGTATAAGGTTATACGGTATTATTTTATAACGTATAACGTTATGTGGCATTATTTTATAACGTAT
Organism: Bombus dahlbomii; assembly: GCA_037178635.1. Lineage (NCBI taxonomy): Eukaryota > Metazoa > Arthropoda > Insecta > Hymenoptera > Apidae > Bombus > Bombus dahlbomii. Next base: position 14,301,894 of record CM074107.1, on the reverse strand, counting down.
AACGTTATACAGCATTATGTTGTAACGTATAACGTTATATATTGTTGAGTCATAACATTATATAGTATTCCGTTATAACGTATAACGTTATATTGTATTATTTTATGACGTAGAAAGTCATATTGTTCTATTTTATAACGTATAACGTTATATTGCTATATTTGGTATCGTATAACGTTACATAGCATTATTTCATGACGTATAACGTTATATATAGTGTTACGTTATAACGTGTAACGTTATATAGTATTATTTTATGACGTGGAACGTTATATAGTATTATTTTATAACGTTTAACGTTCTACCAGATAATGTTATAACGTATAACGTTATATAGTGTTACGTTATAACGTTATATAGTATTACGTTATAACGTATACCGTTATACGTTCTTATTTTATAACGTATAACGTTATATAGTGTCACCTATTAACGTATAACGCTATATAGTATTACTTTATATCGTATAACGTTATGTAGTATTATTTCATAACGTATAACGTTATATAGCATTATGTTTTAACGTATAACGTTATTTATTGTTGAGTCATAACATTATATAGTATTCCGTTATAACGTATAACGTTATATTGTATTATTTTATAACGTTGAAAGCCATATTGTTCTATTTTATAACGTATAACGTTGTATTGCTATATTTGGTAACGAATAACGTGATATAGCATTATTTTATGACGTTTAACGTTATATAGTGTTACGTTACAACGTATAACGTTATATAGTGTTACCTAATAACGTATAACGTTATATAGTGTTACCTAATAACGTATAACGTTATATAGTGTTACGTTATAATGTTATATAGTATTACGTTATAACGTATAACGTTATACGGTATTATTTTATTACGTATAACGTTACGTAGTGCTACGTTATCACGTATAACGTTACATAGTGTCACCTATACCGTATAACGCTATATAGTGTTACTTTATAACGTTATATTGTATTATGTTATATCCTATAACGTTGTACGGTATCATTTTATAACGTATAACGTTATACAGTGTCACCTAATAACGTATAACGTTATATAGCATTATTATATAACGTATAACGTTATGTAGTGTTACGTTATAACGTATAACGTTATATAGTGTCACCTAATAACGTATAACGCTATATAGCATTATTTTATAACGTATAACGTTATGTAGTGTTACGTTATGACGTATAACGTTATATAGTGTCACCTAATAACGTATAACGCTATATAGTGTTACGTTATAACGTTATATTGTTTTATGTTATATCCTATGACGTTGTACGGATTCATATTATAACGTATAACGTTATATAGTGTCACCTAATAACTCATAACGTTATATAGTATTCTTTTATAACGTATAACGTTATATAGCACTATTTTATAACGTATAACGTGATACGGTATTATTTTATAACGTATAACGTGATGTGGTATTATTTTATAAGGTATAACGTTATACAGCATTATGTTGTAACGTATAACGTTATATAGTGTCACCTAATAAGGTATAACGTTATATAGTATTACTTTATAGTGTGTAACGCTATATAGTATAATTTTATAACGTATAACGTTATACAGTATTATTTCATAACGTTTAGCTTTCTACCAGATAATGTTATAACGTATAACGTTATATAGTGTTACGTTATAACGTTATATAGTATTACGTTATAACGTATAACGTTATATAGTGTTACGTTATAACGTTATATGGTATTACGTTATAACGTATAACGTTGTACGGTATTATTTTATAACGTATAACGTTATACGGTATTATTTTATAACGTACAACGTTATATAGTATTATTTTATAACGTATGACGTTATATAGTATTATTTGGTAACGTGTAACGTTATTTAGTGTTGAGTCATAACGTGATATAGTACTCCGTTATAACGTATAACGTTATATTGTATTATTTTATAACGTAGAAAGTCATATTGTTCTATTTTATAACGTATAACGTTATACTGCTGTATTTGGTAACGTTTAACGTTATATAGCATTATTTTATGACGTATAATGTTATATAGTGTTACGTTATAACCTATAAAGTTATATAGCATTATTTTATAACGTATAACGTTATGTAGTGATACGTTATAACGTATAACTTTATATAGTGTCACCTAATAACGTATAACGCTATATAGTGTTACGTTATAACGTTATATTGTATTATGTTATAACCTATAACGTTGTACGGTATCATTTTATAACGTATTACGTTCTATACTGTCACCTAATAAAGTATAACGTTATATAGTATTATTTTATAGCGTATAACGTTATATAGCATTAGTTTATAACGTATTACGTTATATAGTGTTACGTTATAACGATATATAGCATTACGTTACAACGTAAAACGTTATACGGTATTATTTTATAACGTATAACGTTATATAGTATTATTTTATAACGTGGAACGTCATATAGTATTATTTTATAACTTTTAACGTTCTACCAGATAATGTTATAAGGTATAACGTTATGTGGTATTACGATATTACGTATAACATTATATAGTGATACCTAATAACATATAACGTTATATAGTGTCACCTAGTAACGTATAACGCTATATAGTGTTACGTTATAACGTTATATTGTATTATGTTATATCCTATAACGTTGTACGGTATCATTTTATAACGTATTACGTTCTATACTGTCACCTAATAACGTATAACGTTATATAGTATTATTTTATAGCGTATAACGTTATATAGCATTATTTTATATCGTATTACGTTATATAGTGTTACGTTATAACGATATATAGCATTACGCTATAACGTAAAACGTTGTACGGTATTATTTTATAACGTATAACGTTCTATAGCATTATTTTATAACGTATAACGTTATGTAGTGTTACGTTATAACGTATGACATTATATAGTGTCATCTAATAACGCATAACGATATATAGTATTCTTTTATAACGTATAACGTTATATAGCACTATTTTATAACGTATAAGGTTATACGGTATTATTTTATAACGTATAACGTTATGTGGCATTATTTTATAACGTATAACGTTATACAGCATTATGTTGTAACGTATAACGTTATATATTGTTGAGTCATAACATTATATAGTATTCCCTTATAACGTATAACGTTATATTGTATTATTTTATGACGTAGAAAGTCATATTGTTCTATTTTATAACGTATAACGTTATATTGCTATATTTGGTATCGTATAACGTTACATAGCATTATTTCATGACGTATAACGTTATATATAGTGTTACGTTATAACGTATACCGTTATACGTTCTTATTTTATAACGTATAACGTTATATAGTGTCACCTATTAACGTATAACGCTATATAGTATTACTTTATATCGTATAACGTTATGTAGTATTATTTCATAACGTATAACGTTATATAGCATTATGTTTTAACGTATAACGTTATTTATTGTTGAGTCATAACATTATATAGTATTCCGTTATAACGTATAACGTTATATTGTATTATTTTATAACGTTGAAAGCCATATTGTTCTATTTTATAACGTATAACGTTGTATTGCTATATTTGGTAACGAATAACGTGATATAGCATTATTTTATGACGTTTAACGTTATATAGTGTTACGTTACAACGTATAACGTTATATAGTGTTACCTAATAACGTATAACGTTATATAGTGTTACCTAATAACGTATAACGTTATATAGTGTTACGTTATAATGTTATATAGTATTACGTTATAACGTATAACGTTATACGGTATTATTTTATTACGTATAACGTTACGTAGTGCTACGTTATCACGTATAACGTTACATAGTGTCACCTATACCGTATAACGCTATATAGTGTTACTTTATAACGTTATATTGTATTATGTTATATCCTATAACGTTGTACGGTATCATTTTATAACGTATAACGTTATACAGTGTCACCTAATAACGTATAACGTTATATAGCATTATTATATAACGTATAACGTTATGTAGTGTTACGTTATAACGTATAACGTTATATAGTGTCACCTAATAACGTATAACGCTATACAGTGTTACGTTATAACGTTATATTGTATTATGTTATATCCTATGACGTTGCACGGTGTCATATTATAACGTATAACGTTATATAGTGTCACCTAATAACTCATAACGTTATATAGTATTCTTTTATAACGTATAACGTTATATAGCATTATTTTATAGCGTATAACGTGATACGGTATTATTTTATAACGTATAACGTGATGTGGTATTATTTTATAACGTATAACGTTATACAGCATTATGTTGCAACGTATAACGTTATATAGTGTCACCTAATAACGTATAACGTTATATAGTATTACTTTATAGCGTGTAACGCTATATAGTATAATTTTATAAGGTATAAAGTTATACAGTATTATTTCATAACGTATAACGTTATATATTATTATTTTATAATGTATAACGTTGTATAGCATTACTCCATAACGTACAACGTTCTATACTGTCACCTAATAACGTATAAAGTTATATAGTAATATTTTATAGCGTATAACGTTATATGGCATTATTTTATAACGTATAACGTTATATAGTATTATTTTATAACGTGGAACGTTATATAGTATTATTTTATAACGTACAACGTTATATAGTATTATTTTATAACGTATGACGTTATATAGTATTATTTGGTAACGTGTAACGTTATTTAGTGTTAAGTCATAACGTGATATAGTATTCCGTTATAACTTATAACGTTATATAGTGTTACGTTATAACGTTATATAGTATTACGTAATAACGTATAACGTTATATAGTGTTACGTTATAACGTTATATGGTATTACGTTATAACGTATAACGTTATACGTTATAAAATAACGTACAACGTTATACGGTATTATTTTATAACGTACAACGTTATATAGTATTATTTTATAACGTATGACGTTATATAGTATTATTTGGTAACGTGTAACGTTATTTAGTGTTGAGTCATAACGTGATATAGTATTCCGTTATAACGTATAACGTTATATTGTATTATTTTATAACGTAGAAAGTCAAATTGTTCTATTTTATAACGTATAACGTTATACTGCTGTATTTGGTAACGTTTAACGTTATATAGCATTATTTTATGACGTATAATGTTATATAGTGTTACGTTATAACCTATAACGTTATATAGTATTAGTTTATAACGTATAACGTTATATAGCATTATTTTATAACGTATAACGTTATGTAGTGTTACGTTATAACGTATAACGTTATATAGTGTCACCTAATAACGTATAACGTTATATAGTATTCTTTTATAACGTATAATGTTATATAGTACTATTTTATATCGTATAACGTAATATATTATTATTTTATAATGTATAACGTTATATAGCATTATTTTATAACGTATAACGTTATGTAGTGTTACGTTATAACGTATAACGTTATGTGGTATTATTTTACAACGTATAACGTTATATAGCATTATTTTATAACGTATAACGTTATGTAGTGTTACGTTATAACGTATAACGTTATATAGTGTCACCTAATAACGTATAACGTTATATAGTATTCTTTTATAACGTATAATGTTATATAGTACTATTTTATATCGTATAACGTAATATATTATTATTTTATAATGTATAACGTTATATAGCATTATTTTATAACGTATAACGTTATGTAGTGTTACGTTATAACGTATAACGTTATGTGGTATTATTTTACAACGTATAACGTTATATAGCATTATTTTATAACGTATAACGTTATGTAGTGTTACGTTATAACGTATAACGTTATATAGTGTCACCTAATAACGTATAACGTTATATAGTATTCTTTTATAACGTATAACGTTATATAGCACTATTTTATATCGTATAACGTATTATATTATTATTTTATAATGTATAACGTTATATAGCATTATTTTATAACGTATAACGTTTTGTAGTGTTACGTTATAACGTATAACGTTATATAGTGTCACCTAATAACGTATAACGTTATATAGTATTCTTTTATAACGTATAATGTTATATAGCACTATTTTATATCGTATAACGTTATACGGTATTATTTTATAACGTATAACGTTATGTGGTATTATTTTATAACGTATAACGTTATACAGCATTATTTTATAACGTATAAAGTTATATAGCATTATTTTATAACGTATAACGTTATGTAGTGTTACGTTATAACTTATAACGTTATATAGTGTTACCTAATAACGTATAACGTTATATAGTGCTATGTTATAACGTCATGCAGCATTACGTTATAACATATATCGTTATACGGTATTATTTTATAACGTATAGCGTCATATGTTATTATTTTATAACGTATAACATTATAAAGCATTATTTTATAACGTATAACGTTATGTAGTGTTACGTTATAACGTATAACGTTATATAGTGTCACCTAATAACGTATAACGCTATATAGTGTTACGTTATAAAGTTATATAGCATTATTTTATAACCTATAACGTTATGTGGTGTTACGTTATAACGTATAACTTTATATAGTGTCACCTAATAACGTATAACGCTATATAGTGTTACGTTATAACGTTATATTGTATTATGTTATAACCTATAACGTTGTATAGCATTACTTTATAACGTACAACGTTCTATACTGTCACCTAATAACGTTTAAAGTTATATAGTATTATTTTATAGCGTATAACGTTATATGGCATTATTTTATAACGTATAACGTTATATAGTATTATTTTATAACGTGGAACGTTATATAGTATTATTTTATAACGTACAACGTTATATAGTATTATTTTATAACGTATGACGTTATATAGTATTATTTGGTAACGTGTAACGTTATTTAGTGTTGAGTCATAACGTGATATAGTATTCCGTTATAACGTATAACGTTATATTGTATTATTTTAAAACGTAGAAAGTCATATTGTTCTATTTTATAACCTATAACGTTATATTGCTATATTTGGAATCGTATAACGTTATATAGCATTATTTTATGACGTATAGCGTTATATATAGTGTTACGTTATAACGTGTAACGTTATATAGTATTATTTTATGACGTGGAACGTTATATAGTATTATTTTATAACGTTTAACTTTCTACCAGATAATGTTATAACGTATAACGTTATATAGTGTTACGTTATAACGTTATATAGTATTACGTTATAACGTATACCGTTATACGGTCTTATTTTATAACGTATAACGTTATATAGCGTCACCTATTAACGTATAACGCTATATAGTATTACTTTATATCGTATAACGTTATGTAGTATTATTTCATAACGTATAACGTTATATAGCATTATGTTTTAACGTATAACGTTATATGGTATTATTTTATGACGTGGAACGTTATATAGTATTATTTTATAACGTTTAACTTTCTACCAGATAATGTTATAGCGTATAACGTTATATAGTGTTACGTTACAACGTATAACGTTATATAGTGTTACCTAATAACGTATAACGTTATATAGTGTTACGTTATAATGTTATATAGTATTACGTTATAACGTATAACGTTATACGGTATTATTTTATAACGTATAGCGTTATATAGTATTATTTTAGAACGTATAACGTTATATAGCATTATTTTATTACGTATGACGTTACGTAGTGTTACGTTATAACGTATAACGTTACATAGTGTCACCTATACCGTATAACGCTATATAGTGTTACTTTATAACGTTATATTGTATTATGTTATATCCTATAACGTTGTACGGTACCATTTTATAACGTATAACGTTATACAGTGTCACCTAATAACGTATAACGTTATATATCATTCTTTTATAACGTATAATGTTATATAGCACTATTTTATATAGTCTAACGTTATACGGTATTATTTTATAACGTATAAGGTTATGTGGTATTATTTTATCACGTATAACGTTATATAGCATTATTTTATAACGTATAACGTTATATAGTGTCACCTAATAACTCATAACGTTATATAGTATTCTTTTATAACGTATAATGTTATATAGCACTATTTTATAACGTATAACGTGATACGGTATTATTTTATAACATATAACGTGATGTGGTATTATTTTATAACGTATAACGTTATACAGCATTATGTTGCAACGTATAACGTTATATAGTGTCACCTAATAACGTATAATGTTATATAGTATTACTTTATAGCGTGTAACGCTATATAGTATAATTTTATAAGGTATAAAGTTATACAGTATTATTTCATAAAGTATAACGTTATATATTATTATTTTATAATGTATAACGTTGTATAGCATTACTTTATAACGTACAACGTTCTATACTGTCACCTAATAACGTATAAAGTTATATAGTATTATTTTATAGCGTATAACGTTATATGGCATTATTTTATAACGTATAACGTTATATAGTATTATTTTATAACGTGTAACGTTATATAGTATTATTTTATGACGTGGAACGTTATATAGTATTATTTTATAACGTTTAACTTTCTACCAGATAATGTTATAACGTATAACGTTATATAGTGTTACGTTACAACGTATAACGTTATAAAGTGTTACCTAATAACGTATAACGTTATATAGTGTTACGTTATAATGTTATATAGTATTACGTTATAACGTATAACGTTATACGGTATTATTTTATAACGTATAGCGTTATATGGTATTATTTTAGAACGTATAACGTTATACAGCATTATGTTGTAACGTATAACGTTATATAGTGTCACCTAATAACGTATAACGTTATATAGTACTACTTTATAGCCTATAACGTTATATAGTATAATTTTATAAGGTATAAAGTTATACAGTATTATTTCATAACGTATAACGTTATATATTATTATTTTATAATGTATAACGTTGTATAGCATTACTTTATAACGTACAACGTTCTATACTGTCACCTAATAACGTTTAAAGTTATATAGTATTATTTTATAGCGTATAACGTTATATGGCATTATTTTATAACGTATAACGTTATATAGTATTATTTTATAACGTGGAACGTTATATAGTATTATTTTATAACGTACAACGTTATATAGTATTATTTTATAACGTATGACGTTATATAGTATTATTTGGTAACGTGTAACGTTATTTAGTGTTGAGTCATAGCGTGATATAGTATTCCGTTATAACGTATAACGTTGTACGGTATTATTTTATAACGTATAACGCTATACGGTATTATTTTATAACGTACAACGTTATACAGTATTATTTTATAACGTATGACGTTATATAGTTTTATTTGGTAACGTGTAACGTTATTTAGTGTTGAGTCATGACGTGATATAGTATTCCGTTATAACGTATAACGTTATATTGTATTATTTTATAACGTAGAAAGTCATATTGTTCTATTTTATAACGTATAACGTTATACTGCTGTATTTGGTAACGTTTAACGTTATATAGCATTATTTTATGACGTATAATGTTATATAGTGTTACGTTATTACCTATAACGTTATATAGTATTAGTTTATAACATATAACGTTATATAGCATTATTTTATAACGTATAACGTTATGTAGTGTTACGTTATAACGTATAACGTTATATAGTGTCACCTAATAACGTATAACGTTATATAGTATTACGTTATAACGTATAACGTTATATAGTGTTACGTTATAACGTTATATGGTATTACGTTATAACGTATAACGTTGTACGGTATTATTTTATAACGTATAACGTTATACGGTATTATTTTATAACGTACAACGTCATATAGTATTATTTTATAACGTATGACGTTATATAGTTTTATTTGGTAACGTGTAACGTTATTTAGTGTTGAGTCATATCGTGATATAGTATTCCGTTATAACGTATAACGTTATATTGTATTATTTTATAACGTAGAAAGTCATATTGTTCTATTTTATAACGTATAACGTTATACTGCTGTATTTGGTAACGTTTAACGTTATATAGTATTATTTTATGACGTATAATATTATATAGTGTTACGTTATAACCTATAACGTTATATAGTATTAGTTTATAACGTATAACGTTATATAGCATTATTTTATAACGTATAACGTTATGTAGTGTTACGTTATAACGTATAACGTTATATAGTGTCACCTAATAACGTATAACGTTACATAGTATTACGTTATAACGTATAACGTTATATAGTGTTACCTAATAACGTATAACGTTATATAGTGTTACCTAATAACGTATAACTTTATATAGTGTTACGTTATAACGTATAACGTTATATAGTGTCACCTAATAACGTATAACGTTATATAGTGCTATGTTATAACGTCATGCAGCATTACGTTATAACGTATATCGTTATACGGTATTATTTTATAACGTATAGCGTCATATGTTATTATTTTATAACGTATAACATTATAAAGCATTATTTTATGACGTATAACGTTATGTAGTGTTACGTTATAACGTATAACGTTATATAGTGTCACCTAATAACGTATAACGCTATACAGTGTTACGTTATAACGTTATATAGTATTACGTTGTAACGTATACAGTTATACGGTATTATTTTATAACGTATAACGTTATACAGTATTATTTTATAACGTATAACGATATATAGTGTCACCTATTAACGTATAACGCTATATAGTATTACTTTATAGCGTATAACGTTATATAGTATTATTTCATAACGTATAACGTTATATAGCATTATTTTATAACGTATAACGTTGTACGGTATTATTTTATAACGTATAACGTTATATAGTGTCACCTAATAACGTATAACGTTATATAATATTATTTCATGACGTGGAACGTTATATAGTAATATTTTATAACGTTTATCGTTCTACCAGATAATGTTATAACGTATAACGTTATATAGTGTTACGTTATAACGTTATATAGTATTACGTTGTAACGTATACAGTTATACGGTATTATTTTATAACGTATAACGTTATATAGTATTATTTTATAACGTATAACGATATATAGTGTCACCTATTAACGTATAACGCTATATAGTATTACTTTATAGCGTATAACGTTATATAGTATTATTTCATAACGTATAACGTTATATAGCATTATTTTATAACGTATAACGTTGTACGGTATTATTTTATAACGTATAGCGTTATATGGTATTATTTTATAACGTATAACGTTATATAGCATTATTTTATAACGTATAATGTTATGTAGTGTTACGTTATAACGTATAACTTTATATAGTGTCACCGAATAACGTATAACGTTATATAGTATTATTTTATAACGTATAACGTTATATAGTGTTACGTTATAACGTTACATTGTATTATGTTATAACCTATAACGTTGTACGGTATCATTTTATAACGTGTAACGTTATATAGAGTCACCTAATAACGTATAACGTTATATGGTATTCTTTTATAACGAATAACGTTATATAGCACTATTTTATAACGTATAACGTTATACGGTATTATTTTATAACGTATAACATTATGTGGCATTATTTTATAACGTATAACGTTATACAGCATTATGTTGTAACGTACAACGTTATATATTGTTGAGTCGTAACATTATATAGTATTCCGTTATAAAGTATAACGTTATATTTTATTATTTTATAACGTAGAAAGTCATATTGTTCTATTTTATAACGTATAACGTTATACTGCTGTATTTGGTAACGTTTAACGTTATATAGCATTATTTTATGACGTATAATGTTATATAGTGTTACGTTATTACCTATAACGTTATATAGTATTAGTTTATAACGTATAACGTTATATAGCATTATTTTATAACGTATAACGTTATGTAGTGTTACGTTATAACGTACAACGTTCTATACTGTCACCTAATAACGTATAAAGTTATATAGTATTATTTTATAGCGTATAACGTTATATGGCATTATTTTATAACGTATAACGTTATATAGTATTATTTTATAACGTACAACGTTATATAGTATTATTTTATAACGTATGACGTTATATAGTATTATTTGGTAACGTGTAACGTTATTTAGTGTTGAGTCATAACGTGATACAGTATTCCGTTATAACGTATAACGTTATATTGTATTATTTTATAACGTAGAAAGTCATATTGTTCTATTTTATAACGTATAACGTTATACTGCTGTATTTGGTAACGTTTAACGTTATATAGCATTATTTTATGACGTATAATGTTATATAGTGTTACGTTATTACCTATAACGTTATATAGTATTAGTTTATAACGTATAACGTTATATAGCATTATTTTATAACGTAGAACGTTATGTAGTGTTACGTTATAACGTACAACGTTCTATACTGTCACCTAATAACGTATAAAGTTATATAGTATTATTTTATAGCGTATAACGTTATATGGCATTATTTTATAACGTATAACGTTATATAGTATTATTTTATAACGTGGAACGTTATATAGTATTATTTTATAACGTACAACGTTATATAATATTATTTTATAACGTATGACGTTATATAGTATTATTTGGTAACGTGTAACGTTATTTAGTGTTGAGTCATAACGTGATATAGTATTCCGTTATAACGTATAACGTTATATAGTGTTACGTTATAACGTTATATAGTATTACGTTATAACGTATAACGTTATATAGTGTTACATTATAACGTTATATGGTATTACGTTATAACGTATAACGTTGTACGGTATTATTTTATAACGTATAACGTTATACGGTATTATTTTATAACGTACAACGTTATATAGTATTATTTTATAACGTATGACATTATATAGTTTTATTTGGTAACGTGTAACGTTATTTAGTGTTGAGTCATAACGTGATATAGTATTCCGTTATAGCGTATAACTTTATATTGTATTATTTTATAACGTAGAAATTCATATTGTTCTATTTTATAACGTATAACGTTATACTGCTGTATTTGGTAACGTTTAACGGTATATAGCATTATTTTATGACGTATAATGTTATATAGTGTTACGTTATAACCTATAAAGTTATATAGCATTATTTTATAACGTATAACGTTATATAGCATTATTTTATAACGTATAACGTTATGTAGTGATACGTTATAACGTATAACTTTATATAGTGTCACCTAATAACGTATAACGCTATATAGTGTTACGTTATAACGTTATATTGTATTATGTTATAACCTATAACGTTGTACGGTATCATTTTATAACGTATTACGTTCTATACTGTCACCTAATAACGTATAACGTTATATAGTATTATTTTATAGCGTATAACGTTATATAGCATTAGTTTATAACGTATTACGTTATATAGTGTTACGTTATAACGATATATAGCATTACGTTACAACGTAAAACGTTATACGGTATTATTTTATAACGTATAACGTTATATAGTATTATTTTATAACGTGGAACGTCATATAGTATTATTTTATAACTTTTAACGTTCTACCAGATAATGTTATAAGGTATAACGTTATGTGGTATTACGATATTACGTATAACATTATATAGTGATACCTAATAACATATAACGTTATATAGTGTCACCTAGTAACGTATAACGCTATATAGTGTTACGTTATAACGTTATATTGTATTATGTTATATCCTATAACGTTGTACGGTATCATTTTATAACGTATTACGTTCTATACTGTCACCTAATAACGTATAACGTTATATAGTATTATTTTATAGCGTATAACGTTATATAGCATTATTTTATATCGTATTACGTTATATAGTGTTACGTTATAACGATATATAGCATTACGCTATAACGTAAAACGTTGTACGGTATTATTTTATAACGTATAACGTTCTATAGCATTATTTTTTGACGTATAACGTTATGTAGTGTTACGTTATAACGTATGACATTATATAGTGTCATCTAATAACGCATAACGATATATAGTATTCTTTTATAACGTATAACGTTATATAGCACTATTTTATAACGTATAAGGTTATACGGTATTATTTTATAACGTATAACGTTATGTGGCATTATTTTATAACGTATAACGTTATACAGCATTATGTTGTAACGTATAACGTTATATAATGTTGAGTCATAACATTATATAGTATTCCGTTATAACGTATAACGTTATATTGTATTATTTTATGACGTAGAAAGTCATATTGTTCTATTTTATAACGTATAACGTTATATTGCTATATTTGGTATCGTATAACGTTACATAGCATTATTTCATGACGTATAACGTTATATATAGTGTTACGTTATAACGTGTAACGTTATATAGTATTATTTTATGACGTGGAACGTTATATAGTGTTACCTAATAACGTATAACGTTATATAGTGTTACGTTATAATGTTATATAGTATTACGTTATAACGTATAACGTTATACGGTATTATTTTATTACGTATAACGTTACGTAGTGCTACGTTATCACGTATAACGTTACATAGTGTCACCTATACCGTATAACGCTATATAGTGTTACTTTATAACATTATATTGTATTATGTTATATCCTATAACGTTGTACGGTATCATTTTATAACGTATAACGTTATACAGTGTCACCTAATAACGTATAACGTTATATAGCATTATTATATAACGTATAACGTTATGTAGTGTTACGTTATAACGTATAACGTTATATAGTGTCACCTAATAACGTATAACGCTATATAGCATTATTTTATAACGTATAACGTTATGTAGTGTTACGTTATGACGTATAACGTTATATAGTGTCACCTAATAACGTATAACGCTATATAGTGTTACGTTATAACGTTATATTGTTTTATGTTATATCCTATGACGTTGTACGGTATCATATTATAACGTATAACGTTATATAGTGTCACCTAATAACTCATAACGTTATATAGTATTCTTTTATAACGTATAACGTTATATAGCACTATTTTATAACGTATAACGTGATACGGTATTATTTTATAACGTATAACGTGATGTGGTATTATTTTATAAGGTATAACGTTATACAGCATTATGTTGTAACGTATAACGTTATATAGTGTCACCTAATAAGGTATAACGTTATATAGTATTACTTTATAGTGTGTAACGCTATATAGTATAATTTTATAACGTATAACGTTATACAGTATTATTTCATAACGTTTAGCTTTCTACCAGATAATGTTATAACGTATAACGTTATATAGTGTTACGTTATAACGTTATATAGTATTACGTTATAACGTATAACGTTATATAGTGTTAGGTTATAACGTTATATGGTATTACGTTATAACGTATAACGTTGTACGGTATTATTTTATAACGTATAACGTTATACGGTATTATTTTATAACGTACAACGTTATATAGTATTATTTTATAACGTATGACGTTATATAGTATTATTTGGTAACGTGTAACGTTATTTAGTGTTGAGTCATAACGTGATATAGTACTCCGTTATAACGTATAACGTTATATTGTATTATTTTATAACGTAGAAAGTCATATTGTTCTATTTTATAACGTATAACGTTATACTGCTGTGTTTGGTAACGTTTAACGTTATATAGCATTATTTTATGACGTATAATGTTATATAGTGTTACGTTATAACCTATAACGTTATATAGTATTAGTTTATAACGTATAACGTTATATAGCATTATTTTATAACGTATAACGTTATATAGTATTACGTTATAACGTATAACGTTATATAGTGTTACGTTATAACGTTATATAGTATTACGTTATAACGTATAACGTTATATAGTGTTACGTTATAACGTTATATGGTATTACGTTATAACGTATAACGTTGTACGGTATTATTTTATAACGTATAACGTTATACGGTATTATTTTATAACGTACAACGTTATATAGTGTCACTTATTAACGTATAACGCTATATAGTATTACTTTATATCGTATAACGTTATGTAGTATTATTTCATAACGTATAACGTTATATATAGTGTTACGTTATATAGTATTATTTTATGACGTGGAACGTTATAGAGTATTATTTTATAACGTTTAACGTTCTACCAGATAAGGTTATAACGTATAACATTATATAGTGTTACGTTATAACGTTATATAGTATTACGATATAACGTATACCGTTATACGGTCTTATTTTATAACGTATAACGTTATATAGTGTCACTTATTAACGTATAACGCTATATAGTATTACTTTATATCGTATAACGTTATGTAGTATTATTTCATAACGTATAACGTTATATAGCATTATGTTGTAACGTATAACATTATATATTGTTGAGTCATAACATTATATAGTATTCCGTTATAACGTATAACGTTATATTGTATTATTTTATAACGTTGAAAGCCATATTGTTCTATTTTATAACGTATAACGTTGTATTGCTATATTTGGTAACCTATAACGTGATATAGCATTATTTTATGACGTTTAACGTTATATAGTGTTACGTTATAACGTATAACGTTATATGGTATTATTTTATGACGTGGAACGTTATATAGTATTATTTTATAACGTTTAACTTTCTACCGGATAATGTTATAACGTATAACGTTATATAGTGTTACGTTAAAACGTATAACGTTATATAGTGTTACCTAATAACGTATAACGTTATATAGTGTTACCTAATAACGTATAACGTTATATAGTGTTACGTTATAATGTTATATAGTATTACGTTATAACGTATAACGTTATACGGTATTATTTTATAACGTATGGCGTTATATGGTATTATTTTAGAACGTATAACGTTATATAGCATTATTTTATTACGTATAACGTTACGTAGTGTTACGTTATAACGTATAACGTTACATAGTGTCACCTATACCGTATAACGCTATATAGTGTTACTTTATAACGTTATATTGTATTATGTTATATCCTATAACGTTGTACGGTATCATTTTATAACGTATAACGTTATACAGTGTCACCTAATAACGTATAACGTTATATATTATTCTTTTATAACGTATAATGTTATATAGCACTATTTTATATCGTATAACGTTATACGGTATTATTTTATAACGTATAACGTTATGTGGTATTATTTTATAACGTATAACGTTATATAGCATTATTTAATAACGTATAACGTTATGTGGTGTTACGTTATAACGTATAACGTTATATAGTGTCACCTAATAACGTATAACGCTATATAGCATTATTTATTATTTTGTAACGTATAACGTTATGTAGTGTTACGTTATGACGTATAACGTTATATAGTGTCACCTAATAACGTATAACGCTATATAGTGTTACGTTATAACGTTATATTGTATTATGTTATATCCTATGACGTTGTACGGTGTCATATTATAACGTATAACGTTATATAGTGTCACCTAATAACTCATAACGTTATATAGTATTCTTTTATAACGTATAACGTTATATAGCACTATTTTATAGCGTATAACGTGATACGGTATTATTTTATAACGTATAACGTGATGTGGTATTATTTTATAACGTATAACGTTATACAGCATTATGTTGCAACGTATAACGTTATATAGTGTCACCTAATAACGTATAACGTTATATAGTATTACTTTATAGCGTGTAACGCTATATAGTATAATTTTATAAGGTATAAAGTTATACAGTATTATTTCATAACGTATAACGTTAAATATTATTATTTTATAATGTATAACGTTGTATAGCATTACTCCATAACGTACAACGTTCTATACTGTCACCTAATAACGTATAAAGTTATATAGTAATATTTTATAGCGTATAACGTTATATGGCATTATTTTATAACGTATAACGTTATATAGTATTATTTTATAACGTGGAACGTTATATAGTATTATTTTATAACGTACAACGTTATATAGTATTATTTTATAACGTATGACGTTATATAGTATTATTTGGTAACGTGTAACGTTATTTAGTGTTAAGTCATAACGTGATATAGTATTCCGTTATAACTTATAACGTTATATAGTGTTACGTTATAACGTTATATAGTATTACGTAATAACGTATAACGTTATATAGTGTTACGTTATAACGTTATATGGTATTACGTTATAACGTATAACGTTGTACGTTATTATTTTATAACGTATAACGTTATACGGTATTATTTTATAACGTACAACGTTATATAGTATTATTTTATAACGTATGACGTTATATAGTATTATTTGGTAACGTGTAACGTTATTTAGTGTTGAGTCATAACGTGATATAGTATTCCGTTATAACGTATAACGTTATATTGTATTATTTTATAACGTAGAAAGTCAAATTGTTCTATTTTATAACGTATAACGTTATACTGCTGTATTTGGTAACGTTTAACGTTATATAGCATTATTTTATGACGTATAATGTTATATAGTGTTACGTTATAACCTATAACGTTATATAGTATTAGTTTATAACGTATAACGTTATATAGCATTATTTTATAACGTATAACGTTATGTAGTGTTACGTTATAACGTATAACGTTATATAGTGTCACCTAATAACGTATAACGGTATATAGTATTCTTTTATAACGTATAATGTTATATAGTACTATTTTATATCGTATAACGTAATATATTATTATTTTATAATGTATAACGTTATATAGCATTATTTTATAACGTATAACGTTATGTAGTGTTACGTTATAACGTATAACGTTATGTGGTATTATTTTACAACGTATAACGTTATATAGCATTATTTTATAACGTATAACGTTATGTAGTGATACGTTATAACGTATAACGTTATATAGTGTCACCTAATAACGTATAACGTTATATAGTATTCTTTTATAACGTATAACGTTATATAGCACTATTTTATATCGTATAACGTATTATATTATTATTTTATAATGTATAACGTTATATAGCATTATTTTATAACGTATAACGTTTTGTAGTGTTACGTTATAACGTATAACGTTATATAGTGTCACCTAATAACGTATAACGTTATATAGTATTCTTTTATAACGTATAATGTTATATAGCACTATTTTATATCGTATAACGTTATACGGTATTATTTTATAACGTATAATGTTATGTGGTATTATTTTATAACGTATAACGTTATACAGCATTATTTTATAACGTATAAAGTTATATAGCATTATTTTATAACGTATAACGTTATGTAGTGTTACGTTATAACTTATAACGTTATATAGTGTTACCTAATAACGTATAACGTTATATAGTGCTATGTTATAACGTCATGCAGCATTACGTTATAACATATATCGTTATACGGTATTATTTTATAACGTATAGCGTCATATGTTATTATTTTATAACGTATAACATTATAAAGCATTATTTTATAACGTATAACGTATTATATTATTATTTTATAATGTATAACGTTATATAGCATTATTTTATAACGTATAACGTTATGTAGTGTTACGTTATAACGTATAACGTTATATAGTGTCACCTAATAACGTATAACGTTATATAGTATTCTTTTATAACGTATAACGTTATATAGCACTATTTTATATCGTATAACGTATTATATTATTATTTTATAATGTATAACGTTATATAGCATTATTTTATAACGTATAACGTTTTGTAGTGTTACGTTATAACGTATAACGTTGTACGGTATTATTTTATAACGTATAACGTTATACGGTATTATTTTATAACGTACAACGTTATATAGTATTATTTTATAACGTATGACATTATATAGTTTTATTTGGTAACGTGTAACGTTATTTAGTGTTGAGTCATAACGTGATATAGTATTCCGTTATAGCGTATAACTTTATATTGTATTATTTTATAACGTAGAAATTCATATTGTTCTATTTTATAACGTATAACGTTATACTGCTGTATTTGGTAACGTTTAACGGTATATAGCATTATTTTATGACGTATAATGTTATATAGTGTTACGTTATAACCTATAAAGTTATATAGCATTATTTTATAACGTATAACGTTATATAGCATTATTTTATAACGTATAACGTTATGTAGTGATACGTTATAACGTATAACTTTATATAGTGTCACCTAATAACGTATAACGCTATATAGTGTTACGTTATAACGTTATATTGTATTATGTTATAACCTATAACGTTGTACGGTATCATTTTATAACGTATTACGTTCTATACTGTCACCTAATAACGTATAACGTTATATAGTATTATTTTATAGCGTATAACGTTATATAGCATTAGTTTATAACGTATTACGTTATATAGTGTTACGTTATAACGATATATAGCATTACGTTACAACGTAAAACGTTATACGGTATTATTTTATAACGTATAACGTTATATAGTATTAT
Source organism: Bombus dahlbomii (assembly GCA_037178635.1). Lineage (NCBI taxonomy): Eukaryota > Metazoa > Arthropoda > Insecta > Hymenoptera > Apidae > Bombus > Bombus dahlbomii. The sequence continues at coordinate 14,281,522 of CM074107.1, read as the reverse complement.
TTTATAACGTGGAACGTCATATAGTATTATTTTATAACTTTTAACGTTCTACCAGATAATGTTATAAGGTATAACGTTATGTGGTATTACGATATTACGTATAACATTATATAGTGATACCTAATAACATATAACGTTATATAGTGTCACCTAGTAACGTATAACGCTATATAGTGTTACGTTATAACGTTATATTGTATTATGTTATATCCTATAACGTTGTACGGTATCATTTTATAACGTATTACGTTCTATACTGTCACCTAATAACGTATAACGTTATATAGTATTATTTTATAGCGTATAACGTTATATAGCATTATTTTATATCGTATTACGTTATATAGTGTTACGTTATAACGATATATAGCATTACGCTATAACGTAAAACGTTGTACGGTATTATTTTATAACGTATAACGTTCTATAGCATTATTTTTTGACGTATAACGTTATGTAGTGTTACGTTATAACGTATGACATTATATAGTGTCATCTAATAACGCATAACGATATATAGTATTCTTTTATAACGTATAACGTTATATAGCACTATTTTATAACGTATAAGGTTATACGGTATTATTTTATAACGTATAACGTTATGTGGCATTATTTTATAACGTATAACGTTATACAGCATTATGTTGTAACGTATAACGTTATATAATGTTGAGTCATAACATTATATAGTATTCCGTTATAACGTATAACGTTATATTGTATTATTTTATGACGTAGAAAGTCATATTGTTCTATTTTATAACGTATAACGTTATATTGCTATATTTGGTATCGTATAACGTTACATAGCATTATTTCATGACGTATAACGTTATATATAGTGTTACGTTATAACGTGTAACGTTATATAGTATTATTTTATGACGTGGAACGTTATATAGTGTTACCTAATAACGTATAACGTTATATAGTGTTACGTTATAATGTTATATAGTATTACGTTATAACGTATAACGTTATACGGTATTATTTTATTACGTATAACGTTACGTAGTGCTACGTTATCACGTATAACGTTACATAGTGTCACCTATACCGTATAACGCTATATAGTGTTACTTTATAACATTATATTGTATTATGTTATATCCTATAACGTTGTACGGTATCATTTTATAACGTATAACGTTATACAGTGTCACCTAATAACGTATAACGTTATATAGCATTATTATATAACGTATAACGTTATGTAGTGTTACGTTATAACGTATAACGTTATATAGTGTCACCTAATAACGTATAACGCTATATAGCATTATTTTATAACGTATAACGTTATGTAGTGTTACGTTATGACGTATAACGTTATATAGTGTCACCTAATAACGTATAACGCTATATAGTGTTACGTTATAACGTTATATTGTTTTATGTTATATCCTATGACGTTGTACGGTATCATATTATAACGTATAACGTTATATAGTGTCACCTAATAACTCATAACGTTATATAGTATTCTTTTATAACGTATAACGTTATATAGCACTATTTTATAACGTATAACGTGATACGGTATTATTTTATAACGTATAACGTGATGTGGTATTATTTTATAAGGTATAACGTTATACAGCATTATGTTGTAACGTATAACGTTATATAGTGTCACCTAATAAGGTATAACGTTATATAGTATTACTTTATAGTGTGTAACGCTATATAGTATAATTTTATAACGTATAACGTTATACAGTATTATTTCATAACGTTTAGCTTTCTACCAGATAATGTTATAACGTATAACGTTATATAGTGTTACGTTATAACGTTATATAGTATTACGTTATAACGTATAACGTTATATAGTGTTAGGTTATAACGTTATATGGTATTACGTTATAACGTATAACGTTGTACGGTATTATTTTATAACGTATAACGTTATACGGTATTATTTTATAACGTACAACGTTATATAGTATTATTTTATAACGTATGACGTTATATAGTATTATTTGGTAACGTGTAACGTTATGTAGTGTTACGTTATAACGTATAACGTTATATAGTGTCACCTAATAACGTATAACGTTATATAGTATTCTTTTATAACGTATAACGTTATATAGCACTATTTTATATCGTATAACGTATTATATTATTATTTTATAATGTATAACGTTATATAGCATTATTTTATAACGTATAACGTTTTGTAGTGTTACGTTATAACGTATAACGTTGTACGGTATTATTTTATAACGTATAACGTTATACGGTATTATTTTATAACGTACAACGTTATATAGTATTATTTTATAACGTATGACATTATATAGTTTTATTTGGTAACGTGTAACGTTATTTAGTGTTGAGTCATAACGTGATATAGTATTCCGTTATAGCGTATAACTTTATATTGTATTATTTTATAACGTAGAAATTCATATTGTTCTATTTTATAACGTATAACGTTATACTGCTGTATTTGGTAACGTTTAACGGTATATAGCATTATTTTATGACGTATAATGTTATATAGTGTTACGTTATAACCTATAAAGTTATATAGCATTATTTTATAACGTATAACGTTATATAGCATTATTTTATAACGTATAACGTTATGTAGTGATACGTTATAACGTATAACTTTATATAGTGTCACCTAATAACGTATAACGCTATATAGTGTTACGTTATAACGTTATATTGTATTATGTTATAACCTATAACGTTGTACGGTATCATTTTATAACGTATTACGTTCTATACTGTCACCTAATAACGTATAACGTTATATAGTATTATTTTATAGCGTATAACGTTATATAGCATTAGTTTATAACGTATTACGTTATATAGTGTTACGTTATAACGATATATAGCATTACGTTACAACGTAAAACGTTATACGGTATTATTTTATAACGTATAACGTTATATAGTATTATTTTATAACGTGGAACGTCATATAGTATTATTTTATAACTTTTAACGTTCTACCAGATAATGTTATAAGGTATAACGTTATGTGGTATTACGATATTACGTATAACATTATATAGTGATACCTAATAACATATAACGTTATATAGTGTCACCTAGTAACGTATAACGCTATATAGTGTTACGTTATAACGTTATATTGTATTATGTTATATCCTATAACGTTGTACGGTATCATTTTATAACGTATTACGTTCTATACTGTCACCTAATAACGTATAACGTTATATAGTATTATTTTATAGCGTATAACGTTATATAGCATTATTTTATATCGTATTACGTTATATAGTGTTACGTTATAACGATATATAGCATTACGCTATAACGTAAAACGTTGTACGGTATTATTTTATAACGTATAACGTTCTATAGCATTATTTTTTGACGTATAACGTTATGTAGTGTTACGTTATAACGTATGACATTATATAGTGTCATCTAATAACGCATAACGATATATAGTATTCTTTTATAACGTATAACGTTATATAGCACTATTTTATAACGTATAAGGTTATACGGTATTATTTTATAACGTATAACGTTATGTGGCATTATTTTATAACGTATAACGTTATACAGCATTATGTTGTAACGTATAACGTTATATAATGTTGAGTCATAACATTATATAGTATTCCGTTATAACGTATAACGTTATATTGTATTATTTTATGACGTAGAAAGTCATATTGTTCTATTTTATAACGTATAACGTTATATTGCTATATTTGGTATCGTATAACGTTACATAGCATTATTTCATGACGTATAACGTTATATATAGTGTTACGTTATAACGTGTAACGTTATATAGTATTATTTTATGACGTGGAACGTTATATAGTGTTACCTAATAACGTATAACGTTATATAGTGTTACGTTATAATGTTATATAGTATTACGTTATAACGTATAACGTTATACGGTATTATTTTATTACGTATAACGTTACGTAGTGCTACGTTATCACGTATAACGTTACATAGTGTCACCTATACCGTATAACGCTATATAGTGTTACTTTATAACATTATATTGTATTATGTTATATCCTATAACGTTGTACGGTATCATTTTATAACGTATAACGTTATACAGTGTCACCTAATAACGTATAACGTTATATAGCATTATTATATAACGTATAACGTTATGTAGTGTTACGTTATAACGTATAACGTTATATAGTGTCACCTAATAACGTATAACGCTATATAGCATTATTTTATAACGTATAACGTTATGTAGTGTTACGTTATGACGTATAACGTTATATAGTGTCACCTAATAACGTATAACGCTATATAGTGTTACGTTATAACGTTATATTGTTTTATGTTATATCCTATGACGTTGTACGGTATCATATTATAACGTATAACGTTATATAGTGTCACCTAATAACTCATAACGTTATATAGTATTCTTTTATAACGTATAACGTTATATAGCACTATTTTATAACGTATAACGTGATACGGTATTATTTTATAACGTATAACGTGATGTGGTATTATTTTATAAGGTATAACGTTATACAGCATTATGTTGTAACGTATAACGTTATATAGTGTCACCTAATAAGGTATAACGTTATATAGTATTACTTTATAGTGTGTAACGCTATATAGTATAATTTTATAACGTATAACGTTATACAGTATTATTTCATAACGTTTAGCTTTCTACCAGATAATGTTATAACGTATAACGTTATATAGTGTTACGTTATAACGTTATATAGTATTACGTTATAACGTATAACGTTATATAGTGTTAGGTTATAACGTTATATGGTATTACGTTATAACGTATAACGTTGTACGGTATTATTTTATAACGTATAACGTTATACGGTATTATTTTATAACGTACAACGTTATATAGTATTATTTTATAACGTATGACGTTATATAGTATTATTTGGTAACGTGTAACGTTATTTAGTGTTGAGTCATAACGTGATATAGTACTCCGTTATAACGTATAACGTTATATTGTATTATTTTATAACGTAGAAAGTCATATTGTTCTATTTTATAACGTATAACGTTATACTGCTGTGTTTGGTAACGTTTAACGTTATATAGCATTATTTTATGACGTATAATGTTATATAGTGTTACGTTATAACCTATAACGTTATATAGTATTAGTTTATAACGTATAACGTTATATAGCATTATTTTATAACGTATAACGTTATATAGTATTACGTTATAACGTATAACGTTATATAGTGTTACGTTATAACGTTATATAGTATTACGTTATAACGTATAACGTTATATAGTGTTACGTTATAACGTTATATGGTATTACGTTATAACGTATAACGTTGTACGGTATTATTTTATAACGTATAACGTTATACGGTATTATTTTATAACGTACAACGTTATATAGTGTCACTTATTAACGTATAACGCTATATAGTATTACTTTATATCGTATAACGTTATGTAGTATTATTTCATAACGTATAACGTTATATATAGTGTTACGTTATATAGTATTATTTTATGACGTGGAACGTTATAGAGTACTATTTTATAACGTTTAACGTTCTACCAGATAAGGTTATAACGTATAACATTATATAGTGTTACGTTATAACGTTATATAGTATTACGATATAACGTATACCGTTATACGGTCTTATTTTATAACGTATAACGTTATATAGTGTCACTTATTAACGTATAACGCTATATAGTATTACTTTATATCGTATAACGTTATGTAGTATTATTTCATAACGTATAACGTTATATAGCATTATGTTGTAACGTATAACATTATATATTGTTGAGTCATAACATTATATAGTATTCCGTTATAACGTATAACGTTATATTGTATTATTTTATAACGTTGAAAGCCATATTGTTCTATTTTATAACGTATAACGTTGTATTGCTATATTTGGTAACCTATAACGTGATATAGCATTATTTTATGACGTTTAACGTTATATAGTGTTACGTTATAACGTATAACGTTATATGGTATTATTTTATGACGTGGAACGTTATATAGTATTATTTTATAACGTTTAACTTTCTACCGGATAATGTTATAACGTATAACGTTATATAGTGTTACGTTAAAACGTATAACGTTATATAGTGTTACCTAATAACGTATAACGTTATATAGTGTTACCTAATAACGTATAACGTTATATAGTGTTACGTTATAATGTTATATAGTATTACGTTATAACGTATAACGTTATACGGTATTATTTTATAACGTATAGCGTTATATGGTATTATTTTAGAACGTATAACGTTATATAGCATTATTTTATTACGTATAACGTTACGTAGTGTTACGTTATAACGTATAACGTTACATAGTGTCACCTATACCGTATAACGCTATATAGTGTTACTTTATAACGTTATATTGTATTATGTTATATCCTATAACGTTGTACGGTATCATTTTATAACGTATAACGTTATACAGTGTCACCTAATAACGTATAACGTTATATATTATTCTTTTATAACGTATAATGTTATATAGCACTATTTTATATCGTATAACGTTATACGGTATTATTTTATAACGTATAACGTTATGTGGTATTATTTTATAACGTATAACGTTATATAGCATTATTTAATAACGTATAACGTTATGTGGTGTTACGTTATAACGTATAACGTTATATAGTGTCACCTAATAACGTATAACGCTATATAGCATTATTTATTATTTTGTAACGTATAACGTTATGTAGTGTTACGTTATGACGTATAACGTTATATAGTGTCACCTAATAACGTATAACGCTATATAGTGTTACGTTATAACGTTATATTGTATTATGTTATATCCTATGACGTTGTACGGTGTCATATTATAACGTATAACGTTATATAGTGTCACCTAATAACTCATAACGTTATATAGTATTCTTTTATAACGTATAACGTTATATAGCACTATTTTATAGCGTATAACGTGATACGGTATTATTTTATAACGTATAACGTGATGTGGTATTATTTTATAACGTATAACGTTATACAGCATTATGTTGCAACGTATAACGTTATATAGTGTCACCTAATAACGTATAACGTTATATAGTATTACTTTATAGCGTGTAACGCTATATAGTATAATTTTATAAGGTATAAAGTTATACAGTATTATTTCATAACGTATAACGTTATATATTATTATTTTATAATGTATAACGTTGTATAGCATTACTCCATAACGTACAACGTTCTATACTGTCACCTAATAACGTATAAAGTTATATAGTAATATTTTATAGCGTATAACGTTATATGGCATTATTTTATAACGTATAACGTTATATAGTATTATTTTATAACGTGGAACGTTATATAGTATTATTTTATAACGTACAACGTTATATAGTATTATTTTATAACGTATGACGTTATATAGTATTATTTGGTAACGTGTAACGTTATTTAGTGTTAAGTCATAACGTGATATAGTATTCCGTTATAACTTATAACGTTATATAGTGTTACGTTATAACGTTATATAGTATTACGTAATAACGTATAACGTTATATAGTGTTACGTTATAACGTTATATGGTATTACGTTATAACGTATAACGTTGTACGTTATTATTTTATAACGTATAACGTTATACGGTATTATTTTATAACGTACAACGTTATATAGTATTATTTTATAACGTATGACGTTATATAGTATTATTTGGTAACGTGTAACGTTATTTAGTGTTGAGTCATAACGTGATATAGTATTCCGTTATAACGTATAACGTTATATTGTATTATTTTATAACGTAGAAAGTCAAATTGTTCTATTTTATAACGTATAACGTTATACTGCTGTATTTGGTAACGTTTAACGTTATATAGCATTATTTTATGACGTATAATGTTATATAGTGTTACGTTATAACCTATAACGTTATATAGTATTAGTTTATAACGTATAACGTTATATAGCATTATTTTATAACGTATAACGTTATGTAGTGTTACGTTATAACGTATAACGTTATATAGTGTCACCTAATAACGTATAACGGTATATAGTATTCTTTTATAACGTATAATGTTATATAGTACTATTTTATATCGTATAACGTAATATATTATTATTTTATAATGTATAACGTTATATAGCATTATTTTATAACGTATAACGTTATGTAGTGTTACGTTATAACGTATAACGTTATGTGGTATTATTTTACAACGTATAACGTTATATAGCATTATTTTATAACGTATAACGTTATGTAGTGTTACGTTATAACGTATAACGTTATATAGTGTCACCTAATAACGTATAACGTTATATAGTATTCTTTTATAACGTATAACGTTATATAGCACTATTTTATATCGTATAACGTATTATATTATTATTTTATAATGTATAACGTTATATAGCATTATTTTATAACGTATAACGTTTTGTAGTGTTACGTTATAACGTATAACGTTATATAGTGTCACCTAATAACGTATAACGTTATATAGTATTCTTTTATAACGTATAATGTTATATAGCACTATTTTATATCGTATAACGTTATACGGTATTATTTTATAACGTATAATGTTATGTGGTATTATTTTATAACGTATAACGTTATACAGCATTATTTTATAACGTATAAAGTTATATAGCATTATTTTATAACGTATAACGTTATGTAGTGTTACGTTATAACTTATAACGTTATATAGTGTTACCTAATAACGTATAACGTTATATAGTGCTATGTTATAACGTCATGCAGCATTACGTTATAACATATATCGTTATACGGTATTATTTTATAACGTATAGCGTCATATGTTATTATTTTATAACGTATAACATTATAAAGCATTATTTTATAACGTATAACGTATTATATTATTATTTTATAATGTATAACGTTATATAGCATTATTTTATAACGTATAACGTTATGTAGTGTTACGTTATAACGTATAACGTTATATAGTGTCACCTAATAACGTATAACGTTATATAGTATTCTTTTATAACGTATAACGTTATATAGCACTATTTTATATCGTATAACGTATTATATTATTATTTTATAATGTATAACGTTATATAGCATTATTTTATAACGTATAACGTTTTGTAGTGTTACGTTATAACGTATAACGTTATATAGTGTCACCTAATAACGTATAACGTTATATAGTATTCTTTTATAACGTATAATGTTATATAGCACTATTTTATATCGTATAACGTTATACGGTATTATTTTATAACGTATAATGTTATGTGGTATTATTTTATAACGTATAACGTTATACAGCATTATTTTATAACGTATAAAGTTATATAGCATTATTTTATAACGTATAACGTTATGTAGTGTTACGTTATAACTTATAACGTTATATAGTGTCACCTAATAACGTATAACGTTATATAGTATTCTTTTATAACGTATAATGTTATATAGCACTATTTTATATCGTATAACGTTATACGGTATTATTTTATAACGTACAACGTTATATAGTATTATTTTATAACGTATGACGTTATATAGTATTATTTGGTAACGTGTAACGTTATTTAGTGTTGAGTCATAACGTGATATAGTATTCCGTTATAACGTATAACGTTATATTGTATTATTTTATAACGTAGAAAGTCAAATTGTTCTATTTTATAACGTATAACGTTATACTGCTGTATTTGGTAACGTTTAACGTTATATAGCATTATTTTATGACGTATAATGTTATATAGTGTTACGTTATAACCTATAACGTTATATAGTATTAGTTTATAACGTATAACGTTATATAGCATTATTTTATAACGTATAACGTTATGTAGTGTTACGTTATAACGTATAACGTTATATAGTGTCACCTAATAACGTATAACGGTATATAGTATTCTTTTATAACGTATAATGTTATATAGTACTATTTTATATCGTATAACGTAATATATTATTATTTTATAATGTATAACGTTATATAGCATTATTTTATAACGTATAACGTTATGTAGTGTTACGTTATAACTTATAACGTTATATAGTGTCACCTAATAACGTATAACGTTATATAGTATTCTTTTATAACGTATAATGTTATATAGCACTATTTTATATCGTATAACGTTATACGGTATTATTTTATAACGTACAACGTTATATAGTATTATTTTATAACGTATGACGTTATATAGTATTATTTGGTAACGTGTAACGTTATTTAGTGTTGAGTCATAACGTGATATAGTACTCCGTTATAACGTATAACGTTATATTGTATTATTTTATAACGTAGAAAGTCATATTGTTCTATTTTATAACGTATAACGTTATACTGCTGTGTTTGGTAACGTTTAACGTTATATAGCATTATTTTATGACGTATAATGTTATATAGTGTTACGTTATAACCTATAACGTTATATAGTATTAGTTTATAACGTATAACGTTATATAGCATTATTTTATAACGTATAACGTTATATAGTATTACGTTATAACGTATAACGTTATATAGTGTTACGTTATAACGTTATATAGTATTACGTTATAACGTATAACGTTATATAGTGTTACGTTATAACGTTATATGGTATTACGTTATAACGTATAACGTTGTACGGTATTATTTTATAACGTATAACGTTATACGGTATTATTTTATAACGTACAACGTTATATAGTGTCACTTATTAACGTATAACGCTATATAGTATTACTTTATATCGTATAACGTTATGTAGTATTATTTCATAACGTATAACGTTATATATAGTGTTACGTTATATAGTATTATTTTATGACGTGGAACGTTATAGAGTACTATTTTATAACGTTTAACGTTCTACCAGATAAGGTTATAACGTATAACATTATATAGTGTTACGTTATAACGTTATATAGTATTACGATATAACGTATACCGTTATACGGTCTTATTTTATAACGTATAACGTTATATAGTGTCACTTATTAACGTATAACGCTATATAGTATTACTTTATATCGTATAACGTTATGTAGTATTATTTCATAACGTATAACGTTATATAGCATTATGTTGTAACGTATAACATTATATATTGTTGAGTCATAACATTATATAGTATTCCGTTATAACGTATAACGTTATATTGTATTATTTTATAACGTTGAAAGCCATATTGTTCTATTTTATAACGTATAACGTTGTATTGCTATATTTGGTAACCTATAACGTGATATAGCATTATTTTATGACGTTTAACGTTATATAGTGTTACGTTATAACGTATAACGTTATATGGTATTATTTTATGACGTGGAACGTTATATAGTATTATTTTATAACGTTTAACTTTCTACCGGATAATGTTATAACGTATAACGTTATATAGTGTTACGTTAAAACGTATAACGTTATATAGTGTTACCTAATAACGTATAACGTTATATAGTGTTACCTAATAACGTATAACGTTATATAGTGTTACGTTATAATGTTATATAGTATTACGTTATAACGTATAACGTTATACGGTATTATTTTATAACGTATAGCGTTATATGGTATTATTTTAGAACGTATAACGTTATATAGCATTATTTTATTACGTATAACGTTACGTAGTGTTACGTTATAACGTATAACGTTACATAGTGTCACCTATACCGTATAACGCTATATAGTGTTACTTTATAACGTTATATTGTATTATGTTATATCCTATAACGTTGTACGGTATCATTTTATAACGTATAACGTTATACAGTGTCACCTAATAACGTATAACGTTATATATTATTCTTTTATAACGTATAATGTTATATAGCACTATTTTATATCGTATAACGTTATACGGTATTATTTTATAACGTATAACGTTATGTGGTATTATTTTATAACGTATAACGTTATATAGCATTATTTAATAACGTATAACGTTATGTGGTGTTACGTTATAACGTATAACGTTATATAGTGTCACCTAATAACGTATAACGCTATATAGCATTATTTATTATTTTGTAACGTATAACGTTATGTAGTGTTACGTTATGACGTATAACGTTATATAGTGTCACCTAATAACGTATAACGCTATATAGTGTTACGTTATAACGTTATATTGTATTATGTTATATCCTATGACGTTGTACGGTGTCATATTATAACGTATAACGTTATATAGTGTCACCTAATAACTCATAACGTTATATAGTATTCTTTTATAACGTATAACGTTATATAGCACTATTTTATAGCGTATAACGTGATACGGTATTATTTTATAACGTATAACGTGATGTGGTATTATTTTATAACGTATAACGTTATACAGCATTATGTTGCAACGTATAACGTTATATAGTGTCACCTAATAACGTATAACGTTATATAGTATTACTTTATAGCGTGTAACGCTATATAGTATAATTTTATAAGGTATAAAGTTATACAGTATTATTTCATAACGTATAACGTTATATATTATTATTTTATAATGTATAACGTTGTATAGCATTACTCCATAACGTACAACGTTCTATACTGTCACCTAATAACGTATAAAGTTATATAGTAATATTTTATAGCGTATAACGTTATATGGCATTATTTTATAACGTATAACGTTATATAGTATTATTTTATAACGTGGAACGTTATATAGTATTATTTTATAACGTACAACGTTATATAGTATTATTTTATAACGTATGACGTTATATAGTATTATTTGGTAACGTGTAACGTTATTTAGTGTTAAGTCATAACGTGATATAGTATTCCGTTATAACTTATAACGTTATATAGTGTTACGTTATAACGTTATATAGTATTACGTAATAACGTATAACGTTATATAGTGTTACGTTATAACGTTATATGGTATTACGTTATAACGTATAACGTTGTACGTTATTATTTTATAACGTATAACGTTATACGGTATTATTTTATAACGTACAACGTTATATAGTATTATTTTATAACGTATGACGTTATATAGTATTATTTGGTAACGTGTAACGTTATTTAGTGTTGAGTCATAACGTGATATAGTATTCCGTTATAACGTATAACGTTATATTGTATTATTTTATAACGTAGAAAGTCAAATTGTTCTATTTTATAACGTATAACGTTATACTGCTGTATTTGGTAACGTTTAACGTTATATAGCATTATTTTATGACGTATAATGTTATATAGTGTTACGTTATAACCTATAACGTTATATAGTATTAGTTTATAACGTATAACGTTATATAGCATTATTTTATAACGTATAACGTTATGTAGTGTTACGTTATAACGTATAACGTTATATAGTGTCACCTAATAACGTATAACGGTATATAGTATTCTTTTATAACGTATAATGTTATATAGTACTATTTTATATCGTATAACGTAATATATTATTATTTTATAATGTATAACGTTATATAGCATTATTTTATAACGTATAACGTTATGTAGTGTTACGTTATAACGTATAACGTTATGTGGTATTATTTTACAACGTATAACGTTATATAGCATTATTTTATAACGTATAACGTTATGTAGTGTTACGTTATAACGTATAACGTTATATAGTGTCACCTAATAACGTATAACGTTATATAGTATTCTTTTATAACGTATAACGTTATATAGCACTATTTTATATCGTATAACGTATTATATTATTATTTTATAATGTATAACGTTATATAGCATTATTTTATAACGTATAACGTTTTGTAGTGTTACGTTATAACGTATAACGTTATATAGTGTCACCTAATAACGTATAACGTTATATAGTATTCTTTTATAACGTATAATGTTATATAGCACTATTTTATATCGTATAACGTTATACGGTATTATTTTATAACGTATAATGTTATGTGGTATTATTTTATAACGTATAACGTTATACAGCATTATTTTATAACGTATAAAGTTATATAGCATTATTTTATAACGTATAACGTTATGTAGTGTTACGTTATAACTTATAACGTTATATAGTGTTACCTAATAACGTATAACGTTATATAGTGCTATGTTATAACGTCATGCAGCATTACGTTATAACATATATCGTTATACGGTATTATTTTATAACGTATAGCGTCATATGTTATTATTTTATAACGTATAACATTATAAAGCATTATTTTATAACGTATAACGTATTATATTATTATTTTATAATGTATAACGTTATATAGCATTATTTTATAACGTATAACGTTATGTAGTGTTACGTTATAACGTATAACGTTATATAGTGTCACCTAATAACGTATAACGTTATATAGTATTCTTTTATAACGTATAACGTTATATAGCACTATTTTATATCGTATAACGTATTATATTATTATTTTATAATGTATAACGTTATATAGCATTATTTTATAACGTATAACGTTTTGTAGTGTTACGTTATAACGTATAACGTTATATAGTGTCACCTAATAACGTATAACGTTATATAGTATTCTTTTATAACGTATAATGTTATATAGCACTATTTTATATCGTATAACGTTATACGGTATTATTTTATAACGTATAATGTTATGTGGTATTATTTTATAACGTATAACGTTATACAGCATTATTTTATAACGTATAAAGTTATATAGCATTATTTTATAACGTATAACGTTATGTAGTGTTACGTTATAACTTATAACGTTATATAGTGTTACCTAATAACGTATAACGTTATATAGTGCTATGTTATAACGTCATGCAGCATTACGTTATAACATATATCGTTATACGGTATTATTTTATAACGTATAGCGTCATATGTTATTATTTTATAACGTATAACATTATAAAGCATTATTTTATAACGTATAACGTTAAGTAGTGTTACGTTATAACGTATAACGTTATATAGTGTCACCTAATAACGTATAACGCTATATAGTGTTACGTTATAAAGCTATATAGCATTATTTTATAACCTATAACGTTATGTGGTGTTACGTTATAACGTATAACTTTATATAGTGTCACCTAATAACGTATAACGCTATATAGTGTTACGTTATAACGTTATATTGTATTATGTTATAACCTATAACGTTGTACGGTATCATTTTATAACGTATTACGTTCTATACTGTCACCTAATAACGTATAACGTTATATAGTATTATTTTATAGCGTATAACGTTATATAGCATTAGTTTATAACGTATTACGTTATATAGTGTTACGTTATAACGATATATAGCATTACGTTACAACGTAAAACGTTATACGGTATTATTTTATAACGTATAACGTTATATAGTATTATTTTATAACGTGGAACGTCATATAGTATTATTTTATAACTTTTAACGTTCTACCAGATAATGTTATAAGGTATAACGTTATGTGGTATTACGATATTACGTATAACATTATATAGTGATACCTAATAACATATAACGTTATATAGTGTCACCTAGTAACGTATAACGCTATATAGTGTTACGTTATAACGTTATATTGCATTATGTTATATCCTATAACGTTGTACGGTATCATTTTATAACGTATTACGTTCTATACTGTCACCTAATAACGTATAACGTTATATAGTATTATTTTATAGCGTATAACGTTATATAGCATTAGTTTATAACGTATTACGTTATATAGTGTTACGTTATAACGATATATAGCATTACGCTATAACGTAAAACGTTGTACGGTATTATTTTATAACGTATAACGTTATGTGGCATTATTTTATAACGTATAACGTTATACAGCATTATGTTGTAACGTATAACGTTATATATTGTTGAGTCATAACATTATATAGTATTCCGTTATAACGTATAACGTTATATTGTATTATTTTAAAACGTAGAAAGTCATATTGTTCTATTTTATAACGTATAACGTTATATTGCTATATTTGGTATCGTATAACGTTATATAGCATTATTTTATGACGTATAGCGTTATATATAGTGTTACGTTATAACGTGTAACGTTATATAGTATTATTTTATGACGTGGAACGTTATATAGTATTATTTTATAACGTTTAACTTTCTACCAGATAATGTTATAACGTATAACGTTATATAGTGTTACGTTATAACGTTATATAGTATTACGTTATAACGTATACCGTTATACGGTCTTATTTTATAACGTATAACGTTATATAGCGTCACCTATTAACGTATAACGCTATATAGTATTACTTTATATCGTATAACGTTATGTAGTATTATTTCATAACGTATAACGTTATATAGCATTATGCTTTGACGTATAACGTTATATGTTATTATTTTATGACGTGGAACGTTATATAGTATTATTTTATAACGTTTAACTTTCTACCAGATAATGTTATAACGTATAACGTTATATAGTGTTACGTTACAACGTATAACGTTATATAGTGTTACCTAATAACGTATAACGTTATATAGTGTTACGTTATAATGTTATATAGTATTACGTTATAACGTATAACGTTATACGGTATTATTTTATAACGTATAGCGTTATATGGTATTATTTTAGAACGTATAACGTTATATAGCATTATTTTATTACGTATGACGTTACGTAGTGTTACGTTATAACGTATAACGTTACATAGTGTCACCTATACCGTATAACGCTATATAGTGTTACTTTATAACGTTATATTGTATTATGTTATATCCTATAACGTTGTACGGTATCATTTTATAACGTATAACGTTATACAGTGTCACCTAATAACGTATAACGTTATATATCATTCTTTTATAACGTATAATGTTATATAGCACTATTTTATATAGTCTAACGTTATACGGTATTATTTTATAACGTATAAGGTTATGTGGTATTATTTTATCACGTATAACGTTATATAGCATTATTTTATAACGTATAACGTTATATAGTGTCACCTAATAACTCATAACGTTATATAGTATTCTTTTATAACGTATAATGTTATATAGCACTATTTTATAACGTATAACGTGATACGGTATTATTTTATAACATATAACGTGATGTGGTATTAT
Organism: Bombus dahlbomii; assembly: GCA_037178635.1. Lineage (NCBI taxonomy): Eukaryota > Metazoa > Arthropoda > Insecta > Hymenoptera > Apidae > Bombus > Bombus dahlbomii. The sequence continues at coordinate 14,264,495 of CM074107.1, read as the reverse complement.
TTTATAACGTATAACGTTATACAGCATTATGTTGCAACGTATAACGTTATATAGTGTCACCTAATAACGTATAACGTTATATAGTATTACTTTATAGCGTGTAACGCTATATAGTATAATTTTATAAGGTATAAAGATATACAGTATTATTTCATAAAGTATAACGTTATATATTATTATTTTATAATGTATAACGTTGTATAGCATTACTTTATAACGTACAACGTTCTATACTGTCACCTAATAACGTATAAAGTTATATAGTATTATTTTATAGCGTATAACGTTATATGGCATTATTTTATAACGTATAACGTTATATAGTATTATTTTATAACGTGTAACGTTATATAGTATTATTTTATGACGTGGAACGTTATATAGTATTATTTTATAACGTTTAACTTTCTACCAGATAATGTTATAACGTATAACGTTATATAGTGTTACGTTACAACGTATAACGTTATAAAGTGTTACCTAATAACGTATAACGTTATATAGTGTTACGTTATAATGTTATATAGTATTACGTTATAACGTATAACGTTATACGGTATTATTTTATAACGTATAGCGTTATATGGTATTATTTTAGAACGTATAACGTTATACAGCATTATGTTGTAACGTATAACGTTATATAGTGTCACCTAATAACGTATAACGTTATATAGTACTACTTTATAGCCTATAACGTTATATAGTATAATTTTATAAGGTATAAAGTTATACAGTATTATTTCATAACGTATAACGTTATATATTATTATTTTATAATGTATAACGTTGTATAGCATTACTTTATAACGTACAACGTTCTATACTGTCACCTAATAACGTTTAAAGTTATATAGTATTATTTTATAGCGTATAACGTTATATGGCATTATTTTATAACGTATAACGTTATATAGTATTATTTTATAACGTGGAACGTTATATAGTATTATTTTATAACGTACAACGTTATATAGTATTATTTTATAACGTATGACGTTATATAGTATTATTTGGTAACGTGTAACGTTATTTAGTGTTAAGTCATAACGTGATATAGTATTCCGTTATAACTTATAACGTTATATAGTGTTACGTTATAACGTTATATAGTATTACGTAATAACGTATAACGTTATATAGTGTTACGTTATAACGTTATATGGTATTACGTTATAACGTATAACGTTGTACGTTATTATTTTATAACGTATAACGTTATACGGTATTATTTTATAACGTACAACGTTATATAGTATTATTTTATAACGTATGACGTTATATAGTATTATTTGGTAACGTGTAACGTTATTTAGTGTTGAGTCATAACGTGATATAGTATTCCGTTATAACGTATAACGTTATATTGTATTATTTTATAACGTAGAAAGTCAAATTGTTCTATTTTATAACGTATAACGTTATACTGCTGTATTTGGTAACGTTTAACGTTATATAGCATTATTTTATGACGTATAATGTTATATAGTGTTACGTTATAACCTATAACGTTATATAGTATTAGTTTATAACGTATAACGTTATATAGCATTATTTTATAACGTATAACGTTATGTAGTGTTACGTTATAACGTATAACGTTATATAGTGTCACCTAATAACGTATAACGGTATATAGTATTCTTTTATAACGTATAATGTTATATAGTACTATTTTATATCGTATAACGTAATATATTATTATTTTATAATGTATAACGTTATATAGCATTATTTTATAACGTATAACGTTATGTAGTGTTACGTTATAACGTATAACGTTATGTGGTATTATTTTACAACGTATAACGTTATATAGCATTATTTTATAACGTATAACGTTATGTAGTGTTACGTTATAACGTATAACGTTATATAGTGTCACCTAATAACGTATAACGTTATATAGTATTCTTTTATAACGTATAACGTTATATAGCACTATTTTATATCGTATAACGTATTATATTATTATTTTATAATGTATAACGTTATATAGCATTATTTTATAACGTATAACGTTTTGTAGTGTTACGTTATAACGTATAACGTTATATAGTGTCACCTAATAACGTATAACGTTATATAGTATTCTTTTATAACGTATAATGTTATATAGCACTATTTTATATCGTATAACGTTATACGGTATTATTTTATAACGTATAATGTTATGTGGTATTATTTTATAACGTATAACGTTATACAGCATTATTTTATAACGTATAAAGTTATATAGCATTATTTTATAACGTATAACGTTATGTAGTGTTACGTTATAACTTATAACGTTATATAGTGTTACCTAATAACGTATAACGTTATATAGTGCTATGTTATAACGTCATGCAGCATTACGTTATAACATATATCGTTATACGGTATTATTTTATAACGTATAGCGTCATATGTTATTATTTTATAACGTATAACATTATAAAGCATTATTTTATAACGTATAACGTATTATATTATTATTTTATAATGTATAACGTTATATAGCATTATTTTATAACGTATAACGTTATGTAGTGTTACGTTATAACGTATAACGTTATATAGTGTCACCTAATAACGTATAACGTTATATAGTATTCTTTTATAACGTATAACGTTATATAGCACTATTTTATATCGTATAACGTATTATATTATTATTTTATAAAATATAACGTTATATAGCATTATTTTATAACGTATAACGTTTTGTAGTGTTACGTTATAACGTATAACGTTATATAGTGTCACCTAATAACGTATAACGTTATATAGTATTCTTTTATAACGTATAATGTTATATAGCACTATTTTATATCGTATAACGTTATACGGTATTATTTTATAACGTATAATGTTATGTGGTATTATTTTATAACGTATAACGTTATACAGCATTATTTTATAACGTATAAAGTTATATAGCATTATTTTATAACGTATAACGTTATGTAGTGTTACGTTATAACTTATAACGTTATATAGTGTTACCTAATAACGTATAACGTTATATAGTGCTATGTTATAACGTCATGCAGCATTACGTTATAACATATATCGTTATACGGTATTATTTTATAACGTATAGCGTCATATGTTATTATTTTATAACGTATAACATTATAAAGCATTATTTTATAACGTATAACGTTAAGTAGTGTTACGTTATAACGTATAACGTTATATAGTGTCACCTAATAACGTATAACGCTATATAGTGTTACGTTATAAAGCTATATAGCATTATTTTATAACCTATAACGTTATGTGGTGTTACGTTATAACGTATAACTTTATATAGTGTCACCTAATAACGTATAACGCTATATAGTGTTACGTTATAACGTTATATTGTATTATGTTATAACCTATAACGTTGTACGGTATCATTTTATAACGTATTACGTTCTATACTGTCACCTAATAACGTATAACGTTATATAGTATTATTTTATAGCGTATAACGTTATATAGCATTAGTTTATAACGTATTACGTTATATAGTGTTACGTTATAACGATATATAGCATTACGTTACAACGTAAAACGTTATACGGTATTATTTTACAACGTATAACGTTATATAGTATTATTTTATAACGTGGAACGTCATATAGTATTATTTTATAACTTTTAACGTTCTACCAGATAATGTTATAAGGTATAACGTTATGTGGTATTACGATATTACGTATAACATTATATAGTGATACCTAATAACATATAACGTTATATAGTGTCACCTAGTAACGTATAACGCTATATAGTGTTACGTTATAACGTTATATTGCATTATGTTATATCCTATAACGTTGTACGGTATCATTTTATAACGTATTACGTTCTATACTGTCACCTAATAACGTATAACGTTATATAGTATTATTTTATAGCGTATAACGTTATATAGCATTAGTTTATAACGTATTACGTTATATAGTGTTACGTTATAACGATATATAGCATTACGCTATAACGTAAAACGTTGTACGGTATTATTTTATAACGTATAACGTTCTATAGCATTATTTTATAACGTATAACGTTATGTAGTGTTACGTTATAACGTATGACATTATATAGTGTCATCTAATAACGCATAACGATATATTGTATTCTTTTATAACGTATAACGTTATATAGCACTATTTTATAACGTATAACGTTATACGGTATTATTTTATAACGTATAACGTTATGTGGCATTATTTTATAACGTATAACGTTATACAGCATTATGTTGTAACGTATAACGTTATATATTGTTGAGTCATAACATTATATAGTATTCCGTTATAACGTATAACGTTATATTGTATTATTTTAAAACGTAGAAAGTCATATTGTTCTATTTTATAACGTATAACGTTATATTGCTATATTTGGTATCGTATAACGTTATATAGCATTATTTTATGACGTATAGCGTTATATATAGTGTTACGTTATAACGTGTAACGTTATATAGTATTATTTTATGACGTGGAACGTTATATAGTATTATTTTATAACGTTTAACTTTCTACCAGATAATGTTATAACGTATAACGTTATATAGTGTTACGTTATAACGTTATATAGTATTACGTTATAACGTATACCGTTATACGGTCTTATTTTATAACGTATAACGTTATATAGCGTCACCTATTAACGTATAACGCTATATAGTATTACTTTATATCGTATAACGTTATGTAGTATTATTTCATAACGTATAACGTTATATAGCATTATGCTTTGACGTATAACGTTATATGTTATTATTTTATGACGTGGAACGTTATATAGTATTATTTTATAACGTTTAACTTTCTACCAGATAATGTTATAACGTATAACGTTATATAGTGTTACGTTACAACGTATAACGTTATATAGTGTTACCTAATAACGTATAACGTTATATAGTGTTACGTTATAATGTTATATAGTATTACGTTATAACGTATAACGTTATACGGTATTATTTTATAACGTATAGCGTTATATGGTATTATTTTAGAACGTATAACGTTATATAGCATTATTTTATTACGTATGACGTTACGTAGTGTTACGTTATAACGTATAACGTTACATAGTGTCACCTATACCGTATAACGCTATATAGTGTTACTTTATAACGTTATATTGTATTATGTTATATCCTATAACGTTGTACGGTATCATTTTATAACGTATAACGTTATACAGTGTCACCTAATAACGTATAACGTTATATATCATTCTTTTATAACGTATAATGTTATATAGCACTATTTTATATAGTCTAACGTTATACGGTATTATTTTATAACGTATAAGGTTATGTGGTATTATTTTATCACGTATAACGTTATATAGCATTATTTTATAACGTATAACGTTATATAGTGTCACCTAATAACTCATAACGTTATATAGTATTCTTTTATAACGTATAATGTTATATAGCACTATTTTATAACGTATAACGTGATACGGTATTATTTTATAACATATAACGTGATGTGGTATTATTTTATAACGTATAACGTTATACAGCATTATGTTGCAACGTATAACGTTATATAGTGTCACCTAATAACGTATAACGTTATATAGTATTACTTTATAGCGTGTAACGCTATATAGTATAATTTTATAAGGTATAAAGATATACAGTATTATTTCATAAAGTATAACGTTATATATTATTATTTTATAATGTATAACGTTGTATAGCATTACTTTATAACGTACAACGTTCTATACTGTCACCTAATAACGTATAAAGTTATATAGTATTATTTTATAGCGTATAACGTTATATGGCATTATTTTATAACGTATAACGTTATATAGTATTATTTTATAACGTGTAACGTTATATAGTATTATTTTATGACGTGGAACGTTATATAGTATTATTTTATAACGTTTAACTTTCTACCAGATAATGTTATAACGTATAACGTTATATAGTGTTACGTTACAACGTATAACGTTATAAAGTGTTACCTAATAACGTATAACGTTATATAGTGTTACGTTATAATGTTATATAGTATTACGTTATAACGTATAACGTTATACGGTATTATTTTATAACGTATAGCGTTATATGGTATTATTTTAGAACGTATAACGTTATACAGCATTATGTTGTAACGTATAACGTTATATAGTGTCACCTAATAACGTATAACGTTATATAGTACTACTTTATAGCCTATAACGTTATATAGTATAATTTTATAAGGTATAAAGTTATACAGTATTATTTCATAACGTATAACGTTATATATTATTATTTTATAATGTATAACGTTGTATAGCATTACTTTATAACGTACAACGTTCTATACTGTCACCTAATAACGTTTAAAGTTATATAGTATTATTTTATAGCGTATAACGTTATATGGCATTATTTTATAACGTATAACGTTATATAGTATTATTTTATAACGTGGAACGTTATATAGTATTATTTTATAACGTACAACGTTATATAGTATTATTTTATAACGTATGACGTTATATAGTATTATTTGGTAACGTGTAACGTTATTTAGTGTTAAGTCATAACGTGATATAGTATTCCGTTATAACTTATAACGTTATATAGTGTTACGTTATAACGTTATATAGTATTACGTAATAACGTATAACGTTATATAGTGTTACGTTATAACGTTATATGGTATTACGTTATAACGTATAACGTTGTACGTTATTATTTTATAACGTATAACGTTATACGGTATTATTTTATAACGTACAACGTTATATAGTATTATTTTATAACGTATGACGTTATATAGTATTATTTGGTAACGTGTAACGTTATTTAGTGTTGAGTCATAACGTGATATAGTATTCCGTTATAACGTATAACGTTATATTGTATTATTTTATAACGTAGAAAGTCAAATTGTTCTATTTTATAACGTATAACGTTATACTGCTGTATTTGGTAACGTTTAACGTTATATAGCATTATTTTATGACGTATAATGTTATATAGTGTTACGTTATAACCTATAACGTTATATAGTATTAGTTTATAACGTATAACGTTATATAGCATTATTTTATAACGTATAACGTTATGTAGTGTTACGTTATAACGTATAACGTTATATAGTGTCACCTAATAACGTATAACGGTATATAGTATTCTTTTATAACGTATAATGTTATATAGTACTATTTTATATCGTATAACGTAATATATTATTATTTTATAATGTATAACGTTATATAGCATTATTTTATAACGTATAACGTTATGTAGTGTTACGTTATAACGTATAACGTTATGTGGTATTATTTTACAACGTATAACGTTATATAGCATTATTTTATAACGTATAACGTTATGTAGTGTTACGTTATAACGTATAACGTTATATAGTGTCACCTAATAACGTATAACGTTATATAGTATTCTTTTATAACGTATAACGTTATATAGCACTATTTTATATCGTATAACGTATTATATTATTATTTTATAATGTATAACGTTATATAGCATTATTTTATAACGTATAACGTTTTGTAGTGTTACGTTATAACGTATAACGTTATATAGTGTCACCTAATAACGTATAACGTTATATAGTATTCTTTTATAACGTATAATGTTATATAGCACTATTTTATATCGTATAACGTTATACGGTATTATTTTATAACGTATAATGTTATGTGGTATTATTTTATAACGTATAACGTTATACAGCATTATTTTATAACGTATAAAGTTATATAGCATTATTTTATAACGTATAACGTTATGTAGTGTTACGTTATAACTTATAACGTTATATAGTGTTACCTAATAACGTATAACGTTATATAGTGCTATGTTATAACGTCATGCAGCATTACGTTATAACATATATCGTTATACGGTATTATTTTATAACGTATAGCGTCATATGTTATTATTTTATAACGTATAACATTATAAAGCATTATTTTATAACGTATAACGTTAAGTAGTGTTACGTTATAACGTATAACGTTATATAGTGTCACCTAATAACGTATAACGCTATATAGTGTTACGTTATAAAGCTATATAGCATTATTTTATAACCTATAACGTTATGTGGTGTTACGTTATAACGTATAACTTTATATAGTGTCACCTAATAACGTATAACGCTATATAGTGTTACGTTATAACGTTATATTGTATTATGTTATAACCTATAACGTTGTACGGTATCATTTTATAACGTATTACGTTCTATACTGTCACCTAATAACGTATAACGTTATATAGTATTATTTTATAGCGTATAACGTTATATAGCATTAGTTTATAACGTATTACGTTATATAGTGTTACGTTATAACGATATATAGCATTACGTTACAACGTAAAACGTTATACGGTATTATTTTACAACGTATAACGTTATATAGTATTATTTTATAACGTGGAACGTCATATAGTATTATTTTATAACTTTTAACGTTCTACCAGATAATGTTATAAGGTATAACGTTATGTGGTATTACGATATTACGTATAACATTATATAGTGATACCTAATAACATATAACGTTATATAGTGTCACCTAGTAACGTATAACGCTATATAGTGTTACGTTATAACGTTATATTGCATTATGTTATATCCTATAACGTTGTACGGTATCATTTTATAACGTATTACGTTCTATACTGTCACCTAATAACGTATAACGTTATATAGTATTATTTTATAGCGTATAACGTTATATAGCATTAGTTTATAACGTATTACGTTATATAGTGTTACGTTATAACGATATATAGCATTACGCTATAACGTAAAACGTTGTACGGTATTATTTTATAACGTATAACGTTCTATAGCATTATTTTATAACGTATAACGTTATGTAGTGTTACGTTATAACGTATGACATTATATAGTGTCATCTAATAACGCATAACGATATATTGTATTCTTTTATAACGTATAACGTTATATAGCACTATTTTATAACGTATAACGTTATACGGTATTATTTTATAACGTATAACGTTATGTGGCATTATTTTATAACGTATAACGTTATACAGCATTATGTTGTAACGTATAACGTTATATATTGTTGAGTCATAACATTATATAGTATTCCGTTATAACGTATAACGTTATATTGTATTATTTTAAAACGTAGAAAGTCATATTGTTCTATTTTATAACGTATAACGTTATATTGCTATATTTGGTATCGTATAACGTTATATAGCATTATTTTATGACGTATAGCGTTATATATAGTGTTACGTTATAACGTGTAACGTTATATAGTATTATTTTATGACGTGGAACGTTATATAGTATTATTTTATAACGTTTAACTTTCTACCAGATAATGTTATAACGTATAACGTTATATAGTGTTACGTTATAACGTTATATAGTATTACGTTATAACGTATACCGTTATACGGTCTTATTTTATAACGTATAACGTTATATAGCGTCACCTATTAACGTATAACGCTATATAGTATTACTTTATATCGTATAACGTTATGTAGTATTATTTCATAACGTATAACGTTATATAGCATTATGCTTTGACGTATAACGTTATATGTTATTATTTTATGACGTGGAACGTTATATAGTATTATTTTATAACGTTTAACTTTCTACCAGATAATGTTATAACGTATAACGTTATATAGTGTTACGTTACAACGTATAACGTTATATAGTGTTACCTAATAACGTATAACGTTATATAGTGTTACGTTATAATGTTATATAGTATTACGTTATAACGTATAACGTTATACGGTATTATTTTATAACGTATAGCGTTATATGGTATTATTTTAGAACGTATAACGTTATATAGCATTATTTTATTACGTATGACGTTACGTAGTGTTACGTTATAACGTATAACGTTACATAGTGTCACCTATACCGTATAACGCTATATAGTGTTACTTTATAACGTTATATTGTATTATGTTATATCCTATAACGTTGTACGGTATCATTTTATAACGTATAACGTTATACAGTGTCACCTAATAACGTATAACGTTATATATCATTCTTTTATAACGTATAATGTTATATAGCACTATTTTATATAGTCTAACGTTATACGGTATTATTTTATAACGTATAAGGTTATGTGGTATTATTTTATCACGTATAACGTTATATAGCATTATTTTATAACGTATAACGTTATATAGTGTCACCTAATAACTCATAACGTTATATAGTATTCTTTTATAACGTATAATGTTATATAGCACTATTTTATAACGTATAACGTGATACGGTATTATTTTATAACATATAACGTGATGTGGTATTATTTTATAACGTATAACGTTATACAGCATTATGTTGCAACGTATAACGTTATATAGTGTCACCTAATAACGTATAACGTTATATAGTATTACTTTATAGCGTGTAACGCTATATAGTATAATTTTATAAGGTATAAAGATATACAGTATTATTTCATAAAGTATAACGTTATATATTATTATTTTATAATGTATAACGTTGTATAGCATTACTTTATAACGTACAACGTTCTATACTGTCACCTAATAACGTATAAAGTTATATAGTATTATTTTATAGCGTATAACGTTATATGGCATTATTTTATAACGTATAACGTTATATAGTATTATTTTATAACGTGTAACGTTATATAGTATTATTTTATGACGTGGAACGTTATATAGTATTATTTTATAACGTTTAACTTTCTACCAGATAATGTTATAACGTATAACGTTATATAGTGTTACGTTACAACGTATAACGTTATAAAGTGTTACCTAATAACGTATAACGTTATATAGTGTTACGTTATAATGTTATATAGTATTACGTTATAACGTATAACGTTATACGGTATTATTTTATAACGTATAGCGTTATATGGTATTATTTTAGAACGTATAACGTTATACAGCATTATGTTGTAACGTATAACGTTATATAGTGTCACCTAATAACGTATAACGTTATATAGTACTACTTTATAGCCTATAACGTTATATAGTATAATTTTATAAGGTATAAAGTTATACAGTATTATTTCATAACGTATAACGTTATATATTATTATTTTATAATGTATAACGTTGTATAGCATTACTTTATAACGTACAACGTTCTATACTGTCACCTAATAACGTTTAAAGTTATATAGTATTATTTTATAGCGTATAACGTTATATGGCATTATTTTATAACGTATAACGTTATATAGTATTATTTTATAACGTGGAACGTTATATAGTATTATTTTATATCGTACAACGTTATATAGTATTATTTTATAACGTATGACGTTATATAGTATTATTTGGTAACGTGTAACGTTATTTAGTGTTGAGTCATAACGTGATATAGTATTCCGTTATAACGTATAACGTTATATAGTGTTACGTTATAACATTATATAGTATTACGTTATAACGTATAACGTTATATAGTGTTACGTTATAACGTTATATGGTATTACGTTATAACGTATAACGTTGTACGGTATTATTTTATAACGTATAACGCTATACGGTATTATTTTATAACGTACAACGTTATACAGTATTATTTTATAACGTATGACGTTATATAGTTTTATTTGGTAACGTGTAACGTTATTTAGTGTTGAGTCATAACGTGATATACTATTCCGTTATAACGTATAACGTTATATTGTATTATTTTATAACGTAGAAAGTCATATTGTTCTATTTTATAACGTATAACGTTATACTGCTGTATTTGGTAACGTTTAACGTTATATAGCATTATTTTATGACGTATAATGTTATATAGTGTTACGTTATAACCTATAACGTTATATAGTATTATTTTATAACGTATAACGTTATATAGCATTATTTTATAACGTATAACGTTATGTAGTGTTACGTTATAACGTATAACGTTATATAGTGTCACCTAATAACGTATAACGTTACATAGTATTACGTTATAACGTATAACGTTATATAGTGTTACGTTATAACGTTATATGGTATTACGTTATAACGTATAACGTTGTACGGTATTATTTTATAACGTATAACGTTATACGGTATTATTTTATAACGTACAACGTCATATAGTATTATTTTATAACGTATGGCGTTATATAGTTTTATTTGGTAACGTGTAACGTTATTTAGTGTTGAGTCATAACGTGATATAGTATTCCGTTATAACGTATAACGTTATATTGTATTATTTTATAACGTAGAAAGTCATATTGTTCTATTTTATAACGTATAACGTTATACTGCTGTATTTGGTAACGTTTAACGTTATATAGCATTATTTTATGACGTATAATGTTATATAGTGTTACGTTATAACCTATAACGTTATATAGTATTAGTTTATAACGTATAACGTTATATAGCATTATTTTATAACGTATAACGTTATGTAGTGTTACGTTATAACGTATAACGTTATATAGTGTCACCTAATAACGTATAACGTTACATAGTATTACGTTATAACGTATAACGTTATATAGTGTTACCTAATAACGTATAACGTTATATAGTGTTACCTAATAACGTATAACTTTATATAGTGTTACGTTATAACGTATAACGTTATATAGTGTCACCTAATAACGTATAACGTTATATAGTATTCTTTTATAACGTATAACGTTATATAGCATTATTTTATAACGTATAACGTTATATAGCATTATTTTATAACGTATAACGTTATGTAGTGTTACGTTATAACTTATAACGTTATATAGTGTTACCTAATAACGTATAACGTTATATAGTGCTATGTTATAACGTCATGCAGCATTACGTTATAAGGTATATCGTTATACGGTATTATTTTATAACGTATAGCGTCATATGTTATTATTTTATAACGTATAACATTATAAAGCATTATTTTATGACGTATAACGTTATGTAGTGTTACGTTATAACGTTATATGGTATTACGTTATAACGTTATATAGTATTACTTTATAACGTATAACGTTGTACGGTAATATTTTATAACGTACAACGTTATACGGTATTATTTTATAACTATAACGTTATATAATATTATTTTATAACGTATAACGTTATGTAGTGTTACGTTATAACGTATAACGTTGTACGGTATTATTTTATAATGTATAACGTTATACGGTATTATTTTATAACGTATAACGTAATATAGTATTATTTTATAACGTATAACGTTATATAGCACTATTTTATAACGTCTAACGTGAAACGGTATTATTTTATAACGTATAACGTTATATAGTATTATTTTATAACGTATAACGTTCTACTGCTATATTTTTTAACGTTTAACGTTATATAGCATTATTTTATGACGTATAACGTTATAGAGTGTTACGTTATAACGTATAACGTTATATAGTATTAGTATATAACGTATAACGTTATATAGCACTATCTTATAAGGTATAACGTTATATAGCACTATTTTATAAGGTATAACGTTATGTGGTATTACGTTATTACGTATAACATTATATAGTGATACCTAATAACGTATAACGTTATATAGTGTCACCTAGTAACGTATAACGCTATATAGTGTTACGTTATAACGTTATATTGTATTATCTTATATCCTATAACGTTGTACGCTATCATTTTATAACGTATAACGTTATATAGTGTCACCTAATAACGTATAACTTTATATAGTATTCTTTTATAACGTATAACGTTATATAGCACTATTATATATCGTATAACGTTATACGGTATTGTTTTATAACGTATAACGTTATGTGGTATTATTTTATAACGTATAACGTTATATAGCATTATTTTATAACGTATAACGTTATGTAGTGTTACGTTATAACGTATGACGTTATATAGTGTCACCTAATAACGTATAACGCTATGTAGCATTATTTTATAACGTATAACGTTATGTAGTGTTACGTTATGACGTATAACGTTATATAGTGTCACCTAATAATGTATAACGCTATATAGTGTTACGTTATAACGTTAAATCGTATTATGTTATATCCTATGACGTTGTACGGTATCATTTTATAACGTATAACGTTATATAGTGTCACCTAATAACGTATAACGTTATATAGTATTGCTTTATAGCGTATAACGTTATATAGTATAATTTTATAACTTATAACGTTATACAGCATTATTTCATAACGTATAACGTTATATTGTATTATATTATAACGTAGGAAGTCATATTCTTCTATTTTATAACATATAACATTATATTGCTATATTTGGTAACGTATAACGTTATATAGCATTATTTTATGACGTATAACGTTATATAGTGTTACGTTATAACGTATAGCGTTATATAGTATTAGTTTATAACGTATAACGTTATATAGCACTGTTTTATAACGTATAACGTTATATAGTATTGCTTTATAGCGTATAACGTTATATAGTATAATTTTATAACTTATAACGTTATACAGTATTATTTCATAACGTATAACGTTATATTGTATTATATTATAACGTAGGAAGTCATATTCTTCTATTTTATAACATATAACGTTATATTGCTATATTTGGTAACGTATAACGTTATATAGCATTATTTTATGACGTATAACGTTATATAGTGTTACGCTATAACGTATAGCGTTATATAGTATTAGTTTATAACGTATAACGTTATATAGCACTGTTTTATAACGTATAACGTTATATAGTATTATTTTATAACGTATAACGTTATATAGCACTATTTTATAAGGTATAACGTTATGTGGTGTTACGTTATAACGTTATATTGTATTATGTTATATCCTATAACGTTGTACGGTATCATTTTATAACGTATATCGTTATATAGTGTCACCTAATAACGTATAACGTTATATAGTATTACTTTATAGCGTATAACGTTATATAGTATAATTTTATAACGTATAACGTTATACAGTATTATTTCATAACGTATAACGTTATATATTATTATTTTCTAATGTATAACGTTATATAGCATTAGTTTATAACGTAGAACGATCTATACTGTCACCTAATAACGTATAACGTTATATAGTATTATTTTATAGCGTATAACGTTATATAGCATTATTTTATAACGTGGAACGTTATATATTATTTGATAACGTTTAACGTTCTACCAGATAATGTCATAACGTATAACGTTATATAGTATTACGTTATAACGTTATATGGTGTTACGTTATAACGTTATATAGTATTACTTTATAACGTATAACGTTATACGGTATTATTTTATAACGTATAGCGTCATATGTTATTATTTTATAGCGTATAACGTTATATAGCATTATTTTATAACGTATTACGTTATATAGTGTTTCGTTATAACGTTATATAGCATTACGTTATAACGTATAACGTTATACGGTATTATTTTATAACGTATAACGTTATATAGTATTTCTTTTATAACGTGGAACGTTATATATTATTTTATAACGTTTAACGTTCTACCAGATAATGTCATAACGTATAAAGTTATATAGTATTACGTTATAACGTTATATGGTATTACGTTATACCGTTATATAGTATTACTTTATAACGTATAGCGTTGTACGGTAATATTTTATATCGTACAACGTTATATGGTATTATTTTATAACTATAAAGTTATATAATATTATTTTATAACGTATAACGTTATGTAGTGTTACGTTATAACGTATAACGTTATATAGTGTCACCTAATAACGTATAACGCTATATAGTGCTACGTTATAACGTTATATAGCATTACGTTATAACGTATAACGTTATACGGTAATATTTTATAACGTATAGCGTCATATGTTATTATTTTATAACGTATAACATTATATAGCATTATTTTATAACGTATAACGTTATATAGTATTACGTTATAACGTATAACGTTGTACGGTATTATTTTATAACGTATAACGTTATACGGTTTTATTTTATTACGTACAACCTTATATAGTATTATTTTATAACGTATAACGTTCTACTGCTATATTTTTTAACGTTTAACGTTATATAGCATTATTTTATGACGTATAACGTTATAGAGTGTTACGTTATAACGTATAACGTTGTACGGTATTATTTTATAACGTATAACGTTATACGGTATTATTTTATAACGTACAACCTTATATAGTATTATTTTATAACGTATAACGTTTTACTGCTATATTTTTTAACGTTTAACGTTATATAGCACTATTTTATAAGGTATAACGTTATATAGCACTATTTTATAAGGTATAACGTTATGTGGTATTACGTTATTACGTATAACATTATATAGTGATACCTAATAACGTATAACGTTATATAGTGTCACCTAGTAACGTATAACGCTATATAGTGTTACGTTATAACGTTATATTGTATTATCTTATATCCTATAACGTTGTACGCTATCATTTTATAACGTATAACGTTATATAGTGTCACCTAATAACGTATAACTTTATATAGTATTCTTTTATAACGTATAACGTTATATAGCACTATTATATATCGTATAACGTTATACGGTATTGTTTTATAACGTATAACGTTATGTGGTATTATTTTATAACGTATAACGCTATATAGCATTATTTTATAACGTATAACGTTATGTAGTGTTACGTTATAACGTATGACGTTATATAGTGTCACCTAATAACGTATAACATTATATAGCATTATTTTATGACGTATAACGTTATAGAGTGTTACGTTATAACGTATAACGTTATATAGTGTCACCTAATAACGTATAACGTTATATAGTATTACGTTATAACGTATAACGTTATATAGTGTTACGTTATAACGTTATATGGTATTACGTTATAACGTATAACGTTGTACGGTATTATTTTATAACGTATAACGTTATACGGTATTATTTTATAACGTACAACGTCATATAGTGTTATTTTATAACGTATGGCGTTATATAGTTTTATTTGGTAACGTGTAACGTTATTTAGTGTTGAGTCATAACGTGATATAGTATTCCGTTATAACGTATAACGTTATATTGTATTATTTTATAACGTAGAAAGTCATATTGTTCTATTTTATAACGTATAACGTTATACTGCTGTATTTGGTAACGTTTAACGTTATATAGCATTATTTTATGACGTATAATGTTATATAGTGTTACGTTATAACCTATAACGTTATATAGTATTAGTTTATAACGTATAACGTTATATAGCATTATTTTATAACGTATAACGTTATGTAGTGTTACGTTATAACGTATAACGTTATATAGTGTCACCTAATAACGTATAACGTTACATAGTATTACGTTATAACGTATAACGTTATATAGTGTTACCTAATAACGTATAACGTTATATAGTGTTACCTAATAACGTATAACTTTATATAGTGTTACGTTATAACGTATAACGTTATATAGTGTCACCTAATAACGTATAACGTTATATAGTATTCTTTTATAACGTATAACGTTATATAGCATTATTTTATAACGTATAACGTTATATAGCATTATTTTATAACGTATAACGTTATGTAGTGTTACGTTATAACTTATAACGTTATATAGTGTTACCTAATAACGTATAACGTTATATAGTGCTATGTTATAACGTCATGCAGCATTACGTTATAACGTATATCGTTATACGGTATTATTTTATAACGTATAGCGTCATATGTTATTATTTTATAACGTATAACATTATAAAGCATTATTTTATGACGTATAACGTTATGTAGTGTTACGTTATAACGTATAACGTTGTACGGTATTATTTTATAATGTATAACGTTATACGGTATTATTTTATAACGTATAACGTAATATAGTATTATTTTATAACGTATAACGTTATATAGCACTATTTTATAACGTCTAACGTGAAACGGTATTATTTTATAACGTATAACGTTATATAGTATTATTTTATAACGTATAACGTTCTACTGCTATATTTTTTAACGTTTAACGTTATATAGCATTATTTTATGACGTATAACGTTATAGAGTGTTACGTTATAACGTATAACGTTATATAGTATTAGTATATAACGTATAACGTTATATAGCACTATCTTATAAGGTATAACGTTATATAGCACTATTTTATAAGGTATAACGTTATGTGGTATTACGTTATTACGTATAACATTATATAGTGATACCTAATAACGTATAACGTTATATAGTGTCACCTAGTAACGTATAACGCTATATAGTGTTACGTTATAACGTTATATTGTATTATCTTATATCCTATAACGTTGTACGCTATCATTTTATAACGTATAACGTTATATAGTGTCACCTAATAACGTATAACTTTATATAGTATTCTTTTATAACGTATAACGTTATATAGCACTATTATATATCGTATAACGTTATACGGTATTGTTTTATAACGTATAACGTTATGTGGTATTATTTTATAACGTATAACGTTATATAGCATTATTTTATAACGTATAACGTTATGTAGTGTTACGTTATAACGTATGACGTTATATAGTGTCACCTAATAACGTATAACGCTATGTAGCATTATTTTATAACGTATAACGTTATGTAGTGTTACGTTATGACGTATAACGTTATATAGTGTCACCTAATAATGTATAACGCTATATAGTGTTACGTTATAACGTTAAATCGTATTATGTTATATCCTATGACGTTGTACGGTATCATTTTATAACGTATAACGTTATATAATGTCACCTAATAACGTATAACGTTATATAGTATTGCTTTATAGCGTATAACGTTATATAGTATAATTTTATAACTTATAACGTTATACAGTATTATTTCATAACGTATAACGTTATATTGTATTATATTATAACGTAGGAAGTCATATTCTTCTATTTTATAACATATAACGTTATATTGCTATATTTGGTAACGTATAACGTTATATAGCATTATTTTATGACGTATAACGTTATATAGTGTTACGCTATAACGTATAGCGTTATATAGTATTAGTTTATAACGTATAACGTTATATAGCACTGTTTTATAACGTATAACGTTATATAGTATTATTTTATAACGTATAACGTTATATAGCACTATTTTATAAGGTATAACGTTATGTGGTGTTACGTTATAACGTTATATTGTATTATGTTATATCCTATAACGTTGTACGGTATCATTTTATAACGTATATCGTTATATAGTGTCACCTAATAACGTATAACGTTATATAGTATTACTTTATAGCGTATAACGTTATATAGTATAATTTTATAACGTATAACGTTATACAGTATTATTTCATAACGTATAGCGTCATATGTTATTATTTTATAGCGTATAACGTTATATAGCATTATTTTATAACGTATTACGTTATATAGTGTTTCGTTATAACGTTATATAGCATTACGTTATAACGTATAACGTTATACGGTATTATTTTATAACGTATAACGTTATATAGTATTTCTTTTATAACGTGGAACGTTATATATTATTTTATAACGTTTAACGTTCTACCAGATAATGTCATAACGTATAAAGTTATATAGTATTACGTTATAACGTTATATGGTATTACGTTATACCGTTATATAGTATTACTTTATAACGTATAGCGTTGTACGGTAATATTTTATATCGTACAACGTTATATGGTATTATTTTATAACTATAAAGTTATATAATATTATTTTATAACGTATAACGTTATGTAGTGTTACGTTATAACGTATAACGTTATATAGTGTCACCTAATAACGTATAACGCTATATAGTGCTACGTTATAACGTTATATAGCATTACGTTATAACGTATAACGTTATACGGTAATATTTTATAACGTATAGCGTCATATGTTATTATTTTATAACGTATAACATTATATAGCATTATTTTATAACGTATAACGTTATATAGTATTACGTTATAACGTATAACGTTGTACGGTATTATTTTATAACGTATAACGTTATACGGTTTTATTTTATTACGTACAACCTTATATAGTATTATTTTATAACGTATAACGTTCTACTGCTATATTTTTTAACGTTTAACGTTATATAGCATTATTTTATGACGTATAACGTTATAGAGTGTTACGTTATAACGTATAACGTTGTACGGTATTATTTTATAACGTATAACGTTATACGGTATTATTTTATAACGTACAACCTTATATAGTATTATTTTATAACGTATAACGTTTTACTGCTATATTTTTTAACGTTTAACGTTATATAGCACTATTTTATAAGGTATAACGTTATATAGCACTATTTTATAAGGTATAACGTTATGTGGTATTACGTTATTACGTATAACATTATATAGTGATACCTAATAACGTATAACGTTATATAGTGTCACCTAGTAACGTATAACGCTATATAGTGTTACGTTATAACGTTATATTGTATTATCTTATATCCTATAACGTTGTACGCTATCATTTTATAACGTATAACGTTATATATTGTCACCTAATAACGTATAACTTTATATAGTATTCTTTTATAACGTATAACGTTATATAGCACTATTATATATCGTATAACGTTATACGGTATTGTTTTATAACGTATAACGTTATGTGGTATTATTTTATAACGTATAACGCTATATAGCATTATTTTATAACGTATAACGTTATGTAGTGTTACGTTATAACGTATGACGTTATATAGTGTCACCTAATAACGTATAACATTATATAGCATTATTTTATGACGTATAACGTTATAGAGTGTTACGTTATAACGTATAACGTTGTACGGTATTATTTTATAACGTATAACGTTATACGGTATTATTTTATAACGTACAACCTTATATAGTATTATATTATAACGTATAACATTCTACTGCTATATTTTTTAACGTTTAACGTTATATAGCACTATTTTATAAGGTATAACGTTATATAGCACTATTTTATAAGCTATAACGTTATGTGGTATTACGTTATTACGTATAACATTATATAGTGATACCTAATAACGTATAACGTTATTTAGTGTCACCTAGTAACGTATAACGCTATATAGTGTTACGTTATAACGTTATATTGTATTATCTTATATCCTATAACGTTGTACGCTATCATTTTATAACGTATAACGTTATATAGTGTCACCTAATAACGTATAACTTTATATAGTATTCTTTTATAACGTATAACGTTATATAGCACTATTATATATCGTATAACGTTATACGGTATTCTTTTATAACGTATAACGTTATGTGGTATTATTTTATAACGTATAACGTTATATAGCATTATTTTATAACGTATAACGTTATGTAGTGTTACGTTATAACGTATGACGTTATATAGTGTCACCTAATAACGTATAACGCTATGTAGCATTATTTTATAACGTATAACGTTATGTAGTGTTACGTTATGACGTATAACGTTATATAGTGTCACCTAATAATGTATAACGCTATATAGTGTTACGTTATAACGTTAAATCGTATTATGTTATATCCTATGACGTTGTACGGTATCATTTTATAACGTATAACGTTATATAATGTCACCTAATAACGTATAACGTTATATAGTATTGCTTTATAGCGTATAACGTTATATAGTATAATTTTATAACTTATAACGTTATACAGTATTATTTCATAACGTATAACGTTATATTGTATTATATTATAACGTAGGAAGTCATATTCTTCTATTTTATAACATATAACGTTATATTGCTATATTTGGTAACGTATAACGTTATATAGCATTATTTTATGACGTATAACGTTATATAGTGTTACGTTATAACGTATAGCGTTATATAGTATTAGTTTATAACGTATAACGTTATATAGCACTGTTTTATAACGTATAACGTTATGTAGTATTGCTTTATAGCGTATAACGTTATATAGTATAATTTTATAACTTATAACGTTATACAGTAATATTTCATAACGTATAACGTTATATTGTATTATATTATAACGTAGGAAGTCATATTCTTCTATTTTATAACATATAACGTTATATTGCTATATTTGGTAACGTATAACGTTATATAGCATTATTTTATGACGTATAACGTTATATAGTGTTACGCTATAACGTATAGCGTTATATAGTATTAGTTTATAACATATAACGTTATATAGCACTGTTTTATAACGTATAACGTTATATAGTATTATTTTATAACGTATAACGTTATATAGCACTATTTTATAAGGTATAACGTTATGTGGTGTTACGTTATAACGTTATATTGTATTATGTTATATCCTATAACGTTGTACGGTATCATTTTATAACGTATATCGTTATATAGTGTCACCTAATAACGTATAACGTTATATAGTATTACTTTATAGCGTATAACGTTATATAGTATAATTTTATAACGTATAACGTTATACAGTATTATTTCATAACGTATAGCGTCATATGTTATTATTTTATAGCGTATAACGTTATATAGCATTATTTTATAACGTATTACGTTATATAGTGTTTCGTTATAACGTTATATAGCATTACGTTATAACGTATAACGTTATACGGTATTATTTTATAACGTATAACGTTATATAGTATTTCTTTTATAACGTGGAACGTTATATATTATTTTATAACGTTTAACGTTCTACCAGATAATGTCATAACGTATAAAGTTATATAGTATTACGTTATAACGTTATATGGTATTACGTTATACCGTTATATAGTATTACTTTATAACGTATAGCGTTGTACGGTAATATTTTATATCGTACAACGTTATATGGTATTATTTTATAACAATAAAGTTATATAATATTATTTTATAACGTATAACGTTATGTAGTGTTACGTTATAACGTATAACGTTATATAGTGTCACCTAATAACGTATAACGCTATATAGTGCTACGTTATAACGTTATATAGCATTACGTTATAACGTATAACGTTATACGGTAATATTTTATAACGTATAGCGTCATATGTTATTATTTTATAACGTATAACATTATATAGCATTATTTTATAACGTATAACGTTATATAGTATTACGTTATAACGTATAACGTTGTACGGTATTATTTTATAACGTATAACGTTATACGGTTTTATTTTATTACGTACAACCTTATATAGTATTATTTTATAACGTATAACGTTCTACTGCTATATTTTTTAACGTTTAACGTTATATAGCATTATTTTATGACGTATAACGTTATAGAGTGTTACGTTATAACGTATAACGTTGTACGGTATTATTTTATAACGTATAACGTTATACGGTATTATTTTATAACGTACAACCTTATATAGTATTATTTTATAACGTATAACGTTTTACTGCTATATTTTTTAACGTTTAACGTTATATAGCACTATTTTATAAGGTATAACGTTATATAGCACTATTTTATAAGGTATAACGTTATGTGGTATTACGTTATTACGTATAACATTATATAGTGATACCTAATAACGTATAACGTTATATAGTGTCACCTAGTAACGTATAACGCTATATAGTGTTACGTTATAACGTTATATTGTATTATCTTATATCCTATAACGTTGTACGCTATCATTTTATAACTTATAACGTTATATAGTGTCACCTAATAACGTATAACTTTATATAGTATTCTTTTATAACGTATAACGTTATATAGCACTATTATATATCGTATAACGTTATACGGTATTGTTTTATAACGTATAACGTTATGTGGTATTATTTTATAACGTATAACGCTATATAGCATTATTTTATAACGTATAACGTTATGTAGTGTTACGTTATAACGTATGACGTTATATAGTGTCACCTAATAACGTATAACATTATATAGCATTATTTTATGACGTATAACGTTATAGAGTGTTACGTTATAACGTATAACGTTGTACGGTATTATTTTATAACGTATAACGTTATACGGTATTATTTTATAACGTACAACCTTATATAGTATTATATTATAACGTATAACATTCTACTGCTATATTTTTTAACGTTTAACGTTATATAGCACTATTTTATAAGGTATAACGTTATATAGCACTATTTTATAAGCTATAACGTTATGTGGTATTACGTTATTACGTATAACATTATATAGTGATACCTAATAACGTATAACGTTATTTAGTGTCACCTAGTAACGTATAACGCTATATAGTGTTACGTTATAACGTTATATTGTATTATCTTATATCCTATAACGTTGTACGCTATCATTTTATAACGTATAACGTTATATAGTGTCACCTAATAACGTATAACTTTATATAGTATTCTTTTATAACGTATAACGTTATATAGCACTATTATATATCGTATAACGTTATACGGTATTCTTTTATAACGTATAACGTTATGTGGTATTATTTTATAACGTATAACGTTATATAGCATTATTTTATAACGTATAACGTTATGTAGTGTTACGTTATAACGTATGACGTTATATAGTGTCACCTAATAACGTATAACGCTATATAGCATTATTTTATAACGTATAACGTTATGTAGTGTTACGTTATGACGTATAACGTTATATAGTGTCACCTAATAATGTATAACGCTATATAGTGTTACGTTATAACGTTATATCGTATGATGTTATATCGTATGACGTTGTACGGTATCATTTTATAACGTATAACGTTATATAGTGTCACCTAATAACGTATAACGTTATATAGTATTGCTTTATAGCGTATAACGTTATATAGTATAATTTTATAACTTATAACGTTATACAGTATTATTTCATAACGTATAACGTTATATTGTATTATATTATAACGTAGGAAGTCATATTCTTCTATTTTATAACGTATAACGTTATATTGCTATATTTGGTAACGTATAACGTTATATAGCATTATTTTATGACGTATAACTTTATATAGTGTTACGTTATAACGTATAGCGTTATATAGTATTAGTTTATAACGTATAACGTTATATAGCACTGTTTTATAACGTATAACGTTATATAGTATTATTTTATAACGTATAACGTTATATAGCATTATTGTATAAGGTATAACGTTATGTGGTGTTACGTTATAACGTTATATTGTATTATGTTATATCCTATAACGTTGTACGGTATCATTTTATAACGTATAACGTTATATAGTGTCACCTAATAACGTATAACGTTATATAGTATTACTTTATAGCGTATAACGTTATATAGTATAATTTTATAACGTATAACGTTGTACGGTAATATTTTATAACGTATAACGTTATACGGTATTATTTTATAACGTATAACGTTATATAATATTATTTTATAACGTATAACGTTATATAGTGTCACCTAGTAACGTATTACGTTATATAGTGTTACGTTATAACGTTATATAGCATTACGTTATAACGTATAACGTTATACGGTATTATTTTATAACGTATAACGTTATATTATTATTTTATAACGTGGAACGTTATATAGTATTATTTTATAACGTTTAACGTTCTACCAGATAATGTCATAACGTATAACGTTATATAGTATTACGTTATAACGTTATATGGTATTACGTTATAACGTTATATAGTATTACTTTATAACGTATAACGTTATACGGTATTCTTTTATAACGTATAACGTTATATAGCACTATTTTATAACCTATAACGTTATGTAGTGTAACGTTATAAAGTATAACTTTATATAGTGTCACCTAATAACGTATAACGCTATATAGTGTTACGTTATAACGTTATATAGCATTATTTTGTAACCTATAACGTTATGTAGTGTTACGTTATAACGTTATATAGCATTATTTGGTAACCTATAAGGTTATGTAGCGTTACGTTATAACGTATAACTTTATATAGTGTCACCTAATAACGTATCACGCTATATAGTGTTACGTTATAAAGTTATATTGTATTATGTCATAACCTATAACGTTGTACGGTATCATTTTATAACGTATTACGTTCTATACTGTCACCTAATAACGTATAACGTTATATAGTATTATTTTATAGCGTATAACGTTATATAGCATTACTTTATAACGTATAACGATCTATACTGTCACCTAATAGCGTATAACGTTATATAGTATTATTTTCTAGCGTATAACGTTATATAGCATTATTTTATAACGTATAACGTTATGTAGTGTTACGTTATAACATATAACGTTATATAGTGTCACCTAATAACGTATAACGTTATACGGTAATATTTTATAACGTATAACGTTATATAGCATTATTTTATGACGTATAACGTTATATAGTGTTTCGTTATAACGTTATATAGCATTACGTTATAACGTATAACGTTATACGGTATTATTTTATAACGTATAACGTTATATAGTATTATTTTATAACGTGGAACGTTATATATTATTTTATAACGTTTAACGTTCTACCAGATAATGTCATAACGTATAACGTTATATAGTATTACGTTATAACGTTATATGGTATTACGTTATAACGTTATATAGTATTACTTTATAACGTTATATGGTGTTACGTTATAACGTTATATAGTATTACTTTATAACGTATAACGTTATACGGTATTATTTTATAACGTATTACGTTATATAGTGTTTCGTTATAACGTTATATAGCATTACGTTATAACGTATAACGTTATACGGTATTATTTTATAACGTATAACGTTATATAGTATTTCTTTTATAACGTGGAACGTTATATATTATTTTATAACGTTTAACGTTCTACCAGATAATGTCATAACGTATAAAGTTATATAGTATTACGTTATAACGTTATATGGTATTACGTTATACCGTTATATAGTATTACTTTATAACGTATAGCGTTGTACGGTAATATTTTATATCGTACAACGTTATATGGTATTATTTTATAACTATAAAGTTATATAATATTATTTTATAACGTATAACGTTATGTAGTGTTACGTTATAACGTATAACGTTATATAGTGTCACCTAATAACGTATAACGCTATATAGTGCTACGTTATAACGTTATATAGCATTACGTTATAACGTATAACGTTATACGGTAATATTTTATAACGTATAGCGTCATATGTTATTATTTTATAACGTATAACATTATATAGCATTATTTTATAACGTATAACGTTATATAGTATTACGTTATAACGTATAACGTTGTACGGTATTATTTTATAACGTATAACGTTATACGGTTTTATTTTATTACGTACAACCTTATATAGTATTATTTTATAACGTATAACGTTCTACTGCTATATTTTTTAACGTTTAACGTTATATAGCATTATTTTATGACGTATAACGTTATAGAGTGTTACGTTATAACGTTATATTGTATTATCTTATATCCTATAACGTTGTACGCTATCATTTTATAACGTATAACGTTATATAGTGTCACCTAATAACGTATAACGCTATATAGTGCTACGTTATAACGTTATATAGCATTACGTTATAACGTATAACGTTATACGGTAATATTTTATAACGTATAGCGTCATATGTTATTATTTTATAACGTATAACATTATATAGCATTATTTTATAACGTATAACGTTATATAGTATTACGTTATAACGTATAACGTTGTACGGTATTATTTTATAACGTATAACGTTATACGGTTTTATTTTATTACGTACAACCTTATATAGTATTATTTTATAACGTATAACGTTTTACTGCTATATTTTTTAACGTTTAACGTTATATAGCACTATTTTATAAGGTATAACGTTATATAGCACTATTTTATAAGGTATAACGTTATGTGGTATTACGTTATTACGTATAACATTATATAGTGATACCTAATAACGTATAACGTTATATAGTGTCACCTAGTAACGTATAACGCTATATAGTGTTACGTTATAACGTTATATTGTATTATCTTATATCCTATAACGTTGTACGCTATCATTTTATAACGTATAACGTTATATAGTGTCACCTAATAACGTATAACTTTATATAGTATTCTTTTATAACGTATAACGTTATATAGCACTATTATATATCGTATAACGTTATACGGTATTCTTTTATAACGTATAACGTTATGTGGTATTATTTTATATCGTATAACGTTATATAGCATTATTTTATAACGTATAACGTTATGTAGTGTTACGTTATAACGTATGACGTTATATAGTGTCACCTAATAACGTATAACGCTATATAGCATTATTTTATAACGTATAACGTTATGTAGTGTTACGTTATGACGTATAACGTTATATAGTGTCACCTAATAATGTATAACGCTATATAGTGTTACGTTATAACGTTATATCGTATGATGTTATATCGTATGACGTTGTACGGTATCATTTTATAACGTATAACGTTATATAGTGTCACCTAATAACGTATAACGTTATATAGTATTGCTTTATAGCGTATAACGTTATATAGTATAATTTTATAACTTATAACGTTATACAGTATTATTTCATAACGTATAACGTTATATTGTATTATATTATAACGTAGGAAGTCATATTCTTCTATTTTATAACGTATAACGTTATATTGCTATATTTGGTAACGTATAACGTTATATAGCATTATTTTATGACGTATAACTTTATAGAGTGTTACGTTATAACGTATAGCGTTATATAGTATTAGTTTATAACGTATAACGTTATATAGCACTGTTTTATAACGTATAACGTTATATAGTATTATTTTATAACGTATAACGTTATATAGCACTATTTTATAAGGTATAACGTTATGTGGTGTTACGTTATAACGTTATATTGTATTATGTTATATCCTATAACGTTGTACGGTATCATTTTATAACGTATAACGTTATATAGTGTCACCTAATAACGTATAACGTTATATAGTATTACTTTATAGCATATAACGTTATATAGTATAATTTTATAACGTATAACGTTGTACGGTAATATTTTATAACGTATAACGTTATACTGCTATATTTTTTAACGTTTAACGTTATATAGCATTATTTTATGACGTATAACGTTATAGAGTGTTACGTTATAACGTATAACGTTGTACGGTATTATTTTATAACGTATAACGTTATACGGTATTATTTTATAACGTACAACCTTATATAGTATTATTTTATAACGTATAACGTTTTACTGCTATATTTTTTAACGTTTAACGTTATATAGCACTATTTTATAAGGTATAACGTTATATAGCACTATTTTATAAGGTATAACGTTATGTGGTATTACGTTATTACGTATAACATTATATAGTGATACCTAATAACGTATAACGTTATATAGTGTCACCTAGTAACGTATAACGCTATATAGTGTTACGTTATAACGTTATATTGTATTATCTTATATCCTATAACGTTGTACGCTATCATTTTATAACGTATAACGTTATATAGTGTCACCTAATAACGTATAACTTTATATAGTATTCTTTTATAACGTATAACGTTATATAGCACTATTATATATCGTATAACGTTATACGGTATTCTTTTATAACGTATAACGTTATGTGGTATTATTTTATATCGTATAACGTTATATAGCATTATTTTATAACGTATAACGTTATGTAGTGTTACGTTATAACGTATGACGTTATATAGTGTCACCTAATAACGTATAACGCTATATAGCATTATTTTATAACGTATAACGTTATGTAGTGTTACGTTATGACGTATAACGTTATATAGTGTCACCTAATAATGTATAACGCTATATAGTGTTACGTTATAACGTTATATCGTATGATGTTATATCGTATGACGTTGTACGGTATCATTTTATAACGTATAACGTTATATAGTGTCACCTAATAACGTATAACGTTATATAGTATTGCTTTATAGCGTATAACGTTATATAGTATAATTTTATAACTTATAACGTTATACAGTATTATTTCATAACGTATAACGTTATATTGTATTATATTATAACGTAGGAAGTCATATTCTTCTATTTTATAACGTATAACGTTATATTGCTATATTTGGTAACGTATAACGTTATATAGCATTATTTTATGACGTATAACTTTATAGAGTGTTACGTTATAACGTATAGCGTTATATAGTATTAGTTTATAACGTATAACGTTATATAGCACTGTTTTATAACGTATAACGTTATATAGTATTATTTTATAACGTATAACGTTATATAGCACTATTTTATAAGGTATAACGTTATGTGGTGTTACGTTATAACGTTATATTGTATTATGTTATATCCTATAACGTTGTACGGTATCATTTTATAACGTATAACGTTATATAGTGTCACCTAATAACGTATAACGTTATATAGTATTACTTTATAGCATATAACGTTATATAGTATAATTTTATAACGTATAACGTTGTACGGTAATATTTTATAACGTATAACGTTATACGGTATTATTTTATAACGTATAACGTTATATAGTATTATTTTATAACGTATAACGTTATATAGTGTCACCTAGTAACGTATTACGTTATATAGTGTTACGTTATAACGTTATATAGCATTACGTTATAACGTATAACGTTATACGGTATTATTTTATAACGTATAACGTTATATTATTATTTTATAACGTGGAACGTTATATAGTATTATTTTATAACGTTTAACGTTCTACCAGATAATGTCATAACGTATAACGTTATATAGTATTACGTTATAACGTTATATGGTATTACGTTATAACGTTATATAGTATTACTTTATAACGTATAACGTTGTACGGTAATATTTTATAACGTATAACGTTATACGGTATTATTTTATAACGTATAACGTTATATAATATTAGTTTATAACGTATAACGTTATGTAGAGTTACGTTATAACGTATAACGTTGTACGGTATTATTTTATAATGTATAACGTTTTGCGGTATTATTTTATAACGTATAACGTTATGTAGCGTTACGTTATAACGTATAACGGTGTACGGTATTATTTTATAACGTATAACGTTATACGGTATTATTTTATAACGTATAACGTTATGTAGTGTTACGTTATAACGTATAACGGTGTACGGTATTATTTTATAACGTATAACGTTATACGGTATTATTTTATAACGTATAACGTTATATAATATTATTTTATAATGTATAACGTTATGTAGTGTTACGTTATAACGTATAACGTTGTACTGTATTATTTTATAATGTATAACGTTATACGGTATTATTTTATAACGTATAACGTTATATAGTATTATTTTATAACGTATAACGTTATATAGCACTATTTCATAACGTATAACGTGAAACGGTATTATTTTATAACGTATAACGTTATATAGTATTATTTTATAACGTATAACGTTATATAGTGTCACCTAGTAACGTATAACGCCATATAGTGTTACGTTATTACGTTATATTGTATTATGTTATATCATATAACGTTGTACGGTATCATTTCATAACGTATAACGTTATATAGTGTCGCCTCATAACGTATAACGTTATATAGTATTCTTTTATAACGTATAACGTTATGTAGCACTATTTTATAACGTATAACGTTATACGGTATTATTTTATAACGTATAACGTTATGTGGTATTATTTTATAACGTATAACGTTATACGGTATTCTTTTATAACGTATAACGTTATGTGGTACTATTTTATAACGTATAGCGTACTATAGCATTATGTTGTAACGTATAACGTTATATAGTATTCTTTTATAACGTATAACGTTATATAGCACTATTTTGTAACGTATAACGTTATACGGTATTCTTTTATAACGTATAACGTTATATAGCACTATTATATATCGTATAACGTTATACGGTATTCTTTTATAACGTATAACGTTATGTGGTATTATTTTATAACGTATAACGTTATATAGCATTATTTTATAACGTATAACGTTATGTAGTGTTACGTTATAACGTATGACGTTATATAGTGTCACCTAATAACGTATAACGCTATATAGCATTATTTTATAACGTATAACGTTATGTAGTGTTACGTTATGACGTATAACGTTATATAGTGTCACCTAATAATGTATAACGCTATATAGTGTTACGTTATAACGTTATATCGTATGATGTTATATCGTATGACGTTGTACGGTATCATTTTATAACGTATAACGTTATATAGTGTCACCTAATAACGTATAACGTTATATAGTATTGCTTTATAGCGTATAACGTTATATAGTATAATTTTATAACTTATAACGTTATACAGTATTATTTCATAACGTATAACGTTATATTGTATTATATTATAACGTAGGAAGTCATATTCTTCTATTTTATAACGTATAACGTTATATTGCTATATTTGGTAACGTATAACGTTATATAGCATTATTTTATGACGTATAACTTTATATAGTGTTACGTTATAACGTATAGCGTTATATAGTATTAGTTTATAACGTATAACGTTATATAGCACTGTTTTATAACGTATAACGTTATATAGTATTATTTTATAACGTATAACGTTATATAGCACTATTTTATAAGGTATAACGTTATGTGGTGTTACGTTATAACGTTATATTGTATTATGTTATATCCTATAACGTTGTACGGTATCATTTTATAACGTATAACGTTATATAGTGTCACCTAATAACGTATAACGTTATATAGTATTACTTTATAGCATATAACGTTATATAGTATAATTTTATAACGTATAACGTTGTACGGTAATATTTTATAACGTATAACGTTATACGGTATTATTTTATAACGTATAACGTTATATAATATTATTTTATAACGTATAACGTTATGTAGTGTTACGTTATAACGTATAACGTTGTACGGGATTATTTTATAATGTATAACGTTATACGGTATTATTTTATAACGTATAACGTTATATAGTATTATTTTATAACGTATAACGTTATATAGCACTATTTTATAACGTCTAACGTGAAACGGTATTATTTTATATCGTATAACGTTATATAGTATTAGTTTATAACGTATAACGTTATATAGCACTGTTTTATAACGTATAACGTTATATAGTATTATTTTATAAAGTATAACGTTATATAGTGTCACCTAGTAACGTATTACGTTATATAGTGTTACGTTATAACGTTATATAGCATTACGTTATAACGTATAACGTTATACGGTATTATTTTATAACGTATAACGTTATATTATTATTTTATAACGTGGAACGTTATATAGTATTATTTTATAACGTTTAACGTTCTACCAGATAATGTCATAACGTATAACGTTATATAGTATTACGTTATAACGTTATATGGTATTACGTTATAACGTTATATAGTATTACTTTATAACGTATAACGTTGTACGGTAATATTTTATAACGTATAACGTTATACGGTATTATTTTATAACGTATAACGTTATATAATATTAGTTTATAACGTATAACGTTATGTAGTGTTACGTTATAACGTATAACGTTGTACGGTATTATTTTATAATGTATAACGTTTTGCGGTATTATTTTATAACGTATAACGTTATGTAGTGTTACGTTATAACGTATAACGGTGTACGGTATTATTTTATAACGTATAACGTTATACGGTATTATTTTATAACGTATAACGTTATGTAGTGTTACGTTATAACGTATAACGGTGTACGGTATTATTTTATAACGTATAACGTTATACGGTATTATTTTATAACGTATAACGTTATATAATATTATTTTATAACGTATAACGTTATATAGTATTATTTTATAACGTATAACGTTATATAGCACTATTTTATAACGTATAACGTGAAACGGTATTATTTTATAACGTATAACGTTATATAGTATTATTTTATAACGTATAACGTTATATAGCACTATTTTATAACGTATAACGTGAAACGGTATTATTTTATAACGTATAACGTTATATAGTATTATTTTATAACGTATAACGTTATATAGTGTCACCTAGTAACGTATAACGCCATATAGTGTTACGTTATTACGTTATATTGTATTATGTTATATCATATAACGTTGTACGGTATCATTTCATAACGTATAACGTTATATAGTGTCGCCTAATAACGTATAACGTTATATAGTATTCTTTTATAACGTATAACGTTATGTAGCACTATTTTATAACGTATAACGTTATACGGTATTATTTTATAACGTATAACGTTATGTGGTATTATTTTATAACGTATAGCGTACTATAGCATTATGTTGTAACGTATAACGTTATATAGTATTCTTTTATAACGTATAACGTTATATAGCACTATTTTATAACGTATAACGTTATACGGTATTCTTTTATAACGTATAACGTTATATAGCACTATTTTATAACCTATAACGTTATGTAGTGTTACGTTATAACGTATGACGTTATATAGTGTCACCTAATAACGTATAACGCTATATAGCATTATTTTATAACGTATAACGATATGTAGTGTTACGTTATGACGTATAACGTTATATAGTGTCACCTAATAATGTATAACGCTATATAGTGTTACGTTATAACGTTATATCGTATGATGTTATATCGTATGACGTTGTACGGTATCATTTTCTAACGTATAACGTTATATAGTGTCACCTAATAACGTATAACGTTATATAGTATTGCTTTATAGCGTATAACGTTATATAGTATAATTTTATAACTTATAACGTTATACAGTATTATTTCATAACGTATAACGTTATATTGTATTATATTATAACGTAGGAAGTCATATTCTTCTATTTTATAACGTATAACGTTATATTGCTATATTTGGTAACGTATAACGTTATATAGCATTATTTTATGACGTATAACTTTATATAGTGTTACGTTATAACGTATAGCGTTATATAGTATTAGTTTATAACGTATAACGTTATATAGCACTCTTTTATAACGTATAACGTTATATAGTATTATTTTATAACGTATAACGTTATATAGCACTATTTTATAAGGTATAACGTTATGTGGTGTTACGTTATAACGTTATATTGTATTATGTTATATCCTATAACGTTGTACGGTATCATTTTATAACGTATAACGTTATATAGTGTCACCTAATAACGTATAACGTTATATAGTATTACTTTATAGCGTATAACGTTATATAGTATAATTTTATAACGTATAACGTTGTACGGTAATATTTTATAACGTATAACGTTATGTAGTGTTACGTTATAACGTATAACGTTGTACGGGATTATTTTATAATGTATAACGTTATACGGTATTATTTTATAACGTATAACGTTATATAGTATTATTTTATAACGTATAACGTTATATAGCACTATTTTATAACGTCTAACGTGAAACGGTATTATTTTATAACGTATAACGTTATATAGTATTAGTTTATAACGTATAACGTTATATAGCACTGTTTTATAACGTATAACGTTATATAGTATTATTTTATAACGTATAACGTTATATAGTGTCACCTAGTAACGTATTACGTTATATAGTGTTACGTTATAACGTTATATAGCATTACGTTATAACGTATAACGTTATACGGTATTATTTTTCAACGTATAACGTTATATTATTATTTTATAACGTGGAACGTTATATAGTATTATTTTATAACGTTTAACGTTCTACCAGATAATGTCATAACGTATAACGTTATATAGTATTACGTTATAACGTTATATGGTATTACGTTATAACGTTATATAGTATTACTTTATAACGTATAACGTTGTACGGTAATATTTTATAACGTATAACGTTATACGGTATTATTTTATAACGTATAACGTTATATAATATTAGTTTATAACGTATAACGTTATGTAGTGTTACGTTATAACGTATAACGTTGTACGGTATTATTTTATAATGTATAACGTTTTGCGGTATTATTTTATAACGTATAACGTTATGTAGTGTTACGTTATAACGTATAACGGTGTACGGTATTATTTTATAACGTATAACGTTATACGGTATTATTTTATAACGTATAACGTTATGTAGTGTTACGTTATAACGTATAACGGTGTACGGTATTATTTTATAACGTATAACGTTATACGGTATTATTTTATAACGTATAACGTTATATAATATTATTTTATAACGTATAACGTTATGTAGTGTTACGTTATAACGTATAAAGTTGTACTGTATTATTTTATAATGTATAACGTTATACGGTATTATTTTATAACGTATAACGTTATATAGTATTATTTTATAACGTATAACGTTATATAGCACTATTTTATAACGTATAACGTGAAACGGTATTATTTTATAACGTATAACGTTATGTGGTATTATTTTATAACGTATAGCGTACTATAGCATTATGTTGTAACGTATAACGTTATATAGTATTCTTTTATAACGTATAACGTTATATAGCACTATTTTATAACGTATAACGTTATACGGTATTCTTTTATAACGTATAACGTTATATAGCACTATTTTATAACCTATAACGTTATGTAGTGTAACGTTATAAAGTATAACTTTATATAGTGTCACCTAATAACGTATAACGCTATATAGTGTTACGTTATAACGTTATATAGCATTATTTTGTAACCTATAACGTTATGTAGTGTTACGTTATAACGTTATATAGCATTATTTTGTAACCTATAAGGTTATGTAGTGTTACGTTATAACGTTATATAGCATTATTTTGTAACCTATAAGGTTATGTAGTGTTACGTTATAACGTATAACTTTATATAGTGTCACCTAATAACGTATCACGCTATATAGTGTTACGTTATAAAGTTATATTGTATTATGTCATAACCTATAACGTTGTACGGTATCATTTTATAACGTATTACGTTCTATACTGTCACCTAATAACGTATAACGTTATATAGTATTATTTTATAGCGTATAACGTTATATAGCATTACTTTATAACGTATAACGATCTATACTGTCACCTAATAGCGTATAACGTTATATAGTATTATTTTCTAGCGTATAACGTTATATAGCATTATTTTATAACGTATAACGTTATGTAGTGTTACGTTATAACATATAACGTTATATAGTGTCACCTAATAACGTATAACGCTATATAGTGCTACGTTATAACGTTATATAGCATTACGTTATAACGTATAACGTCATACGGTAATATTTTATAACGTATAACGTTATATAGCATTATTTTATGACGTATAACGTTATATAGTGTTTCGTTATAACGTTATATAGCATTACGTTATAACGTATAACGTTATACGGTATTATTTTATAACGTATAACGTTATATAGTATTATTTTATAACGTGGAACGTTATATATTATTTTATAACGTTTAACGTTCTACCAGATAATGTCATAACGTATAACGTTATATAGTATTACGTTATAACGTTATATGGTATTACGTTATAACGTTATATAGTATTACTTTATAACGTATAACGTTGTACGGTAATATTTTATAACGTACAACGTTATACGGTATTATTTTATAACTATAACGTTATATAATATTATTTTATAACGTATAACGTTATGTAGTGTTACGTTATAACGTATAACGTTGTACGGTATTATTTTATAATGTATAACGTTATACGGTATTATTTTATAACGTATAACGTTATATAGTATTATTTTATAACGTATAACGTTATATAGCACTATTTTATAACGTCTAACGTGAAACGGTATTATTTTATAACGTATAACGTTATATAGTATTATTTTATAACGTATAACGTTCTACTGCTATATTTTTTAACGTTTAACGTTATATAGCATTATTTTATGACGTATAACGTTATAGAGTGTTACGTTATAACGTATAACGTTATATAGTATTAGTATATAACGTATAACGTTATATAGCACTATCTTATAAGGTATAACGTTATATAGCACTATTTTATAAGGTATAACGTTATGTGGTATTACGTTATTACGTATAACATTATATAGTGATACCTAATAACGTATAACGTTATATAGTGTCACCTAGTAACGTATAACGCTATATAGTGTTACGTTATAACGTTATATTGTATTATCTTATATCCTATAACGTTGTACGCTATCATTTTATAACGTATAACGTTATATAGTGTCACCTAATAACGTATAACTTTATATAGTATTCTATTATAACGTATAACGTTATATAGCACTATTATATATCGTA
Organism: Bombus dahlbomii; assembly: GCA_037178635.1. Classification (NCBI taxonomy): domain Eukaryota; kingdom Metazoa; phylum Arthropoda; class Insecta; order Hymenoptera; family Apidae; genus Bombus; species Bombus dahlbomii. The sequence goes on along the minus strand of CM074107.1, from coordinate 14,226,353 downwards.
TAACGTTATACGGTATTGTTTTATAACGTATAACGTTATGTGGTATTATTTTATAACGTATAACGTTATATAGCATTATTTTATAACGTATAACGTTATGTAGTGTTACGTTATAACGTATGACGTTATATAGTGTCACCTAATAACGTATAACGCTATGTAGCATTATTTTATAACGTATAACGTTATGTAGTGTTACGTTATGACGTATAACGTTATATAGTGTCACCTAATAATGTATAACGCTATATAGTGCTACGTTATAACGTTAAATCGTATTATGTTATATCCTTTGACGTTGTACGGTATCATTTTATAACGTATAACGTTATATAGTGTCACCTAATAACGTATAACGTTATATAGTATTGCTTTATAGCGTAAAACGTTATATAGTATAATTTTATAACTTATAACGTTATACAGTATTATTTCATAACGTATAACGTTATATTGTATTATATTATAACGTAGGAAGTCATATTCTTCTATTTTATAACGTATAACGTTATATTGCTATATTTGGTAACGTATAACGTTATATAGCATTATTTTATGACGTATAACTTTATATAGTGTTACGTTATAACGTATAGCGTTATATAGTATTAGTTTATAACGTATAACGTTATATAGCACTGTTTTATAACGTATAACGTTATATAGTATTATTTTATAACGTATAACGTTATATAGCACTATTTTATAAGGTATAACGTTATGTGGTGTTACGTTATAACGTTATATTGTATTATGTTATATCCTATAACGTTGTACGGTATCATTTTATAACGTATAACGTTATATAGTGTCACCTAATAACGTATAACGTTATATAGTATTACTTTATAGCATATAACGTTATATAGTATAATTTTATAACGTATAACGTTGTACGGTAATATTTTATAACGTATAACGTTATACGGTATTATTTTATAACGTATAACGTTATATAATATTATTTTATAACGTATAACGTTATGTAGTGTTACGTTATAACGTATAACGTTGTACGGGATTATTTTATAATGTATAACGTTATACGGTATTATTTTATAACGTATAACGTTATATAGTATTATTTTATAACGTATAACGTTATATAGCACTATTTTATAACGTCTAACGTGAAACGGTATTATTTTATATCGTATAACGTTATATAGTATTAGTTTATAACGTATAACGTTATATAGCACTGTTTTATAACGTATAACGTTATATAGTATTATTTTATAAAGTATAACGTTATATAGTGTCACCTAGTAACGTATTACGTTATATAGTGTTACGTTATAACGTTATATAGCATTACGTTATAACGTATAACGTTATACGGTATTATTTTATAACGTATAACGTTATATTATTATTTTATAACGTGGAACGTTATATAGTATTATTTTATAACGTTTAACGTTCTACCAGATAATGTCATAACGTATAACGTTATATAGTATTACGTTATAACGTTATATGGTATTACGTTATAACGTTATATAGTATTACTTTATAACGTATAACGTTGTACGGTAATATTTTATAACGTATAACGTTATACGGTATTATTTTATAACGTATAACGTTATATAATATTAGTTTATAACGTATAACGTTATGTAGTGTTACGTTATAACGTATAACGTTGTACGGTATTATTTTATAATGTATAACGTTTTGCGGTATTATTTTATAACGTATAACGTTATGTAGTGTTACGTTATAACGTATAACGGTGTACGGTATTATTTTATAACGTATAACGTTATACGGTATTATTTTATAACGTATAACGTTATGTAGTGTTACGTTATAACGTATAACGGTGTACGGTATTATTTTATAACGTATAACGTTATACGGTATTATTTTATAACGTATAACGTTATATAATATTATTTTATAACGTATAACGTTATATAGTATTATTTTATAACGTATAACGTTATATAGCACTATTTTATAACGTATAACGTGAAACGGTATTATTTTATAACGTATAACGTTATATAGTATTATTTTATAACGTATAACGTTATATAGCACTATTTTATAACGTATAACGTGAAACGGTATTATTTTATAACGTATAACGTTATATAGTATTATTTTATAACGTATAACGTTATATAGTGTCACCTAGTAACGTATAACGCCATATAGTGTTACGTTATTACGTTATATTGTATTATGTTATATCATATAACGTTGTACGGTATCATTTCATAACGTATAACGTTATATAGTGTCGCCTAATAACGTATAACGTTATATAGTATTCTTTTATAACGTATAACGTTATGTAGCACTATTTTATAACGTATAACGTTATACGGTATTATTTTATAACGTATAACGTTATGTGGTATTATTTTATAACGTATAGCGTACTATAGCATTATGTTGTAACGTATAACGTTATATAGTATTCTTTTATAACGTATAACGTTATATAGCACTATTTTATAACGTATAACGTTATACGGTATTCTTTTATAACGTATAACGTTATATAGCACTATTTTATAACCTATAACGTTATGTAGTGTTACGTTATAACGTATGACGTTATATAGTGTCACCTAATAACGTATAACGCTATATAGCATTATTTTATAACGTATAACGATATGTAGTGTTACGTTATGACGTATAACGTTATATAGTGTCACCTAATAATGTATAACGCTATATAGTGTTACGTTATAACGTTATATCGTATGATGTTATATCGTATGACGTTGTACGGTATCATTTTATAACGTATAACGTTATATAGTGTCACCTAATAACGTATAACGTTATATAGTATTGCTTTATAGCGTATAACGTTATATAGTATAATTTTATAACTTATAACGTTATACAGTATTATTTCATAACGTATAACGTTATATTGTATTATATTATAACGTAGGAAGTCATATTCTTCTATTTTATAACGTATAACGTTATATTGCTATATTTGGTAACGTATAACGTTATATAGCATTATTTTATGACGTATAACTTTATATAGTGTTACGTTATAACGTATAGCGTTATATAGTATTAGTTTATAACGTATAACGTTATATAGCACTCTTTTATAACGTATAACGTTATATAGTATTATTTTATAACGTATAACGTTATATAGCACTATTTTATAAGGTATAACGTTATGTGGTGTTACGTTATAACGTTATATTGTATTATGTTATATCCTATAACGTTGTACGGTATCATTTTATAACGTATAACGTTATATAGTGTCACCTAATAACGTATAACGTTATATAGTATTACTTTATAGCGTATAACGTTATATAGTATAATTTTATAACGTATAACGTTGTACGGTAATATTTTATAACGTATAACGTTATGTAGTGTTACGTTATAACGTATAACGTTGTACGGGATTATTTTATAATGTATAACGTTATACGGTATTATTTTATAACGTATAACGTTATATAGTATTATTTTATAACGTATAACGTTATATAGCACTATTTTATAACGTCTAACGTGAAACGGTATTATTTTATAACGTATAACGTTATATAGTATTAGTTTATAACGTATAACGTTATATAGCACTGTTTTATAACGTATAACGTTATATAGTATTATTTTATAACGTATAACGTTATATAGTGTCACCTAGTAACGTATTACGTTATATAGTGTTACGTTATAACGTTATATAGCATTACGTTATAACGTATAACGTTATACGGTATTATTTTTCAACGTATAACGTTATATTATTATTTTATAACGTGGAACGTTATATAGTATTATTTTATAACGTTTAACGTTCTACCAGATAATGTCATAACGTATAACGTTATATAGTATTACGTTATAACGTTATATGGTATTACGTTATAACGTTATATAGTATTACTTTATAACGTATAACGTTGTACGGTAATATTTTATAACGTATAACGTTATACGGTATTATTTTATAACGTATAACGTTATATAATATTAGTTTATAACGTATAACGTTATGTAGTGTTACGTTATAACGTATAACGTTGTACGGTATTATTTTATAATGTATAACGTTTTGCGGTATTATTTTATAACGTATAACGTTATGTAGTGTTACGTTATAACGTATAACGGTGTACGGTATTATTTTATAACGTATAACGTTATACGGTATTATTTTATAACGTATAACGTTATGTAGTGTTACGTTATAACGTATAACGGTGTACGGTATTATTTTATAACGTATAACGTTATACGGTATTATTTTATAACGTATAACGTTATATAATATTATTTTATAACGTATAACGTTATGTAGTGTTACGTTATAACGTATAAAGTTGTACTGTATTATTTTATAATGTATAACGTTATACGGTATTATTTTATAACGTATAACGTTATATAGTATTATTTTATAACGTATAACGTTATATAGCACTATTTTATAACGTATAACGTGAAACGGTATTATTTTATAACGTATAACGTTATGTGGTATTATTTTATAACGTATAGCGTACTATAGCATTATGTTGTAACGTATAACGTTATATAGTATTCTTTTATAACGTATAACGTTATATAGCACTATTTTATAACGTATAACGTTATACGGTATTCTTTTATAACGTATAACGTTATATAGCACTATTTTATAACCTATAACGTTATGTAGTGTAACGTTATAAAGTATAACTTTATATAGTGTCACCTAATAACGTATAACGCTATATAGTGTTACGTTATAACGTTATATAGCATTATTTTGTAACCTATAACGTTATGTAGTGTTACGTTATAACGTTATATAGCATTATTTTGTAACCTATAAGGTTATGTAGTGTTACGTTATAACGTTATATAGCATTATTTTGTAACCTATAAGGTTATGTAGTGTTACGTTATAACGTATAACTTTATATAGTGTCACCTAATAACGTATCACGCTATATAGTGTTACGTTATAAAGTTATATTGTATTATGTCATAACCTATAACGTTGTACGGTATCATTTTATAACGTATTACGTTCTATACTGTCACCTAATAACGTATAACGTTATATAGTATTATTTTATAGCGTATAACGTTATATAGCATTACTTTATAACGTATAACGATCTATACTGTCACCTAATAGCGTATAACGTTATATAGTATTATTTTCTAGCGTATAACGTTATATAGCATTATTTTATAACGTATAACGTTATGTAGTGTTACGTTATAACATATAACGTTATATAGTGTCACCTAATAACGTATAACGCTATATAGTGCTACGTTATAACGTTATATAGCATTACGTTATAACGTATAACGTCATACGGTAATATTTTATAACGTATAACGTTATATAGCATTATTTTATGACGTATAACGTTATATAGTGTTTCGTTATAACGTTATATAGCATTACGTTATAACGTATAACGTTATACGGTATTATTTTATAACGTATAACGTTATATAGTATTATTTTATAACGTGGAACGTTATATATTATTTTATAACGTTTAACGTTCTACCAGATAATGTCATAACGTATAACGTTATATAGTATTACGTTATAACGTTATATGGTATTACGTTATAACGTTATATAGTATTACTTTATAACGTATAACGTTGTACGGTAATATTTTATAACGTACAACGTTATACGGTATTATTTTATAACTATAACGTTATATAATATTATTTTATAACGTATAACGTTATGTAGTGTTACGTTATAACGTATAACGTTGTACGGTATTATTTTATAATGTATAACGTTATACGGTATTATTTTATAACGTATAACGTTATATAGTATTATTTTATAACGTATAACGTTATATAGCACTATTTTATAACGTCTAACGTGAAACGGTATTATTTTATAACGTATAACGTTATATAGTATTATTTTATAACGTATAACGTTCTACTGCTATATTTTTTAACGTTTAACGTTATATAGCATTATTTTATGACGTATAACGTTATAGAGTGTTACGTTATAACGTATAACGTTATATAGTATTAGTATATAACGTATAACGTTATATAGCACTATCTTATAAGGTATAACGTTATATAGCACTATTTTATAAGGTATAACGTTATGTGGTATTACGTTATTACGTATAACATTATATAGTGATACCTAATAACGTATAACGTTATATAGTGTCACCTAGTAACGTATAACGCTATATAGTGTTACGTTATAACGTTATATTGTATTATCTTATATCCTATAACGTTGTACGCTATCATTTTATAACGTATAACGTTATATAGTGTCACCTAATAACGTATAACTTTATATAGTATTCTATTATAACGTATAACGTTATATAGCACTATTATATATCGTATAACGTTATACGGTATTGTTTTATAACGTATAACGTTATGTGGTATTATTTTATAACGTATAACGTTATATTGTATTATATTATAACGTAGGAAGTCATATTCTTCTATTTTATAACATATAACGTTATATTGCTATATTTGGTAACGTATAACGCTATGTAGCATTATTTTATAACGTATAACGTTATGTAGTGTTACGTTATGACGTATAACGTTATATAGTGTCACCTAATAATGTATAACGCTATATAGTGCTACGTTATAACGTTAAATCGTATTATGTTATATCCTTTGACGTTGTACGGTATCATTTTATAACGTATAACGTTATATAGTGTCACCTAATAACGTATAACGTTATATAGTATTGCTTTATAGCGTAAAACGTTATATAGTATAATTTTATAACTTATAACGTTATACAGTATTATTTCATAACGTATAACGTTATATTGTATTATATTATAACGTAGGAAGTCATATTCTTCTATTTTATAACATATAACGTTATATTGCTATATTTGGTAACGTATAACGTTATATAGCATTATTTTATGACGTATAACGTTATATAGTGTTACGTTATAACGTATAGCGTTATATAGTATTAGTTTATAACGTATAACGTTATATAGCACTGTTTTATAACGTATAACGTTATATAGTATTGCTTTATAGCGTATAACGTTATATAGTATAATTTTATAACTTATAACGTTATACAGTATTATTTCATAACGTATAACGTTATACTGTATTATATTATAACGTAGGAAGTCATATTCTTCTATTTTATAACATATAACGTTATATTGCTATATTTGGTAACGTATAACGTTATATAGCATTATTTTATGACGTATAACGTTATATAGTGTTACGTTATAACGTATAGCGTTATATAGTATTAGTTTATAACGTATAACGTTATATAGCACTGTTTTATAACGTATAACGTTATATAGTATTATTTTATAACGTATAACGTTATATAGCACTATTTTATAAGGTATAACGTTATGTGGTGTTACGTTATAACGTTATATTGTATTATGTTATATCCTATAACGTTGTACGGTATCATTTTATAACGTATATCGTTATATAGTGTCACCTAATAACGTATAACGTTATATAGTATTACTTTATAGCGTATAACGTTATATAGTATAATTTTATAACGTATAACGTTATACAGTATTATTTCATAACGTATAACGTTATATATTATTATTTTCTAATGTATAACGTTATATAGCATTAGTTTATAACGTAGAACGATCTATACTGTCACCTAATAACGTATAACGTTATATAGTATTATTTTATAGCGTATAACGTTATATAGCATTATTTTATAACGTGGAACGTTATATATTATTTGATAACGTTTAACGTTCTACCAGATAATGTCATAACGTATAACGTTATATAGTATTACGTTATAACGTTATATGGTGTTACGTTATAACGTTATATAGTATTACTTTACAACGTATAACGTTATACGGTATTATTTTATAACGTATAGCGTCATATGTTATTATTTTATAGCGTATAACATTATATAGCATTATTTTATAACCTATAACGTTATGTAGTGTTACGTTATAACGTATAACGTTGTACGGTATTATTTTATAATGTATAACGTTATACGGTATTATTTTATAACGTATAACGTTATATAGTGTCACCTAGTAACGTATAACGCTATATAGTGTTACGTTATTACGTTATATTGTATTATGTTATATCATATAACGTTGTACGGTATCATTTTATAACGTATAACGTTATAGAGTGTCACCTAATAACGTATAACGTTATATAGTGTCACCTAATAACGTATAACGTTATATAGTGTCACCTAATAACGTTTAACGTTATATAGTATTCTTTTATAACGTATAATGTTATATAGCACTATTTTATAACGTATAACGTTATACGGTATTATTTTATAACGTATAACGTTATGTGGTATTATTTTATAACGTATAGCGTTATATAGCATTATGTTGTAACGTATAACGTTATATAGTGTCACCTAATAACGTATAACGTTATATAGTGCTACGTTATAGCGTTATATAGCATTATGTTGTAACGTATAACTTTATATAGTGTCACCTAATAACGTATAACGCTATATAGTGTTACGTTATAACGTTATATTGTATTATGTTATAACCTATAACTTTGTACGGTACCATTTTATAACATATAACGTTCTACACTGTCGCCTAATAACGTATAACGTTATATAGTATTATTTTATAGCGTATAACGTTATATAGCATTATTTTATAACGTATTACGTTATATAGTATTACGTTTTAACGTTATATAGTATTATTTTATAACGTGGAACGTTATATAGTATTATTTTATAACGTTTAACGTTCTACCAGGTAATGTCATAACGTATAACGTTATATAGTATTACGTTATAACGTTATATGGTATTACGTTATGACGTTATATAGTATTACTTTATAACGTATAACGTTGTACGGTATTATTTTATAACGTATAACGTTATATAGTATTATTTTATAACGTATAACGTTATATAGCACTATTTTATAACGTATAACGTGAAACGGTATTATTTTATAACGTATAACGTTATATAGTATTAGTTTATAACGTATAACGTTATATAGCACTGTTTTATAACGTATAACGTTATATAGTATTATTTTATAACGTTTAACGTTCTACGAGATAATGTCATAACGTATAAAGTTATATAGTATTACGTTATAACGTTATATGGTATTACGTTATAACGTTATATAGTATTACGTTATAACGTTATAGGGTATTACGTTATAACGTTATATAGTATTACTTTATAACGTATAACGTTGTACGGTAATATTTTATAACGTATAACGTTATACGGTATTATTTTATAACGTATAACGTTATATAATATTATTTTATAATGTATAACGTTATGTATTGTTACGTTATAACGTATAACGTTGTACGGTATTATTTTATAATGTATAACGTTCTACTGCTATATTTTTTAACGTTTAACGTTATATAGCATTATTTTATGACGTATAACGTTATAGAGTGTTACGTTATAACGTATAACGTTATATAGTATTAGTATATAACGTATAACGTTATATAGCACTATCTTATAAGGTATAACGTTATATGGCACTATTTTATAAGGTATAACGTTATATAGTATTATTTTATAACGTTTAACGTTCTACGAGATAATGTCATAACGTATAACGTTATATAGTATTACGTTATAACGTTATATGGTATTACGTTATAACGTTATATAGTATTACGTTATAACGTTATATGGTATTACGTTATAACGTTATATAGTATTACGTTATAACGTTATATGGTATTACGTTATAACGTTATATAGTATTACTTTATAACGTATAACGTTGTACGGTAATATTTTATAACGTATAACGTTATACGGTATTATTTTATAACGTATAACGTTATATAATATTATTTTATAACGTATAACGTTATGTAGTGTTACGTTATAACGTATAACGTTGTACGGTATTATTTTATAATGTATAACGTTATACGGTATTATTTTATAACGTATAACGTTATATAGTATTATTTTATAACGTATGACGTTATATAGCACTATTTTATAACGTCTAACGTGAAACGGTATTATTTTATAACGTATAACGTTATATAGTATTAGTTTATAACGTATAACGTTATATAGCACTGTATTATAACGTATAACGTTATATAGTAAGATCTTATAACGTATGACGTTATATAGTGTCACCTAGTAACGTATAACGCTATATAGTGTTACGTTATTACGTTATATTGTATTATGGTATATCATAGAACGTTGTACGGTATCATTTTATAACGTATAACGTTATGTAGTGTCACCTAATAACGTATAACGTTATATAGTATTCTTTTGTAACGTATAACGTTATATAGCACTATTTTATAACGTATAACGTTACACGGTATTAATTTATAACGTATAACGTTATGTGGTATTATTTTATAACGTATAGCGTTATATAGCATTATGTTGTAACGTATAACGTTATATAGTATTCTTTTATAACGTACAACGTTATATAGCACTATTTTATATCGTATAACGTTATACGGTATTCTTTTATAACGTATAACGTTATATAGCACTATTTTATAACCTATAACGTTATGTAGTGTAACCTTATAAAGTATAACTTTATATAGTGTCACCTAATATCGTATAACGCTATATAGTGTTACGTTATAACGTTATATAGCATTATTTTGTAACCTATAACGTTATGTAGTGTTACGTTATAACGTATAACTTTATATAGTGTCACCTAATAACGTATCACGCTATATAGTGTTACGTTATAAAGTTATATTGCATTATGTTATAACCTATAACGTTGTAGGGTATCATTTTATAACGTATTACGTTCTATACTGTCACCTAATAATGTATAACGTTATATAGTAATATTTTATAGCGTATAACGTTATATAGCACTGTATTATAACGTATAACGTTATATAATATTATTTTATAGCGTATAACGTTATATAGCACTGTATTATAACGTATAACGTTATATAGTATTATTTTAAAGCGTATAACGTTATATAGCATTACTTTATAACGTATAACGTTGTACGGTAATATTTTATAACGTATAACGTTATACGGTATTATTTTATAACGTATAACGTTATATAATATTATTTTATAACGTATAACGTTATGTGGTATTACGTTATTACGTATAACATTATATAGTGGTACCTAATAACGTATAACGTTATATAGTATTAGTTTATAACGTATAACGTTATATAGCACTGTTTTATAACGTATAACGTTATATAGTATTATTTTATAACGTATAACGTTATATAGTGTCACCTAGTAACGTATTACGTTATATAGTGTTACGTTATAACGTTATATAGCATTACGTTATAACGTATAACGTTATACGGTATTATTTTATAACGTATAACGTTATATTATTATTTTATAACGTGGAACGTTATATAGTATTATTTTATAACGATTAACGTTCTACCAGATAATGTCATAACGTATAACGTTATATAGTATTACGTTATAACGTTATATGGTATTACGTTATAACGTTATATAGTATTACTTTATAACGTATAACGTTGTACGGTAATATTGTATAACGTATAACGTTATACGGTATTATTTTATAACGTATAACGTTATATAATATTATTTTATAACGTATAACGTTATGTAGTGTTACGTTATAACGTATAACGGTGTACGGTATTATTTTATAACGTATAACGTTATACGGTATTATTTTATAACGTACAACCTCATATAGTATTATTTTATAACGTATAACGTTATGTAGTGTTACGTTATAACGTATAACGGTGTACGGTATTATTTTATAACGTATAACGTTATACGGTATTATTTTATAACGTATAACGTTATGTAGTGTTACGTTATAACGTATAACGGTGTACGGTATTATTTTATAACATATTACGTTATACGGTATTATTTTATAACGTGTAACGTTATATAATATTATTTTACAACGTATAACGTTATGTAGTGTTACGTTATAACGTATAACGGTGTACGGTAATATTTTATAACGTATAACGTTATACGGTATTATTTTATAACGTATAACGTTATATAATATTATTTTATAACGTATAACTTTATGTAGTGTTACGTTATAACGTATAACGTTGTACTGTATTATTTTATAATGTATAACGTTATACGGTATTATTTTATAACGTATAACGTTATATAGTATTATTTTATAACGTATAACGTTATATAGCACTATTTTATAACGTATAACGTGAAACGGTATTATTTTATAACGTATAACGTTATATAGTATTATTTTATAACGTATAACGTTATATAGTGTCACCTAGCAACGTATAACGCCATATAGTGTTACGTTATTACGTTATATTGTATTATGTTATATCATATAACGTTGTACGGTATCATTTTATAACGTATAACGTTATATAGTGTCACCTAATAACGTATAACGTTATATAGTATTCTTTTATAACGTATAACGTTATGTAGCACTATTTTATAACGTATAACGTTATACGGTATTATTTTATAACGTATAACGTTATGTGGTATTATTTTATAACGTATAGCATTATATAGCATTATGTTGTAACGTATAACGTTATATAGTATTCTTTTATAACGTATAATGTTATATAGCACTATTTTATAACGTATAACGTTATACGGTATTCTTTTATAACGTATAACGTTATATAGCACTATTTTATAACCTATAACGTTATGTAGTGTAACGTTATAAAGTATAACTTTATATAGTGTCACCTAATAACGTATAACGCTACATAGTGTTACGTTATAACGTTATATAGCATAATTTTGTAACCTATAAGGTTATGTAGTGTTACGTTATATCGTATAACTTTATATAGTGTCACCTAATAACGTATCACGCTATATAGTGTTACGTTATAAAGTTATATTGTATTATGTTATAACCTATAACGTTGTACGGTATCATTTTATAACGTATTACGTTCTATACTGTCACCTAATAACGTACAACGTTATATAGTATTATTTTATAGCGTATAACGTTATATAGCATTACTCTATAACGTATAACGATCTATACTGTCACCTAATAGCGTATAACGTTATATAGTGCTACGTTATAACGTTATATAGCATTACGTTATAACGTGTAACGTTATACGGTATTATTTTATAATGTATAGCGTCATATGTTATTATTTTATAGCGTATAACATTATATAACATTATTTTATAACCTATAACGTTATGTAGTGTTACGTTATAACGTATAACTTTATATAGTGTCACCTAATAACGTATAACGCTATATAGTGTTACGTTATAACGTTATATTGTATTATGTTATAACCTATAACTTTGTACGGTACCATTTTATAACATATAACGTTCTACACTGTTGCCTAATAACGTATAACGTTATATAGTATTATTTTATAGCGTATAACGTTATATAGCATTATTTTATAACGTATTACGTTATATAGTGTTACGTTTTAACGTTATATAGTATTATTTTATAACGTGGAACGTTATATAGTATTATTTTATAACGCTTAACGTTCTACCAGGTAATGTCATAACGTATAACGCTATATAGTGTTACGTTATAACGTTATATTGCATTATGTTATAACCTATAACGTTGTACGATATCATTTTATAACGTATTACGTTCTATACTGTCACCTAATAACGTATAACGTTATATAGTATTATTTTATAGCGTATAACGTTATATAGCACTGTATTATAACGTATAACGTTATATAGTATTATTTTAAAGCGTATAACATTATATAGCATTACTTTATAACGTATAACTTTGTACGGTAATATTTTATAACGTATAACGTTATACGGTATTATTTTATAACGTATAACGTTATATAGCACTATTTTATAACGTCTAACGTGAAACAGTATTATTTTATAACGTATAACGTTATATTATTATTTTATAACGTGGAACGTTATATAGTATTATTTTATAACGTTTAACGTTCTACCAGATAATGTCATAACGTATAACGTTATATAGTATTACGTTATAACGATATATGGTATTACGTTATAACGTTATATAGTATTACTTTATAACGTATAACGTTATATAGCACTATTTTATAACGTATAACGTGAAACGGTATTATTTTATAACGTACAACGTTATATAGTATTAGTTTATAACGTATAACGTTATATAGCACTGTATTATAACGTATAACGTTATATAGTATTATTTTATAGCGTATAAGGTTATATAGCATTACTTTATAACGTATAACGATCTATACTGTCACCTAATAGCGTATAACGTTATATAGTATTATTTTATAGCGTATAACGTTATATAGCATTATTTTATAACGTATTACGTTATATAGTGTTACGTTTTAACGTTATATAGTATTATTTTATAACGTGGAACGTTATATAGTATTATTTTATAACGTTTAACGTTCTACCAGGTAATGTCATAACGTATAACGTTATATAGTATTACGTTATAACGTTATATGGTATTACGTTATGACGTTATATAGTATTACTTTATAACGTATAACGTTATACGGTATTATTTTATAACGTATAACGTTATGTAGTATTATTCTATAACGTATAACGTTATATAGCACTATTTTATAACGTATAACGTGAAACGGTATTATTTTATAACGTATAACGTTATATAGTATTAGTTTATAACCTATAACGTTATATAGCACTGTTTTATAACGTATAACGTTATATAGTATTATTTTATAACGTTTAACGTTCTACGAGATAATGTCATAACGTATAACGTTATATAGTATTACGTTATAACGTTATATGGTATTACGTTATAACGTTATATAGTATTACGTTATAACGTTATATGGTATTACGTTATAACGTTATATAGTATTACTTTATAACGTATAACGTTGTACGGTAATATTTTATAACGTATAACGTTATACGGTATTATTTTATAACGTATAACGTTATATAATATTATTTTATAACGTATAACGTTATGTAGTGTTACGTTATAACGTATAACGTTGTACGGTATTATTTTATAATGTATAACGTTATACGGTATTATTTTATAACGTATAACGTTATATAGTATTATTTTATAACGTATAACGTTATAAAGCACTATTTTATAACGTCTAACGTGAAACGGTATTATTTTATAACGTATAACGTTATATAGTATTAGTTTATAACGTATAACGTTATATAGCACTGTTTTATAACGTATAACGTTATATAGTATTATTTTATAACGTATAACGTTATATAGTGTCACCTAGTAACGTATTACGTTATATAGTGTTACGTTATAACGTTATATAGCATTACGTTATAACGTATAACGTTATACGGTATTATTTTATAACGTATAACGTTATATTATTATTTTATAACGTGGAACGTTATATAGTATTATTTTATAACGTTTAACGTTCTACCAGATAATGTCATAACGTATAACGTTATATAGTATTACGTTATAACGTTATATGTTATTACGTTATAACGTTATATAGTATTACTTTATAACGTATAACGTTGTACGGTAATATTTAAAACGTATAACGTTATACGGTATTATTTTATTACGTATAACGTTATATAATACTATTTTATAACGTATAACTTTATGTAGTGTTACGTTATAACGTATAACGTTGTACGGTATTATTTTATAATGTATAACGTTATACGGTATTATTTTATAACGTATAACGTTATATAGTATTATTTTATAACGTATAACGTTATATAGCACTATTTTATAACGTATAACGTGAAACGGTATTATTTTATAACGTATAACGTTATATAGTATTAGTTTATAACGTATAACGTTATATAGCACTGTATTATAACGTATAACGTTATATAGCACTGTATTATAACGTATAACGTTATATAGTATGATTTTATAACGTATGACGTTATATAGTGTCACCTAGTAACGTATAACGCTATATAGTGTTACGTTATTACGTTATATTGTATTATGTTATATCATATAACGTTGTACGGTATCATTTTATAACGTATAACGTTATATAGTGTCACCTAATAACGTATAACGTTATATAGTATTCTTTTGTAACGTGTAACGTTATATAGCACTATTTTATAACGTATAACGTTACACGGTATTAATTTATAACGTATAACGTTATGTGGTATTATTTTATAACGTATAGCGTTATATAGCATTATGTTGTAACGTATAACGTTATATAGTATTCTTTTATAACGTATATCGTTATATAGCACTATTTTATAACGTATAACGTTATACGGTATTCTTTTATAACGTATAACGTTATATAGCACTATTTTATAACCTATAACGTTATGTAGTCTAACGTTATAAAGTATAACTTTATATAGTGTCACCTAATAACGTATAACGCTATATAGTGTTACGTTATAACGTTATATAGCATTATTTTGTAACCTATAACGTTATGTAGTGTTACGTTATAACGTATAACTTTATATAGTGTCACCTAATAACGTATCACGCTATATAGTGTTACGTTATAAAGTTATATTGCATTATGTTATAACCTATAACGTTGTAGGGTATCATTTTATAACGTATTACGTTCTATACTGTCACCTAATAACGTATAACGTTATATAGTATTATTTTATAGCGTATAACGTTATATAGCACTGTATTATAACGTATAACGTTATATAGTATTATTTTATAGCGTATAACGTTATATAGCACTGTATTATAACGTATAACGTTATATAGTATTATTTTATAGCGTATAACGTTATATAGCATTACTTTATAACGTATAACGTTGTACGGTAATATTTTATAACGTATAACGTTATACGGTATTATTTTATAACGTATAACGTTATATAATATTATTTTATAACGTATAACGTTATGTAGTGTTACGTTATAACGTATAACGTTGTACGGTATTATTTTATAATGTATAACATTATACGGTATTATTTTATAACGTATAACGTTATATAGTATTATTTTATAACGTATAACGTTATATAGCACTATTTTATAACGTCTAACGTGAAACGGTATTATTTTATAACGTATAACGTTATATTATTATTTTATAACGTGGAACGTTATATAGTATTATTTTATAACGTTTAACGTTCTACCAGATAATGTCATAACGTATAACGTTATATAGTATTACGTTATAACGATATATGGTATTACGTTATAACGTTATATAGTATTACTTTATAACGTATAACGTTATATAGCACTATTTTATAACGTATAA
Source organism: Bombus dahlbomii (assembly GCA_037178635.1). Classification (NCBI taxonomy): domain Eukaryota; kingdom Metazoa; phylum Arthropoda; class Insecta; order Hymenoptera; family Apidae; genus Bombus; species Bombus dahlbomii. The sequence continues at coordinate 14,209,070 of CM074107.1, read as the reverse complement.
CGTGAAACGGTTTTATTTTATAACGTACAACGTTATATAGCATTAGTTTATAACGTATAACGTTATATAGCACTGTATTATAACGTATAACGTTATATAGTATTATTTTATAGCGTATAAGGTTATATAGCATTACTTTATAACGTATAACGATCTATACTGTCACCTAATAGCGTATAACGTTATATAGTATTATTTTATAGCGTATAACGTTATATAGCATTATTTTATAACGTATTACGTTATATAGTGTTACGTTTTAACGTTATATAGTATTATTTTATAACGTGGAACGTTATATAGTATTATTTTATAACGTTTAACGTTCTACCAGGTAATGTCATAACGTATAACGTTATATAGTATTACGTTATAACGTTATATGGTATTACGTTATGACGTTATATAGTATTACTTTATAACGTATAACGTTATACGGTATTATTTTATAACGTATAACGTTATATAGTATTATTCTATAACGTATAACGTTATATAGCACTATTTTATAACGTATAACGTGAAACGGTATTATTTTATAACGTATAACGTTATATAGTATTAGTTTATAACGTATAACGTTATATAGCACTGTTTTATAACGTATAACGTTATATAGTATTATTTTATAACGTTTAACGTTCTACGAGATAATGTCATAACGTATAACGTTATATAGTATTACGTTATAACGTTATATGGTATTACGTTATAACGTTATATAGTATTACGTTATAACGTTATATGGTATTACGTTATAACGTTATATAGTATTACTTTATAACGTATAACGTTGTACGGTAATATTTTATAACGTATAACGTTATACGGTATTATTTTATAACGTATAACGTTATACGGTATTATTTTATAACGTATAACGTTATATAATATTATTTTATAACGTATAACGTTATGTAGTGTTACGTTATAACGTATAACGTTGTACGGTATTATTTTATAATGTATAACGGTATACGGTATTATTTTATAACGTATAACGTTATATAGTATTATTTTATAACGTATAACGTTATATAGCACTATTTTATAACGTCTAACGTGAAACGGTATTATTTTATAACGTATAACGTTATATAGTATTAGTTTATAACGTATAACGTTATATAGCACTGTTTTATAACGTATAACGTTATATAGTATTATTTTATAACGTATAACGTTATATAGTGTCACCTAGTAACGTATTACGTTATATAGTGTTACGTTATAACGTTATATAGCATTACGTTATAACGTATAACGTTATACGGTATTATTTTATAACGTATAACGTTATATTATTATTTTATAACGTGGAACGTTATATAGTATTATTTTATAACGTTTAACGTTCTACCAGATAATGTCATAACGTATAACGTTATATAGTATTACGTTATAACGTTATATGGTATTACGTTATAACGTTATATAGTATTACTTTATAACGTATAACGTTGTACGGTAATATTTAAAACGTATAACGTTATACGGTATTATTTTATTACGTATAACGTTATATAATACTATTTTATAACGTATAACGTTATGTAGTGTTACGTTATAACGTATAACGTTGTACGGTATTATTTTATAATGTATAACGTTATACGGTATTATTTTATAACGTATAACGTTATATAGCACTATTTTATAACGTATAACGTTATACGGTATTCTTTTATAACGTATAACGTTATATAGCACTATTTTATAACCTATAACGTTATGTAGTGTAACGTTATAACGTATAACTTTATATAGTGTCACCTAATAACGTATCACGCTATATAGTGTTACGTTATAAAGTTATATTGCATAATGTTATAACCTATAACGTTGTAGGGTATCATTTTATAACGTATTACGTTCTATACTGTCACCTAATAACGTATAACGTTATATAGTATTATTTTATAGCGTATAACGTTATATAGCACTGTATTATAACGTATAACGTTATATAGTATTATTTTATAGCGTATAACGTTATATAGCACTGTATTATAACGTATAACGTTATATAGTATTATTTTATAGCGTATAACGTTATATAGCATTACTTTATAACGTATAACGTTGTACGGTAATATTTTATAACGTATAACGTTATACGGTATTATTTTATAACGTATAACGCTATATAATATTATTTTATAACGTATAACGTTATGTAGTGTTACGTTATAACGTATAACGTTGTACGGTATTATTTTATAATGTATAACATTATACGGTATTATTTTATAACGTATAACGTTATATAGTATTATTTTATAACGTATAACGTTATATAGCACTATTTTATAACGTCTAACGTGAAACGGTATTATTTTATAACGTATAACGTTATATTATTATTTTATAACGTGGAACGTTATATAGTATTATTTTATAACGTTTAACGTTCTACCAGATAATGTCATAACGTATAACGTTATATAGTATTACGTTATAACGATATATGGTATTACGTTATAACGTTATATAGTATTACTTTATAACGTATAACGTTATATAGCACTATTTTATAACGTATAACGTGAAACGGTATTATTTTATAACGTACAACGTTATATAGTATTAGTTTATAACGTATAACGTTATATAGCACTGTATTATAACGTATAACGTTATATAGTATTATTTTATAGCGTATAACGTTATATAGCATTACTTTATAACGTATAACGATCTATACTGTCACCTAATAGCGTATAACGTCATATAGTATTATTTTATAGCGTATAACGTTATATAGCATTATTTTATAACGTATAACGTTATGTAGTGTTACGTTATAACGTATAACGTTATATAGTGTCACCTAATAACGTATAACTCTATATAGTGCTACGTTATAACGTTATATAGCATTACGTTATAACGTATAACGTTATACGGTAATATTTTATATCGTATAGGGTCATATGTTATTATTTTATAACGTATAACATTATATAGCATTATTTTATAACGTATAACGTTATATAGTATTACGTTATAACGTATAACGGTGTACGGTATTATTTTATAACGTATAACGTTATACGGTATTATTTTATAACGTACAACCTTATATAGTATTATTTTATAACGTATAACGTTATACTGCTATATTTGGTAACGTTTAACGTTATATAGCATTATTTTATGACGTATAACGTTATAGAGTGTTACGTTATAACGTATAACGTTATATAGTATTAGTATATAACGTATAACGTTATATAGCACTATTTTATAACGTATAACGTTATATAGTATTATTTTATAACGTATAACGTTATATAGCACTATTTTATAAGGTATAACGTTATGTGGTATTACGTTATTACGTATAACATTATATAGTGATACCTAATAACGTATAACGTTATATAGTGTCACCTAGTAACGTATAACGCTATATAGTGTTACGTTATAACGTTATATTGTATTATCTTATATCCTATAACGTGGTACGCTATCATTTTATAACGTATAACGTTATATAGTGTCACCTAATAACGTATAACGCTATATAGCATTATTTTATAACGTATAACGTTATGTAGTGTTACGTTATGACGTATAACGTTATATAGTGTCACCTAATAATGTATAAGGCTATATAGTGTTACGTTATAAAGTTATATTGTATTATGTTATAACCTATAACGTTGTACGGTATCATTTTATAACGTATTACGTTCTACACTGTCACCTAATAACGTATAACGTTATATAGTATTAGTTTATAACGTATAACGTTATATAGCACTGTTTTATAACGTATAACGTTATATAGTATTATTTTATAACGTTTAACGTTCTACCAGATAATGTCATAACGTATAACGTTATATAGTATTACGTTATAACGTTATATGGTATTACGTTATAACGTTATAGAGTGTTACGTTATAACGTATAACGTTATATAGTATTATTTTATATCGTATAACGTTATATAGCACTATTTTATAACGTCTAACGTGAAACGGTATTATTTTATAACGTATAACGTTATATTATTATTTTATAACGTGGAACGTTATATAGTATTATTTTATAACGTTTAACGTTCTACCAGATAATGTCATAACGTATAACGTTATATAGCATTACGTTATAACGATATATGGTATTACGTTATAACGTTATATAGTATTACTTTATAACGTATAACGTTATATAGCACTATTTTATAACGTATAACGTGAAACGGTATTATTTTATAACGTACAACGTTATATAGTATTAGTTTATAACGTATAACGTTATATAGCACTGTATTATAACGTATAACGTTATATAGTATTATTTTATAGCGTATAACGTTATATAGCATTACTTTATAACGTATAACGATCTATACTGTCACCTAATAGCGTATAACGTTATATAGTATTATTTTATAGCGTATAACGTTATATAGCATTATTTTATAACGTATAACGTTATATAGTATTACGTTATAATGTATAACGGTGTACGGTATTATTTTATAACGTATAACGTTATACGGTATTATTTTATAACGTACAACCTTATATAGTATTATTTTATAACGTATAACGTTATACTGCTATATTTGGTAACGTTTAACGTTATATAGCATTATTTTATGACGTATAACGTTATAGAGTGTTACGTTATAACGTATAACGTTATATAGCACTATTTTATAACGTATGACGTGAAACGGTATTATTTTATAACGTACAACGTTATATAGTATTAGTTTATAACGTATAACGTTATATAGCACTGTATTATAACGTATAACGTTATATAGTATTATTTTATAGCGTATAACTTTATATAGCATTACTTTATAACGTATAACGATCTATACTGTCACCTAATAGCGTATAACGTTATATAGTATTATTTTATAGCGTATAACGTTATATAGCATTATTTTATAACGTATAACGTTATGTAATGTTACGTTATAACGTATAACGTTATATAGTGTCACCTAATAACGTATAACGCTATATAGTGCTACGTTATAACGTTATATAGCATTACGTTATAACGTATAACGTTATACGGTAATATTTTATATCGTATAGGGTCATATGTTATTATTTTATAACGTATAACATTATATAGCATTATTTTATAACGTATAACGTTATATAGTATTACGTTATAACGTATAACGGTGTACGGTATTATTTTATAACGTATAACGTTATACGGTATTATTTTATAACGTACAACCTTATATAGTATTATTTTATAACGTATAACGTTATACGGTATTATTTTATAACGTATAACGTTATATAGTATTATTTTATAACGTATAACGTTATATAGCACTATTTTATAACGTCTAACGTGAAACGGTATTATTTTATAACGTATAACGTTATATTATTATTTTATAACGTGGAACGTTATATAGTATTATTTTATAACGTTTAACGTTCTACCAGATAATGTCATAACGTATAACGTTATATAGTATTACGTTATAACGATATATGGTATTACGTTATAACGTGATATAGTATTACTTTATAACGTATAACGTTATATAGCACTATTTTATAACGTATAACGTGAAACGGTATTATTTTATAACGTACAACGTTATATAGTATTAGTTTATAACGTATAACGTTATATAGCACTGTATTATAACGTATAACGTTATATAGTATTATTTTATAGCGTATAACGTTATATAGCATTACTTTATAACGTATAACGATCTATACTGTCACCTAATAGCGTATAACGTTATATAGTATTATTTTATAGCGTATAACGTTATATAGCATTATTTTATAACGTATTACGTTATATAGTGTTACGTTTTAACGTTATATAGTATTATTTTATAACGTGGAACGTTATATAGTATTATTTTATAACGTTTAACGTTCTACCAGGTAATGTCATAACGTATAACGTTATATAGTATTACGTTATAACGTTATATGGTATTACGTTATGACGTTATATAGTATTACTTTATAACGTATAACGTTATACGGTATTATTTTATAACGTATAACGTTATATAGTATTATTCTATAACGTATAACGTTATATAGCACTATTTTATAACGTATAACGTGAAACGGTATTATTTTATAACGTATAACGTTATATAGTATTAGTTTATAACGTATAACGTTATATAGCACTGTTTTATAACGTATAACGTTATATAGTATTATTTTATAACGTTTAACGTTCTACGAGATAATGTCATAACGTATAACGTTATATAGTATTACGTTATAACGTTATATTGTATTACGTTATAACGTTATATAGTATTACGCTATAACGTTATATGGTATTACGTTATAACGTTATATAGTATTACTTTATAACGTATAACGTTGTACGGTAATATTTTATAACGTATAACGTTATACGGTATTATTTTATAACGTATAACGTTATATAATATTATTTTATAACGTATAACGTTATGTAGTGTTACGTTATAACGTATAACGTTGTACGGTATTATTTTATAATGTATAACGTTATACGGTATTATTTTATAACGTATAACGTTATATAGTATTATTTTATAACGTATAACGTTATATAGCACTATTTTATAACGTCTAACGTGAAACGGTATTATTTTATAACGTATAACGTTATATAGTATTAGTTTATAACGTATAACGTTATATAGCACTGTTTTATAACGTATAACGTTATATAGTATTATTTTATAACGTATAACGTTATATAGTGTCACCTAGTAACGTATTACGTTATATAGTGTTACGTTATAACGTTATATAGCATTACGTTATAACGTATAACGTTATACGGTATTATTTTATAACGTATAACGTTATATTGTTATTTTATAACGTGGAACGTTATATAGTATTATTTTATAACGTTTAACGTTCTACCAGATAATGTCACAACGTATAACGTTATATAGTATTACGTTATAACGTTATATGGTATTACGTTATAACGTTATATAGTATTACTTTATAACGTATAACGTTGTACGGTAATATTTAAAACGTATAACGTTGTACGGTATTATTTTATAATGTATAACGTTATACGGTATTATTTTATAACGTATAACGTTATATAGTATTATTTTATAACGTATAACGTTATATAGCACTATTTTATAACGTATAACGTGAAACGGTATTATTTTATAACGTATAACGTTATATAGTATTAGTTTATAACGTATAACGTTATATAGCACTGTATTATAACGTATAACGTTATATAGCACTGTATTATAACGTATAACGTTATATAGTATGATTTTATAACGTATGACGTTATATAGTGTCACCTAGTAACGTATAACGCTATATAGTGTTACGTTATTACGTTATATTGTATTATGTTATATCATATAACGTTGTACGGTATCATTTTATAACGTATAACGTTATATAGTGTCACCTAATAACGTATAACGTTATATAGTATTCTTTTGTAACGTGTAACGTTATATAGCACTATTTTATAACGTATAACGTGAAACGGTATTATTTTATAACGTATAACGTTATATAGTATTAGTTTATAACGTATAACGTTATATAGCACTGTTTTATAACGTATAACGTTATATAGTATTATTTTATAACGTTTAACGTTCTACGAGATAATGTCATAACGTATAACGTTATATAGTATTACGTTATAACGTTATATGGTATTACGTTATAACGTTATATAGTATTACGTTATAACGTTATATGGTATTACGTTATAACGTTATATAGTATTACTTTATAACGTATAACGTTGTACGGTAATATTTTATAACGTATAACGTTATGTAGTGTTACGTTATAACGTATAACGTTGTACGGTATTATTTTATAATGTATAACGTTATACGGTATTATTTTATAACGTATAATGTTATATAGTATTATTTTATAACGTATAACGTTATATAGCACTATTTTATAACGTCTAACGTGAAACGGTATTATTTTATAACGTATAACGTTATATAGTATTAGTTTATAACGTATAACGTTATATAGCACTGTTTTATAACGTATAACGTTATATAGTATTATTTTATAACGTATAACGTTATATAGTGTCACCTAGTAACGTATTACGTTATATAGTGTTACGTTATAACGTTATATAGCATTACGTTATAACGTATAACGTTATACGGTATTATTTTATAACGTATAACGTTATATTGTTATTTTATAACGTGGAACGTTATATAGTATTATTTTATAACGTTTAACGTTCTACCAGATAATGTCACAACGTATAACGTTATATAGTATTACGTTATAACGTTATATGGTATTACGTTATAACGTTATATAGTATTACTTTATAACGTATAACGTTGTACGGTAATATTTAAAACGTATAACGTTATACGGTATTATGATATTAGGTATAACGTTATATAATATTATTTTATAACGTATAACGTTATGTAGTGTTACGTTATAACGTATAACGTTGTACGGTATTATTTTATAATGTATAACGTTATACGGTATTATTTTATAACGTATAACGTTATATAGTATTATTTTATAACGTATAACGTTATATAGCACTATTTTATAACGTATAACGTGAAACGGTATTATTTTATAACGTATAACGTTATATAGTATTAGTTTATAACGTATAACGTTATATAGCACTGTATTATAACGTATAACGTTATATAGCACTGTATTATAACGTATAACGTTATATAGTATGATTTTATAACGTATGACGTTATATAGTGTCACCTAGTAACGTATAACGCTATATAGTGTTACGTTATTACGTTATATTGTATTATGTTATATCATATAACGTTGTACGGTATCATTTTATAACGTATAACGTTATATAGTGTCACCTAATAACGTATAACGTTATATAGTATTCTTTTGTAACGTGTAACGTTACATAGCACTATTTTATAACGTATAACGTTACACGGTATTAATTTATAACGTATAACGTTATGTGGTATTATTTTATAACGTATAGCGTTATATAGCATTATATTGTAACGTATAACGTTATATAGCATTATATTGTAACGTATAACGTTATATAGTATTCTTTTATAACGTATAACGTTATATAGCACTATTTTATAACGTATAACGTTATACGGTATTCTTTTATAACGTATAACGTTATATAGCACTATTTTATAACCTATAACGTTATGTAGTGTAACGTTATCAAGTATAACTTTACATAGTGTCACCTAATAACGTATAACGCTATATAGTGTTACGTTATAACGTTATATAGCATTATTTTGTAACCTATAACGTTATGTAGTGTTACGTTATAACGTATAACTTTATATAGTGTCACCTAATAACGTATCACGCTATATAGTGTTACGTTATAAAGTTATATTGCATTATGTTATAACCTATAACGTTGTAGGGTATCATTTTATAACGTATTACGTTCTATACTGTCACCTAATAACGTATAACGTTATATAGTATTATTTTATAGCGTATAACGTTATATAGCACTGTATTATAACGTATAACGTTATATAGTATTATTTTATAGCGTATAACGTTATATAGCACTGTATTATAACGTATAACGTTATATAGTATTATTTTATAGCGTATAACGTTATATAGCATTACTTTATAACGTATAACGTTGTACGGTAATATTTTATAACGTATAACGTTATACGGTATTATTTTATAACGTATAACGTTATATAATATTATTTTATAACGTATAACGTTATGTAGTGTTACGTTATAACGTATAACGTTGTACGGTATTATTTTATAATGTATAACATTATACGGTATTATTTTATAACGTATAACGTTATATAGTATTATTTTATAACGTATAACGTTATATAGCACTATTTTATAACGTCTAACGTGAAACGGTATTATTTTATAACGTATAACGTTATATTATTATTTTATAACGTGGAACGTTATATAGTATTATTTTATAACGTTTAACGTTCTACCAGATAATGTCATAACGTATAACGTTATATAGTATTACGTTATAACGATATATGGTATTACGTTATAACGTTATATAGTATTACTTTATAACGTATAACGATCTATACTGTCACCTAATAGCGTATTACGTTATATAGTATTATTTTATAGCGTATAACGTTATATAGCATTATTTTATAACGTATAACGTTATGTAGTGTTACGTTATAACGTATAACGTTATATAGTGTCACCTAATAACGTATAACTCTATATAGTGCTACGTTATGACGTTATATAGCATTACGTTATAACGTATAACGTTATACGGTAATATTTTATATCATATAGGGTCATATGTTATTATTTTATAACGTATAACATTATATAGCATTATTTTATAACGTATAACGTTATATAGTATTACGTTATAACGTATAACGGTGTACGGTATTATTTTATAACGTATAACGTTATACGGTATTATTTTATAACGTACAACCTTATATAGTATTATTTTATAACGTATAACGTTATACTGCTATATTTGGTAACGTTTAACGTTATATAGCATTATTTTATGACGTATAACGTTATAGAGTGTTACGTTATAACGTATAACGTTATATAGTATTAGTATATAACGTATAACGTTATATAGCACTATTTTATAACGTATAACGTTATATAGTATTATTTTATAACGTATAACGTTATATAGCACTATTTTATAAGGTATAACGTTATGTGGTATTACGTTATTACGTATAACATTATATAGTGATACCTAATAACGTATAACGTTATATAGTGTCACCTAGTAACGTATAACGCTATATAGCGTTACGTTATAACGTTATATTGTATTATCTTATATCCTATAACGTGGTACGCTATCATTTTATAACGTATAACGTTATATAGTGTCACCTAATAACGTATAACGCTATATAGCATTATTTTATAACGTTTAACGTTATGTAGTGTTACGTTATGACGTATAACGTTATATAGTGTCACCTAATAATGTATAAGGCTATATAGTGTTACGTTATAAAGTTATATTGTATTATGTTATAACCTATAACGTTGTACGGTATCATTTTATAACGTATTACGTTCTATACTGCCACCTAATAACGTATAACGTTATATAGTATTAGTTTATAACGTATAACGTTATATAGCACTGTATTATAACGTATAACGTTATATAGTATTATTTTATAACGTATAACCTTATATAGTATTATTTTATAACGTATAACGTTACACGGTATTATTTTATAACGTATAACGTTATGTGGTATTATTTTATAACGTATAACGTTATATAGCACTGTATTATAACGTATAACGTTATATAGTATTATTTTATAGCGTATAACGTTATATAGCATTACTTTATAACGTATAACGATCTATACTGTCACCTAATAGCGTATAACGTTATATAGTATTATTTTATAGCGTATAACGTTATATAGCATTATTTTATAACGTATAACGTTATGTAGTGTTACGTTATAACGTATAACGTTATATAGTGTCACCTAATAACGTATAACGCTATATAGTGCTACGTTATAACGTTATATAGCATTACGTTATAACGTATAACGTTATACGGTAATATTTTATATCGTATAGGGTCATATGTTATTATTTTATAACGTATAACATTATATAGCATTATTTTATAACGTATAACGTTATATAGTATTACGTTATAACGTATAACGGTGTACGGTATTATTTTATAACGTATAACGTTATACGGTATTATTTTATAACGTACAACCTTATATAGTATTATTTTATAACGTATAACGTTATACTGCTATATTTGGTAACGTTTAACGTTATATAGCATTATTTTATGACGTATAACGTTATAGAGTGTTACGTTATAACGTATAACGTTATATAGTATTAGTAAATAACGTATAACGTTATATAGCACTATTTTATAACGTATAACGTTATATAGTATTATTTTATAACGTATAACGTTATATAGCACTATTTTATAAGGTATAACGTTATGTGGTATTACGTTATTACGTATAACATTATATAGTGATACCTAATAACGTATAACGTTATATAGTGTCACCTAGTAACGTATAACGCTATATAGTGTTACGTTATAACGTTATATTGTATTATCTTATATCCTATAACGTGGTACGCTATCATTTTATAACGTATAACGTTATATAGTGTCACCTAATAACGTATAACGCTATATAGCATTATTTTATAACGTATAACGTTATGTAGTGTTACGTTATGACGTATAACGTTATATAGTGTCACCTAATAATGTATAAGGCTATATAGTGTTACGTTATAAAGTTATATTGTATTATGTTATAACCTATAACGTTGTACGGTATCATTTTATAACGTATTACGTTCTATACTGTCACCTAATAACGTATAACGTTATATAGTATTAGTTTATAACGTATAACGTTATATAGCACTGTTTTATAACGTATAACGTTATATAGTATTATTTTATAACGTTTAACGTTCTACCAGATAATGTCATAACGTATAACGTTATATAGTATTACGTTATAACGTTATATGGTATAACGTTATAACGTTATATAGTATTACTTTATAACGTATAACGTTGTACGGTAATATTTTATAACGTATAACGTTATGTAGTGTTACGTTATAACGTATAACGTTGTACGGTATTATTTTATAATGTATAACGTTATACGGTATTATTTTATAACGTATAACGTTATATAGCACTATTTTATAACGTATAACGTGAAACGGTATTATTTTATAACGTATAACGTTATATAGTATTAGTTTATAACGTATAACGTTATATAGCACTGTATTATAACGTATAACGTTATATAGTATTATTTTATAACGTATAACCTTATATAGTATTATTTTATAACGTATAACGTTACACGGTATTATTTTATAACGTATAACGTTATGTGGTATTATTTTATAACGTATAGCGTTATATAGCATTATGTTGTAACGTATAACGTTATATAGTATTCTTTTATAACGTATAACGTTATATAGCACTATGTTATAACGTATAACGTTATACGGTATTCTTTTATAACGTATAACATTATATAGTATTATTTTATAACGTGGAACATTATATATTATTTTATAACGTTTAACGTTCTACCAGATAATGTCATAACGTATAACGTTATATAGTATTACGTTATAACGTTATATGGTATTACGTTATAACGTTATATAGTATTACTTTATAACGTATAACGTTGTACGGTAATATTTTATAACGTACAACGTTATACGGTATTATTTTATAACTGTAACGTTATATAATATTATTTTATAACGTATAACGTTATGTAGTGTTACGTTATAACGTATAACGTTGTACGGTATTATTTTATAATGTATAACGTTATACGGTATTATTTTATAACGTATAACGTTATGTGGTATTATTTTATAACGTATAGCGTTATATAGCATTATGTTGTAACGTATAACGTTATATAGTGTCACCTAATAACGTATAACGTTATATAGTGCTACGTTATAGCGTTATATAGCATTATGTTGTAACGTATAACTTTATATAGTGTCACCTAATAACGTATAACGCTATATAGTGTTACGTTATAACGTTATATAGCATTATTTTGTAACCTATAATGTTATGTAGTGTTACGTTATAACGTATAACTTTATATAGTGTCACCTAATAACGTATCACGCTATATAGTGTTACGTTATAAAGTTATATTGTATTATGTTATAACCTATAACGTTGTACGGTATCATTTTATAAGGTATTACGTTCTATACTGTCACCTAATAACGTATAACGTTATATAGTATTATTTTATAGCGTATAACGTTATATAGCATTACTTTATAACGTATAACGATCTATACTGTCACCTAATAACGTATAACGTTATATAGTGCTACGTTATAACGTTATATAGCATTACGTTATAACGTGTAACGTTATACGGTATTATTTTATAATGTATAGCGTCATATGTTATTATTTTATAGCGTATAACATTATATAGCATTATTTTATAACCTATAACGTTATGTAGTGTTACGTTATAACGTATAACTTTATATAGTGTCACCTAATAACGTATAACGCTATATAGTGTTAGGTTATAACGTTATATTGTATTATGTTATAACCTATAACTTTGTACGGTACCATTTTATAACATATAACGTTCTACACTGTCGCCTAATAACGTATAACGTTATATAGTATTATTTTATAGCGTATAACGTTATATAGCATTATTTTATAACGTATTACGTTATATAGTGTTACGTTTTAACGTTATATAGTATTATTTTATAACGTGGAACGTTATATAGTATTATTTTATAACGTTTAACGTTCTACCAGGTAATGTCATAACGTATAACGTTATATAGTATTACGTTATAACGTTATATGGTATTACGTTATGACGTTATATAGTATTACTTTATAACGTATAACGTTATACGGTATTATTTTATAACGTATAACGTTATATAGTATTATTTTATAACGTATAACGTTATATAGCACTATTTTATAACGTATAACGTGAAACGGTATTATTTTATAACGTATAACGTTATATAGTATTAGTTTATAACGTATAACGTTATATAGCACTGTTTTATAACGTATAACGTTATATAGTATTATTTTATAACGTTGAACGTTCTACGAGATAATGTCATAACGTATAACGTTATATAGTATTACGTTATAACGTTATATGGTATTACGTTATAACGTTATATAGTATTACGTTATAACGTTATATGGTATTACGTTATAACGTTATATAGTATTACTTTATAACGTATAACGTTGTACGGTAATATTTTATAACGTATAACGTTATATAGCACTATTTTATAACGTCTAACGTGAAACGGTATTATATTATAACGTATAACGTTATATAGTATTAGTTTATAACGTATAACGTTATATAGCACTGTTTTATAACGTATAACGTTATATAGTATTATTTTATAACGTATAACGTTATATAGTGTCACCTAGTAACGTATTACGTTATATAGTGTTACGATATAACGTTATATAGCATTACGTTATAACGTATAACGTTATACGGTATTATTTTATAACGTATAACGTTATATTATTATTTTATAACGTGGAACGTTATATAGTATTATTTTATAAAGTTTAACGTTCTACCAGATAATGTCATGACGTATAACGTTATATAGTATTACGTTATAACGTTATAGGGTATTATTTTATAACGTATAACGTTATATAATATTATTTCATAACGTATAACGTTATGTAGTGTTACGTTATAACGTATAACGTTGTACGGTATTATTTTATAATGTATAACGTTATACGGTATTATTTTATAACGTATAACGTTATATAGTATTATTTTATAACGTATAACGTTATATAGCACTATTTTATAACGTATAACGTGAAACGGTATTATTTTATAACGTATAACGTTATATAGTATTAGTTTATAACGTATAACGTTATATAGCACTGTATTATAACGTATAACGTTATATAGCACTGTATTATAACGTATAACGTTATATAGTATGATTTTATAACGTATGACGTTATATAGTGTCACCTAGTTACGTATAACGCTATATAGTGTTACGTTATTACGTTATATTGTATTATGTTATATCATATAACGTTGTACGGTATCATTTTATAACGTATAACGTTATATAGTGTCACCTAATAACGTATAACGTTATATAGTATTCTTTTGTAACGTATAACGTTATATAGCACTATTTTATAACGTATAACTTTACACGGTATTAATTTATAACGTATAACGTTATGTGGTATTATTTTATAACGTATAGCGTTATATAGCATTATGTTGTAACGTATAACGTTATATAGTATTCTTTTATACGTATAACGTTATATAGCACTATTTTATAACGTATAACGTTATACGGTATTCTTTTATAACGTATAACGTTATATAGCACTATTTTATAACCTATAACGTTATGTAGTGTAACGTTATAAAGTATAACTTTATATAGTGTCACCTAATAACGTATAACTTTATATAGTGTCACCTAATAACGTATCACGCTATATAGTGTTACGTTATAAAGTTATATTGCATTATGTTATAACCTATAACGTTGTACGGTATCATTTTATAACGTATTACGTTCTATACTGTCACCTAATAACGTATAACGTTATATAGTATTATTTTATAGCGTATAACGTTATATAGCACTGTATTATAACGTATAACGTTATATAGTATTATTTTATAGCGTATAACGTTATATAGCATTACTTTATAACGTATAACGTTGTACGGTATTATTTTATAATGTATAACGTTATACGGTATTATTTTATAACGTATAACGTTATATAGTATTATTTTATAACGTATAACGTTATATAGCACTATTTTATAACGTATAACGTGAAACGGTATTATTTTATAACGTATAACGTTATATAGTATTAGTTTATAACGTATAACGTTATATAGCACTGTATTATAACGTATAACGTTATATAGTATGATTTTATAACGTATGACGTTATATAGTGTCACCTAGTAACGTATAACGCTATATAGTGTTACGTTATTACGTTATATTATATTGTATTATGTTATATCATATAACGTTGTACGGTATCATTTTATAACGTATAACGTTATATAGTGTCACCTAATAACGTATAACGTTATATAGTATTCTTTTGTAGCGTATAACGTTATATAGCACTATTTTATAACGTATAACGTTACACGGTATTAATTTATAACGTATAACGTTATGTGGTATTATTTTATAACGTATAGCGTTATATAGCATTATGTTGTAACGTATAACGTTATATAGTATTCTTTTATAACGTATAACGTTATATAGCACTATTTTATAACGTATAACGTTATACGGTATTCTTTTATAACGTATAACGTTATATAGCACTATTTTATAACCTATAACGTTATGTAGTGTAACGTTATAAAGTATAACTTTATATAGTGTCACCTAATAACGTATAACGCTATATAGTGTTACGTTATAACGTTATATAGCATTATTTTGTAACCTATAACGTTATGTAGTGTTACGTTATAACGTATAACTTTATATAGTGTCACCTAATAACGTATCACGCTATATAGTGTTACGCTATAAAGTTATATTGCATTATGTTATAACCTATAACGTTGTACGGTATCATTTTATAACGTATTACGTTCTATACTGTCACCTAATAACGTATAATGTTATATAGTATTATTTTATAGCGTATAACGTTATATAGCACTGTATTATAACGTATAACGTTATATAGTATTATTTTATAGCGTATAACGTTATATAGCATTACTTTATAACGTATAACGTTGTACGGTAATATTTTATAACGTATAACGTTATACGGTATTATTTTATAACGTATAACGTTATATAATATTATTTTATAACGTATAACGTTATGTAGTGTTACGTTATAACGTATAACGTTGTACGGTATTATTTTATAATGTATAACATTATACGGTATTATTTTATAACGTATAACGTTATATAGTATTAGTATATAACGTATAACGTTATATAGCACTGTATTACAACGTATAACGTTATATAGTATTATTTTATAGCGTATAACGTTATATAGCATTACTTTATAACGTATAACGATCCATACTGTCACCTAATAGCGTATAACGTTATATAGTATTATTTCATAGCGTATAACGTTATATAGCACTATTTTATAACGTATAACGTGAAACGGTATTATTTTATAACGTATAACGTTATATAGTATTAGTTTATAACGTATAACGTTATATAGCACTGTATTATAACGTATAACGTTATATGGTATTATTTTATAGCGTATAACGTTATATAGCATTACTTTATAACGTATAACGATCTATACTGTCACCTAATAGCGTATAACGTTATATAGTATTATTTTATAGCGTATAACGTTATATAGCATTATTTTATAACGTATAACGTTATGTAGTGTTACGTTATAACGTATAACGTTATATAGTGTCACCTAATAACGTATAACGCTATATAGTGCTACGTTATAACGTTATATAGCATTACGTTATAACGTATAACGTTATACGGTAATATTTTATATCGTATAGTGTCATATGTTATTATTTTATAACGTATAACATTATATAGCATTATTTTATAACGTATAACGTTATATAGTATTAGTATATAACGTATAACGTTATATAGCACTATTTTATAACGTATAACGTTATATAGTATTATTTTATAACGTATAACGTTATATAGTACTATTTTATAAGGTATAACGTTATGTGGTATTACGTTATTACGTATAACATTATATAGTGATACCTAATAACGTATAACGTTATATAGTGTCACCTAGTAACGTATAACGCTATATAGTGTTACGTTATAACGTTATGTTGTATTATCTTATATCCTATAACGTGGTACGCTATCATTTTATAACGTATAACGTTATATAGTGTCACCTAATAACGTATAACGCTATATAGCATTATTTTATAACGTATAACGTTATGTAGTGTTACGTTATGACGTATAACGTTATATAGTGTCACCTAATAATGTATAAGGCTATATAGTGTTACGTTATAAAGTTATATTGTATTATGTTATAACCTATAACGTTGTACGGTATCATTTTATAACGTATTACGTTCTATACTGTCACCTAATAACGTATAACGTTATATAGTATTAGTTTATAACGTATAACGTTATATAGCACTGTTTTATAACGTATAACGTTATATAGTATTATTTTATAACGTTTAACGTTCTACCAGATAATGTCATAACGTATAACGTTATATAGTATTACGTTATAACGTTATATGGTATTACGTTATAACGTTATATAGTATTACATTATAACGTATAACGTTGTACGGTAATATTTTATAACGTATAAGGTTATGTAGTGTTACGTTATAACGTATAACGTTGTACGGTATTATTTTATACTGTATAACGTTATACGGTATTATTTTATAACGTATAACGTTATATAGCACTATTTTATAACGTATAACGTGAAACGGTATTATTTTATAACGTATAACGTTATATAGTATTAGTTTATAACGTATAACGTTATATAGCACTGTATTATAACGTATAACGTTATATAGTATTATTTTATAACGTATAACCTTATATAGTATTATTTTATAACGTATAACGTTACACGGTATTATTTTATAACGTATAACGTTATGTGGTATTATTTTATAACGTATAGCGTTATATAGCATTATGTTGTAACGTATAACGTTATATAGTATTCTTTTATAACGTATAACGTTATATAGCACTATTTTATAGCGTATAACGTTATACGGTATTCTTTTATAACGTATAACGTTATATAGTATTATTTTATAACGTGGAACGTTATATATTATTTTATAACGTTTAACGTTCTACCAGATAATGTCATAACGTATAACGTTATATAGTATTACGTTATAACGTTATATGGTATTACGCTATAACGTTATATAGTATTACTTTATAACGTATAACGTTGTACGGTAATATTTTATAACGTACAACGTTATACGGTATTATTTTATAACTGTAACGTTATATAATATTATTTTATAACGTATAACGTTATGTAGTGTTACGTTATAACGTATAACGTTGTACGGTATTATTTTATAATGTATAACGTTATACGGTATTATTTTATAACGTATAACGTTATATATTATTAGTATATAACGTATAACGTTATATAGCACTATTTTATAAGGTATAACGTTATGTGGTATTACGTTATTACGTATAACATTATATAGTGATACCTAATAACGTATAACGTTATATAGTGTCACCTAGTAACGTATAACGCTATATAGTGTTACGTTATAACGTTATATTGTATTATCTTATATCCTATAACGTTGTACGGTATCATTTTATAACGTATTACGTTCTATACTGTCACCTAATAACGTATAACGTTAAATAGTATTATTTTATAGCGTATAACGTTATATAGCACTGTATTATAACGTATAACGTTATATAGTATTATTTTATAGCGTATAACGTTATATAGCATTACTTTATAACGTATAACGTTGTACGGTAATATTTTATAACGTATAACGTTATACGGTATTATTTTATAACGTATAACGTTATATAATATTATTTTATAACGTATAACGTTATGTAGTGTTACGTTATAACGTATAACGTTGTACGGTATTATTTTATAATGTATAACATTATACGGTATTATTTTATAACGTATAACGTTATATAGTATTAGTATATAACGTATAACGTTATATAGCACTGTATTACAACGTATAACGTTATATAGTATTATTTTATAGCGTATAACGTTATATAGCATTACTTTATAACGTATAACGATCCATACTGTCACCTAATAGCGTATAACGTTATATAGTATTATTTCATAGCGTATAACGTTATATAGCACTATTTTATAACGTATAACGTGAAACGGTATTATTTTATAACGTATAACGTTATATAGTATTAGTTTATAACGTATAACGTTATATAGCACTGTATTATAACGTATAACGTTATATGGTATTATTTTATAGCGTATAACGTTATATAGCATTACTTTATAGCGTATAACGATCTATACTGTCACCTAATAGCGTATAACGTTATATAGTATTATTTTATAGCGTATAACGTTATATAGCATTATTTTATAACGTATAACGTTATGTAGTGTTACGTTATAACGTATAACGTTATATAGTGTCACCTAATAACGTATAACGCTATATAGTGCTACGTTATAACGTTATATAGCATTACGTTATAACGTATAACGTTATACGGTAATATTTTATATCGTATAGTGTCATATGTTATTATTTTATAACGTATAACATTATATAGCATTATTTTATAACGTATAACGTTATATAGTATTAGTATATAACGTATAACGTTATATAGCACTATTTTATAACGTATAACGTTATATAGTATTATTTTATAACGTATAACGTTATATAGTACTATTTTATAAGGTATAACGTTATGTGGTATTACGTTATTACGTATAACATTATATAGTGATACCTAATAACGTATAACGTTATATAGTGTCACCTAGTAACGTATAACGCTATATAGTGTTACGTTATAACGTTATGTTGTATTATCTTATATCCTATAACGTGGTACGCTATCATTTTATAACGTATAACGTTATATAGTGTCACCTAATAACGTATAACGCTATATAGCATTATTTTATAACGTATAACGTTATGTAGTGTTACGTTATGACGTATAACGTTATATAGTGTCACCTAATAATGTATAAGGCTATATAGTGTTACGTTATAAAGTTATATTGTATTATGTTATAACCTATAACGTTGTACGGTATCATTTTATAACGTATTACGTTCTATACTGTCACCTAATAACGTATAACGTTATATAGTATTAGTTTATAACGTATAACGTTATATAGCACTGTTTTATAACGTATAACGTTATATAGTATTATTTTATAACGTTTAACGTTCTACCAGATAATGTCATAACGTATAACGTTATATAGTATTACGTTATAACGTTATATGGTATTACGTTATAACGTTATATAGTATTACATTATAACGTATAACGTTGTACGGTAATATTTTATAACGTATAAGGTTATGTAGTGTTACGTTATAACGTATAACGTTGTACGGTATTATTTTATACTGTATAACGTTATACGGTATTATTTTATAACGTATAACGTTATATAGCACTATTTTATAACGTATAACGTGAAACGGTATTATTTTATAACGTATAACGTTATATAGTATTAGTTTATAACGTATAACGTTATATAGCACTGTATTATAACGTATAACGTTATATAGTATTATTTTATAACGTATAACCTTATATAGTATTATTTTATAACGTATAACGTTACACGGTATTATTTTATAACGTATAACGTTATGTGGTATTATTTTATAACGTATAGCGTTATATAGCATTATGTTGTAACGTATAACGTTATATAGTATTCTTTTATAACGTATAACGTTATATAGCACTATTTTATAGCGTATAACGTTATACGGTATTCTTTTATAACGTATAACGTTATATAGTATTATTTTATAACGTGGAACGTTATATATTATTTTATAACGTTTAACGTTCTACCAGATAATGTCATAACGTATAACGTTATATAGTATTACGTTATAACGTTATATGGTATTACGCTATAACGTTATATAGTATTACTTTATAACGTATAACGTTGTACGGTAATATTTTATAACGTACAACGTTATACGGTATTATTTTATAACTGTAACGTTATATAATATTATTTTATAACGTATAACGTTATGTAGTGTTACGTTATAACGTATAACGTTGTACGGTATTATTTTATAATGTATAACGTTATACGGTATTATTTTATAACGTATAACGTTATATATTATTAGTATATAACGTATAACGTTATATAGCACTATTTTATAAGGTATAACGTTATGTGGTATTACGTTATTACGTATAACATTATATAGTGATACCTAATAACGTATAACGTTATATAGTGTCACCTAGTAACGTATAACGCTATATAGTGTTACGTTATAACGTTATATTGTATTATCTTATATCCTATAACGTTGTACGGTATCATTTTATAACGTATTACGTTCTATACTGTCACCTAATAACGTATAACGTTAAATAGTATTATTTTATAGCGTATAACGTTATATAGCACTGTATTATAACGTATAACGTTATATAGTATTATTTTATAGCGTATAACGTTATATAGCATTACTTTATAACGTATAACGTTGTACGGTAATATTTTATAACGTATAACGTTATACGGTATTATTTTATAACGTATAACGTTATATAATATTATTTTATAACGTATAACGTTATGTAGTGTTACGTTATAACGTATAACGTTGTACGGTATTATTTTATAATGTATAACATTATACGGTATTATTTTATAACGTATAACGTTATATAGTATTATTTTATAACGTATAACGTTATATAGCACTATTTTATAACGTCTAACGTGAAACGGTATTATTTTATAACGTATAACGTTATATTATTATTTTATAACGTGGAACGTTATATAGTATTATTTTATAACGTTTAACGTTCTACCAGATAATGTCATAACGTATAACGTTATATAGTATTACGTTATAACGATATATGGTATTACGTTATAACGTTATATAGTATTACTTTATAACGTATAACGTTATATAGCACTATTTTATAACGTATAACGTGAAACGGTATTATTTTATAACGTACAACGTTATATAGTATTAGTTTATAACGTATAACGTTATATAGCACTGTATTATAACGTATAACGTTATATAGTATTATTTTATAGCGTATAACGTTATATAGCATTATTTTATAACGTATAACGTTGTGTAGTGTTACGTTATAACGTATAACGTTATATAGTGTCACCTAATAACGTATAACGCTATATAGTGCTACGTTATAACGTTATATAGCATTACGTTATAACGTATAACGTTATACGGTAATATTTTATATCGTATAGGGTCATATGTTATTATTTTATAACGTATAACATTATATAGCATTATTTTATAACGTATAACGTTATATAGTATTACGTTATAACGTATAACGGTGTACGGTATTATTTTATAACGTATAACGTTATACGGTATTATTTTATAACGTACAACCTTATGTAGTATTATTTTATAACGTATAACGTTATACTGCTATATTTGGTAACGTTTAACGTTATATAGCATTATTTTATGACGTATAACGTTATAGAGTGTTACGTTATAACGTATAACGTTATATAGTATTAGTATATAACGTATAACGTTATATAGCACTATTTTATAACGTATAACGTCATATAGTATTATTTTATAACGTATAACGTTATATAGCACTATTTTATAAGGTATAACGTTATGTGGTATTACGTTATTACGTATAACATTATATAGTGATACCTAATAACGTATAACGTTATATAGTGTCACCTAGTAACGTATAACGCTATATAGTGTTACGTTATAACGTTATATTGTATTATCTTATATCCTATAACGTGGTACGCTATCATTTTATAACGTATAACGTTATATAGTGTCACCTAATAACGTATAACGCTATATAGCATTATTTTATAACGTATAACGTTATATAGCACTGTTTTATAACGTATAACGTTATATAGTATTATTTTATAACGTTTAACGTTCTACCAGATAATGTCATAACGTATAACGTTATATAGTATTACGTTATAAGGTTATATGGTATTACGTTATAACGTTATATAGTATTACTTTATAACGTATAACGTTGTACGGTAATATTTTATAACGTATAACGTTATGTAGTGTTACGTTATAACGTATAACGTTGTACGGTATTATTTTATAACGTATAACGTTATACGGTATTATTTTATATCGTATAACGTTATATAGCACTATTTTATAACGTATAACGTGAAACGGTATTATTTTATAACGTATAACGTTATATAGTATTAGTTTATAACGTATAACGTTATATAGCACTGTATTATAACGTATAACGTTATATAGTATTATTTTATAATGTATAACCTTATATAGTATTATTTTATAACGTATAACGTTACACGGTATTATTTTATAACGTATAACGTTATGTGGTATTATTTTATAACGTATAACGTTATATAGCACTGTATTATAACGTATAACGTTATATAGCACTGTATTATAACGTATAACGTTATATAGTATTATTTTATAGCGTATAACGTTATATAGCATTACTTTATAACGTATAACGATCTATACTGTCACCTAATAGCGTATAACGTTATATAGTATTATTTTATAGCGTATAACGTTATATAGCATTATTTTATAACGTATAACGTTATGTAGTGTTACGTTATAACGTATAACGTTATATAGTGTCACCTAATAACGTATAACGCTATATAGTGCTACGTTATAACGTTATATAGCATTACGTTATAACGTATAACGTTATACGGTAATATTTTATATCGTATAGGGTCATATGTTATTATTTTATAACGTATAACATTATATAGCATTATTTTATAACGTATAACGTTATATAGTATTACGTTATAACGTATAACGGTGTACGGTATTATTTTATAACGTATAACGTTATACGGTATTATTTTATAACGTACAACCTTATATAGTATTATTTTATAACGTATAACGTTATACTGCTATATTTGGTAACGTTTAACGTTATATAGCATTATTTTATGACGTATAACGTTATAGAGTGTTGCGTTATAACGCATAACGTTATATAGTATTAGTATATAACGTATAACGTTATATAGCACTATTTTATAACGTATAACGTTATATAGTATTATTTTATAACGTATAGCGTTATATAGCACTATTTTATAAGGTATAACGTTATGTGGTATTACGTTATTACGTATAACATTATATAGTGATACCTAATAACGTAAAACGTTATATAGTGTCACCTAGTAACGTATAACGCTATATAGTGTTACGTTATAACGTTATATTGTATTATCTTATATCCTATAACGTGGTACGCTATCATTTTATAACGTATAACGTTATATAGTGTCACCTAATAACGTATAACGCTATATAGCATTATTTTATAACGTATAACGTTATGTAGTGTTACGTTATGACGTATAACGTTATATAGTGTCACCTAATAATGTATAAGGCTATATAGTGTTACGTTATAAAGTTATATTGTATTATGTTATAACCTATAACGTTGTACGGTATCATTTTATAACGTATTACGTTCTATACTGTCACCTAATAACGTATAACGTTATATAGTATTAGTTTATAACGTATAACGTTATATAGCACTGTTTTATAACGTATAATGTTATATAGTATTATTTTATAACGTTTAACGTTCTACCAGATAATGTCATAACGTATAACGTTATATAGTATTACGTTATAACGTTATATGGTATTACGTTATAACGTTATATAGTATTACGTTATAACGTTATATAGTATTACATTATAACGTATAACGTTGTACGGTAATATTTTATAACGTATAACGTTATGTAGTGTTACGTTATAACGTATAACGTTGTACGGTATTATTTTATAATGTATAACGTTATTCGGTATTATTTTATAACGTATAACGTTATATAGCACTATTTTATAACGTATAACGTGAAACGGTATTATTTTATAACGTATAACGTTATATAGTATTAGTTTATAACGTATAACGTTATATAGCACTGTATTATAACGTATAACGTTATATAGTATTATTTTATAACGTATAACCTTATATAGTATTATTTTATAACGTATAACGTTACACGGTATTATTTTATAACGTATAACGTTATGTGGTATTATTTTATAACGTATAGCGTTATATAGCATTATGTTGTAACGTATAACGTTATATAGTATTCTTTTATAACGTATAACGTTATATAGCACTATTTTATAACGTATAACGTTATACGGTATTCTTTTATAACGTATACCGTTATATAGTATTATTTTATAACGTGGAACGTTATATATTATTTTATAACGTTTAACGTTCTACCAGATAATGTCATAACGTATAACGTTATATAGTATTACGTTATAACGTTATATGGTATTACGTTATAACGTTATATAGTATTACTTTATATCGTATAACGTTGTACGGTAATATTTTATAACGTACAACGTTATACGGTATTATTTTATAACTGTAACGTTATATAATACTATTTTATAACGTATAACGTTATGTAGTGTTACGTCATAACGTATAACGTTGTACGGTATTATTTTATAATGTATAACGTTATACGGTATTATTTTATAACGTATAACGTTATATAGTATTAGTATATAACGTATAACGTTATATAGCACTATTTTATAAGGTATAACGTTATGTGGTATTACGTTATTACGTATAACATTATATAGTGATACCTAATAACGTATAACGTTATATAGTGTCACCTAGTAACGTATAGCGTTATATAGTATTAGTTTATAACGTATAACGTTATATAGCACTGTTTTATAACGTATAACGTTAAATAGTATTGCTTTATAGCGTATAACGTTATATAGTATAATTTTATAACTTATAACGTTATACAGTATTATTTCATAACGTATAACGTTATATTGTATTATATTATAACGTAGGAAGTCATATTCTTCTATTTTATAACGTATAACGTTATATTGCTATATTTGGTAACGTATAACGTAATATAGCATTATTTTATGACGTATAACGTTATATAGTGTTACCTTATAACGTATAGCGTTATATAGTATTAGTTTATAACGTATAACGTTATATAGCACTGTTTTATAACGTATAACGTTATATAGTATTATTTTATAACGTATAACGTTATATAGCACTATTTTATAAGGTATAACGTTATGTGGTGTTACGTTATAACGTTATATTGTATTATGTTATATCCTATAACGTTGTACGGTATCATTTTATAACGTATAACGTTATATAGTGTCACCTAATAACGTATAACGTTATATAGTATTACTTTATAGCGTATAACGTTATATAGTATAATTTTATAACGTATAACGTTATACAGTATTATTTCATAACGTATAACGTTATATATTATTATTTTCTAATGTATAACGTTATATAGCATTAGTTTATAACGTAGAACGATCTATACTGTCACCTAATAACGTATAACGTTATATAGTATTATTTTATAGCGTATAACGTTATATAGCATTATTTTATAACGTGGAACGTTATATATTATTTTATAACGTTTAACGTTCTACCAGATATTGTCATAACGTATAACGTTATATAGTATTACGTTATAATGTTATATGGTGTTACGTTATAACGTTATATAGTATTACTTTATAACGTATAACGTTATGCGGTATTATTTTATAACGTATAGCATCATATGTTATTATTTTATAGCGTATAACATTATATAGCATTATTTTATAACCTATAACGTTATGTAGTGTTACGTTATAACGTATAACTTTATATAGTGTCACCTAATAACGTATAACGCTATATAGTGTTACGTTATAACGTTATATTGTATTATGTTATAACCTATAACTTTGTGCGGTACCATTTTAAAACGTATAACGTTCTATACTGTCGCCTAATAACGTATAACGTTATATAGTATTATTTTATAGCGTATAACGTTATATAGCATTATTTTATAACGTATTACGTTATATAGTGTTTCGTTATAACGTTATATAGCATTACGTTATAACGTATAACGTTATACGGTATTATTTTATAACGTATAACGTTATATAGCACTATTTTATAACGTATAACGTGAAACGGTATTCTTTTATAACGTATAACGTTATATAGTATTATTTTATAACGTGGAACGTTATATATTATTTTATAACGTTTAACGTTCTACCAGATAATGTCATAACGTATAACGTTATATAGTATTACGTTATAACGTTATATGGTATTACGTTATAACGTTATATAGTATTACTTTATAACGTATAACGTTGTACGGTAATATTTTATAACGTACAACGTTATACGGTATTATTTTATAACTGTAACGTTATATAATATTATTTTATAACGTATAACGTTATGTAGTGTTACGTTATAACGTATAACGTTGTACGGTATTATTTTATAATGTATAACGTTATACGGTATTATTTTATAACGTATAACGTTATATAGTATTAGTATATAACGTATAACGTTATATAGCACTATTTTATAAGGTATAACGTTATGTGGTATTACGTTATTACGTATAACATTATATAGTGATACCTAATAACGTATAACGTTATATAGTGTCACCTAGTAACGTATAACGCTATATAGTGTTACGTTATAACGTTATATTGTATTATCTTATATCCTATAACGTTGTACGCTATCATTTTATAACGTATAACGTTATATAGTGTCACCTAATAACGTATAACTTTATATAGTATTCTTTTATAACGTATAATGTTATATAGCACTATTATATATCGTATAACGTTATACGGTATGGTTTTATAACGTATAACGTTATGTGGTATTATTTTATAACGTATAACGTTATATAGCATTATTTTATAACGTATAACGTTATGTAGTGTTACGTTATAACGTATGACGTTATATAGTGTCACCTAATAACGTATAACGCTAAATAGCATTATTTTATAACGTATAACGTTATGTAGTGTTACGTTATGACGTATAACGTTATATAGCGTCACCTAATAATGTATAACGCTATATAGTGTTACGTTATAACGTTATATCGTATTATGTTATATCCTATGACGTTGTACGGTATCATTTTATAACGTATAACGTTATATAGTGTCACCTAATAACGTATAACGTTAAATAGTATTGCTTTATAGCGTATAACGTTATATAGTATAATTTTATAACTTATAACGTTATACAGTATTATTTCATAACGTATAACGTTATATTGTATTATATTATAACGTAGGAAGTCATATTCTTCTATTTTATAACGTATAACGTTATATTGCTATATTTGGTAACGTATAACGTTATATAGCATTATTTTATGACGTATAACGTTATATAGTGTTACGTTATAACGTATAGCGTTATATAGTATTAGTTTATAACGTATAACGTTATATAGCACTGTTTTATAACGTATAACGTTATATAGTATTATTTTATAACGTATAACGTTATATAGCACTATTTTATAAGGTATAACGTTATGTGGTGTTACGTTATAACGTTATATTGTATTATGTTATATCCTATAACGTTGTACGGTATCATTTTATAACGTATAACGTTATATAGTGTCACCTAATAACGTATAACGTTATATAGTATTACTTTATAGCGTATAACGTTATATAGTATAATTTTATAACGTATAACGTTATACAGTATTATTTCATAACGTATAACGTTATATATTATTATTTTCTAATGTATAACGTTATATAGCATTAGTTTATAACGTAGAACGATCTATACTGTCACCTAATAACGTATAACGTTATATAGTATTATTTTATAGCGTATAACGTTATATAGCATTATTTTATAACGTGGAACGTTATATATTATTTTATAACGTTTAACGTTCTACCAGATATTGTCATAACGTATAACGTTATATAGTATTACGTTATAACGTTATATGGTGTTACGTTAAAACGTTATATAGTATTACTTTATAACGTATAACGTTATACGGTATTATTTTATAACGTATAGCATCATATGTTATTAT
Source organism: Bombus dahlbomii (assembly GCA_037178635.1). Taxonomy (NCBI): domain Eukaryota; kingdom Metazoa; phylum Arthropoda; class Insecta; order Hymenoptera; family Apidae; genus Bombus; species Bombus dahlbomii. Next base: position 14,178,626 of record CM074107.1, on the reverse strand, counting down.
TTTATAGCGTATAACATTATATAGCATTATTTTATAACCTATAACGTTATGTAGTGTTACGTTATAACGTATAACTTTATATAGTGTCACCTAATAACGTATAACGCTATATAGTGTTACGTTATAACGTTATATTGTATTATGTTATAACCTATAACTTTGTGCGGTACCATTTTATAACGTATAACGTTCTATACTGTCGCCTAATAGCGTATAACGTTATATAGTATTATTTTATAGCGTATAACGTTATATAGCATTATTTTATAACGTATTACGTTATATAGTGTTTCGTTATAACGTTATATAGCATTACGTTATAACGTATAACGTTATACGGTATTATTTTATAACGTATAACGTTATGTAGTGTTACGTTATAACGTATAACGTTGTACGGTATTATTTTATAATGTATAACGTTATACGGTATTATTTTATGACGTATAACGTTATATAGTATTATTTTATAACGTATAACGTTATATAGCACTATTTTATAACGTCTAACGTTATATAGTATTATTTTATAACGTATAACGTTATATAGTATTATTTTATAACGTATAACGTTATATAGTGTCACCTAGTAACGTATTACGTTATATAGTGTTACGTTATAACGTTATATAGCATTACGTTATAACGTATAACGTTATACGGTAATATTTTATAACGTATAGTGTCGTATGTTATTATTTTATAACGTATAACATTATATAGCATTATTTTATAACGTACAACCTTATATAGTATTATTTTATAACGTATAACGTTATACTGCTATATTTGGTAACGTTTAACGTTAAATAGCATTATTTAATGACGTATAACGTTATAGAGTGTTAGGTTATAACGTATAACGTTATATAGTATTAGTATATAACGTATAACGTTATATAGCACTATTTTATAACGTATAACGTTATATAGTATTATTTTATAACGTATAACGTTATATAGCACTATTTTATAAGGTATAACGTTATGTGGTGTTACGTTATAACGTTATATTGTATTATGTTATATCCTATAACGTTGTACGGTATCATTTTATAACGTATAACGTTATATATTGTCACCTAATAACGTATAACGTTATATAGTATTATTTTATAGCGTATAACGTTATATAGTATAATTTTATAACGTATAACGTTATACAGTATTATTTCATAACGTATAACGTTATATATTATTATTTTCTAATGTATAACGTTATATAGCATTAGTTTATAACGTAGAACGATCTATACTGTCACCTAATAACGTATAACGTTCTATAGTATTATTTTATAGCGTATATCGTTATATAGCGTTATTTTATAACGTGGAACGTTATATATTATTTTATAACTTTTAACGTTCTACCAGATATTGTCATAACGTATAACGTTATATAGTATTACGTTATAACGTTATATGGTGTTACGTTATAACGTTATATAGTATTACTTTATAACGTATAACGTTATACGGTATTATTTTATAACGTACAACGTTATACGGTATTATTTTATAACTATAACGTTATATAATATTATTTTATAACGTATAACGTTATGTAGTGTTACGTTATAACGTATAACGTTGTACGGTATTATTTTATAATGTATAACGTTATACGGTATTATTTTATAACGTATAACGTTATATAGTATTATTTTATAACGTATAACGTTATATAGCACTATTTTATAACGTCTAACGTGAAACGGTATTATTATATAACGTATTACGTTATATAGTATTATTTTATAACGTATAACGTTATATAGTGTCACCTAGTAACTTATTACGTTATATAGTGTTACGTTATAACGTTATATAGCATTACGTTATAACGTATAACGTTATACGGTATTATTTTATAACGTATAACGTTATATAGTATTATTTTATAACGTACAACGTTATATAGTATTAGTTTATAACGTATAACGTTATATAGCACTGTTTTATAACGTATAACGTTATACGGTATTATTTTATAACGTATAACGTTATATAGTATTATTTTATAACGTATAACGTTATATAGCACTATTTTATAACGTCTAACGTGAAACGGTATTATTTTATAACGTATAACGTTATATAGTATTATTTTATAACGTATAACGTTATATAGTGTCACCTAGTAACGTATTACGTTATATAGTGTTACGTTATAACGTTATATAGCATTACGTTATAACGTATAACGTTATACGGTATTATTTTATAACGTATAACGTTATATAGTATTATTTTATAACGTGGAACGTTATATAGTATTATTTTATAACGTTTAACGTTCTACCAGATAATGTCATAACGTATAACGTTATATAGTATTACGTTATAACGTTATATAGTATTACTTCATAACGTATAACGTTGTACGGTAATATTTTATAACGTACAACGTTATATAGTATTAGTTTATAACGTACAACGTTATATAGCACTGTTGTATAACGTATAACGTTATATAGTATTATTTTATAACGTATAACGTTATATAGTGTCACCTAGTAACGTATAACGCTATATAGTGTTACGTTATTACGTTATATTGTATTATGTTATATCATATAACGTTGTACGGTATCATTTTATAACGTATAACGTTATATAGTGTCACCTAATAACGTATAACGTTATATAGTGTCACCTAATAACGTATAACGTTATATAGTATTCTTTTATAACGTATAACGTTATATAGCACTATTTTATAACGTATAACATTATACGGTATTATTTTATAACGTATAACGTTATTAGGTATTATTTTATAAGGTATAGCGTTATATAGCATTATGTTGTAACGTATAACGTTATATAGTGTCACCTAATAACGTATAACGTTATATAGTGTAACCTAATAACGTATAACGTTATATAGTGTCACCTAATAACGTATAACGTTATATAGTGTCACCTAATAACGTATAACGTTATATAGTGCTACGTTATAGCGTTATATAGCATTATGTTGTAACTTATAACTTTATATAGTGTCACCTAATAACGTATAACGCTATATGGTGTTACGTTATAACGTTATATAGCATTATTTTGTAACCTATAAGGTTATGTAGTGTTACGTTATAACGTATAACTTTATATAGTGTCACCTAATAACGTATCACGCTATATAGTGTTACGTTATAAAGTTATATTGTATTATGTTATAACCTATAACGTTGTACGGTATCATTTTATAAGGTATTACGTTCTATACTGTCACCTAATAACGTATAACGTTATATAGTATTATTTTATAACGTATAACGTTATATAGTATTATTTTGTAACGTATAACGTTATATAGCACTATTTTATAACGTATAACGTGAAACGGTATTATTTTATAACGTACAACGTTATATAGTATTAGTTTATAACGTATAACGTTATATAGCACTGTATTATAACGTATAACGTTATATAGTATTATTTTATAGCGTATAACGTTATATAGCATTACTTTATAACGTATAACGATCTATACTGTCACCTAATAGCGTATAACGTTATATAGTATTATTTTATAGCGTATAACGTTATATAGCATTATTTTACAACGTATAACGTTATGTAGTGTTACGTTATAACGTATAACGTTATATAGTGTCACCTAATAACGTATAACGCTATATAGTGCTACGTTATAACGTTATATAGCATTACGTTATAACGTATAACGTTATACGGTAATATTTTATAACGTATAGGGTCATATGTTATTATTTTATAACCTATAACATTATATAGCATTATTTTATAACGTATAACGTTATACGGTATTATTTTATAACGTACAACCTTATATAGTATTATTTTATAACGTATAACGTTATACTGCTATATTTGGTAACGTTTAACGTTATATAGCATTATTTTATGACGTATAACGTTATAGAGTGTTACGTTATAACGTTTAACGTTCTACCAGATAATGTCATAACGTATAACGTTATATAGTATTACGTTATAACGTTATATGGTATTACGTTATAACGTTATATAGTATTACTTTATAACGTATAACGTTGTAGGGTAATATTTTATAACGTATAACGTTATACGGTATTATTTTATAACGTATAATGTGATATAATATTATTTTATAACGTATAACGTTATGTAGTGTTACGTTATAACGTATAACGTTGTACGGTATTATTTTATAATGTATAACGTTATACGGTATTATTTTATAACGTATAACGTTATATAGTATTATTTTATAACGTATAACGTTATATAGCACTATTTTATAAGGTATAACGTTATGTGGTGTTACGTTATAACGTTATATTGTATTATGTTATATCCTATAACGTTGTACGGTATCATTTTATAACGTATAACGTTATATATTGTCACCTAATAACGTATAACGTTATATAGTATTATTTTATAGCGTATAACGTTATATAGTATAATTTTATAACGTATAACGTTATACAGTATTATTTCATAACGTATAACGTTATATATTATTATTTTCTAATGTATAACGTTATATAGCATTAGTTTATAACGTAGAACGATCTATACTGTCACCTAATAACGTATAACGTTCTATAGTATTATTTTATAGCGTATATCGTTATATAGCATTATTTTATAACGTGGAACGTTATATATTATTTTATAACTTTTAACGTTCTACCAGATATTGTCATAACGTATAACGTTATATAGTATTACGTTATAACGTTATATGGTGTTACGTTATAACGTTATATAGTATTACTTTATAACGTATAACGTTATACGGTATTATTTTATAACGTACAACGTTATACGGTATTATTTTATAACTATAACGTTATATAATATTATTTTATAACGTATAACGTTATGTAGTGTTACGTTATAACGTATAACGTTGTACGGTATTATTTTATAATGTATAACGTTATACGGTATTATTTTATAACGTATAACGTTATATAGTATTATTTTATAACGTATAACGTTATATAGCACTATTTTATAACGTCTAACGTGAAACGGTATTATTATATAACGTATTACGTTATATAGTATTATTTTATAACGTATAACGTTATATAGTGTCACCTAGTAACTTATTACGTTATATAGTGTTACGTTATAACGTTATATAGCATTACGTTATAACGTATAACGTTATACGGTATTATTTTATAACGTATAACGTTATATAGTATTATTTTATAACGTACAACGTTATATAGTATTAGTTTATAACGTATAACGTTATATAGCACTGTTTTATAACGTATAACGTTATACGGTATTATTTTATAACGTATAACGTTATATAGTATTATTTTATAACGTATAACGTTATATAGCACTATTTTATAACGTCTAACGTGAAACGGTATTATTTTATAACGTATAACGTTATATAGTATTATTTTATAACGTATAACGTTATATAGTATTATTTTATAACGTATAACGTTATATAGTGTCACCTAGTAACGTATTACGTTATATAGTGTTACGTTATAACGTTATATAGCATTACGTTATAACGTATAACGTTATACGGTATTATTTTATAACGTATAACGTTATATAGTATTATTTTATAACGTGGAACGTTATATAGTATTATTTTATAACGTTTAACGTTCTACCAGATAATGTCATAACGTATAACGTTATATAGTATTACGTTATAACGTTATATAGTATTACTGCATAACGTATAACGTTGTACGGTAATATTTTATAACGTACAACGTTATATAGTATTAGTTTATAACGTACAACGTTATATAGCACTGTTGTATAACGTATAACGTTATATAGTATTATTTTATAACGTATAACGTTATATAGTGTCACCTAGTAACGTATAACGCTATATAGTGTTACGTTATTACGTTATATTGTATTATGTTATATCATATAACGTTGTACGGTATCATTTTATAACGTATAACGTTATATAGTGTCACCTAATAACGTATAACGTTATATAGTGTCACCTAATAACGTATAACGTTATATAGTATTCTTTTATAACGTATAACGTTATATAGCACTATTTTATAACGTATAACATTATACGGTATTATTTTATAACGTATAACGTTATTAGGTATTATTTTATAAGGTATAGCGTTATATAGCATTATGTTGTAACGTATAACGTTATATAGTGTCACCTAATAACGTATAACGTTATATAGTGTCACCTAATAACGTATAACGTTATATAGTGCTACGTTATAGCGTTATATAGCATTATGTTGTAACTTATAACTTTATATAGTGTCACCTAATAACGTATAACGCTATATGGTGTTACGTTATAACGTTATATAGCATTATTTTGTAACCTATAAGGTTATGTAGTGTTACGTTATAACGTATAACTTTATATAGTGTCACCTAATAACGTATCACGCTATATAGTGTTACGTTATAAAGTTATATTGTATTATGTTATCACCTATAACGTTGTACGGTATCATTTTATAAGGTATTACGTTCTATACTGTCACCTAATAACGTATAACGTTATATAGTATTATTTTATAACGTATAACGTTATATAGTATTATTTTGTAACGTATAACGTTATATAGCACTATTTTATAACGTATAACGTGAAACGGTATTATTTTATAACGTACAACGTTATATAGTATTAGTTTATAACGTATAACGTTATATAGCACTGTATTATAACGTATAACGTTATATAGTATTATTTTATAGCGTATAACGTTATATAGCATTACTTTATAACGTATAACGATCTATACTGTCACCTAATAGCGTATAACGTTATATAGTATTATTTTATAGCGTATAACGTTATATAGCATTATTTTACAACGTATAACGTTATGTAGTGTTACGTTATAACGTATAACGTTATATAGTGTCACCTAATAACGTATAACGCTATATAGTGCTACGTTATAACGTTATATAGCATTACGTTATAACGTATAACGTTATACGGTAATATTTTATAACGTATAGGGTCATATGTTATTATTTTATAACCTATAACATTATATAGCATTATTTTATAACGTATAACGTTATACGGTATTATTTTATAACGTACAACCTTATATAGTATTATTTTATAACGTATAACGTTATACTGCTATATTTGGTAACGTTTAACGTTATATAGCATTATTTTATGACGTATAACGTTATAGAGTGTTACGTTATAACGTTTAACGTTCTACCAGATAATGTCATAACGTATAACGTTATATAGTATTACGTTATAACGTTATATGGTATTACGTTATAACGTTATATAGTATTACTTTATAACGTATAACGTTGTAGGGTAATATTTTATAACGTATAACGTTATACGGTATTATTTTATAACGTATAATGTGATATAATATTATTTTATAACGTATAACGTTATGTAGTGTTACGTTATAACGTATAACGTTGTACGGTATTATTTTATAATGTATAACGTTATACGGTATTATTTTATAACGTATAACGTTATATAGTATTATTTTATAACGTATAACGTTATATAGCACTATTTTATAAGGTATAACGTTATGTGGTGTTACGTTATAACGTTATATTGTATTATGTTATATCCTATAACGTTGTACGGTATCATTTTATAACGTATAACGTTATATATTGTCACCTAATAACGTATAACGTTATATAGTATTATTTTATAGCGTATAACGTTATATAGTATAATTTTATAACGTATAACGTTATACAGTATTATTTCATAACGTATAACGTTATATATTATTATTTTCTAATGTATAACGTTATATAGCATTAGTTTATAACGTAGAACGATCTATACTGTCACCTAATAACGTATAACGTTCTATAGTATTATTTTATAGCGTATATCGTTATATAGCATTATTTTATAACGTGGAACGTTATATATTATTTTATAACTTTTAACGTTCTACCAGATATTGTCATAACGTATAACGTTATATAGTATTACGTTATAACGTTATATGGTGTTACGTTATAACGTTATATAGTATTACTTTATAACGTATAACGTTATACGGTATTATTTTATAGCGTATAACGTTATATAGCATTATTTTATAACGTATTACGTTATATAGTGTTACGTTATAACGTTATATAGTATTATTTTATAACGTGGAACGTTATATAGTATTATTTTATAACGTTTAACGTTCTACCAGATAATGTCATAACGTATAACGTTATATAGTATTACCTTATAACGTTATATGGTATTACGTTATAACGTTATATAGTATTACTTTATAACGTATAACGTTATACGGTATTATTTTATAACGTATAACGTTATATAGTATTATTTTATAACGTATAACGTTATATAGCACTATTTTATAACGTATAACGTGAAACGGTATTATTTTATAACGTATAACGATATATAGTATTAGTTTATAACGTATAACTTTATATAGCACTGTTTTATAACGTATAACGTTATATGGTATTATTTTATAACGTTTAACGTTCTACGAGATAATGTCATAACGTATAACGTTATATAGTATTACGTTATAACGTATAACGTTATGTAGTGTTACGTTATAACGTATAACGTTGTACGGTATTATTTTATAATGTATAACTTTATACGGTATTATTTTATAACGTATAACGTTATATAGTATTATTTTATAACGTATAACGTTATATAGCACTATTTTATAACGTCTAACGTGAAACGGTATTATTTTATAACGTATAACGTTATATAGTATTAGTTTATAACGTATAACGTTATATAGCACTGTTTTATAACGTATAACGTTATATAGTATTATTTTATAACGTATAACGTTATATAGTGTCACCTAGTAACGTATTACGTTATATAGTGTTACGTTATAACGTTATATAGCATTACGTTATACCGTATAACATTATACGGTATTATTTTATAACGTATAACGTTATATTATTATTTTATAACGTGGAACGTTATATAGTATTATTTTATAACGTTTAACGTTCTACCAGATAATGTCATAACGTATAACGTTATATAGTATTACGTTATAACGTTATATGGTATTATGTTATAACGTTATATAGTATTACTTTATAACGTATAACGTTGTACGGTAATATTTTATAACGTACAACGTTATACGGTATTATTTTATAACTATAACGTTATATAATATTATTTTATAACGTATAACGTTATGTAGTGTTACGTTATAACGTATAACGTTGTACGGTATTATTTTATAATGTATAACGTTATACGGTATTATTTTATAACGTATAACGTTATATAGTATTATTTTATAACGTATAACGTTATATAGCACTATTTTATAACGTCTAACGTGAAACGGTATTATTATATAACGTATTACGTTATATAGTATTATTTTATAACGTATAACGTTATATAGTGTCACCTAGTAACTTATTACGTTATATAGTGTTACGTTATAACGTTATATAGCATTACGTTATAACGTATAACGTTATACGGTATTATTTTATAACGTATAACGTTATATAGTATTATTTTATAACGTATAACGTTATACGGTATTATTTTATAACGTATAACGTTATATAGTATTATTTTATAACGTACAACGTTATATAGTATTAGTTTATAACGTATAACGTTATATAGCACTGTTTTATAACGTATAACGTTATACGGTATTATTTTATAACGTATAATGTTATTTAGTATTATTTTATAACGTATAACGTTATATAGCACTATTTTATAACGTCTAACGTGAAACGGTATTATTTTATAACGTATAACGTTATATAGTATTATTTTATAACGTATAACGTTATATAGTATTATTTTATAACGTATAACGTTATATAGTGTCACCTAGTAACGTATTACGTTATATAGTGTTACGTTATAACGTTATATAGCATTACGTTATAACGTATAACGTTATACGGTATTATTTTATAACGTATAACGTTATATAGTATTATTTTATAACGTGGAACGTTATATAGTATTATTTTATAACGTTTAACGTTCTACCAGATAATGTCATAACGTAAAACGTTATATAGTATTACGTTATAACGTTATATAGTATTACTTCATAACGTATAACGTTGTACGGTAATATTTTATAACGTACAACGTTATATAGTATTAGTTTATAACGTACAACGTTATATAGCACTGTTGTATAACGTATAACGTTATATAGTATTATTTTATAACGTATAACGTTATATAGTGTCACCTAGTAACGTATAACGCTATATAGTGTTACGTTATTACGTTATATTGTATTATGTTATATCATATAACGTTGTACGGTATCATTTTATAACGTATAACGTTATATAGTGTCACCTAATAACGTATAACGTTATATAGTGTCACCTAATAACGTATAACGTTATATAGTATTCTTTTATAACGTATAACGTTATATAGCACTATTTTATAACGTATAACATTATACGGTATTATTTTATAACGTATAACGTTATTAGGTATTATTTTATAAGGTATAGCGTTATATAGCATTATGTTGTAACGTATAACGTTATATAGTGTCACCTAATAACGTATAACGTTATATAGTGTCACCTAATAACGTATAACGTTATATAGTGTCACCTAATAACGTATAACGTTATATAGTGTCACCTAATAACGTATAACGTTATATAGTGCTACGTTATAGCGTTATATAGCATTATGTTGTAACTTATAACTTTATATAGTGTCACCTAATAACGTATAACGCTATATGGTGTTACGTTATAACGTTATATAGCATTATTTTGTAACCTATAAGGTTATGTAGTGTTACGTTATAACGTATAACTTTATATAGTGTCACCTAATAACGTATCACGCTATATAGTGTTACGTTATAAAGTTATATTGTATTATGTTATAACCTATAACGTTGTACGGTATCATTTTATAAGGTATTACGTTCTATACTGTCACCTAATAACGTATAACGTTATATAGTATTATTTTATAGCGTATAACGTTATATGGCATTACTTTATAACGTATAACGATCTATACTGTCACCTAATAGCGTATAACGTTATATAGTGCTACATTATAACGTTATATAGCATTACGTTATAACGTGTAACGTTATACGGTATTATTTTATAACGTATAGCGTCATATGTTATTATTTTATAGCGTATAACATTATATAGCATTATTTTATAACCTATAACGTTATGTAGTGTTACGTTATAACGTATAACTTTATATAGTGTCACCTAATAACGTATAACGCTATATAGCGTTACGTTATAACGTTATATTGTATTATGTTATAACCTATAACTTTGTACGGTACCATTTTATAACGTATAACGTTCTATACTGTCGCCTAATAACGTATAACGTTATATAGTATTATTTTATAGCGTATAACGTTATATAGCATTATTTTATAACGTATTACGTTATATAGTGTTACGTTATAGCGTTATATAGTATTATTTTATAACGTGGAACGTTATATAGTATTATTTTATAACGTTTAACGTTCTACCAGATAATGTCATAACGTATAACGTTATATAGTATTATTTTATAGCGTATAACGTTATATGGCATTACTTTATAACGTATAACGATCTATACTGTCACCTAATAGCGTATAACGTTATATAGTGCTACATTATAACGTTATATAGCATTACGTTATAACGTGTAACGTTATACGGTATTATTTTATAACGTATAGCGTCATATGTTATTATTTTATAGCGTATAACATTATATAGCATTATTTTATAACCTATAACGTTATGTAGTGTTACGTTATAACGTATAACTTTATATAGTGTCACCTAATAACGTATAACGCTATATAGCGTTACGTTATAACGTTATATTGTATTATGTTATAACCTATAACTTTGTACGGTACCATTTTATAACGTATAACGTTCTATACTGTCGCCTAATAACGTATAACGTTATATAGTATTACTTTATAACGTATAACGTTATACGGTATTATTTTATAACGTATAACGTTATATAGTATTATTTTATTACGTATAACGTTATATAGCACTATTTTATAACGTATAACGTGAAACGGTATTATTTTATAACGTATAACGATATATAGTATTAGTTTATAACGTATAACTTTATATAGCACTGTTTTATAACGTATAACGTTATATAGTATTATTTTATAACGTTTAACGTTCTACCAGATAATGTCATAACGTATAACGTTATATAGTATTACGTTATAACGTTATATGGTATTACGTTATAACGTTATATAGTATTACTTTATAACGTATAACGTTGTACGGTAATATTTTATAACGTACAACGTTATACGGTATTATTTTATAACTATAACGTTATATAATATTATTTTATAACGTATAACGTTATGTAGTGTTACGTTATAACGTATAACGTTGTACGGTATTATTTTATAATGTATAACGTTATACGGTATTATTTTATAACGTATAACGTTATATAGTATTATTTTATAACGTATAACGTTATATAGCACTATTTTATAACGTCTAACGTGAAACGGTATTATTTTATAACGTATTACGTTATATAGTATTATTTTATAACGTATAACGTTATATAGTGTCACCTAGTAACTTATTACGTTATATAGTGTTACGTTATATCGTTATATAGCATTACGTTATAACGTATAACGTTATACGGTATTATTTTATAACGTATAACGTTATATAGTATTATTTTATAACGTATAACGTTATACGGTATTATTTTATAACGTATAACGTTATATAGTATTATTTTATAACGTACAACGTTATATAGTATTAGTTTATAACGTATAACGTTATATAGCACTGTTTTATAACGTATAACGTTATACGGTATTATTTTATAACGTATAACGTTATATAGTATTATTTTATAACGTATAACGTTATATAGCACTATTTTATAACGTCTAACGTGAAACGGTATTATTTTATAACGTATAACGTTATATAGTATTATTTTATAACGTATAACGTTATATAGTATTATTTTATAACGTATAACGTTATATAGTGTCACCTAGTAACGTATTACGTTATATAGTGTTACGTTATAACGTTATATAGCATTACGTTATAACGTATAACGTTATACGGTATTATTTTATAACGTATAACGTTATATAGTATTATTTTATAACGTGGAACGTTATATAGTATTATTTTATAACGTTTAACGTTCTACCAGATAATGTCATAACGTATAACGTTATATAGTATTACGTTATAACGTTATATAGTATTACTTCATAACGTATAACGTTGTACGGTAATATTTTATAACGTACAACGTTATATAGTATTAGTTTATAACGTACAACGTTATATAGCACTGTTGTATAACGTATAACCTTATATAGTATTATTTTATAACGTATAACGTTATATAGTGTCACCTAGTAACGTATAACGCTATATAGTGTTACGTTATTACGTTATATTGTATTATGTTATATCATATAACGTTGTACGGTATCATTTTATAACGTATAACGTTATATAGTGTCACCTAATAACGTATAACGTTATATAGTGTCACCTAATAACGTATAACGTTATATAGTGTCACCTAATAACGTATAACGTTATATAGTATTCTTTTATAACGTATAACGTTATATAGCACTATTTTATAACGTATAACATTATACGGTATTATTTTATAACGTATAACGTTATGTGGTATTATTTTATAAGGTATAGCGTTATATAGCATTATGTTGTAACGTATAACGTTATATAGTGTCACCTAATAACGTATAACGTTATATAGTGTCACCTAATAACGTATAACGTTATATAGTGTCACCTAATAACGTATAACGTTATATAGTGTCACCTAATAACGTATAACGTTATATAGTGCTACGTTATAGCGTTATATAGCATTATGTTGTAACTTATAACTTTATATAGTGTCACCTAATAACGTATAACGCTATATAGTGTTACGTTATAACGTTATATAGCATTATTTTGTAACCTATAAGGTTATGTAGTGTTACGTTATAACGTATAACTTTATATAGTGTCACCTAATAACGTATCACGCTATATAGTGTTACGTTATAAAGTTATATTGTATTATGTTATAACCTATAACGTTGTACGCTATCATTTTATAACGTATTACGTTCTATACTGTCACCTAATAACGTATAACGTTATATAGTATTATTTTATAGCGTATAACGTTATATAGCATTATTTTATAACGTATAACGTTATGTAGTGTTACGTTATAACGTATAACGTTATATAGTGTCACCTAATAACGTATAACGCTATATAGTGCAACGTTATAACGTTATATAGCATTACGTTATAACGTATAACGTTATACGGTAATATTTTATAACGTATAGGGTCATATGTTATTATTTTATAACGTATAACATTATATAGCATTATTTTATAACGTTTAACGTTATATAGTATTACGTTATAACGTATAACGGTGTACGGTATTATTTTATAACGTATAACGTTATACGGTATTATTTTATAACGTACAACCTTATATAGTATTATTTTATAACGTATAACGTTATACTGCTATATTTGGTAACGTTTAACGTTATATAGCATTATTTTATGACGTATAACGTTATAGAGTGTTACGTTATAACGTATAACGTTATATAGTATTAGTATATAACGTATAACGTTATATAGCACTATTTTATAACGTATAACGTTATATAGTATTATTTTATAACGTATAACGTTATATAGCATTATTTTATGACGTATAACGTTATATAGTGTTTCGTTATAACGTTATATAGCATTACGTTATAACGTATAACGTTATACGGTATTATTTTATAACGTATAACGTTATATAGTATTATTTTATAACGTTTAACGTTCTACCAGATAATGTCATAACGTATAACGTTATATAGTATTACGTTATAACGTTATATGGTATTACGTTATAACGTTATATAGTATTACTTTATAACGTATAACGTTGTACGGTAATATTTTATAACGTACAACGTTATACGGTATTATTTTATAACTATAACGTTATATAATATTATTTTATAACGTATAACGTTATGTAGTGTTACGTTATAACGTATAACGTTGTACGGTATTATTTTATAATGTATAACGTTATACGGTATTATTTTATAACGTATAACGTTATATAGTATTATTTTATAACGTATAACGTTATATAGCACTATTTTATAACGTCTAACGTGAAACGGTATTATTTTATAACGTATTACGTTATATAGTATTATTTTATAACGTATAACGTTATATAGTGTCACCTAGTAACTTATTACGTTATATAGTGTTACGTTATAACGTTATATAGCATTACGTTATAACGTATAACGTTATACGGTATTATTTTATAACGTATAACGTTATATAGTATTATTTTATAACGTGGAACGTTATATAGTATTATTTTGTAACGTTTAACGTTCTACCAGATAATGTCATAACGTATAACGTTATATAGTATTACGTTATAACGTTATATGGTATTACGTTATAACGTTATATAGTATTACTTTATAACGTATAACGTTGTACGGTAATATTTTATAACGTACAACGTTATATAGTATTAGTTTATAACGTATAACGTTATATAGCTCTGTTTTATAACGTATAACGTTATATAGTATTATTTTATAACGTATAACGTTATATAATGTCACCTAGTAACGTATAACGCTATATAGTGTTACGTTATTACGTTTTATTGTATTATGTTATATCATATAACGTTGTACGGTATCATTTTATAACGTATAACGTTATATAGTGTCACCTAATAACGTATAACGTTATATAGTGTCACCTAATAACGTATAACGTTATATAGTGTCACCTAATAACGTATAACGTTATATAGTATTCTTTTATAACGTATAGCGCTATATAGCATTATGTTGTAACGTATAACGTTATATAGTGTCACCTAATAACGTATTACGTTATATAGTGCTACGTTATAGCGTTATATAGCATTATGTTGTAACGTATAACTTTATATAGTGTCACCTAATAACGTATAACGCTATATAGTGTTACGTTATAACGTTATATAGCATTATTTTGTAACCTATAGGGTTATGTAGTGTTACGTTATAACGTATAACTTTATATAGTGTCACCTAATAACGTATCACGCTATATAGTGTTACGTTATAAAGTTATATTGTATTATGTTATAACCTATAACGTTGTACGGTATCATTTTATAAGGTATTACGTTCTATACTGTCACCTAATAACGTATAACGTTATATAGTATTATTTTATAGCGTATAACGTTATATAGCATTACTTTATAACGTATAACGATCTATACTGTCACCTAATAGCGTATAACGTTATATAGTGTTACGTTATAACGTTATATAGCATTACGTTATAACGTGTAACGTTGTACGGTACTATTTTATAACGTATAGCGTCATATGTTATTATTTTATAGCGTATAACATTATATAGCATTATTTTATAACCTATAACGTTATGTAGTGTTACGTTATAACGTATAACTTTATATAGTGACACCGAATAACGTATAACGCTATATAGTGTTACGTTATAACGTTATATTGTATTATGTTATAACCTATAACTTTGTACGGTACCATTTTATAACGTATAACGTTCTATACTGTCGCCTAATAACGTATAACGTTATATAGTATTATTTTATAGCGTATAACGTTATATAGCATTATCTTATAACGTATTACGTTATATAGTGTTACGTTATAACGTTATATAGTATTATTTTATAACGTGGAACGTTATATAGTATTATTTTATAACGTGGAACGTTATATAGTATTATTTTATAACGTTTAACGTTCTACCAGATAATGTCATAACGTATAACGTTATATAGTATTACGTTATAACGTTATATGCTATTACGTTATAACGTTATATAGTATTACTTTATAACGTATAACGTTATACGGTATTATTTTATAACGTATAACGTTATATAGTATTATTTTATAACGTATAACGTTATATAGCACTATTTTATGACGTATAACGTGAAACGGTATTATTTTATAACGTATAACGATATATAGTATTAGTTTATAACGTATAACGTTATATAGCACTGTTTTATAACGTATAACGTTATATAGTATTATTTTATAACGTTTAACGTTCTACGAGATAATGTCATAACGTATAACGTCATATAGTATTACGTTATAACGTTATATGGTATTACGTTATAACGTTATATAGTATTACTTTATAACGTATAACGTTGTACGGTAATATTTTATAACGTATAACGTTATGCGGTATTATTTTATGACGTATAACGTTATATAATATTATTTTATAACGTATAACGTTATGTAGGGTTACGTTATAACGTATAACGTTGTACGGTATTATTTTATAATGTATAACGTTATACGGTATTATTTTATAACGTATAACTTTATATAGTGTCACCTAATAACGTATCACGCTATATAGTGTTACGTTATAAAGTTATATTGTATTATGTTATAACCTATAACGTTGTACGGTATCATTTTATAAGGTATTACGTTCTATACTGTCACCTAATAACGTATAACGTTATATAGTATTATTTTATAGCGTATAACGTTATATAGCATTACTTTATAACGTATAACGATCTATACTGTCACCTAATAGCGTATAACGTTATATAGTGCTACGTTATAACGTTATATAGCATTACGTTATAACGTGTAACGTTATACGGAATTATTTTATAACGTACAGCGTCATATGTTATTATTTTATAGCGTATAACATTATATAGCATTATTTTATAACGTATAACGTTATATAACACTATTTTATAACGTCTAACGTGAAACGGTATTATTTCATAACGTATAACGTTATATAGTATTAGTTTATAACGTATAACGTTGTATAGCACTGTTTTATAACGTATAACGTTATATAGTATTATTTTATAACGTTTAACGTTCTACCAGATAATGTCATAACGTATAACGTGTTATAGTATTACGTTATAACGTTATATGGTATTACGTTATAACGTTATATAGTATTACTTTATAACGTTATATGGTATTACGTTATAACGTTATATAGTATTACTTTATAACGTATAACGTTGTACGGTAATATTTTATAACGTATAACGTTATACGGTATTATTTTATAACGTATAACGTTATATAATATTATTTTATAACGTATAACGTTATGTAGTGTTACGTTATAACGTATAACGTTGTACGGTATTATTTTATAATGTATATCGTTATACGGTATTATTTTATAACGTATAACGTTATATAGTATTATTTTATAACGCATAACGTTATATAGCACTATTTTATAACGTATAACGTGAAACGGTATTATTTTATAACGTATAACGTTATATAGTATTAGTTTATAACGTATAGCGTTATATAGCATTATGTTGTAACGTATAACTTTATATAGTGTCACCTAATAACGTATAACGCTATATAGTGTTACGTTATAACGTTATATAGCATTATTTTGTAACCTATAATGTTATGTAGTGTTACGTTATAACGTATAACTTTATATAGTGTCACCTAATAACGTATCACGCTATATAGTGTTACGTTATAAAGTTATATTGTATTATGTTATAACCTATAACGTTGTACGGTATCATTTTATAAGGTATTACGTTCTATACTGTCACCTAATAACGTATAACGTTATATAGTATTATTTTATAGCGTATAACGTTATATAGCATTACTTTATAACGTATAACGATCTATACTGTCACCTAATAACGTATAACGTTATATAGTGCTACGTTATAACGTTATATAGCATTACGTTATAACGTGTAACGTTATACGGTATTATTTTATAACGTATAGCGTCATATGTTATTATTTTATAGCGTATAACATTATATAGCATTATTTTATAACCTATAACGTTATGTAGTGTTACGTTATAACGTATAACTTTATATAGTGTCACCTAATAACGTATAACGCTATATAGTGTTACGTTATAACGTTATATTGTATTATGTTATAACCTATAACTTTGTACGGTACCATTTTATAACGTATAACGTTCTATACTGTCGCCTAATAACGTATAACGTTATATAGTATTATTTTATAGCGTATAACGTTATATAGCATTATCTTATAACGTATTACGTTATATAGTGTTACGTTATAACGTTATATAGTATTATTTTATAACGTGGAACGTTATATAGTATTATTTTATAACGTGGAACGTTATATAGTATTATTTTATAACGTTTAACGTTCTACCAGATAATGTCATAACGTATAACGTTATATAGTATTACGTTATATCGTTATATGGTATACGTTATAACGTTATATAGTATTACTTTATAACGTATAACGTTATACGGTATTATTTTATAACGTATAACGTTATATAGTATTATTTTATAACGTATAACGTTATATAGCACTATTTTATAACGTATAACGTGAAACGGTATTATTTTATAACGTATAACGATATATAGTATTAGTTTATAACGTATAACGTTATATAGCACTGTTTTATAACGTATAACGTTATATAGTATTATTTTATAACGTTTAACGTTCTACGAGATAATGTCATAACGTATAACGTCATATAGTATTACGTTATAACGTTATATGGTATTACGTTATAACGTTATATAGTATTACTTTATAACGTATAACGTTGTACGGTAATATTTTATAACGTATAACGTTATACGGTATTATTTTATAACGTATAACGTTATATAATATTATTTTATAACGTATAACGTTATGTAGGGTTACGTTATAACGTATAACGTTGTACGGTATTATTTTATAATGTATAACGTTATACGGTATTATTTTATAACGTATAACTTTATATAGTGTCACCTAATAACGTATCACGCTATATAGTGTTACGTTATAAAGTTATATTGTATTATGTTATAACCTATAACGTTGTACGGTATCATTTTATAAGGTATTACGTTCTATACTGTCACCTAATAACGTATAACGTTATATAGTATTATTTTATAGCGTATAACGTTATATAGCATTACTTTATAACGTATAACGTTATATAGCACTGTTTTATAACGTATAACGTTATATAGTATTATTTTATAACGTATAACGTTATATAGTGTCACCTAGTAACGTATTACGTTATATAGTGTTACGTTATAACGTTATATAGCATTACGTTATAACGTATAACATTATACGGTATTATTTTATAACGTATAACGTTATATTATTATTTTATAACGTGGAACGTTATATAGTATTATTTTATAACGTTTAACGTTCTACCAGATAATGTCATAACGTATAACGTGTTATAGTATTACGTTATAACGTTATATGGTATTACGTTATAACGTTATATAGTATTACTTTATAACGTTATATGGTATTACGTTATAACGTTATATAGTATTACTTTATAACGTATAACGTTGTACGGTAATATTTTATAACGTATAACGTTATACGGTATTATTTTATAACGTATAACGTTATATAATATTATTTTATAACGTATAACGTTATGTAGTGTTACGTTATAACGTATAACGTTGTACGGTATTATTTTATAATGTATATCGTTATACGGTATTATTTTATAACGTATAACGTTATATAGTATTATTTTATAACGTATAACGTTATATAGCATTACTTTATAACGTATAACGATCTATACTGTCACCTAATAACGTATAACGTTATATAGTGCTACGTTATAACGTTATATAGCATTACGTTATAACGTGTAACGTTATACGGTATTATTTTATAACGTATAGCGTCATATGTTATTATTTTATAGCGTATAACATTATATAGCATTATTTTATAACCTATAACGTTATGTAGTGTTACGTTATAACGTATAACTTTATATAGTGTCACCTAATAACGTATAACGCTATATAGTGTTACGTTATAACGTTATATTGTATTATGTTATAACCTATAACTTTGTACGGTACCATTTTATAACGTATAACGTTCTATACTGTCGCCTAATAACGTATAACGTTATATAGTATTATTTTATAGCGTATAACGTTATATAGCATTATCTTATAACGTATTACGTTATATAGTGTTACGTTATAACGTTATATAGTATTATTTTATAACGTGGAACGTTATATAGTATTATTTTATAACGTGGAACGTTATATAGTATTATTTTATAACGTTTAACGTTCTACCAGATAATGTCATAACGTATAACGTTATATAGTATTACGTTATAACGTTATATGGTATACGTTATAACGTTATATAGTATTACTTTATAACGTATAACGTTATACGGTATTATTTTATAACGTATAACGTTATATAGTATTATTTTATAACGTATAACGTTATATAGCACTATTTTATAACGTATAACGTGAAACGGTATTATTTTATAACGTATAACGATATATAGTATTAGTTTATAACGTATAACGTTATATAGCACTGTTTTATAACGTATAACGTTATATAGTATTATTTTATAACGTTTAACGTTCTACGAGATAATGTCATAACGTATAACGTCATATAGTATTACGTTATAACGTTATATGGTATTACGTTATAACGTTATATAGTATTACTTTATAACGTATAACGTTGTACGGTAATATTTTATAACGTATAACGTTATACGGTATTATTTTATAACGTATAACGTTATATAATATTATTTTATAACGTATAACGTTATGTAGGGTTACGTTATAACGTATAACGTTGTACGGTATTATTTTATAATGTATAACGTTATACGGTATTATTTTATAACGTATAACTTTATATAGTGTCACCTAATAACGTATCACGCTATATAGTGTTACGTTATAAAGTTATATTGTATTATGTTATAACCTATAACGTTGTACGGTATCATTTTATAAGGTATTACGTTCTATACTGTCACCTAATAACGTATAACGTTATATAGTATTATTTTATAGCGTATAACGTTATATAGCATTACTTTATAACGTATAACGTTATATAGCACTGTTTTATAACGTATAACGTTATATAGTATTATTTTATAACGTATAACGTTATATAGTGTCACCTAGTAACGTATTACGTTATATAGTGTTACGTTATAACGTTATATAGCATTACGTTATAACGTATAACATTATACGGTATTATTTTATAACGTATAACGTTATATTATTATTTTATAACGTGGAACGTTATATAGTATTATTTTATAACGTTTAACGTTCTACCAGATAATGTCATAACGTATAACGTGTTATAGTATTACGTTATAACGTTATATGGTATTACGTTATAACGTTATATAGTATTACTTTATAACGTTATATGGTATTACGTTATAACGTTATATAGTATTACTTTATAACGTATAACGTTGTACGGTAATACTTTATAACGTATAACGTTATACGGTATTATTTTATAACGTATAACGTTATATAATATTATTTTATAACGTATAACGTTATGTAGTGTTACGTTATAACGTATAACGTTGTACGGTATTATTTTATAATGTATATCGTTATACGGTATTATTTTATAACGTATAACGTTATATAGTATTATTTTATAACGTATAACGTTATATAGCACTATTTTATAACGTATAACGTGAAACGCTATTATTTTATAACGTATAACGTTATATAGTATTAGTTTATAACGTATAGCGTTATATAGCATTATGTTGTAACGTATAACGTTATATAGTATTCTTTTATAACGTATAACGTTATGTAGTGTTACGTTATGACGTATAACGTTATGTAGTGTCACCTAATAATGTATAAGGCTATATAGTGTTGCGTTATAAAGTTATATTGTATTATGTTATAACCTATAACGTTGTACGGTATCATTTTATAAGGTATTACGTTCTATACTGTCACCTAATAACGTATAACGTTATATAGTATTATTTTATAGCGTATAACGTTATATAGCATTACTTTATAACGTATAACGATCTATACTGTCACCTAATAGCGTATAACGTTATATAGTGCTACGTTATAACGTTATATAGCATTACGTTATAACGTGTAACGTTATACGGAATTAGTTTATAACGTACAGCGTCATATGTTATTATTTTATAGCGTATAACATTATATAGCATTATTTTATAACGTATAACGTTATATAATATTATTTTATAACGTATAACGTTATGTAGTGTTACATTATAACGTATAACGTTGTACGGTATTATTTTATAATGTATAACGTTATACGGTATTATTTTATAACGTATAACGTTATATAGTATTATTTTATAACGTATATCGTTATATAGCACTATTTTGTAACGTCTAACGTGAAACGGTATTATTTTATAACGTATAAAGTTATATAGTATTAGATTATGACGTATAACGTTATATAGCACTGTTTTATAACGTATAACGTTATATAGTATTATTTTATAACGTATAACGTTATATAGTGTCACCTAGTAACGTATTACGTTATATAGTGTTACGTTATAACGTTATATAGCATTACGTTATAACGTATAACGTTATACGGTATTATTTTGTAACGTATAACGTTATATTATTATTTTATAACGTGGAACGTTATATAGTATTATTTTATAACGTTTAACGTTCTACCAGATAATGTCATAACGTATAACGTTACATAGTATTACGTTATAACGTTATATGGTATTACGTTATAACGTTATATAGTATTACTTTATAACGTATAACGTTGTACGGTATTATTTTATAATGTATAACGTTATACGGTATTATTTTATAACGTATAACGTTATATAGTATTATTTTATAACGTATAACGTTATATAGTGTCACCTAGTAACGTATTACGTTATATAGTGTTACGTTATAACGTTATATAGCATTACGTTATAACGTATAACGTTATACGGTATTATTTTGTAACGTATAACGTTATATTATTATTTTATAACGTGGAACGTTATATAGTATTATTTTATAACGTTTAACGTTCTACCAGATAATGTCATAACGTATAACGTTATATAGTATTACGTTATAACGTTATATGGTATTACGTTATAACGTTATATAGTATTACATTATAACGTATAACGTTGTACGGTAATATTTTATAACGTATACCGTTATACGGTATTATTTTATAACGTACAACCTTATATAGTATTATTTTATAACGTATAACGTTATACTGCTATATTTGGTAACGTTTAACGTTATATAGCATTATTTTATGACGTATAACGTTATAGAGTGTTACGTTATAACGTATAACGTTATATAGTATTAGTATATAACGTATAACGTTATATAGCACTATTTTATAACGTATAACGTTATATAGTATTATTTTATAACGTATAACGTTATATAGCACTATTTTATAAGGTATAACGTTATGTGGTATTACGTTATTACGTATAACATTATATAGTGATACCTTATAACGTATAACGTTATATAGTGTCACCTAGTAACGTATAACGCTATATAGTGTTACGTTATAACGTTATATTGTATTATCTTATATCCTATAACGTTGTACGCTATCATTTTATAACGTATAACGTTATATAGTGTCACCTAATAATGTATAAGGCTATATAGTGTTACGTTATAAACTTATATTGTATTATGTTATAACCTATAACGTTGTACGGTATCATTTTATAACGTATTACGTTCTATACTGTCACCTAATGACGTATAACGTTATATAGTATTAGTTTATAACGTATAACGTTATATAGCACTGTTTTATAACGTATAACGTTATATAGTATTATTTTATAACGTTTAACGTTCTACGAGATAATGTCATAACGTATAACGTTATATAGTATTACGTTATAACGTTATAAGGTATTACGTTATAACGTTATATGGTATTACGTTATAACGTTATATAGTATTACTTTATAACGTATAACGTTGTACGGTAATATTTTGTAACGTATAACGTTATCCGGTATTATTTTATAACGTATAACGTTATATAATATTATTTTATAACGTATAACGTTATGTAGTGTTACGTTATAACGTATAACGTTGTACGGTATTATTTTATAATGTATAACGTTATACGGTATTATTTTATAACGTATAACGTTATATAGTGTCACCTAGTAACGTATTACGTTATATAGTGTTACGTTATAACGTTATATAGCATTACGATATAACGTATAACGTTATACGGTATTATTTTATAACGTATAACGTTATATTATTATTTTATAACGTGGAACTTTATATAGTATTATTTTATAACGTTTAACGTTCTACCAGATAATGTCATAACGTATAACGTTATATAGTATTACGTTATAACGTTATATGGTATTATCTTATATCCTATAACGTTGTACGCTATCATTTTATAACGTATAACGTTATATAGTGTCACCTAATAACGTATAACGCTATATAGCATTATTTTATAACGTATAACGTTATACTGCTATATTTGGTAACGTTTAACGTTATATAGCATTATTTTATGACGTATAACGTTATAGAGTGTTACGTTATAACGTATAACGTTATATAGTATTAGTATATAACGTATAACGTTATATAGCACTATTTTATAAGGTATAACGTTATGTGGTATTACGTTATTACGTATAACATTATATAGTGATACCTAATAACGTATAACGTTATATAGTGTCACCTAGTAACGTATAACGCTATATAGTGTTACGTTATAACGTTATATTGTATTATCTTATATCCTATAACGTTGTACGCTATCATTTTATAACGTATAACGTTATATAGTGTCACCTAATAACGTATAACGCAATATAGCATTATTTTATAACGTATAACGTTATGTAGTGTTACGTTATGACGTATAACGTTATGTAGTGTCACCTAATAATGTATAAGGCTATATAGTGTTGCGTTATAAAGTTATATTGTATTATGTTATAACCTATAACGTTGTACGGTATCATTTTATAAGGTATTACGTTCTATACTGTCACCTAATAACGTATAACGTTATATAGTATTATTTTATAGCGTATAACGTTATATAGCATTACTTTATAACGTATAACGATCTATACTGTCACCTAATAGCGTATAACGTTATATAGTGCTACGTTATAACGTTATATAGCATTACGTTATAACGTGTAACGTTATACGGAATTATTTTATAACGTACAGCGTCATATGTTATTATTTTATAGCGTATAACATTATATAGCATTATTTTATAACGTATAACGTTATATAGCACTATTTTATAACGTCTAACGTGAAACGGTATTATTTTATAACGTATAACGTTATATAGTATTAGTTTATAACGTATAACGTTGTATAGCACTGTTTTATAACGTATAACGTTATATAGTATTATTTTATAACGTATAACGTTATATAGTGTCACCTAGTAACGTATTACGTTATATAGTGTTACGTTATAACGTTATATAGCATTACGTTATAACGTATAACATTATACGGTATTATTTTATAACGTATAACGTTATATTATTATTTTATAACGTGGAACGTTATATAGTATTATTTTATAACGTTTAACGTTCTACCAGATAATGTCATAACGTATAACGTGTTATAGTATTACGTTATAACGTTATATGGTATTACGTTATAACGTTATATAGTATTACTTTATAACGTTATATGGTATTACGTTATAACGTTATATAGTATTACTTTATAACGTATAACGTTGTACGGTAATATTTTATAACGTATAACGTTATACGGTATTATTTTATAACGTATAACGTTATATAATATTATTTTATAACGTATAACGTTATGTAGTGTTACGTTATAACGTATAACGTTGTACGGTATTATTTTATAATGTATATCGTTATACGGTATTATTTTATAACGTATAACGTTATATAGTATTATTTTATAACGCATAACGTTATATAGCACTATTTTATAACGTATAACGTGAAACGGTATTATTTTATAACGTATAACGTTATATAGTATTAGTTTATAACGTATAGCGTTATATAGCATTATGTTGTAACGTATAACGTTATATACTATTCTTTTATAACGTATAACGTTATATAGCACTATTTTATAACGTATAACGTTATACGGTATTATTTTATAACGTATAGCGTCATATGTTATTATTTTATAGCGTATAACATTATATAGCATTATTTTATAACCTATAACGTTATGTAGTGTTACGTTATAACGTATAACTTTATATAGTGTCACCTAATAACGTATAACGCTATATAGTGTTACGTTATAACGTTATATTGTATTATGTTATAACCTATAACTTTGTACGGTACCATTTTATAACGTATAACGTTCTATACTGTCGCCTAATAACGTATAACGTTATATAGTATTATTTTATAGCGTATAACGTTATATAGCATTATCTTATAACGTATTACGTTATATAGTGTTACGTTATAACGTTATATAGTATTATTTTATAACGTGGAACGTTATATAGTATTATTTTATAACGTGGAACGTTATATAGTATTATTTTATAACGTGGAACGTTATATAGTATTATTTTATAACGTTTAACGTTCTACCAGATAATGTCATAACGTATAACGTTATATAGTATTACGTTATAACGTTATATGGTATACGTTATAACGTTATATAGTATTACTTTATAACGTATAACGTTATACGGTATTATTTTATAACGTATAACGTTATATAGTATTATTTTATAACGTATAACGATATATAGCACTATTTTATAACGTATAACGTGAAACGGTATTATTTTATAACGTATAACGATATATAGTATTAGTTTATAACGTATAACGTTATATAGCACTGTTTTATAACGTATAACGTTATATAGTATTATTTTATAACGTTTAACGTTCTACGAGATAATGTCATAACGTATAACGTCATATAGTATTACGTTATAACGTTATATGGTATTACGTTATAACGTTATATAGTATTACTTTATAACGTATAACGTTGTACGGTAATATTTTATAACGTATAACGTTATACGGTATTATTTTATAACGTATAACGTTATATAATATTATTTTATAACGTATAACGTTATGTAGGGTTACGTTATAACGTATAACGTTGTACGGTATTATTTTATAATGTATAACGTTATACGGTATTATTTTATAACGTATAACTTTATATAGTGTCACCTAATAACGTATCACGCTATATAGTGTTACGTTATAAAGTTATATTGTATTATGTTATAACCTATAACGTTGTACGGTATCATTTTATAAGGTATTACGTTCTATACTGTCACCTAATAACGTATAACGTTATATAGTATTATTTTATAGCGTATAACGTTATATAGCATTACTTTATAACGTATAACGATCTATACTGTCAACTAATAGCGTATAACGTTATATAGTGCTACGTTGTAACGTTATATAGCATTACGTTATAACGTGTAACGTTATACGGAATTATTTTATAACGTACAGCGTCATATGTTATTATTTTATAGCGTATAACATTATATAGCATTATTTTATAACGTATAACGTTATATAGCACTGTTTTATAACGTATAACGTTATATAGTATTATTTTATAACGTATAACGTTATATAGTGTCACCTAGTAACGTATTACGTTATATAATGTTACGTTATAACGTTATATAGCATTACGTTATAACGTATAACATTATACGGTATTATTTTATAACGTATAACGTTATATTATTATTTTATAACGTTTAACGTTCTACCAGATAATGTCATAACGTATAACGTGTTATAGTATTACGTTATAACGTTATATGGTATTACGTTATAACGTTATATAGTATTACTTTATAACGTTATATGGTATTACGTTATAACGTTATGTAGTATTCTTTTATAACGTATAACGTTATATAGCACTATTTTATAACGTATAACGTTATACGGTATTCTTTTATAACGTATAACGTTATATAGCACTATTTTATAACCTATAACGTTATGTAGTGTAACGTTATAAAGTATAACTTTATATAGTGTCACCTAATAACGTATAACGCTATATAGTGTTACGTTATAACGTTATATAGCATTACGTTATAACGTATAACGTTATACGGTAATATTTTATAACGTATAGGGTCATATGTTATTATTTTATAACGTATAACATTATATAGCATTATTTTATAACGTATAACGTTATATAGTGTCACCTAATAACGTATAACGCTATATAGTGCAACGTTAAAACGTTATATAGCATTACGTTATAACGTATAACGTTATACGGTAATATTTTATAACGTATAGGGTCATATGTTATTATTTTATAACGTATAACATTATATAGCATTATTTTATAACGTATAACGTTATATAGTATTACGTTATAACGTATAACGGTGTACGGTATTATTTTATAACGTATAACGTTATACGGTATTATTTTATAACGTACAACCTTATATAGTATTATTTTATAACGTATAACGTTATACTGCTATATTTGGTAACGTTTAACGTTATATAGCATTATTTTATGACGTATAACGTTATAGAGTGTTACGTTATAACGTATAACGTTATATAGTATTAGTATATAACGTATAACGTTATATAGCACTATTTTATAACGTATAACGTTATATAGTATTATTTTATAACGTATAACGTTATATAGCATTATTTTATGACGTATAACGTTATATAGTGTTTCGTTATAACGTTATATAGCATTACGTTATAACGTATAACGTTATACGGTATTATTTTATAACGTATAACGTTATATAGTATTATTTTATAACGTGGAACGTTATATATTATTTTATAACGTTTAACGTTCTACCAGATAATGTCATAACGTGTAACGTTGTATAGTATTACGTTATAACGTTATATGGTATTACGTTATAACGTTATATAGTATTACTTTATAACGTATAACGTGGTACGGTAATATTTTATAACGTACAACGTTATACGGTATTATTTTATAACTATAACGTTATATAATATTATTTTATAACGTATAACGTTATGTAGTGTTACGTTATAACGTATAACGTTGTACGGTATTATTTTATAATGTATAACGTTATACGGTATTATTTTATAACGTATAACGTTATATAGTATTATTTTATAACGTATAACGTTATATAGCACTATTTTATAACGTCTAACGTGAAACGGTATTATTGTATAACGTATAACGTTATATAGTATTATTTTATAACGTATAACGTTCTACTGCTATATTTTTTAACGTTTAACGTTATATAGCATTATTTTATGACGTATAACGTTATAGAGTGATACGTTATAACGTATAACGTTATATAGTATTAGTATATAACTTATAACGTTATATAGCACTATTTTATAAGGTATAACGTTATATAGCACTATTTTATAAGGTATAACGTTATGTGGTATTGCGTTATTATGTATAACATTATATAGTGATACCTAATAACGTATAACGTTATATAGTGTCACCTAGTAACGTATTACGTTATATAGTGTTACGTTATAACGTTATATAGCATTACGTTATAACGTATAACGTTATACGGTATTATTTTGTAACGTATAACGTTATATTATTATTTTATAACGTGGAACGTTATATAGTATTATTTTATAACGTTTAACGTTCTACCAGATAATGTCATAACGTATAACGTTATATAGTATTACGTTATAACGTTATATGGTATTACGTTATAACGTTATATAGTATTACTTTATAACGTATAATGTTGTACGGTAATATTTTGTAACGTATAACGTTATCCGGTATTATTTTATAACGTATAACGTTATATAATATTATTTTATAACGTATAACGTTATGTAGTGTTACGTTATAACGTATAACGTTGTACGGTATTATTTTATAATGTATAACGTTATACGGTATTATTTTATAACGTATAACGTTATATAGTGTCACCTAGTAACGTATTACGTTATATAGTGTTACGTTATAACGTTATATAGCATTACGATATAACGTATAACGTTATACGGTATTATTTTATAACGTATTACGTTCTATACTGTCACCTAATGACGTATAACGTTATATAGTATTAGTTTATAACGTATAACGTTATATAGCACTGTTTTATAACGTATAACGTTATGTAGTGTTACGTTATGACGTATAACGTTATGTAGTGTCACCTAATAATGTATAAGGCTATATAGTGTTGCGTTATAAAGTTATATTGTATTATGTTATAACCTATAACGTTGTACGGTATCATTTTATAAGGTATTACGTTCTATACTGTCACCTAATAACGTATAACGTTATATAGTATTATTTTATAGCGTATAACGTTATATAGCATTACTTTATAACGTATAACGATCTATACTGTCACCTAATAGCGTATAACGTTATATAGTGCTACGTTATAACGTTATATAGCATTACGTTATAACGTGTAACGTTATACGGAATTATTTTATAACGTACAGCGTCATATGTTATTATTTTATAGCGTATAACATTATATAGCATTATTTTATAACGTATAACGTTATATAATATTATTTTATAACGTATAACGTTATGTAGTGTTACGTTATAACGTATAACGTTGTACGGTATTATTTTATAATGTATAACGTTATACGGTATTATTTTATAACGTATAACGTTATATAGTATTATTTTATAACGTATAACGTTATATAGCACTATTTTATAACGTCTAACGTGAAACGGTATTATTTTATAACGTATAACGTTATATAGTATTAGATTATGACGTATAACGTTATATAGCACTGTTTTATAACGTATAACGTTATATAGTATTATTTTATAACGTATAACGTTATATAGTGTCACCTAGTAACGTATTACGTTATATAGTGTTACGTTATAACGTTATATAGCATTACGTTATAACGTATAACGTTATACGGTATTATTTTGTAACGTATAACGTTATATTATTATTTTATAACGTGGAACGTTATATAGTATTATTTTATTACGTTTAACGTTCTACCAGATAATGTCATAACGTATAACGTTACATAGTATTACGTTATAACGTTATATGGTATTACGTTATAACGTTATATAGTATTACTTTATAACGTATAACGTTGTACGGTATTATTTTATAATGTATAACGTTATACGGTATTATTTTATAACGTATAACGTTATATAGTATTATTTTATAACGTATAACGTTATATAGTGTCACCTAGTAACGTATTACGTTATATAGTGTTACGTTATAACGTTATATAGCATTACGTTATAACGTATAACGTTATACGGTATTATTTTGTAACGTATAACGTTATACGGTATTATTTTATAACGTATAACGTTATATAATATTATTTTATAACGTATAACGTTATGTAGTGTTACGTTATAACGCATAACGGTGTACGGTAATATTTTATAACGTATAACGTTATACGGTATTATTTTATAACGTATAACGTTATATAATATTATTTTATAACGTATAACGTTATGTAGTGTTACGTTATAACGCATAACGGTGTACGGTATTATTTTATAACGTATAACGTTATACGGTATTATTTTATAACGTACAACCTTATATAGTATTATTTTATAACGTATAACGTTATACTGCTATATTTGGTAACGTTTAACGTTATATAGCATTATTTTATGACGTATAACGTTATAGAGTGTTACGTTATAACGTATAACGTTATATAGTATTAGTATATAACGTATAACGCTATATAGCACTATTTTATAACGTATAACGTTATATAGTATTATTTTATAACGTATAACGTTATATAGCACTATTTTATAAGGTATAACGTTATGTGGTATTACGTTATTACGTATAACATTATATAGTGATACCTTATAACGTATAACGTTATATAGTGTCACCTAGTAACGTATAACGCTATATAGTGTTACGTTATAACGTTATATTGTATTATCTTATATCCTATAACGTTGTACGCTATCATTTTATAACGTATAACGTTATATAGTGTCACCTAATACTGTATAAGGCTATATAGTGTTACGTTATAAACTTATATTGTATTATGTTATAACCTATAACGTTGTACGGTATCATTTTATAACGTATTACGTTCTATACTGTCACCTAATGACGTATAACGTTATATAGTATTAGTTTATAACGTATAACGTTATATAGCACTGTTTTATAACGTATAACGTTATATAGTATTATTTTATAACGTTTAACGTTCTACGAGATAATGTCATAACGTATAACGTTATATAGTATTACGTTATAACGTTATAAGGTATTACGTTATAACGTTATATGGTATTACGTTATAACGTTATATAGTATTACTTTATAACGTATAACGTTGTACGGTAATATTTTGTAACGTATAACGTTATCCGGTATTATTTTATAACGTATAACGTTATATAATATTATTTTATAACGTATAACGTTATGTAGTGTTACGTTATAACGTATAACGTTGTACGGTATTATTTTATAATGTATAACGTTATACGGTATTATTTTATAACGTATAACGTTATATAGTGTCACCTAGTAACGTATTACGTTATATAGTGTTACGTTGTAACGTTATATAGCATTACGTTATAACGTATAACGTTATACGGTATTATTTTGTAACGTATAACGTTATATTATTATTTTATAACGTGGAACGTTATATAGTATTATTTTATTACGTTTAACGTTCTACCAGATAATGTCATAACGTATAACGTTACATAGTATTACGTTATAACGTTATATGGTATTACGTTATAACGTTATATAGTATTACTTTATAACGTATAACGTTGTACGGTATTATTTTATAATGTATAACGTTATACGGTATTATTTTATAACATATAACGTTATATAGTATTATTTTATAACGTATAACGTTATATAGTGTCACCTAGTAACGTATTACGTTATATAGTGTTACGTTATAACGTTATATAGCATTACGTTATAACGTATAACGTTATACGGTATTATTTTGTAACGTATAACGTTATACGGTATTATTTTATAACGTATAACGTTATATAATATTATTTTATAACGTATAACGTTATGTAGTGTTACGTTATAACGCATAACGGTGTACGGTAATATTTTATAACGTATAACGTTATACGGTATTATTTTATAACGTATAACGTTATATAATATTATTTTATAACGTATAACGTTATGTAGTGTTACGTTATAACGCATAACGGTGTACGGTATTATTTTATAACGTATAACGTTATACGGTATTATTTTATAACGTACAACCTTATATAGTATTATTTTATAACGTATAACGTTATACTGCTATATTTGGTAACGTTTAACGTTATATAGCATTATTTTATGACGTATAACGTTATAGAGTGTTACGTTATAACGTATAACGTTATATAGTATTAGTATATAACGTATAACGCTATATAGCACTATTTTATAACGTATAACGTTATATAGTATTATTTTATAACGTATAACGTTATATAGCACTATTTTATAAGGTATAACGTTATGTGGTATTACGTTATTACGTATAACATTATATAGTGATACCTTATAACGTATAACGTTATATAGTGTCACCTAGTAACGTATAACGCTATATAGTGTTACGTTATAACGTTATATTGTATTATCTTATATCCTATAACGTTGTACGCTATCATTTTATAACGTATAACGTTATATAGTGTCACCTAATACTGTATAAGGCTATATAGTGTTACGTTATAAACTTATATTGTATTATGTTATAACCTATAACGTTGTACGGTATCATTTTATAACGTATTACGTTCTATACTGTCACCTAATGACGTATAACGTTATATAGTATTAGTTTATAACGTATAACGTTATATAGCACTGTTTTATAACGTATAACGTTATATAGTATTATTTTATAACGTTTAACGTTCTACGAGATAATGTCATAACGTATAACGTTATATAGTATTACGTTATAACGTTATAAGGTATTACGTTATAACGTTATATGGTATTACGTTATAACGTTATATAGTATTACTTTATAACGTATAACGTTGTACGGTAATATTTTGTAACGTATAACGTTATCCGGTATTATTTTATAACGTATAACGTTATATAATATTATTTTATAACGTATAACGTTATGTAGTGTTACGTTATAACGTATAACGTTGTACGGTATTATTTTATAATGTATAACGTTATACGGTATTATTTTATAACGTATAACGTTATATAGTGTCACCTAGTAACGTATTACGTTATATAGTGTTACGTTATAACGTTATATAGCATTACGATATAACGTATAACGTTATACGGTATTATTTTATAACGTATAACGTTATATTATTATTTTATAACGTGGAACTTTATATAGTATTATTTTATAACGTTTAACGTTCTACCAGATAATGTCATAACGTATAACGTTATATAGTATTACGTTATAACGTTATATGGTATTATCTTATATCCTATAACGTTGTACGCTATCATTTTATAACGTATAACGTTATATAGTGTCACCTAATAACGTATAACGCTATATAGCATTATTTTATAACGTATAACGTTATACTGCTATATTTGGTAACGTTTAACGTTATATAGCATTATTTTATGACGTATAACGTTATAGAGTGTTACGTTATAACGTATAACGTTATATAGTATTAGTATATAACGTATAACGTTATATAGCACTATTTTATAAGGTATAACGTTATGTGGTATTACGTTATTACGTATAACATTATATAGTGATACCTAATAACGTATAACGTTATATAGTGTCACCTAGTAACGTATAACGCTATATAGTGTTACGTTATAACGTTATATTGTATTATCTTATATCCTATAACGTTGTACGCTATCATTTTATAACGTATAACGTTATATAGTGTCACCTAATAACGTATAACGCAATATAGCATTATTTTATAACGTATAACGTTATGTAGTGTTACGTTATGACGTATAACGTTATGTAGTGTCACCTAATAATGTATAAGACTATATAGTGTTGCGTTATAAAGTTATATTGTATTATGTTATAACCTATAACGTTGTACGGTATCATTTTATAAGGTATTACGTTCTATACTGTCACCTAATAACGTATAACGTTATATAGTATTATTTTATAGCGTATAACGTTATATAGCATTACTTTATAACGTATAACG
Organism: Bombus dahlbomii; assembly: GCA_037178635.1. NCBI lineage: Eukaryota > Metazoa > Arthropoda > Insecta > Hymenoptera > Apidae > Bombus > Bombus dahlbomii. The sequence goes on along the minus strand of CM074107.1, from coordinate 14,142,325 downwards.
ATCTATACTGTCACCTAATAGCGTATAACGTTATATAGTGCTACGTTATAACGTTATATAGCATTACGTTATAACGTGTAACGTTATACGGAATTATTTTAGAACGTACAGCGTCATATGTTATTATTTTATAGCGTATAACATTATATAGCATTATTTCATAACGTATAACGTTATATAGCACTATTTTATAACGTCTAACGTGAAACGGTATTATTTTATAACGTATAACGTTATATAGTATTAGTTTATAACGTATAACGTTGTATAGCACTGTTTTATAACGTATAACGTTATATAGTATTATTTTATAACGCATAACGTTATATAGCACTATTTTATAACGTATAACGTGAAACGGTATTATTTTATAACGTATAACGTTATATAGTATTAGTTTATAACGTATAGCGTTATATAGCATTATGTTGTAACGTATAACGTTATATAGTATTCTTTTATAACGTATAACGTTATATAGCACTATTTTATAACGTATAACGTTATACGGTATTCTTTTATAACGTATAACGTTATATAGCACTATTTTATAACCTATAACGTTATGTAGTGTAACGTTATAAAGTATAACTTTATATAGTGTCACCTAATAACGTATAACGCTATATAGTGTTACGTTATAACGTTATATAGCATTATTTTGTAACCTATAACGTTATGTAGTGTTACGTTATAACGTATAACTTTATATAGTGTCACCTAATAACGTATCACGCTATATAGTGTTACGTTATAAAGTTATATTGTATTATGTTATAACCTATAACGTTGTACGCTATCATTTTATAACGTATTACGTTCTATACTGTCACCTAATAACGTATAACGTTATATAGTATTATTTTATAGCGTATAACGTTATATAGCATTATTTTATAACGTATAACGTTATGTAGTGTTACGTTATAACGTATAACGTTATATAGTGTCACCTAATAACGTATAACGCTATATAGTGCAACGTTATAACGTTATATAGCATTACGTTATAACGTATAACGTTATACGGTAATATTTTATAACGTATAGGGTCATATGTTATTATTTTATAACGTATAACATTATATAGCATTATTTTATAACGTTTAACGTTATATAGTATTACGTTATAACGTATAACGGTGTACGGTATTATTTTATAACGTATAACGTTATACGGTATTATTTTATAACGTACAACCTTATATAGTATTATTTTATAACGTATAACGTTATACTGCTATATTTGGTAACGTTTAACGTTATATAGCATTATTTTATGACGTATAACGTTATATAGTATTAGTATATAACGTATAACGTTATATAGCACTATTTTATAACGTATAACGTTATATAGTATTATTTTATAACGTATAACGTTATATAGCATTATTTTATGACGTATAACGTTATATAGTGTTTCGTTATAACGTTATATAGCATTACGTTATAACGTATAACGTTATACGGTATTATTTTATAACGTATAACGTTATATAGTATTATTTTATAACGTGGAACGTTATATATTATTTTATAACGTTTAACGTTCTACCAGATAATGTCATAACGTGTAACGTTGTATAGTATTACGTTATAACGTTATATGGTATTACTTTATAACGTATAACGTTGTACGGTAATATTTTATAACGTACAACGTTATACGGTATTATTTTATAACTATAACGTTATATAATATTATTTTATAACGTATAACGTTATGTAGTGTTACGTTATAACGTATAACGTTGTACGGTATTATTTTATAACGTATAACGTTATATAGCACTATTTTATAACGTCTAACGTGAAACGGTATTATTGTATAACGTATAACGTTATATAGTATTATTTTATAACGTATAACGTTCTACTGCTATATTTTTTAACGTTTAACGTTATATAGCATTATTTTATGACGTATAACGTTATAGAGTGATACGTTATAACGTATAACGTTATATAGTATTAGTATATAACGTATAACGTTATATAGCACTATTTTATAAGGTATAACGTTATATAGCACTATTTTATAAGGTATAACGTTATGTGGTATTGCGTTATTACGTATAACATTATATAGTGATACCTAATAACGTATAACGTTATATAGTGTCACCTAGTAACGTATAACGCTATATAGTGTTACGTTATAACGTTATATTGTATTATCTTATATCCTATAACGTTGTACGCTATCATTTTATAACGTATAACGTTATATAGTGTCACCTAATAACGTATAACTTTATATAGCATTATTTTATAACGTATAACGTTATGTAGTGTTACGTTATAACGTATGACGTTATATAGTGTCACCTAATAACGTATAACGCTATATTGCATTATTTTATAACGTATAACGTTATGTAGTGTTACGTTATGACGTATAACGTTATATAGTGTCACCTAATAATGTATAACGCTATATAGTGTTACGTTATAACGTTATATCGTATTATGTTATATCCTATGACGTTGTACGGTATCATTTTATAACGTATAACGTTATATAGTGTCACCTAATAACGTATAACGTTATATAGTATTGCTTTATAGCGTATAACGTTATATAGTATAATTTTATAACGTATAACGTTATATAGCATTATTTTATAACGTATAACGTTATATAGTGTTACGTTATAACGTATAGCGTTATATAGTATTAGTTTATAACGTATAACGTTATATAGCACTGTTTTATAACGTATAACGTTATATAGTGTCACCTAGTAACGTATTACGTTATATAGTGTTACGTTATAACGTTATATAGCATTACGTTATAACGTATAACGTTATACGGTATTATTTTGTAACGTATAACGTTATATTATTATTTTATAACGTGGAACGTTATATAGTATTATTTTATAACGTTTAACGTTCTACCAGATAATGTCATAACGTATAACGTTATATAGTATTACGTTATAACGTTATATGGTATTACGTTATAACGTTATATAGTATTACTTTATAACGTATAATGTTGTACGGTAATATTTTGTAACGTATAACGTTATCCGGTATTATTTTATAACGTATAACGTTATATAATATTATTTTATAACGTATAACGTTATGTAGTGTTACGTTATAACGTATAACGTTGTACGGTATTATTTTATAATGTATAACGTTATACGGTATTATTTTATAACGTATAACGTTATATATTGTCACCTAGTAACGTATTACGTTATATAGTGTTACGTTATAACGTTATATAGCATTACGATATAACGTATAACGTTATACGATATTATTTTATAACGTATAACGTTATATTATTATTTTATAACGTGGAACTTTATATAGTATTATTTTATAACGTTTAACGTTCTACCAGATAATGTCATAACGTATAACGTTATATAGTATTACGTTATAACGTTATATGGTATTATCTTATATCCTATAACGTTGTACGCTATCATTTTATAACGTATAACGTTATATAGTGTCACCTAATAACGTATAACGCTATATAGCATTATTTTATAACGTATAACGTTATACTGCTATATTTGGTAACGTTTAACGTTATATAGCATTATTTTATGACGTATAACGTTATAGAGTGTTACGTTATAACGTATAACGTTATATAGTATCAGTATATAACGTATAACGTTATATAGCACTATTTTATAAGGTATAACGTTATGTGGTATTACGTTATTACGTATAACATTATATAGTGATACCTAATAACGTATAACGTTATATAGTGTCACCTAGTAACGTATAACGCTATATAGTGTTACGTTATAACGTTATATTGTATTATCTTATATCCTATAACGTTGTACGCTATCATTTTATAACGTATAACGTTATATAGTGTCACCTAATAACGTATAACGCAATATAGCATTATTTTATAACGTATAACGTTATGTAGTGTTACGTTATGACGTATAACGTTATGTAGTGTCACCTAATAATGTATAAGGCTATATAGTGTTGCGTTATAAAGTTATATTGTATTATGTTATAACCTAAACGTTGTACGGTATCATTTTATAAGGTATTACGTTCTATACTGTCACCTAATAACGTATAACGTTATATAGTATTATTTTATAGCGTATAACGTTATATAGCATTACTTTATAACGTATAACGATCTATACTGTCACCTAATAGCGTATAACGTTATATAGTGCTACGTTATAACGTTATATAGCATTACGTTATAACGTGTAACGTTATACGGAATTATTTTAGAACGTACAGCGTCATATGTTATTATTTTATAGCGTATAACATTATATAGCATTATTTTATAACGTATAACGTTATATAGCACTATTTTATAACGTCTAACGTGAAACGGTATTATTTTATAACGTATAACGTTATATAGTATTAGTTTATAACGTATAACGTTGTATAGCACTGTTTTATAACGTATAACGTTATATAGTATTATTTTATAACGTATAACGTTATATTATTATTTTATAACGTGGAACGTTATATAGTATTATTTTATAACGTTTAACGTTCTACCAGATAATGTCATAACGTATAACGTTATATAGTATTACGTTATAACGTTATAAGGTATTACGTTATAACGTTATATGGTATTACGTTATAACGTTATATAGTATTACTTTATAACGTATAACGTTGTACGGTAATATTTTGTAACGTATAACGTTATCCGGTATTATTTTATAACGTATAACGTTATATAATATTATTTTATAACGTATAACGTTATGTAGTGTTACGTTATAACGTATAACGTTGTACGGTATTATTTTATAATGTATAACGTTATACGGTATTATTTTATAACGTATAACGTTATATAGTGTCACCTAGTAACGTATTACGTTATATAGTGTTACGTTATAACGTTATATAGCATTACGATATAACGTATAACGTTATACGGTATTATTTTATAACGTATAACGTTATATTATTATTTTATAACGTGGAACTTTATATAGTATTATTTTATAACGTTTAACGTTCTACCAGATAATGTCATAACGTATAACGTTATATAGTATTACGTTATAACGTTATATGGTATTATCTTATATCCTATAACGTTGTACGCTATCATTTTATAACGTATAACGTTATATAGTGTCACCTAATAACGCATAACGCTATATAGCATTATTTTATAACGTATAACGTTATACTGCTATATTTGGTAACGTTTAACGTTATATAGCATTATTTTATGACGTATAACGTTATAGAGTGTTACGTTATAACGTATAACGTTATATAGTATTAGTATATAACGTATAACGTTATATAGCACTATTTTATAAGGTATAACGTTATGTGGTATTACGTTATTACGTATAACATTATATAGTGATACCTAATAACGTATAACGTTATATAGTGTCACCTAGTAACGTATAACGCTATATAGTGTTACGTTATAACGTTATATTGTATTATCTTATATCCTATAACGTTGTACGCTATCATTTTATAACGTATAACGTTATATAGTGTCACCTAATAACGTATAACGCAATATAGCATTATTTTATAACGTATAACGTTATGTAGTGTTACGTTATGACGTATAACGTTATGTAGTGTCACCTAATAATGTATAAGGCTATATAGTGTTGCGTTATAAAGTTATATTGTATTATGTTATAACCTAAACGTTGTACGGTATCATTTTATAAGGTATTACGTTCTATACTGTCACCTAATAACGTATAACGTTATATAGTATTATTTTATAGCGTATAACGTTATATAGCATTACTTTATAACGTATAACGATCTATACTGTCACCTAATAGCGTATAACGTTATATAGTGCTACGTTATAACGTTATATAGCATTACGTTATAACGTGTAACGTTATACGGAATTATTTTAGAACGTACAGCGTCATATGTTATTATTTTATAGCGTATAACATTATATAGCATTATTTTATAACGTATAACGTTATATAGCACTATTTTATAACGTCTAACGTGAAACGGTATTATTTTATAACGTATAACGTTATATAGTATTAGTTTATAACGTATAACGTTGTATAGCACTGTTTTATAACGTATAACGTTATATAGTATTATTTTATAACGTATAACGTTATATTATTATTTTATAACGTGGAACGTTATATAGTATTATTTTATAACGTTTAACGTTCTACCAGATAATGTCATAACGTATAACGTTATATAGTATTACGTTATAACGTTATATGGTATTACGTTATAACGTTATATAGTATTACTTTATAACGTTATATGGTATTACGTTATAACGTTATATAGTATTACTTTATAACGTATAACGTTGTACGGTAATATTTTATAACGTATAACGTTATACGGTATTATTTTATAACGTATAACGTTATATAATATTATTTTATAACGTATACGTTATGTAGTGTTACGTTATAACGTATAACGTTGTACGGTATTATTTTATAATGTATATCGTTATACGGTATTATTTTATAACGTATAACGTTATATAGTATTATTTTATAACGCATAACGTTATATAGCACTATTTTATAACGTATAACGTGAAACGGTATTATTTTATAACGTATAACGTTATATAGTATTAGTTTATAACGTATAGCGTTATATAGCATTATGTTGTAACGTATAACGTTATATAGTATTCTTTTATAACGTATAACGTTATATAGCACTATTTTATAACGTATAACGTTATACGGTATTCTTTTATAACGTATAACGTTATATAGCACTATTTTATAACCTATAACGTTATGTAGTGTAACGTTATAAAGTATAACTTTATATAGTGTCACCTAATAACGTATAACGCTATATAGTGTTACGTTATAACGTTATATAGCATTATTTTGTAACCTATAACGTTATGTAGTGTTACGTTATAACGTATAACTTTATATAGTGTCACCTAATAACGTATCACGCTATATAGTGTTACGTTATAAAGTTATATTGTATTATGTTATAACCTATAACGTTGTACGCTATCATTTTATAACGTATTACGTTCTATACTGTCACCTAATAACGTATAACGTTATATAGTATTATTTTATAGCGTATAACGTTATATAGCATTACTTTATAACGCATAACGATCTATTCTGTCACCTAATAGCGTATAACGTTATATAGTATTATTATATAGCGTATAACGTTATATAGCATTATTTTATAACGTATAACGTTATGTAGTGTTACGTTATAACGTATAACGTTATATAGTGTCACCTAATAACGTATAACGCTATATAGTGCAACGTTATAACGTTATATAGCATTACGTTATAACGTATAACGTTATACGGTAATATTTTATAACGTATAGGGTCATATGTTATTATTTTATAACGTATAACATTATATAGCATTATTTTATAACGTTTAACGTTATATAGTATTACGTTATAACGTATAACGGTGTACGGTATTATTTTATAACGTATAACGTTATACGGTATTATTTTATAACGTACAACCTTATATAGTATTATTTTATAACGTATAACGTTATACTGCTATATTTGGTAACTTTTAACGTTATATAGCATTATTTTATGACGTATAACGTTATAGAGTGTTACGTTATAACGTATAACGTTATATAGTATTAGTATATAACGTATAACGTTATATAGTATTATTTTATAACGTGGAACGTTATATATTATTTTATAACGTTTAACGTTCTACCAGATAATGTCATAACGTGTAACGTTGTATAGTATTACGTTATAACGTTATATGGTATTACTTTATAACGTATAACGTTGTACGGTAATATTTTATAACGTACAACGTTATACGGTATTATTTTATAACTATAACGTTATATAATATTATTTTATAACGTATAACGTTATGTAGTGTTACGTTATAACGTATAACGTTTTACGGTATTATTTTATAACGTATAACGTTATATAGCACTATTTTATAACGTCTAACGTGAAACGGTATTATTGTATAACGTATAACGTTATATAGTATTATTTTATAACGTATAACGTTCTACTGCTATATTTTTTAACGTTTAACGTTATATAGCATTATTTTATGACGTATAACGTTATAGAGTGATACGTTATAACGTATAACGTTATATAGTATTAGTATATAACGTATAACGTTATATAGCACTATTTTATAAGGTATAACGTTATATAGCACTATTTTATAAGGTATAACGTTATGTGGTATTGCGTTATTACGTATAACATTATATAGTGATACCTAATAACGTATAACGTTATATAGTGTCACCTAGTAACGTATAACGCTATATAGTGTTACGTTATAACGTTATATTGTATTATCTTATATCCTATAACGTTGTACGCTATCATTTTATAACGTATAACGTTATATAGTGTCACCTAATAACGTATAACTTTATATAGCATTATTTTATAACGTATAACGTTATGTAGTGTTACGTTATAACGTATGACGTTATATAGTGTCACCTAATAACGTATAACGCTATATTGCATTATTTTATAACGTATAACGTTATGTAGTGTTACGTTATGACGTATAACGTTATATAGTGTCACCTAATAATGTATAACGCTATATAGTGTTACGTTATAACGTTATATCGTATTATGTTATATCCTATGACGTTGTACGGTATCATTTTATAACGTATAACGTTATATAGTGTCACCTAATAACGTATAACGTTATATAGTATTGCTTTATAGCGTATAACGTTATATAGTATAATTTTATAACGTATAACGTTATATAGCATTATTTTATAACGTATAACGTTATATAGTGTTACGTTATAACGTATAGCGTTATATAGTATTAGTTTATAACGTATAACGTTATATAGCACTGTTTTATAACGTATAACGTTATATAGTATTACTTTATAACGTATAACGATCTATACTGTCACCTAATAGCGTATAACGTTATATAGTGCTACGTTATAACGTTATATAGCATTACGTTATAACGTGTAACGTTATACGGTATTATTTTATAACGTATAGCGTCATATGTTATTATTTTATAGCGTATAACATTATATAGCATTATTTTATAACCTATAACGTTATGTAGTGTTACGTTATAACGTTATATAGTATTATTTTATAACGTATAACGTTATATAGCACTGTTTTATAACGTATAACGTTATATAGTATTATTTTATAACGTTTAACGTTCTACGAGATAATGTCATAACGTATAACGTTATATAGTATTACGTTATAACGTTATATGGTATTACGTTATAACGATATATAGTATTACTTTATAACGTATAACGTTGTACGGTAATATTTTATAACGTATAACGTTATACGGTATTATTTTATAACGTATAACGTTATATAATATTATTTTATAACGTATAACGTTATGTAGTGTTACGTTATAACGTATAACGTTGTACGGTATTATTTTATAATGTATAACGTTATACGGTATTATTTTATAACGTATAACGTTATATAGTATTATTTTATAACGTATAACGTTATATAGCACTATTTTATAACGTCTAACGTGAAACGGTATTATTTTATAACGTATAACGTTATATAGTATTAGATTATGACGTATAACGTTATATAGCACTGTTTTATAACGTATAACGTTATATAGTATTATTTTATAACGTATAACGTTATATAGTGTCACCTAGTAACGTATTACGTTATATAGTGTTACGTTATAACGTTATATAGCATTACGTTATAACGTATAACGTTATACGGTATTATTTTGTAACGTATAACGTTATATTATTATTTTATAACGTGGAACGTTATATAGTATTATTTTATAACGTTTAACGTTCTACCAGATAATGTCATAACGTATAACGTTACATAGTATTACGTTATAACGTTATATGGTATTACGTTATAACGTTATATAGTATTACTTTATAACGTATAACGTTGTACGGTATTATTTTATAATGTATAACGTTATACGGTATTATTTTATAACGTATAACGTTATATAGTATTATTTTATAACGTATAACGTTATATAGTGTCACCTAGTAACGTATTACGTTATATAGTGTTACGTTATAACGTTATATAGCATTACGTTATAACGTATAACGTTATACGGTATTATTTTGTAACGTATAACGTTATATTATTATTTTATAACGTGGAACGTTATATAGTATTATTTTATAACGTTTAACGTTCTACCAGATAATGTCATAACGTATAACGTTATATAGTATTACGTTATAACGTTATATGGTATTACGTTATAACGTTATATAGTATTACTTTATAACGTATAACGTTGTACGGTAATATTTTATAACGTATAACGTTATACGGTATTATTTTATAACGTATAACGTTATACGGTATTATTTTATAACGTACAACCTTATATAGTATTATTTTATAACGTATAACGTTATACTGCTATATTTGGTAACGTTTAACGTTATATAGCATTATTTTATGACGTATAACGTTATAGAGTGTTACGTTATAACGTATAACGTTATATAGTATTAGTATATAACGTATAACGTTATATAGCACTATTTTATAACGTATAACGTTATATAGTATTATTTTATAACGTATAACGTTATATAGCACTATTTTATAAGGTATAACGTTATGTGGTATTACGTTATTACGTATAACATTATATAGTGATACCTTATAACGTATAACGTTATATAGTGTCACCTAGTAACGTATAACGCTATATAGTGTTACGTTATAACGTTATATTGTATTATCTTATATTCTATAACGTTGTACGCTATCATTTTATAACGTATAACGTTATATAGTGTCACCTAATAATGTATAAGGCTATATAGTGTTACGTTATAAACTTATATTGTATTATGTTATAACCTATAGCGTTGTACGGTATCATTTTATAACGTATTACGTTCTATACTGTCACCTAATGACGTATAACGTTATATAGTATTAGTTTATAACGTATAACGTTATATAGCACTGTTTTATAACGTTTAACGTTATATAGTATTATTTTATAACGTTTAACGTTCTACGAGATAATGTCATAACGTATAACGTTATATAGTATTACGTTATAACGTTATAAGGTATTACGTTATAACGTTATATGGTATTACGTTATAACGTTATATAGTATTACTTTATAACGTATAACGTTGTACGGTAATATTTTGTAACGTATAACGTTATCCGGTATTATTTTATAACGTATAACGTTATATAGTGTCACCTAATAACGTATAACGCTATATAGCATTATTTTATAACGTAAAACGTTATGTAGTGTTACGTTATGACGTATAACGTTATATAGTGTCACCTAATAATGTATAAGGCTATATAGTGTTACGTTATAAAGTTATATTGTATTATGTTATAACCTATAACGTTGTACGGTATCATTTTATAACGTATTACGTTCTATACTGTCACCTAATAACGTATAACGTTATATAGTATTAGTTTATAACGTATAACGTTATATAGCACTGTTTTATAACGTATTACGTTATATAGTATTATTTTATAACGTTTAACGTTCTACGAGATAATGTCATAACGTATAACGTTATATAGTATTACGTTATAACGTTATATGGTATTACGTTATAACGTTATATAGTATTACTTTATAACGTATAACGTTGTACGGTAATATTTTATAACGTATAACGTTATACGGTATTATTTTATAACGTATAACGTTATATAGCACTATTTTATAACGTCTAACGTGAAACGGTATTATTTTATAACGTATAACGTTATATAGTATTAGATTATAACGTATAACGTTATATAGCACTGTTTTATAACGTATAACGTTATATAGTATTATTTTATAACGTATAACGTTATATAGTGTCACCTAGTAACGTATTACGTTATATAGTGTTACGTTATAACGTTATATAGCATTACGTTATAACGTATAACGTTATACGGTATTATTTTGTAACGTATAACGTTATATTATTATTTTATAACGTGGAACGTTATATAGTATTATTTTATAACGTTTAACGTTCTACCAGATAATGTCATAACGTATAACGTTATATAGTATTACGTTATAACGTTATATGGTATTACGTTATAACGTTATATAGTATTACTTTATAACGTATAACGTTGTACGGTAATATTTTATAACGTATAACGTTATACGGTATTATTTTATAACATATAACGTTATATAATATTATTTTATAACGTATAACGTAATGTAGTGTTACGTTATAAGGTATAACGTTGTACGGTATTATTTTATAATGTATAACGTTATACGGTATTATTTTATAACGTACAACCTTATATAGTATTATTTTATAACGTATAACGTTATACTGCTATATTTGGTAACGTTTAACGTTATATAGCATTATTTTATGACGTATAACGTTATAGAGTGTTACGTTATAACGTATAACGTTATATAGTATTAGTATATAACGTATAACGTTATATAGCACTATTTTATAACGTACAACGTTATATAGTATTATTTTATAACGTATAACGTTACATAGCACTATTTTATAAGGTATAACGTTATGTGGTATTACGTTATTACGTATAACATTATATAGTGATACCTAATAACGTATAACGTTATATAGTGTCACCTAGTAACGTATAACGCTATATAGTGTTACGTTATAACGTTATATTGTATTATCTTATATCCTATAACGTTGTACGCTATCATTTTATAACGTATAACGTTATATAGTGTCACCTAATAATGTATAAGGCTATATAGTGTTACGTTATAAAGTTATATTGTATTATGTTATAACCTATAACGTTGTACGGTATCATTTTATAACGTATTACGTTCTATACTGTCACCTAATAACGTATAACGTTATATAATATTAGTTTATAACGTATAACGTTATATAGCACTGTTTTATAACGTATAACGTTATATAGTATTATTTTATAACGTTTAACGTTCTACGATATAATGTCATAACGTATAACGTTATATAGTATTACGTTATAACGTTATATGGTATTACGTTATAACGTTATATAGTATTACTTTATAACGTATAACGTTGTACGGTAATATTTTATAACGTTTAACGTTATACGGTATTATTTTATAACGCATAACGTTACATAATATTATTTTATAACGTATAACGTTATGTAGTGTTACGTTATAACGTATAACGTTGTACGGTATTATTTTATAATGTATAACGTTATACGGTATTATTTTATAACGTATAACGTTATATAGTATTATTTTATAACGTATAACGTTGTATAGCACTATTTTATAACGTCTAACGTGAAACGGTATTATTTTATAACGTATAACGTTATATAGTATTAGTTTATAACGTATAACGTTATATAGTGTCACCTAGTAAAGTATTACGTTATATAGTGTTACGTTATAACGTTATATAGCATTACGATATAACGTATAACGTTATGCGGTATTATTTTATAACGTATAACGTTATATTATTATTTTATAACGTGGAACGTTATATAGTATTATTTTATAACGTTTAACGTTCTACCAGATAATGTCATAACGTATAACGTTATATAGTATTACGTTATAACGTTATATGATATTACGTTGTAACGTTATATAGTATTACTTTATAACGTATAACGTTATGTAGTGTTACGTTATAACGTATAACGGTGTACGGTATGATTTTATAACGTATAACGTTATACGGTATTATTTTATAACGTACAACCTTATATAGTATTATTTTATAACGTATAACGTTATACTGCTATATTTGGTAACGTTTAACGTTATATAGCATTATTTTATGACGTATAACGTTATAGAGTGTTACGTTATAACGTATAACGTTATATAGTATTAGTATATAATGTATAACGTTATATACACTATTTTATAACGTATAACGTTATATAGTATTATTTTATAACGTATAACGTTATATAGCACTATATTATAAGGTATAACGTTATGTGGTATTACGTTATTACGTATAACATTATATAGTGATACCTAATAACGTATAACGTTATATAGTGTCACCCAGTAACGTATAACGCTATATAGTGTTACGTTATAACGTTATATTGTATTATCTTATATCCTATAACGTTGTACGCTATCATTTTATAACGTATAACGTTATATAGTGTCACCTAATAACGTATAACGCTATATAGCATTATTTTATAACGTATAACGTTATGTAGTGTTACGTTATGACGTATAACGTTATATAGTGTCACCTAATAATGTATAAGGCTATATAGTGTTACGTTATAAAGTTATATTGTATTATGTTATAACCTATAACGTTGTACGGTATCATTTTATAACGTATTACGTTCTATACTGTCACCTAATAACGTATAACGTTATATAGTATTAGTTTATAACGTATAACGTTATATAGCACTGTTCTATAACGTATAACGTTATATAGTATTATTTTATAACGTTTAACGTTCTACGAGATAATGTCATAACGTATAACGTTATATAGTATTACTTTATAACGTATAACGTTATATAGCACTGTTTTATAACGTATAACGTTATATAGTATTATTTTATAACGTTTAACGTTCTACGAGATAATGTCATAACGTGTAACGTTATATAGTGTTACGTTATAACGTTATATAGCATTACGTTATAACGTATAACGTTATACGGTATTATTTTGTAACGTATAACGTTATATTATTATTTTATAACGTGGAACGTTATATAGTATTATTTTATAACGTTTAACGTTCTACCAGATAATGTCATAACGTATAACGTTATATAGTATTACGTTATAACGTTATATGGTATTACGTTATAACGTTATATATTATTAGTTTATAACGTATAACGTTGTACGGTATTATTTTATAATGTATAACGTTATACGGTATTATTTTATAACGTATAACGTTATATAGTATTATTTTATAAGGTATAACGTTATGTGGTATTACGTTATTACGTATAACATTATATAGTGATACCTAATAACGTATAACGTTATATAGTGTCACCTAGTAACGTATAACGCTATATAGTGTTACGTTATAACGTTATATTGTATTATCTTATATCCTATAACGTTGTACGCTATCATTTTATAACGTATAACGTTATACAGTGTCACCTAATAACGTAGAACGCTATATAGCATTATTTTATAACGTATAACGTTATGTAGTGTTACGTTATGACGTATAACGTTATATAGTGTCACCTAATAATGTATAAGGCTATATAGTGTTACGTTATAAAGTTATATTGTATTATGTTATAACCTATAACGTTGTACGGTATCATTTTATAACGTATTACGTTCTATACTGTCACCTAATAACGTATAACGTTATATAGTATTAGTTTATAACGTATAACGTTATATAGCACTGTTTTATAACGTATAACGTTATATAGTATTATTTTATAACGTTTAACGTTCTACGAGATAATGTCATAACGTATAACGTTATACAGTATTACGTTATAACGTTATATGGTATTACGTTATAACGTTATATGGTATTACGTTATAACGTTATATAGTATTACTTTATAACGTATAACGTTGTACGGTAATATTTTATAACGTATAACGTTATACGGTATTATTTTATAACGTATAACGTTATATAATATTATTTATAACGTATAACGTTATGTAGTGTTACGTTATAACGTATAACGTTGTACGGTATTATTTTATAATGTATAACGTTATACGGTATTATTTTATAACGTATAACGTTATATAGTGTCACCTAGTAACGTATTAGGTTATATAGTGTTACGTTATAACGTTATATAGCATTACGATATAACGTATAACGTTATACGGTATTATTTTATAACGTATAACGTTATATTATTATTTTATAACGTGGAACTTTATATAGTATTATTTTATAACGTTTAACGTTCTACCAGATAATGTCATAACGTATAACGTTATATAGTATTACGTTATAACGTTATATGGTATTACGTTATAACGTTATATAGTATTACTTTATAACGTATAACGTTGTACGGTAATATTTTATAACTTATAACGTTATACGGTATTATTTTATAACGTATAACGTTATATAGTATTATTTTATAACGTATAACGTTGTATAGCACTATTTTATAACGTATAACGTTATATAGCACTATATTATAAGGTATAACGTTATGTGGTATTACGTTATTACGTATAACATTATATAGTGATACCTAATAACGTATAACGTTATATAGTGTCACCTAGTAACGTATAACGCTATATAGTGTTACGTTATAACGTTATATTGTATTATTTTATATCCTATAACGTTGTACGCTATCATTTTATAACGTATAACGTTATATAGTGTCACCTAATAACGTATAACGCTATATAGCATTATTTTATAACGTATAACGTTATGTAGTGTTACGTTATGACGTATAACGTTATATAGTGTCACCTAATAATGTATAAGGCTATATAGTGTTACGTTATAAAGTTATAGTGTATTATGTTATAACCTATAACGTTGTACGGTATCATTTTATAACGTATTACGTTCTATACTGTCACCTAATAACGTATAACGTTATATAGTATTAGTTTATAACGTATAACGTTATATAGCACTGCTCTATAACGTATAACGTTATATAGTATTATTTTATAACGTTTAACGTTCTACGAGATAATGTCATAACGTATAACGTTATATAGTATTACGTTATAACGTTATATGGTATTACGTTATAACGTTATATGGTATTACGTTATAACGTTATATAGTATTACTTTATAACGTATAACGTTGTACGGTAATATTTTATAACGTATAACGTTATACGGTATTATTTTATAACGTATAACGTTATATAATATTATTTTATAACGTATAACGTTATGTAGTGTTACGTTATAACGTATAACGTTGTACGGTATTATTTTATAATGTATAACGTTATACGGTATTATTTTATAACGTATAACGTTATATAGTGTCACCTAGTAACGTATTAGGTTATATAGTGTTACGTTATAACGTTATATAGCATTACGATATAACGTATAACGTTATACGGTATTATTTTATAACGTATAACGTTATATTATTATTTTATAACGTGGAACTTTATATAGTATTATTTTATAACGTTTAACGTTCTACCAGATAATGTCATAACGTATAACGTTATATAGTATTACGTTATAACGTTATATGGTATTACGTTATAACGTTATATAGTATTACTTTATAACGTATAACGTTGTACGGTAATATTTTATAACGTATAACGTTATACGGTATTATTTTATAACGTATAACGTTATGTAGTATTACGTTATAACGTATAACGTTGTACGGTATTATTTTATAACGTATAACGTTATACGGTATTATTTTATAACGTACAACCTTATATAGTATTATTTTATAACGTATAACGTTATACTGCTATATTTGGTAACGTTTAACGTTATATAGCATTATTTTATGACGTATAACGTTATAGAGTGTTACGTTATAACGTATAACGTTATATAGTATTAGTATATAACGTATAACGTTATATAGCACTATTTTATAACGTATAACGTTATATAGTATTAATTTATAACGTATAACGTTATATAGCACTATTTTATAAGGTATAACGTTATGTGGTATTACGTTATTACGTATAACATTATATAGTGATACCTAATAACGTATAACGTTATATAGTGTCACCTAGTAACGTATAACGCTATATAGTGTTACGTTATAACGTTATATTGTATTATCTTATATCCTATAACGTTGTACGCTATCATTTTATAACGTATAACGTTATATAGTGTCACCTAATAACGTATAACGCTATATAGCATTATTTTATAACGTATAACGTTATGTAGTGTTACGTTATGACGTATAACGTTATATAGTGTCACCTAATAATGTATAGGGCTATATAGTGTTACGTTATAAAGTTATATTGTATTATGTTATAACCTATAACGTTGTACGGTATCATTTTATAACGTATTACGTTCTATACTGTCACCTAATAACGTATAACGTTATATAGTATTAGTTTATAACGTATAACGTTATATAGCACTGTTTTATAACGTATAACGTTATATAGTATTATTTTATAACGTTTAACGTTCTACGAGATAATGTCATAACGTATAACGTTATATAGTATTACGTTATAACGTTATATGGTATTACGTTATAACGTTATATAGTATTACTTTATAACGTATAACGTTGTACGGTAATATTTTATAACGTATAGCGTTATACGGTATTATTTTATAACGTATAACGTTATATAATATTATTTTATAACGTATAACGTTATGTAGTGTTACGTTATAACGTATAACGTTGTACGGTATTATTTTATAATGTATAACTTTATACGGTATTATTTTATAACGTATAACGTTATATAGTATTATTTTATAACGTATAACGTTATATAGCACTATTTAATAACGTCTAACGTGAAACGGTATTATTTTATAACGTATAACGTTATATAGTATTAGATTATAACGTATAACGTTATGTAGCACTGTTTTATAACGTATAACGTTATATAGTATTATTTTATAACGTATAACGTTATATAGTGTCACCTAGTAACGTATTACGTTATATAGTGTTACGTTATAACGTTATATAGCATTACGATATAACGTATAACGTTATACGTTATTATTTTGTAACGTATAACGTTATATTATTATTTTATAACGTGGAACGTTATATAGTATTATTTTATAACGTTTAACGTTCTACCAGATAATGTCATAACGTATAACGTTATATAGTATTACGTTATAACGTTATATGGTATTACGTTATAACGTTATATAGTATTAGTTTATAACGTATAACGTTGTACGGTATTATTTTATAATGTATAACGTTATACGGTATTATTTTATAACGTATAACGTTATATAGTATTATTTTATAACGTATAACGTTATATAGCACTATTTTATAACGTCTAACGTGAAACGGTATTATGTTATAACGTATAACGTTATATAGTATTAGTTTATAACGTATAACGTTATATAGCACTGTTTTATAACGTATAACGTTATATAGCACTGTTTTATAACGTATAACGTTATATAGTATTATTTTATAACGTATAACGTTATATAGTGTCACCTAGTAACGTATTACGTTATATAGTGTTACGTTATAACGTTATATAGCATTACGATATAACGTATAACGTTATACGGTATTATTTTATAACGTATAACGTTATATAGTGTCACCTAGTAACGTATTACGTTATATAGTGTTACGTTATAACGTTATATAGCATTACGATATAACGTATAACGTTATACGGTATTATTTTATAACGTATAACGTTATATAATATTATTTTATAACGTATAACGTTATGTAGTGTTACGTTATAACGTATAACGGTGTACGGTATTATTTTATAACGTATAACGTTATACGGTATTACTTTATAACGTACAACCTTATATAGTATTATTTTATAACGTATAACGTTATACTGCTATATTTGGTAATGTTTAACGTTATATAGTATTATTTTATGACGTATAACGTTATAGAGTGTTACGTTATAACGTATAACGTTATATAGCACTATTTTATAAGGTATAACGGTATGTGGTATTACGTTATTACGTATAACATTATATAGTGATACCTAATAACGTATAACGTTATATAGTGTCACCTAGTAACGTATAACGCTATATAGTGTAACGTTATAACGTTATATTGTATTATCTTATATCCTATAACGTTGTACGCTATCATTTTATAACGTATAACGTTATATAGAGTCACCTAATAACGTATAACGCTATATAGCATTATTTTATAACGTATAACGTTATGTAGTGTTACGTTATGACGTATAACGTTATATAGTGTCACCTAATAATGTATAAGGCTATATAGTGTTACGTTATAAAGTTATATTGTATTATGTTATAACCTATAACGTTGTACGGTATCATTTTATAACGTATTACGTTCTATACTGTCACCTAATAACGTATAACGTTATATAGTATTAGTTTATAACGTATAACGTTATATAGCACTGTTTTATAACGTATAACGTTATATAGTATTATTTTATAACGTTTAACGTTCTACGAGATAATGTCATAACGTATAACGTTATATAGTATTACGTTATAACGTTATATGGTATTGCGTTATAACGTTATATAGTATTACTTTATAACGTATAACGTTGTACGGTAATATTTTATAACGTATAGCGTTATACGGTATTATTTTATAACGTGTAACGTTATATAATATTATTTTATAACGTATAACGTTATGTAGTGTTACGTTATAACGTATAACGTTGTACGGTATTATTTTATAATGTATGACGTTATACGGTATTATTTTATAACGTATAACGTTATATAGTATTATTTTATAACGTATAACGTTATATAGCACTATTTTATAACGTCTAACGTGAAACGGTATTATTTTATAACGTATAACGTTATATAGTATTAGATTATAACGTATAACGTTATATAGTATTAGATTATAACGTATAACGTTATATAGCACTGTTTTATAACGTATAACGTTATATAGTATTATTTTATAACGTATAACGTTATATAGTGTCACCTAGTAACGTATTACGTTATATAGTGTTACGTTATAACGTTATATAGCATTACGTTATAACGTATAACGTTATACGGTATTATTTTGTAACGTATAACGTTATATTATTATTTTATAACGTGGAACGTTATATAGTATTATTTTATAACGTTTAACGTTCTACCAGATAATGTCATAACGTATAACGTTATATAGTATTACGTTATAACGTTATATGGTATTACGTTATAACGTTATATAGTATTAGTTTATAACGTATAACGTTGTACGGTATTATTTTATAATGTATAACGTTATACGGTATTATTTTATAACGTATAACGTTATATAGTATTATTTTATAACGTATAACGTTATATAGCACTATTTTATAACGTATAACGGTATATAGTATTATTTTATAACGTATAACGTTATATAGCACTATTTTATAACGTCTAACGTGAAACGGTATTATTTTATAACGTACAACATTATATAGTATTATTTTATAACGTATAACGTTATACTGCTATATTTGGTAACGTTTAACGTTATATAGCATTATTTTATGACGTATAACGTTATAGAGTGTTACGTTATAACGAATAACGTTATATAGTATTAGTATATAACGTATAACGTTATATAGCACTATTTTATAACGTATAACGTTATATAGTATTATTTTATAACGTATAACGTTATATAGCACTATTTTATAAGGTATAACGTTATGTGGTATTACGTTATTACGTATAACATTATATAGTGATACCTAATAACGTATAACGTTATATAGTGTCACCTAGTAACGTATAACGCTATATAGTGTTACGTTATAACGTTATATTGTATTATCTTATATCCTATAACGTTGTACGCTATCATTTTAGAACGTATAACGTTATATAGTGTCACCTAATAACGTATAACGCTATATAGCATTATTTTATAACGTATAACGTTATGTAGTGTTACGTTATGACGTATAACGTTATATAGTGTCACCTAATAATGTATAGGGCTATATAGTGTTACGTTGTAAAGTTATATTGTATTATGTTATAACCTATAACGTTGTACGGTATCATTTTATAACGTATTACGTTCTATACTGTCACCTAATAACGTATAACGTTATATAGTATTAGTTTATAACGTATAACGTTATATAGCACTGTTTTATAACGTATAACGTTATATAGTATTATTTTGTAACGTTTAACGTTCTACGATATAATGTCATAACGTATAACGTTATATAGTATTACGTTATAACGTTATATGGTATTACGTTATAACGTTATATAGTATTACTTTATAACGTATAACGTTGTACGGTAATATTTTATAACGTATAACGTTATACGGTATTATTTTATAACGCATAACGTTACATAATATTATTTTATAACGTATAACGTTATGTAGTGTTACGTTATAACGTATAACGTTGTACGGTATTATTTTATAATGTATAACGTTATACGGTATTATTTTATAACGTATAACGTTTTATAGTATTATTTTATAACGTATAACGTTATATAGCACTATTTTATAACGTCTAACGTGAAACGGTATTATTTTATAACGTACAACCTTATATAGTATTATTTTATAGCGTATAACGTTATACTGCTATATTTGGTAACGTTTAACGTTATATAGCATTATTTTATGACGTATAACGTTATAGAGTGTTACGTTATAACGTATAACGTTATATAGTATTAGTATATAACGTATAACGTTATATAGCACTATTTTATAACGTATAACGTTATATAGTATTATTTTATAACGTATAACGTTATATAGCACTATTTTATAAGGTACAACGTTATGTGGTATTACGTTATTACGTATAACATTATATAGTGATACCTAATAACGTATAACGTTATATAGTGTCACCTAGTAACGTATAACGCTATATAGTGTTACGTTATAACGTTATATTGTATTATCTTATATCCTATAACGTTGTACGCTATCATTTTATAACGTATAACGTTATATAGTGTCACCTAATAACGTATAACGCTATATAGCATTATTTTATAACGTATAACGTTATGTAGTGTTACGTTATGACGTATAACGTTATATAGTGTCACCTAATAATGTATAGGGCTATATAGTGTTACGTTATAAAGTTATATTGTATTATGTTATAACCTATAACGTTGTACGGTATCATTTTATAACGTATTACGTTCTATACTGTCACCTAATAACGTATAACGTTATATAGTATTAGTTTATAACGTATAACGTTATATAGCACTGTTTTATAACGTATAACGTTATATAGTATTATTTTATAACGTTTAACGTTCTACGAGATAATGTCATAACGTATAACGTTATATAGTATTACGTTATAACGTTATATGGTATTACGTTATAACGTTATATAGTATTACTTTATAACGTATAACGTTGTACGGTAATATTTTATAACGTATAGCGTTATACGGTATTATTTTATAACGTGTAACGTTATATAATATTAATTTATAACGTATAACGTTATGTAGTGTTACGTTATAACGTATAACGTTGTACGGTATTATTTTATAATGTATAACGTTATACGGTATTATTTTATAACGTATAACGTTATATAGTATTATTTTATAACGTATAACGTTATATAGCACTATTTTATAACGTCTAGCGTGAAACGGTATTATTTTATAACGTATAACGTTATATAGCACTATTTTATAACGTCTAGCGTGAAACGGTATTATTTTATAACGTATAACGTTATATAGTATTAGATTATAACGTATAACGTTATATAGTATTAGATTATAACGTATAACGTTATATAGTATGAGATTATAACGTATAACGTTATATAGCACTGTTTTATAACGTATAACGTTATATAGTATTATTTTATAACGTATAACGTTATATAGTGTCACCTAGTAACGTATTACGTTATATAGTGTTACGTTATAACGTTATATAGCATTACGTTATAACGTATAATGTTATACGGTATTATTTTGTAACGTATAACGTTATATTATTATTTTATAACGTGGAACGTTATATAGTATTATTTTATAACGTTTAACGTTCTAACAGATAATGTCATAACATATAACGTTATATAGTATTACGTTATAACGTTATATGGTATTACGTTATAACGTTATATAGTATTAGTTTATAACGTATAACGTTGTACGGTATTATTTTATAATGTATAACGTTGTACGGTATTATTTTATAACGTATAACGTTATATAGTATTATTTTATAACGTATAACGTTATATAGCACTATTTTATAACGTCTAACGTGAAACGGTATTATTTTATAACGTATAACGTTATATAGTATTATTCTATAACGTATAACGTTATATAGCACTATTTTATAACGTCTAACGTGAAACGGTATTATTTTATAACGTACAACCTTATATAGTATTATTTTATAACGTATAACGTTATACTGCTATATTTGGTAACGTTTAACGTTATATAGCATTATTTTATGACGTATAATGTTATAGAGTGTTACGTTATAACGTATAACGTTATATAGTATTAGTATATAACGTATAACGTTATATAGCACTATTTTATAACGTATAACGTTATATAGTATTATTTTATAACGTATAACGTTATGTAGCACTATTTTATAAGGTATAACGTTATGTGGTATTACGTTATTACGTATAACATTATATAGTGATACCTAATAACGTATAACGTTATATAGTGTCACCTAGTAACGTATAACGCTATATAGTGTTACGTTATAACGTTATATTGTATTATCTTATATCCTATAACGTTGTACGCTATCATTTTATAACGTATAACGTTATATAGTGTCACCTAATAACGTATAACGCTATATAGCATTATTTTATAACGTATAACGTTATGTAGTGTTACGTTATGACGTATAACGTTATATAGTGTCACCTAATAATGTATAGGGCTATATAGTGTTACGTTATAAAGTTATATTGTATTATGTTATAACCTATAACGTTGTACGGTATCATTTTATAACGTATTACGTTCTATACTGTCACCTAATAACGTATAACGTTATATAGTATTAGTTTATAACGTATAACGTTATATAGCACTGTTTTATAACGTATAACGTTATATAGTATTATTTTATAACGTTTAACGTTCTACGAGATAATGTCATAACGTATAACGTTATATAGTATTACGTTATAACGTTATATGGTATTACGTTATAACGTTATATAGTATTACTTTATAACGTATAACGTTGTACGGTAATATTTTATAACGTACAGCGTTATACGGTATTATTTTATAACGCATAACGTTACATAATATTATTTTATAACGTATAACGTTATGTAGTGTTACGTTATAACGTATAACGTTGTACGGTATTATTTTATAATGTATAACGTTATACGGTATTATTTTATAACGTATAACGTTATATAGTATTATTTTATAACGTATAACGTTATATAGCACTATTTTATAACGTCTAACGTGAAAAGGTATTATTTTATAACGTATAACGGTATATAGTATTATTTTATAACGTACAACGTTATATAGCACTATTTTATAACGTCTAACGTGAAACGGTATTATTTTATAACGTACAACCTTATATAGTATTATTTTATAACGTATAACGTTATACTGCTATATTTGGTAACGTTTAACGTTATATAGCATTATTTTATGACGTATAACGTTATAGAGTGTTACGTTATAACGAATAACGTTATATAGTATTAGTTTATAACGTATAACGTTGTACGGTATTATTTTATAATGTATAACGTTATACGGTATTATTTTATAACGTATAACGTTATATAGTATTATTTTATAAGGTATAACGTTATGTGGTATTACGTTATTACGTATAACATTATATAGTGATACCTAATAACGTATAACGTTATATAGTGTCACCTAGTAACGTATAACGCTATATAGTGTTACGTTATAACGTTATATTGTATTATCTTATATCCTATAACGTTGTACGGTATCATTTTATAACGTATTACGTTCTATACTGTCACCTAATAACGTATAACGTTATATAGTATTAGTTTATAACGTATAACGTTATATAGCACTGTTTTATAACGTATAACGTTATATAGTATTATTTTATAACGTTTAACGTTCTACGAGATAATGTCATAACGTATAACGTTATATAGTATTACGTTATAACGTTATATGGTATTACGTTATAACGTTATATAGTATTACTTTATAACGTATAACGTTGTACGGTAATATTTTATAACGTACAGCGTTATACGGTATTATTTTATAACGCATAACGTTACATAATATTATTTTATAACGTATAACGTTATGTAGTGTTACGTTATAACGTATAACGTTGTACGGTATTATTTTATAATGTATAACGTTATACGGTATTATTTTATAACGTATAACGTTATATAGTATTATTTTATAACGTATAACGTTATATAGCACTATTTTATAACGTCTAACGTGAAACGGTATTATTTTATAACGTATAACGGTATATAGTATTATTTTATAACGTATAACGTTATATAGCACTATTTTATAACGTCTAACGTGAAACGGTATTATTTTATAACGTACAACCTTATATAGTATTATTTTATAACGTATAACGTTATACTGCTATATTTGGTAACGTTTAACGTTATATAGCATTATTTTATGACGTATAACGGTATATAGTATTATTTTATAACGTACAACGTTATATAGCACTATTTTATAACGTCTAACGTGAAACGGTATTATTTTATAACGTACAACCTTATATAGTATTATTTTATAACGTATAACGTTATACTGCTATATTTGGTAACGTTTAACGTTATATAGCATTATTTTATGACGTATAACGTTATAGAGTGTTACGTTATAACGAATAACGTTATATAGTATTAGTTTATAACGTATAACGTTGTACGGTATTATTTTATAATGTATAACGTTATACGGTATTATTTTATAACGTATAACGTTATATAGTATTATTTTATAAGGTATAACGTTATGTGGTATTACGTTATTACGTATAACATTATATAGTGATACCTAATAACGTATAACGTTATATAGTGTCACCTAGTAACGTATAACGCTATATAGTGTTACGTTATAACGTTATATTGTATTATCTTATATCCTATAACGTTGTACGCTATCATTTTATAACGTATAACGTTATATAGTGTCACCTAATAACGTATAACGCTATATAGCATTATTTTATAACGTATAACGTTATGTAGTGTTACGTTATGACGTATAACGTTATATAGTGTCACCTAATAATGTATAGGGCTATATAGTGTTACGTTATAAAGTTATATTGTATTATGTTATAACCTATAACGTTGTACGGTATCATTTTATAACGTATTACGTTCTATACTGTCACCTAATAACGTATAACGTTATATAGTATTAGTTTATAACGTATAACGTTATATAGCACTGTTTTATAACGTATAACGTTATATAGTATTATTTTATAACGTTTAACGTTCTACGATATAATGTCATAACGTATAACGTTATATAGTATTACGTTATAACGTTATATGGTATTACGTTATAACGTTATATAGTATTACTTTATAACGTATAACGTTGTACGGTAATATTTTATAACGTATAACGTTATACGGTATTATTTTATAACGCATAACGTTACATAATATTATTTTATAACGTATAACGTTATGTAGTGTTACGTTATAACGTATAACGTTGTACGGTATTATTTTATAATGTATAACGTTATACGGTATTATTTTATAACGTATAACGTTATATAGTATTATTTTATAACGTATAACGTTATATAGCACTATTTTATAACGTCTAGCGTGAAACGGTATTATTTTATAACGTATAACGTTATATAGCACTATTTTATAACGTCTAGCGTGAAACGGTATTATTTTATAACGTATAACGTTATATAGTATTAGATTATAACGTATAACGTTATATAGTATTAGATTATAACGTATAACGTTATATAGTATTAGATTATAACGTATAACGTTATATAGCACTGTTTTATAACGTATAACGTTATATAGTATTATTTTATAACGTATAACGTTATATAGTGTCACCTAGTAACGTATTACGTTATATAGTGTTACGTTATAACGTTATATAGCATTACGTTATAACGTATAATGTTATACGGTATTATTTTGTAACGTATAACGTTATATTATTATTTTATAACGTGGAACGTTATATAGTATTATTTTATAACGTTTAACGTTATATAGCACTATTTTATAACGTCTAACGTGAAACGGTATTATTTTATAACGTATAACGTTATATAGTATTATTCTATAACGTATAACGTTATATAGCACTATTTTATAACGTCTAACGTGAAACGGTATTATTTTATAACGTACAACCTTATATAGTATTATTTTATAACGTATAACGTTATACTGCTATATTTGGTAACGTTTAACGTTATATAGCATTATTTTATGACGTATAATGTTATAGAGTGTTACGTTATAACGTATAACGTTATATAGTATTAGTATATAACGTATAACGTTATATAGCACTATTTTATAACGTATAACGTTATATAGTATTATTTTATAACGTATAACGTTATATAGCACTATTTTATAAGGTATAACGTTATGTGGTATTACGTTATTACGTATAACATTATATAGTGATACCTAATAACGTATAACGTTATATAGTGTCACCTAGTAACGTATAACGCTATATAGTGTTACGTTATAACGTTATATTGTATTATCTTATATCCTATAACGTTGTACGCTATCATTTTATAACGTCTAACGTTATATAGTGTCACCTAATAACGTATAACGCTATATAGCATTATTTTATAACGTATAACGTTATGTAGTGTTACGTTATGACGTATAACGTTATATAGTGTCACCTAATAATGTATAGGGCTATATAGTGTTACGTTATAAAGTTATATTGTATTATGTTATAACCTATAACGTTGTACGGTATCATTTTATAACGTATTACGTTCTATACTGTCACCTAATAACGTATAACGTTATATAGTATTAGTTTATAACGTATAACGTTATATAGCACTGTTTTATAACGTATAACGTTATATAGTATTATTTTATAACGTTTAACGTTCTACGAGATAATGTCATAACGTATAACGTTATATAGTATTACGTTATAACGTTATATGGTATTACGTTATAACGTTATATAGTATTACTTTATAACGTATAACGTTGTACGGTAATATTTTATAACTTACAGCGTTATACGGTATTATTTTATAACGCATAATGTTACATAATATTATTTTATAACGTATAACGTTATGTAGTGTTACGTTATAACGTATAACGTTGTACGGTATTATTTTATAATGTATAACGTTATACGGTATTATTTTATAACGTATAACGTTATATAGTATTATTTTATAACGTATAACGTTATATAGCACTATTTTATAACGTCTAACGTGAAACGGTATTATTTTATAACGTATAACGGTATATAGTATTATTTTATAACGTATAACGTTATATAGCACTATTTTATAACGTCTAACGTGAAACGGTATTATTTTATAACGTACAACCTTATATAGTATTATTTTATAACGTATAACGTTATACTGCTATATTTGGTAACGTTTAACGTTATATAGCATTATTTTATGACGTATAACGTTATAGAGTGTTACGTTATAACGAATAACGTTATACAGTATTAGTATATAACGTATAACGTTATATAGCACTATTTTATAACGTATAACGTTATATAGTATTATTTTATAACGTATAACGTTATATAGCACTATTTTATAAGGTATAACGTTATGTGGTATTACGTTATTACGTATAACATTATATAGTGATACCTAATAACGTATAACGTTATATAGTGTCACCTAGTAACGTATAACGCTATATAGTGTTACGTTATAACGTTATATTGTATTATCTTATATCCTATAACATTGTACGCTATCATTTTATAACGTATAACGTTATATAGTGTCACCTAATAACGTATAACGCTATATAGCATTATTTTATAACGTATAACGTTATGTAGTGTTACGTTATGACGTATAACGTTATATAGTGTCACCTAATAATGTATAGGGCTATATAGTGTTACGTTATAAAGTTATATTGTATTATGTTATAACCTATAACGTTGTACGGTATCATTTTATAACGTATTACGTTCTATACTGTCACCTAATAACGTATAACGTTATATAGTATTAGTTTATAACGTATAACGTTATATAGCACTGTTTTATAACGTATAACGTTATATAGTATTATTTTATAACGTTTAACGTTCTACGATATAATGTCATAACGTATAACGTTATATAGTATTACGTTATAACGTTATACGGTATTATTTTATAACGTATAACGTTATATAGTATTATTTTATAACGTATAACGTTATATAGCACTATTTTATAACGTCTAACGTGAAACGGTATTATTTTATAACGTATAACGGTATATAGTATTATTTTATAACGTATAACGTTATATAGCACTATTTTATAACGTCTAACGTGAAACGGTATTATTTTATAACGTACAACCTTATATAGTATTATTTTATAACGTATAACGTTATACTGCTATATTTGGTAACGGTTAACGTTATATAGCATTATTTTATGACGTATAACGTTATAGAGTGTTACGTTATAACGAATAACGTTATATAGTATTAGTATATAACGTATAACGTTATATAGCACTATTTTATAACGTATAACGTTATATAGTATTATTTTATAACGTATAACGTTATATAGCACTATTTTATAAGGTATAACGTTATGTGGTATTACGTTATTACGTATAACATTATATAGTGATACCTAATAACGTATAACGTTATATAGTGTCACCTAGTAACGTATAACGCTATATAGTGTTACGTTATAACGTTATATTGTATTATCTTATATCCTATAACGTTGTACGCTATCATTTTATAACGTATAACGTTATATAGTATCACCTAATAACGTATAACGCTATATAGCATTATTTTATAACGTATAACGTTATGTAGTGTTACGTTATGACGTATTACGTTATATAGTGTCACCTAATAATGTATAGGGCTATATAGTGTTACGTTATAAAGTTATATTGTATTATGTTATAACCTATAACGTTGTACGGTATCATTTTATAACGTATTACGTTCTATACTGTCACCTAATAACGTATAACGTTATATAGTATTAGTTTATAACGTATAACGTTATATAGCACTGTTTTATAACGTATAACGTTATATAGTATTATTTTATAACGTTTAACGTTCTACGATATAATGTCATAACGTATAACGTTATATAGTATTACGTTATAACGTTATATGGTATTACGTTATAACGTTATATAGTATTACTTTATAACGTATAACGTTGTACGGTAATATTTTATAACGTATAACGTTATACGGTATTATTTTATAACGCATAACGTTACATAATATTATTTTATAACGTATAACGTTATGTAGTGTTACGTTATAACGTATAACGTTGTACGGTATTATTTTATAATGTATAACGTTATACGGTATTATTTTATAACGTATAACGTTATATAGTATTATTTTATAACGTATAACGTTATATAGCACTATTTTATAACGTCTAACGTGAAACGGTATTATTTTATAACGTACAACCTTATATAGTATTATTTTATAGCGTATAACGTTATACTGCTATATTTGGTAACGTTTAACGTTATATAGCATTATTTTATGACGTATAACGTTATAGAGTGTTACGTTATAACTTATAACGTTATATAGTATTAGTATATAACGTATAACGTTATATAGTATTAGTATATAACGTATAACGTTATATAGCACTATTTTATAACGTATAACGTTATATAGTATTATTTTATAACGTATAACGTTATATAGCACTATTTTATAAGGTACAACGTTATGTGGTATTACGTTATTACGTATAACATTATATAGTGATACCTAATAACGTATAACGTTATATAGTGTCACCTAGTAACGTATAACGCTATATAGTGTTACGTTATAACGTTATATTGTATTATCTTATATCCTATAACGTTGTACGCTATCATTTTATAACGTATAACGTTATATAGTGTCACCTAATAACGTATAACGCTATATAGCATTATTTTATAACGTATAACGTTATGTAGTGTTACGTTATGACGTATAACGTTATATAGTGTCACCTAATAATGTATAGGGCTATATAGTGTTACGTTATAAAGTTATATTGTATTATGTTATAACCTATAACGTTGTACGGTATCATTTTATAACGTATTACGTTCTATACTGTCACCTAATAACGTATAACGTTATATAGTATTAGTTTATA
The DNA here is from genome assembly GCA_037178635.1 of Bombus dahlbomii. NCBI lineage: Eukaryota > Metazoa > Arthropoda > Insecta > Hymenoptera > Apidae > Bombus > Bombus dahlbomii. The sequence goes on along the minus strand of CM074107.1, from coordinate 14,110,175 downwards.
ACGTATAACGTTATATAGCACTGTTTTATAACGTATAACGTTATATAGTATTATTTTATAACGTTTAACGTTCTACGAGATAATGTCATAACGTATAACGTTATATAGTATTACGTTATAACGTTATATGGTATTACGTTATAACGTTATATAGTATTACTTTATAACGTATAACGTTGTACGGTAATATTTTATAACGTATAGCGTTATACGGTATTATTTTATAACGTGTAACGTTATATAATATTATTTTATAACGTATAACGTTATGTAGTGTTACGTTATAACGTATAACGTTGTACGGTATTATTTTATAATGTATAACGTTATACGGTATTATTTTATAACGTATAACGTTATATAGTATTATTTTATAACGTATAACGTTATATAGCACTATTTTATAACGTCTAGCGTGAAACGGTATTATTTTATAACGTATAACGTTATATAGCACTATTTTATAACGTCTAGCGTGAAACGGTATTATTTTATAACGTATAACGTTATATAGTATTAGATTATAACGTATAACGTTATATAGTATTAGATTATAACGTATAACGTTATATAGTATTAGATTATAACGAATAACGTTATATAGCACTGTTTTATAACGTATAACGTTATATAGTATTATTTTATAACGTATAACGTTATATAGTGTCACCTAGTAACGTATTACGTTATATAGTGTTACGTTATAACGTTATATAGCATTACGTTATAACGTATAACGTTATACGGTATTATTTTGTAACGTATAACGTTATATTATTATTTTATAACGTGGAACGTTATATAGTATTATTTTATAACGTTTAACGTTCTAACAGATAATGTCATAACGTATAACGTTATATAGTATTACGTTATAACGTTATATGGTATTACGTTATAACGTTATATAGTATTAGTTTATAACGTATAACGTTGTACGGTATTATTTTATAATGTATAACGTTATACGGTATAATTTTATAACGTATAACGTTATATAGTATTATTTTATAACGTATAACGTTATATAGCACTATTTTATAACGTCTAACGTGAAACGGTATTATTTTATAACGTATAACGTTATATAGTATTATTTTATAACGTATAACGTTATATAGCACTATTTTATAACGTCTAACGTGAAACGGTATTATTTTATAACGTACAACCTTATATAGTATTATTTTATAACGTATAACGTTATACTGCTATATTTGGTAACGTTTAACGTTATATAGCATTATTTTATGACGTATAATGTTATAGAGTGTTACGTTATAACGTATAACGTTATATTGTATTAGTATATAACGTATAACGTTATATAGCACTATTTTATAACGTATAACGTTATATAGTATTATTTTATAACGTATAACGTTATATAGCACTATTTTATAAGGTATAACGTTATGTGGTATTACGTTATTACGTATAACATTATATAGTGATACCTAATAACGTATAACGTTATATAGTGTCACCTAGTAACGTATAACGCTATATAGTGTTACGTTATAACGTTATATTGTATTATCTTATATCCTATAACGTTGTACGCTATCATTTTATAACGTATAACGTTATATAGTGTCACCTAATAACGTATAACGCTATATAGCATTATTTTATAACGTATAACGTTATGTAGTGTTACGTTATGACGTATAACGTTATATAGTGTCACCTAATAATGTATAGGGCTATATAGTGTTACGTTATAAAGTTATATTGTATTATGTTATAACCTATAACGTTGTACGGTATCATTTTATAACGTATTACGTTCTATACTGTCACCTAATAACGTATAACGTTATATAGTATTAGTTTATAACGTATAACGTTATATAGCACTGTTTTATAACGTATAACGTTATATAGTATTATTTTATAACGTTTAACGTTCTACCAGATAATGTCATAGCGTATAACGTTATATAGTATTACGTTATAACGTATAACGTTATATAGCACTGTTTTATAACGTATAACGTTATATAGTATTATTTTATAACGTTTAACGTTCTACGAGATAATGTCATAACGTATAACGTTATATAGTATTACGTTATAACGTTATATGGTATTACGTTAAAACGTTATATAGTATTACTTTATAACGTATAACGTTGTACGGTAATATTTTATAACGTATAGCGTTATACGGTATTATTTTATAACGTGTAACGTTATATAATATTATTTTATAACGTATAACGTTATGTAGTGTTACGTTATAACGTATAACGTTGTACGGTATTATTTTATAATGTATAACGTTATACGCTATTATTTTATAACGTATAACGTTATATAGTATTATTTTATAACGTATAACGTTATATAGCACTATTTTATAACGTCTAACGTGAAACGGTATTATTTTATAACGTATAACGTTATATAGTATTAGATTATAACGTATAACGTTATATAGTATTAGATTATAACGTATAACGTTATATAGCACTGTTTTATAACGTATAACGTTATATAGTATTATTTTATAACGTATAACGTTATATAGTGTCACCTAGTAACGTATTACGTTATATAGTGTTACGTTATAACGTTATATAGCATTACGTTATAACGTATAACGTTATACGGTATTATTTTGTAACGTATAACGTTATATTATTATTTTATAACGTGGAACGTTATATAGTATTATTTTATAACGTTTAACGTTCTACCAGATAATGTCATAACGTATAACGTTATATAGTATTACGTTATAACGTATAACGTTATATAGCACTGTTTTATAACGTATAACGTTATATAGTATTATTTTATAACGTTTAACGTTCTACGAGATAATGTCATAACGTATAACGTTATATAGTATTACGTTATAACGTTATATGGTATTACGTTAAAACGTTATATAGTATTACTTTATAACGTATAACGTTGTACGGTAATATTTTATAACGTATAGCGTTATACGGTATTATTTTATAACGTGTAACGTTATATAATATTATTTTATAACGTATAACGTTATGTAGTGTTACGTTATAACGTATAACGTTGTACGGTATTATTTTATAATGTATAACGTTATACGGTATTATTTTATAACGTATAACGTTATATAGTATTATTTTATAACGTATAACGTTATATAGCACTATTTTATAACGTCTAACGTGAAACGGTATTATTTTATAACGTATAACGTTATATAGTATTAGATTATAACGTATAACGTTATATAGTATTAGATTATAACGTATAACGTTATATAGCACTGTTTTATAACGTATAACGTTATATAGTATTATTCTATAACGTATAACGTTATATAGTGTCACCTAGTAACGTATTACGTTATATAGTGTTACGTTATAACGTTATATAGCATTACGTTATAACGTATAACGTTATACGGTATTATTTTGTAACGTATAACGTTATATTATTATTTTATAACGTGGAACGTTATATAGTATTATTTTATAACGTTTAACGTTCTACCAGATAATGTCATAACGTATAACGTTATATAGTATTACGTTATAACGTTATATGGTATTACGTTATAACGTTATATAGTATTAGTTTATAACGTATAACGTTGTACGGTATTATTTTATAATGTATAACGTTATACGGTATTATTTTATAACGTATAACGTTATATAGTATTATTTTATAACGTATAACGTTATATAGCACTATTTTATAACGTCTAACGTGAAACGGTATTATTTTATAACGTATAACGTTATATAGTTTTAGTTTATAACGTATAACGTTATATAGCACTATTTTATAACGTATAACGTTATATAGTATTATTTTATAACGTATAACGTTATATAGCACTATTTTATAAGGTATAACGTTATGTGGTATTACGTTATTACGTATAACATTATATAGTGATACCTAATAACGTATAACGTTATATAGTGTCACCTAGTAACGTATAACGCTATATAGTGTTACGTTATAACGTTATATTGTATTATCTTATATCCTATAACGTTGTACGCTATCATTTTATAACGTATAACGTTATATAGTGTCACCTAATAACGTATAACGCTATATAGCATTATTTTATAACGTATAACGTTATGTAGTGTTACGTTATGACGTATAACGTTATATAGTGTCACCTAATAATGTATAGGGCTATATAGTGTTACGTTATAAAGTTATATTGTATTATGTTATAACCTATAACGTTGTACGGTATCATTTTATAACGTATTACGTTCTATACTGTCACCTAATAACGTATAACGTTATATAGTATTAGTTTATAACGTATAACGTTATATAGCACTGTTTTATAACGTATAACGTTATATAGTATTATTTTATAACGTTTAACGTTCTACGATATAATGTCATAACGTATAACGTTATATAGTATTACGTTATAACGTTATATGGTATTACGTTATAACGTTATATAGTATTACTTTATAACGTATAACGTTGTACGGTAATATTTTATAACGTATAACGTTATACGGTATTATTTTATAACGCATAACGTTACATAATATTATTTTATAACGTATAACGTTATGTAGTGTTACGTTATAACGTATAACGTTGTACGGTATTATTTTATAATGTATAACGTTATACGGTATTATTTTATAACGTATAACGTTATATAGTATTATTTTATAACGTATAACGTTATATAGCACTATTTTATAACGTCTAACGTGAAACGGTATTATTTTATAACGTACAACCTTATATAGTATTATTTTATAGCGTATAACGTTATACTGCTATATTTGGTAACGTTTAACGTTATATAGCATTATTTTATGACGTATAACGTTATAGAGTGTTACGTTATAACGTATAACGTTATATAGTATTAGTATATAACGTATAACGTTATATAGTATTAGTATATAACGTATAACGTTATATAGCACTATTTTATAACGTATAACGTTATATAGTATTATTTTATAACGTATAACGTTATATAGCACTATTTTATAAGGTACAACGTTATGTGGTATTACGTTATTACGTATAACATTATATAGTGATACCTAATAACGTATAACGTTATATAGTGTCACCTAGTAACGTATAACGCTATATAGTGTTACGTTATAACGTTATATTGTATTATCTTATATCCTATAACGTTGTACGCTATCATTTTATAACGTATAACGTTATATAGTGTCACCTAATAACGTATAACGCTATATAGCATTATTTTATAACGTATAACGTTATGTAGTGTTACGTTATGACGTATAACGTTATATAGTGTCACCTAATAATGTATAGGGCTATATAGTGTTACGTTATAAAGTTATATTGTATTATGTTATAACCTATAACGTTGTACGGTATCATTTTATAACGTATTACGTTCTATACTGTCACCTAATAACGTATAACGTTATATAGTATTAGTTTATAACGTATAACGTTATATAGCACTGTTTTATAACGTATAACGTTATATAGTATTATTTTATAACGTTTAACGTTCTACGAGATAATGTCATAACGTATAACGTTATATAGTATTACGTTATAACGTTATATGGTATTACGTTATAACGTTATATAGTATTACTTTATAACGTATAACGTTGTACGGTAATATTTTATAACGTATAGCGTTATACGGTATTATTTTATAACGTGTAACGTTATATAATATTATTTTATAACGTATAACGTTATGTAGTGTTACGTTATAACGTATAACGTTGTACGGTATTATTTTATAATGTATAACGTTATACGGTATTATTTTATAACGTATAACGTTATATAGTATTATTTTATAACGTATAACGTTATATAGCACTATTTTATAACGTCTAGCGTGAAACGGTATTATTTTATAACGTATAACGTTATATAGCACTATTTTATAACGTCTAGCGTGAAACGGTATTATTTTATAACGTATAACGTTATATAGTATTAGATTATAACGTATAACGTTATATAGTATTAGATTATAACGTATAACGTTATATAGTATTAGATTATAACGAATAACGTTATATAGCACTGTTTTATAACGTATAACGTTATATAGTATTATTTTATAACGTATAACGTTATATAGTGTCACCTAGTAACGTATTACGTTATATAGTGTTACGTTATAACGTTATATGGTATTACGTTATAACGTTATATAGTATTAGTTTATAACGTATAACGTTGTACGGTATTATTTTATAATGTATAACGTTATACGGTATAATTTTATAACGTATAACGTTATATAGTATTATTTTATAACGTATAACGTTATATAGCACTATTTTATAACGTCTAACGTGAAACGGTATTATTTTATAACGTATAACGTTATACGGTATTATTTTGTAACGTATAACGTTATATTATTATTTTATAACGTGGAACGTTATATAGTATTATTTTATAACGTTTAACGTTCTAACAGATAATGTCATAACGTATAACGTTATATAGTATTACGTTATAACGTTATATGGTATTACGTTATAACGTTATATAGTATTAGTTTATAACGTATAACGTTGTACGGTATTATTTTATAATGTATAACGTTATACGGTATAATTTTATAACGTATAACGTTATATAGTATTATTTTATAACGTATAACGTTATATAGCACTATTTTATAACGTCTAACGTGAAACGGTATTATTTTATAACGTATAACGTTATATAGTATTATTTTATAACGTATAACGTTATATAGCACTATTTTATAACGTCTAACGTGAAACGGTATTATTTTATAACGTACAACCTTATATAGTATTATTTTATAACGTATAACGTTATACTGCTATATTTGGTAACGTTTAACGTTATATAGCATTATTTTATGACGTATAATGTTATAGAGTGTTACGTTATAACGTATAACGTTATATTGTATTAGTATATAACGTATAACGTTATATAGCACTATTTTATAACGTATAACGTTATATAGTATTATTTTATAACGTATAACGTTATATAGTATTATTTTATAACGTATAACGTTATATAGCACTATTTTATAACGTCTAACGTGAAACGGTATTATTTTATAACGTACAACCTTATATAGTATTATTTTATAACGTATAACGTTATATAGCACTATTTTATAACGTCTAACGTGAAACGGTATTATTTTATAACGTACAACCTTATATAGTATTATTTTATAACGTATAACGTTATACTGCTATATTTGGTAACGTTTAACGTTATATAGCATTATTTTATGACGTATAATGTTATAGAGTGTTACGTTATAACGTATAACGTTATATTGTATTAGTATATAACGTATAACGTTATATAGCACTATTTTATAACGTATAACGTTATATAGTATTATTTTATAACGTATAACGTTATATAGCACTATTTTATAAGGTATAACGTTATGTGGTATTACGTTATTACGTATAACATTATATAGTGATACCTAATAACGTATAACGTTATATAGTGTCACCTAGTAACGTATAACGCTATATAGTGTTACGTTATAACGTTATATTGTATTATCTTATATCCTATAACGTTGTACGCTATCATTTTATAACGTATAACGTTATATAGTGTCACCTAATAACGTATAACGCTATATAGCATTATTTTATAACGTATAACGTTATGTAGTGTTACGTTATGACGTATAACGTTATATAGTGTCACCTAATAATGTATAGGGCTATATAGTGTTACGTTATAAAGTTATATTGTATTATGTTATAACCTATAACGTTGTACGGTATCATTTTATAACGTATTACGTTCTATACTGTCACCTAATAACGTATAACGTTATATAGTATTAGTTTATAACGTATAACGTTATATAGCACTGTTTTATAACGTATAACGTTATATAGTATTATTTTATAACGTTTAACGTTCTACCAGATAATGTCATAGCGTATAACGTTATATAGTATTACGTTATAACGTATAACGTTATATAGCACTGTTTTATAACGTATAACGTTATATAGTATTATTTTATAACGTTTAACGTTCTACGAGATAATGTCATAACGTATAACGTTATATAGTATTACGTTATAACGTTACATGGTATTACGTTAAAACGTTATATAGTATTACTTTATAACGTATAACGTTGTACGGTAATATTTTATAACGTATAGCGTTATACGGTATTATTTTATAACGTGTAACGTTATATAATATTATTTTATAACGTATAACGTTATGTAGTGTTACGTTATAACGTATAACGTTGTACGGTATTATTTTATAATGTATAACGTTATACGCTATTATTTTATAACGTATAACGTTATATAGTATTATTTTATAACGTATAACGTTATATAGCACTATTTTATAACGTCTAACGTGAAACGGTATTATTTTATAACGTATAACGTTATATAGTATTAGATTATAACGTATAACGTTATATAGTATTAGATTATAACGTATAACGTTATATAGCACTGTTTTATAACGTATAACGTTATATAGTATTATTTTATAACGTATAACGTTATATAGTGTCACCTAGTAACGTATTACGTTATATAGTGTTACGTTATAACGTTATATAGCATTACGTTATAACGTATAACGTTATACGGTATTATTTTGTAACGTATAACGTTATATTATTATTTTATAACGTGGAACGTTATATAGTATTATTTTATAACGTTTAACGTTCTACCAGATAATGTCATAACGTATAACGTTATATAGTATTACGTTATAACGTATAACGTTATATAGCACTGTTTTATAACGTATAACGTTATATAGTATTATTTTATAACGTTTAACGTTCTACGAGATAATGTCATAACGTATAACGTTATATAGTATTACGTTATAACGTTATATGGTATTACGTTAAAACGTTATATAGTATTACTTTATAACGTATAACGTTGTACGGTAATATTTTATAACGTATAGCGTTATACGGTATTATTTTATAACGTGTAACGTTATATAATATTATTTTATAACGTATAACGTTATGTAGTGTTACGTTATAACGTATAACGTTGTACGGTATTATTTTATAATGTATAACGTTATACGGTATTATTTTATAACGTATAACGTTATATAGTATTATTTTATAACGTATAACGTTATATAGCACTATTTTATAACGTCTAACGTGAAACGGTATTATTTTATAACGTATAACGTTATATAGTATTAGATTATAACGTATAACGTTATATAGTATTAGATTATAACGTATAACGTTATATAGCACTGTTTTATAACGTATAACGTTATATAGTATTATTCTATAACGTATAACGTTATATAGTGTCACCTAGTAACGTATTACGTTATATAGTGTTACGTTATAACGTTATATAGCATTACGTTATAACGTATAACGTTATACGGTATTATTTTGTAACGTATAACGTTATATTATTATTTTATAACGTGGAACGTTATATAGTATTATTTTATAACGTTTAACGTTCTACCAGATAATGTCATAACGTATAACGTTATATAGTATTACGTTATAACGTTATATGGTATTACGTTATAACGTTATATAGTATTAGTTTATAACGTATAACGTTGTACGGTATTATTTTATAATGTATAACGTTATACGGTATTATTTTATAACGTATAACGTTATATAGTATTATTTTATAACGTATAACGTTATATAGCACTATTTTATAACGTCTAACGTGAAACGGTATTATTTTATAACGTATAACGTTATATAGTTTTAGTTTATAACGTATAACGTTATATAGCACTGTTTTATAACGTATAACGTTATATAGTATTATTTTATAACGTATAACGTTATATAGTGTCACCTAGTAACGTATTACGTTATATAGTGTTACGTTATAACGTTATATAGCATTACGATATAACGTATAACGTTATACGGTATTATTTTATAACGTATAACGTTATATTATTATTTTATAACGTGGAACGTTATATAGTATTATTTTATAACGTTTAACGTTCTACCAGATAATGTCATAACGTATAACGTTATATAGTATTACGTTATAACGTTATATGGTATTACGTTATAACGTTATATAGTATTACTTTATAACGTATAACGTTGTACGGTAATATTTTATAACGTATAACGTTATACGGTATTATTTTATAACGTATAACGTTATATAATATTATTTTATAACGTATAACGTTATGTAGTGTTACGTTATAACGTATAACGGTGTACGGTATTATTTTATAACGTATAACGTTATACGTATTATTTTATAACGTACAACCTTATATAGTATTATTTTATAACGTATAACGTTATACTGCTATATTTGGTAACGTTTAACGTTATATAGTATTATTTTATGACGTATAACGTTATAGAGTGTTACGTTATAACGTATAACGTTATATAGTATTACGTTATAACGTTATATGATATTACGTTATAACGTTATATAGTATTACTTTATAACGTATAACGTTGTACGGCAATATTTTATAACGTATAACGTTATACGGTATTATTTTATAACGCATAACGTTACATAATATTATTTTATAACGTATAACGTTATGTAATGTTACGTTATAACGTATAACGTTGTACGGTATTATTTTATAATGTATAACGTTATACGGTATTATTTTATAACGTATAACGTTATATAGTATTATTTTATAACGTATAACGTTATATAGCACTATTTTATAACGTCTAACGTGAAACGGTATTATTTTATAACGTACAACCTTATATAGTATTATTTTATAACGTATAACGTTATACTGCCATATTTGGTAACGTTTAACGTTATATAGCATTATTTTATGACGTATAACGTTATAGAGTGTTACGTTATAACGTATAACGTTATATAGTATTAGTATATAACGTATAACGTTATATAGCACTATTTTATCACGTACAACGTTATATAGTATTATTTTATAACGTTTAACGTTCTACGAGATAATGTCATAACGTATAACGTTATATAGTATTACGTTATAACGTTATATGGTATTACGTTATAACGTTATATAGTATTACTTTATAACGTATAACGTTGTACGGTAATATTTTATAACGTATAACGTTATACGGTATTATTTTATAACGCATAACGTTACATAATATTATTTTATAACGTATAACGTTATGTAGTGTTACGTTATAACGTATAACGTTGTACGGTATTATTTTATAATGTATCACGTTATACGGTATTATTTTATAACGTATAACGTTATATAGTATAATTTTATAACGTATAACGTTATATAGCACTATTTTATAACGTCTAACGTGAAACGGTATTATTTTATAACGTATAACGTTATATAATATTATTTTATAACGTATAACGTTATGTAGTGTTACGTTATAACATATAACGGTGTACGGTATGATTTTATAACGTATAAAGTTATACGGTATTATTTTATAACGTACAACCTTATATAGTATTATTTTATAACGTATAACGTTATACTGCTATATTTGGTAATGTTTAACGTTATATAGCATTATTTTATGACGTATAACGTTATAGAGTGTTACGTTATGACGTATAACGTTATATAGTGTCACCTAATAATGTATAAGGCTATATAGTGTTACGTTATAAAGTTATATTGTATTATGTTATAACCTATAACGTTGTACGGTATCATTTTATAACGTATTACGTTCTATACCGTCACCTAATAACGTATAACGTTATATAGTATTAGTTTATAACGTATAACGTTATATAGCACTATTTTATAACGTCTAACGTGAAACGGTATTATTTTATAACGTATAACGTTATATAGTATTAGATTATAACGTATAACGTTATATAGCACTGTTTTATAACGTATAACGTTATATAGTATTATTTTATAACGTTTAACGTTCTACCAGATAATGTCATAACGTATAACGTTATATAGTATTACGTTATAACGTTATATGGTATTACGTTATAACGTTATATAGTGTCACCTAGTAACGTATAACGCTATATAGTGTTACGTTATAACGTTATATTGTATTATCTTATATCCTATAACGTTGTACGCTATCATTTTATAACGTATAACGTTATATAGTGTCACCTAATAACGTATAACGCTATATAGCATTATTTTATAACGTATAACGTTATATAATATTATTTTATAACGTATAACGTTATGTAGTGTTACGTTATAACGTATAACGTTGTACGGTATTATTTTATAATGTATAACGTTATACGGTATTATTTTATAACGTATAACGTTATATAGTATTATTTTATAACGTATAACGTTATATAGCACTATTTTATAACGTCTAACGTGAAACGGTATTATTTTATAACGTATAACGTTATATAGTATTAGATTATGACGTATAACGTTATATAGCACTGTTTTATAACGTATAACGTTATATAGTATTATTTTATAACGTATAACGTTATATAGTGTCACCTAGTAACGTATTACGTTATATAGTGTTACGTTATAACGTTATATAGCATTACGTTATAACGTATAACGTTATACGGTATTATTTTGTAACGTATAACGTTATATTATTATTTTATAACGTGGAACGTTATATAGTATTATTTTATAACGTTTAACGTTCTACCAGATAATGTCATAACGTATAACGTTATATAGTATTACGTTATAACGTTATATGGTATTACGTTATAACGTTATATAGTATTAGTTTATAATGTATAACGTTGTACGGTATTATTTTATAATGTATAACGTTATACGGTATTATTTTATAACGTATAACGTTATATAGCACTATATTATAAGGTATAATGTTATGTGGTATTACGTTATTACGTATAACATTATATAGTGATACCTAATAACGTATAACGTTATATAGTGTCACCTAGTAACGTATAACGCTATATAGTGTTACGTTATAACGTTATATTGTATTATCTTATATCCTATAACGTTGTACGCTATCATTTTATAACGTATAACGTTATATAGTGTCACCTAATAACATATAACGCTATATAGCATTATTTTATAACGTATAACGTTATGTAGTGTTACGTTATGACGTATAACGTTATATAGTGTCACCTAATAATGTATAAGGCTATATAGTGTTACGTTATAAAGTTATATTGTATTATGTTATAACCTATAACGTTGTACGGTATCATTTTATAACGTATTACGTTCTATACCGTCACCTAATAACGTATAACGTTATATAGTATTAGTTTATAACGTATAACGTTATATAGCACTATTTTATAACGTCTAACGTGAAACGGTATTATTTTATAACGTATAACGTTATATAGTATTAGATTATAACGTATAACGTTATATAGCACTGTTTTATAACGTATAACGTTATATAGTATTATTTTATAACGTTTAACGTTCTACCAGATAATGTCATAACGTATAACGTTATATAGTATTACGTTATAACGTTATATGGTATTACGTTATAACGTTATATAGTGTCACCTAGTAACGTATAACGCTATATAGTGTTACGTTATAACGTTATATTGTATTATCTTATATCCTATAACGTTGTACGCTATCATTTTATAACGTATAACGTTATATAGTGTCACCTAATAACGTATAACGCTATATAGCATTATTTTATAACGTATAACGTTATATAATATTATTTTATAACGTATAACGTTATGTAGTGTTACGTTATAACGTATAACGTTGTACGGTATTATTTTATAATGTATAACGTTATACGGTATTATTTTATAACGTATAACGTTATATAGTATTATTTTATAACGTATAACGTTATATAGCACTATTTTATAACGTCTAACGTGAAACGGTATTATTTTATAACGTATAACGTTATATAGTATTAGATTATGACGTATAACGTTATATAGCAATGTTTTATAACGTATAACGTTATATAGTATTATTTTATAACGTATAACGTTATATAGTGTCACCTAGTAACGTATTACGTTATATAGTGTTACGTTATAACGTTATATAGCATTACGTTATAACGTATAACGTTATACGGTATTATTTTGTAACGTATAACGTTATATTATTATTTTATAACGTGGAACGTTATATAGTATTATTTTATAACGTTTAACGTTCTACCAGATAATGTCATAACGTATAACGTTATATAGTATTACGTTATAACGTTATATGGTATTACGTTATAACGTTATATAGTATTAGTTTATAATGTATAACGTTGTACGGTATTATTTTATAATGTATAACGTTATACGGTATTATTTTATAACGTATAACGTTATATAGCACTATATTATAAGGTATAATGTTATGTGGTATTACGTTATTACGTATAACATTATATAGTGATACCTAATAACGTATAACGTTATATAGTGTCACCTAGTAACGTATAACGCTATATAGTGTTACGTTATAACGTTATATTGTATTATCTTATATCCTATAACGTTGTACGCTATCATTTTATAACGTATAACGTTATATAGTGTCACCTAATAACATATAACGCTATATAGCATTATTTTATAACGTATAACGTTATGTAGTGTTACGTTATGACGTATAACGTTATATAGTGTCACCTAATAATGTATAAGGCTATATAGTGTTACGTTATAAAGTTATATTGTATTATGTTATAACCTATAACGTTGTACGGTATCATTTTATAACGTATTACGTTCTATACCGTCACCTAATAACGTATAACGTTATATAGTATTAGTTTATAACGTATAACGTTATATAGCACTATTTTATAACGTCTAACGTGAAACGGTATTATTTTATAACGTATAACGTTATATAGTATTAGATTATAACGTATAACGTTATATAGCACTGTTTTATAACGTATAACGTTATATAGTATTATTTTATAACGTTTAACGTTCTACCAGATAATGTCATAACGTATAACGTTATATAGTATTACGTTATAACGTTATATGGTATTACGTTATAACGTTATATAGTGTCACCTAGTAACGTATAACGCTATATAGTGTTACGTTATAACGTTATATTGTATTATCTTATATCCTATAACGTTGTACGCTATCATTTTATAACGTATAACGTTATATAGTGTCACCTAATAACGTATAACGCTATATAGCATTATTTTATAACGTATAACGTTATATAATATTATTTTATAACGTATAACGTTATGTAGTGTTACGTTATAACGTATAACGTTGTACGGTATTATTTTATAATGTATAACGTTATACGGTATTATTTTATAACGTATAACGTTATATAGTATTATTTTATAACGTATAACGTTATATAGCACTATTTTATAACGTCTAACGTGAAACGGTATTATTTTATAACGTATAACGTTATATAGTATTAGATTATGACGTATAACGTTATATAGCAATGTTTTATAACGTATAACGTTATATAGTATTATTTTATAACGTATAACGTTATATAGTGTCACCTAGTAACGTATTACGTTATATAGTGTTACGTTATAACGTTATATAGCATTACGTTATAACGTATAACGTTATACGGTATTATTTTGTAACGTATAACGTTATATTATTATTTTATAACGTGGAACGTTATATAGTATTATTTTATAACGTTTAACGTTCTACCAGATAATGTCATAACGTATAACGTTATATAGTATTACGTTATAACGTTATATGGTATTACGTTATAACGTTATATAGTATTAGTTTATAATGTATAACGTTGTACGGTATTATTTTATAATGTATAACGTTATACGGTATTATTTTATAACGTATAACGTTATATAGTATTATTTTATAACGTATAACGTTATATAGCACTATTTTATAACGTCTAACGTGAAACGGTATTATTTTATAACGTATAACGTTATATAGTATTAGTTTATAACGTATAACGTTATATAGCACTGTTTTATAACGTATAACGTTATATAGTATTATTTTATAACGTATAACGTTATATAGTGTCACCTAGTAACGTATTACGTTATATAGTGTTACGTTATAACGTTATATAGCATTACGATATAACGTATAACGTTATACGGTATTATTTTATAACGTATAACGTTATATTATTATTTTATAACGTGGAACGTTATATAGTATTATTTTATAACGTTTAACGTTCTACCAGATAATGTCATAACGTATAACGTTATATAGTATTACGTTATAACGTTATGTGGTATTACGTTATAACGTTATATAGTATTAGTATATAACGTATAACGTTATATAGCACTATTTTATAACGTATAACGTGAAACGGTATTATTTTATAACGTATAACGTTATATAGTATTAGTTTATAACGTATAACGTTATATAGCACTGTATTATAACGTATAACGTTATATAGTATTATTTTATAACGTATAACGTTATATAGTGTCACCTAATAACGTATCACGCTATATAGTGTTACGTTATAAAGTTATATTGTATTACGTTATAACGTATAACGTTATACAGTGTTATTTTATAACGTATAACCTTATACGGTATTATTTTATAACGTATAACGTTATATAGTATTATTTTATAATGTATAACGTTATATAGCATTATTTTATAACGTATAACGTTATGTGGTGTTACGTTATAACGTATAAAGTTATATAGTGTTACGTTACAACATTATATAGTATAAGGTTATAACGTATAACGTTATATATTATTATTTTATAACGTATAACGTTATGTAGTGTTACGTTAAAACGTTATATTATATTATGTTGTAACGTATAACGTTATACGGTATTATTTTATAACGTATAACGTTATATAGTATTATTTTATAACGTATAAAGATATGTAGTGTTACGTTATTACGTATAACGTTATATAGTGATAACTAATAACGTATAACGTTATATAGTGTTACGTTATAACCTTATATAGCATTACGTTATAACGTATAACGTTGTACGATATTATTTTATAGCGTATAACGTTATATAGTGTTACGTTAAAACATTGTATTGTATTATGTTGTAACGTATAACGTTATACGGTATCACTTTATAACGTATAACGTTATATAGTATTATTTTAAAACGTATAACGTTATATAGTGTTACGATAAAACGTTATATTGTATTATGTTGTAACATATAACGTTATACGGTATTATTTTAGAACGTATAACGTTATATAGTATTATTTTATAACGTATGACGTTATATAGCACTATTTTATAACGTATAAAGATATGTAGTGTTACGTTATTACATATAACGTTATGTAGTGATACCTAATAACGTATAACGTTATATAGTGATACCTAATAACGTATAACCTTATGTAGTTTTACGTAATAACGTTTTAGTGTATTATGTTATAACGTATAACGTTATACGGTATTATTTGATAATGTATAACGTTATACATTACGATTTTATAATGTATAACGTTATATAGCATTATTTTATAACGTATAACGTTATATATTGTTATTTTATA
Organism: Bombus dahlbomii; assembly: GCA_037178635.1. NCBI lineage: Eukaryota > Metazoa > Arthropoda > Insecta > Hymenoptera > Apidae > Bombus > Bombus dahlbomii. The sequence continues at coordinate 14,092,707 of CM074107.1, read as the reverse complement.
ACTTATAACGTTATATAGCACTATTTTATAACGTATAATCATGTGTAGTGTTACGTTCTTACGTATAACGTTATATAGTGATACCTAATAACGTATAACGCTATATAGTAATATTTTATAGCGTCTAACGTTATATAGTATTATTTTATAACGTATAACGTTACATATTATTATTTTGTAATGTATAACGTTATAGAGCATTATTTTATAAGGTATAATGTTATTTAGTCTTACGTTATAACGTATAACGATATATTGTATTATTTTATAACGTAGAAAATTATATAGTACTATTTTATAACTTATGACGTTATATAGCTTTATTTGGTAACGTATGACGCTATATAGCATTATTTGGTAACGTATAACGTTATATAATATCACGTTATAATGTTTAACGTTATACCCTATAATGTTATAACGTATAACGTTATATATTGTTACGTTATAGCGTTGTATTGTACTATGTTATAACGTATAACGTAATACGGTATTATATTATAACGTATAACGTTATACAGTATTACTTTATAACGTATAACGTTATTTAGTGGTACGTTATAACGTATAACGTTATATAATGTTACGTTACAACATTGTATAGTATAAGGTTATAACGTATAACGTTATACGGTATAATTTTATAACGTATAACGTTATACAGCATTATTTTGCAACGAATAAAGTTATATAGTGTCACCTAATAACGTATAAAGTTATATAGCGTTACGTTACAACATTATATAGTATAAGGTTATAACGTATAACGTTATATATTATTATTTTATAACGTATAACGTTATGTAGTGTTACGTTAAAACGTTATATTATATTATGTTGTAACGTATAACGTTATACGGTATTATTTTATAACGTATAACGTTATATAGTATTATTTTATAACGTATAAAGATATGTAGTGTTACGTTATTACGTATAACGTTATATAGTGATAACTAATAACGTATAACGTTATATAGTGTTACGTTATAACGTTATACGGTATTATTTTATAACGTATGACGTTATATAGTGTTACGTTATAACGTTATACGGTATTATTTTATAACATATAACGTTATATAGTGTTACGTTAAAACGTTATATTATATTATGTTGTAACGTATAACGTTATACGGTATTATTTTATAACGTACAACGTTATATAGTATTATTTTATAACGTATAAAGATATGTAGTGTTACGTTATTACGTATAATGTTATATAGTGATACCTAATAACGTATAACGTTATGTACTTTTACGTTATAACGTTTTAGTGTATTATGTTATAACGTATAACGTTATACGGTATTATTTGATAACGTATAACGTTATATAGTATAATTTTACAATGTGTTACGTTATATAGCATTATTTTATAACGTATAACGTTATGTAGTGTTACGTTATAACGTATAACGTTGTACGGTATTATTTTATAACTTACAACGTCATATAGTATTATTTTACAACGTATAAAGATATGTAGTGTTACGTTATTACGTATAATGTTATATAGTGATACCTAATAACGTATAACGTTATGTACTTTTACGTTATAGCGTTATAGTGTATTATGATATAACGTATAACGTTATACGGTATTATTTGATAACGTATAACGTTATATAGTATAATTTTAGAATATATAACGTTATATAGTATTATTGTATGACGTATAAAGTTATATAGTGTCACCAAATAACGTATAAAGTTATATAGTGTTACCTAATAACGTATAACGTTATATAGTGTTACGTTATAACGTTATATAGTATTACGTTATAACGTATAACGTTATACAGTGTTATTTTATAACGTATAACGTTATATAGTATTCTTTTATAATGTATAACGTTATGTATTATTATTTTATAATTTATAGCGTTATATATTATTATTTTATAATTTATAGCGTTATACATTATCATTTTATAATGTATATCGTTATATAGCATTATTTTATAACGTATAACGTTATATATTATTATTTTATAACGTATAACATTATGTAGTGTTACGTTAAAACTTTATATTATATTATGTTGTAACGTATAACGTTATACGGTATCACTTTATAACGTATAACGTTATATAGTGTTACGTTATAACGTTATATTGTATTATGTTATAACGTATGACGTTATATAGCATTAATTTATAACGTATAACGTTATATAGTGATACCTAATAACGTATAACCTTATGTAGTTTTACGTTATAACGTTTTAGTGTATTATTTTATAACGTATAACGTTACATATTATTATTTTATAATGTATAACGTTATAGAGCATTATTTCATAAGGTATAACGTTATTTAGTCTTACGTTATAACGTATAACGATATATTGTATTATTTTATAACGTAGAAAATTATATAGTACTATTTTATAACTTATAACGTTATATAGCTCTATTTGGTAACGTATGACGCTATATAGCATTATTTGGTAACGTATAACGTTATATAATATCACGTTATAATGTTTAACGTTATACCCTATAATGTTATAACATATAACGTTATATAGTGTTACATTATAGCGTTGTATTGTACTATGTTATAACGTATAACGTTATTTAGTGGTACGTTATAACGTATAACGTTATATAATGTTACTTTACAACATTATATAGTATAAGGTTATAACGTATAACGTTATACGGTATAATTTTATAACGTATAACGTTATACAGCATTATTTTGCAACGAATAAAGTTATATAGTGTCACCAAATAACGTATAAAGTTATATAGTGTTACCTAATAACGTATAACGTTATATAGCGTTACGTTATAACGTTATATAGTATTACGTTATAACGTATAACGTTATACAGTGTTATTTTATAACGTATAACGTTATATAGTATTATTTTATAATGTATAACGTTATATATTATTATTTTATAATTTATAGCGTTATATATTATTATTTTATAATTTATAACATTATACATTATCATTTTATAATGTATATCGTTATATAGCATTATTTTATAACGTATAACGTTATATATTATTATTTTATAACGTATAACATTATGTAGTGTTACGTTAAAACTTTATATTATATTATGTTGTAACGTATAACGTTATACGGTATTATTTTATAACGTATAACGTTATATAGTATTACTTTATAGCGCATAACGTTATACAGCATTATTTTGCAACGAATAAAGTTATATGGTGTCACCTAATAACGTATAAAGTTATATAGTGTTACGTTACAACACTCTATAGTATAAGGTTATAACGTATAACGTTGTACGATATTATTTTATAACGTATAACGTTATATAGTGTTCCGTTAAAACGTTATATTATATTATGTTGTAACGTTTACCGTTATACGGTATTGTTTTATAACGTATAACGCTATATAGTATTATTTTATAGCGTATAACGTTATACAGCATTAATTTGCAACGAATAAAGATATGTAGTGTCACATAATAACGTATAAAGTTATATAGTGTTACCTAATAACGTATAACGTTATATAGTAATACGTTATAACGTTATATAGTATTACGTTATAACGTATAACGTTATACAGTGTTATTTCATAACGTATAACGTTATATAGCTTTATTTGGTAACGTATGACGCTATATAGCATTATTTTGCAACGTATAACGTTATATAGTATCACGTGATAACGTTTAACGTTATTCGGTATTATTTTATAACGTATAACGTTATATAGCACTATTTTATAACGTATAGAGATATGTAGTGTTACGTTATTACGTATAACGTTATATAGTGATACCTATTAACGTATAACGTTATATAGTGTTACGATATAACGTCATATTGTATTATGTTATAACGTATAAAGTTACATATTATTATTTTATAATGTATAACGTTATAGAGCATTATTTTATAACGAATAAATTTATATAGTGACACCTAATAACGTATAAAGTTATATAGTGTTACATAATAACGTATAACGTTATATAGTGTTACGTTATAACGTTATATAGTATTACATTATAACGTATGACGTTATACGGTGTTATTTTGTAACGTATAACGTTATATAGTATGCTTCTATAACGCATAACGTTATATAGCATGCTTCTATAACGCATAACGTTATATAGCATAATTTTATAACGTATAACGTTATATAGTGTTACGATAGAACGTTATATTGTATTATGTTACAACGTATAACGTTATACGGTATTATTTTATAACGTTTAACCTTATATAGCATTATTTTATAACGTATAACGTTTTGTAGTGTTACGCCATAACATATAACGTTGTACGGTATTATTTTATAACGTATAACGTTATATAGTGTTACGGTATAACGTATAACTTTATGTAGTGTTACGTTGTAACGTTATATAGCATTACGTTATGACGTATAACGTTATACGGTATTATTTTATAACGTATAACGTTATATAGCACTATTTTATAACGTATAGAGATATGTAGTGTTACGTTATTACGTATAACGTTATATAGTGATACCTATTAACGTATAACGTTATATAGTGTTACGATATAACGTTATATTGTATTATGTTATAACGTATAAAGTTACATATTATTATTTTATAATGTATAACGTTATATAGTGTTACGTTATAACGTATAACGTTCTATAGTGTTACGTTATAACGTTATATAGCATTACGTTATAACGTATAACGTTTTATAGTGTTACGTTATAACGTTATATAGTATTACATTATAACGTATGACGTTATACGGTGTTATTTTGTAACGTATAACGTTATATAGTATGCTTCTATAACGCATAACGTTATATAGCATGCTTCTATAACGCATAACGTTATATAGCATTATTTTATAACGTATAACGTTTTGTAGTGTTACGCCATAACATATAACGTTGTACGGTATTATTTTATAACGTATAACGTTATATAGTGTTACGGTATAACGTATAACTTTATGTAGTGTTACGTTGTAACGTTATATAGCATTACGTTATGACGTATAACGTTATACGGTATTATTTTATAACGTATAACGTTATACAGCATTATTTTGTAACGTATAACGTTATATAGTGTCACCAAATAGCGTATAACGCTATATAGTGTTATGTTATATCGTTATATTGTATTATGTTATAACGTATAACGTTGTACGGTATTACTTTATAACGTATAACGTTATATAGCATTATTCTATAACGTATAGCGTTATCTAATGTTACGTTATAACGTATAACGGTATGTAGTGTCACCTAATAACTTATAACGCTATATAGTTTTATTTTATAGCGTATAACGTTATAGTGTATTATTTTATAACGTATAACGTTACATATTATTATTTTATATCGTATAACGTTATATAGAACTATTTTATAACGTATAATGATATGTAGTGTTACGTTCTTGCGTATAACGTTATATAGTGATACCTAATAACGTACAACGTTATGTAGTTCTACGTTATAACGATTTAGTGTATTATGTTATAACGTATAACGTTATACGGTATTATTTGATAACCTATAACGTTATATTGTATTATTTTATAATGTATAACGTTACATATTATTATTTTATTATGCGTAACGTTATATAGCATTATTTTATAACGTATAACGTTATGTAGTGTTACGCTAAAACGTATAACGTTGTATGGTATTTTTTTATAATGTATAACGTTATATAGCATTATTTTATAACGTATAACGTTATGTAGTGTTACGCTATAACGTATAACGTTATACGGTATTATTTTATAACGTATAACGATATATTGTATTATTTTATAACGTAGAAAATTATATAGTACTATTTTATAACTTATAACGTTATATAGCTTTATTTGGTAACGTATGACGCTATATAGCATTATTTGGTAACGTATAACGTTATATAATATCACGTTATAATGTTTAACGTTATACCCTATAATGTTATAACGTATAACGTTATATATTGTTACGTTATAGCGTTGTATTGTACTATGTTATAACGTATAACGTAATACGGTATTATATTATAACGTATAACGTTATACAGTATTACTTTATAACGTATAACGTTATTTAGTGGTACGTTATAACGTATAACGTTATATAATGTTACGTTACAACATTGTATAGTATAAGGTTATAACGTATAACGTTATACGGTATAATTTTATAACGTATAACGTTATACAGCATTATTTTGCAACGAATAAAGTTATATAGTGTCACCAAATAACGTATAAAGTTATATAGTGTTACCTAATAACGTATAACGTTATATAGTGTTACGTTATAACGTTATATTGTATTATGTTATAACGTATGACGTTATATAGCATTATTTTATAACGTATAACGTTATATAGTGATACCTAATAACGTATAACCTTATGTAGTTTTACGTTATAACGTTTTAGTGTATTATTTTATAACGTATAACGTTACATATTACTATTTTATAATGTATAACGTTATAGAGCATTATTTCATAAGGTATAACGTTATTTAGTCTTACGTTATAACGTATAGCGATATGTTGTATTATTTTATAACGTAGAAAATTATATAGTACTATTTTATAACTTATAACGTTATATAGCTTTATTTGGTAACGTATGACGCTATATAGCATTATTTGGTAACGTATAACGTTATATAATATCACGTTATAATGTTTAACGTTATACCCTATAATGTTATAACGTATAACGTTATATAGTGTTACGTTATAGCGTTGTACTGTACTAAGTTATAACGTATAACGTAATACGGTATTATATTATAACGTATAACGTTATACAGTATTACTTTATAACGTATAACGTTATTTAGTGGTACGTTATAACGTATAACGTTATATAGCATTATTTTGTAACGAATAACGTTATATAGTGTTACGTTACAACGTATAACGTTATACGGTATTATTTTATAACGTTTAACCTTATATAGCATTATTTTGTAACGTATAACGTTATATAGTGTCACCAAATAGCGTATAACGCTATATAGTGTTATGTTATATCGTTATATTGTATTATGTTATAACGTATAACGTTGTACGGTATTACTTTATAACGTATAACGTTATATAGCATTATTCTATAACGTATAGCGTTATCTAATGTTACGTTATAACGTATAACGGTATGTAGTGTCACCTAATAACTTATAACGCTATATAGTTTTATTTTATAGCGTATAACGTTATAGTGTATTATTTTATAACGTATAACGTTACATATTATTATTTTCTATCGTATAACGTTATATAGAACTATTTTATAACGTATAATGATATGTAGTGTTATGTCCTTGCGTATAACGTTATATAGTGATACCTAATAACGTACAACGTTATGTAGTTTTACGTTATAACGATTTAGTGTATTCTGTTATAACGTATAACGTTATACGGTATTATTTGATAACCTATAACGTTATATTGTATTATTTTATAATGTATAACGTTACATATTATTATTTTATTATGTATAACGTTATATAGCATTATTTTATAACGTATAACGTTATGTAGTGTTACGTTATAACGTATAACGTTGTACGATATTATTTTATAACGTATAACGTTATTTAGTATCACGTTATAACGTTTTAGTGTATTATGTTATAACGTATAACGTAATACGGTATTATATTATAACGTATAACGTTATATAGTATTATTTTATAACTTATAACGTTATATAGATTTATTTGGTAACGTATGACGCTATATAGCATTATTTGGTAACGTATAACGTTATATAGTATCACGTTATAACGTTTAACGTTATACCCTATAATGTTATAACGTATAACGTTATATAGTGTTACGTTGTAGCGTTGTATTGTATTATGTTATAACGTATAACGTAATACGGTATTATATTATAACGTATAACGTTATATAGTATTATTCTATAACGTATAACGTTATATAGCACTACTTTAAAACCAATAACGTTATATAGTGTCATATTATAACGTATAACGTTATATAGTGTTACGTTATAACGTTATATAGTATTACGTTATAAGGTTTAACGTTATACGGTATTATTTTATAACGTTATATAGTTATATAGTTATATAGTTATATATTTATATAGTGTTACGTTATAATGTATAACGTTATATAGTGATACGTTATAACGTATAACGTTATACGGTATAATTTTACAACGTATATCGTTATATGGCATTATTTTATAACCTATAGCGGTATGTAGCATTACTTTATAACGTATAACGTTATGCAGTGTTACGTTATAACGTTATATAGTATTACGTTATAACGTATAACGTTATACGGTATTATTTTATAACGTATAACGTTATATGGTATTAGGTTATAACGTATAACGTTATACGGTGTTATTTTATAACTTATAATGTTATATAGTTTTAGGTTATAACGTTATAGCCTATTATGTTATAACGTATAACGTTATACGGTATTATTTGATAACTTACAACGTCATATAGTATTATTTTATAACGTATAACGTTATTTAGTGTTACGTTATAACGTATAGCGTTATATAGTGTTACGTTATAACGTATAACGTTCTATAGTGCTACGTTATAACGTATAACGTTATATAGTGTTACCTAATAACGTATAACTATATATGCTGTTATGTTATAACGTTACATAGTATTACGTTATAACGTATAACGTTATACGGTATTATTTTACAACGTATATCGTTATATGGCATTATTTTATAACGTATAGCGCTATATAGCTCTATTTTATAACGTACAACGTTATGTAGTGTTATATTATAACGTATAACGTTATACGGTATAATTTTACAACGTATATCGTTATATGGCATTATTTTATAACCTATAGCGGTATGTAGCATTACTTTATAACGTATAACGTTATGCAGTGTTACGTTATAACGTTATATAGTATTACGTTATAACGTATAACGTTATACGGTATTATTTTATAACGTATAACGTTACATAGTATTACGTTATAACGTATAACGTTATACGGTATTACTTTATAACGTATAACGTTATATAGTATTCTTTTATAACGCTTAACGATATATGGCACTATTTTATAACGTATAACGTTATGTAGTGTTATACTATAACGTATCACGTTATATAATATTACGTTATAACGTATAACGTTATATAGTATTATTTTATGACGTATAACGTTATATAGTGTTACGTTATAACGTTATATATTATTACGTTATAACGTATAACGTTATACGCTGTTATTTTATAACGTATAATGTTATATAGTATGCTTCTATAACGCATAACGTTATGTAGTGTTACGTTATAACGTATAACGTTATACGGTATTATTTTACAACGTATATCGTTATATGGCATTATTTTATAACGTATAGCGCTATATAGCGTTACTTTATAACGTATAAGGTTATGTAGTGTTACGTTATAACGTTATATAGTATTACGTTATAACGTATAACGTTATATAGTATTACTTTATATCGTATAACGTTATATAGTAATATTTTATAACGTATAACGTTATATAGCTCTATTTTATAACGTACAACGTTATGTAGTGTTATATTATAACGTATAACGTTATATAGTGTTACGTTGTAACGTATAACGTTATATTGTGATATATTATAACGTATAAAGTTATATGGTATTAGGTTATAACGTATAACGTTATACGGTGTTATTTTATAACTTATATTGTTATATAATTTTACGTTATAACGTTATAGTGTATTATGTTATAACGTATAATGTTATACGGTATTATTTGATAACTTATAACGTCATATAGTATTATTTTATAACGTATAACGTTATTCAGTGTTACGTTATAATGTATAACGTTATATAGTGTTACGTTATAACGTATAACGTTCTATAGTGTTACGTTATAACGTTATATAGCATTACGTTATAACGTATAACGTTTTATAGTGTTACGTTATAACGTTATAAAGCATTACGTTATAGCGTATAACGTTATATGGTATTATTTTATAACGTAGTATGTTATATAGTACTATTTTGTAATGTATAACGTTATATAGCTTTATTTGGTAACTTATAACGTTATGTAGCATTATCTATAACGTATAACGTTATATTGTTTTACGTTATAACGTATAACGTTATATAGTATTATTTTATAACGTATAACGTTATATAGCTCTATTTTATAACGTATATCGTTATGTAGTGTTATATTATAACGTATAACGTTATATGGTATTAGGTTATAACGTATAACGTTATACGGTGTTATTTTATAACTTATATTGTTATATAGTTTTACGTTATAACGTTATAGTGTATTATGTTATAACGTATAACGTTATACGGTATTATTTGATAACTTACAACGTCATATAGTATTATTTTATAACGTATAACGTTATTTAGTGTTACGCTATAACGTATAGCGTTATATAGTGTTACGTTATAACGTATAACGTTCTATAGTGTTACGTTATAACGTATAACGTTATATAGTGTTACCTAATAACGTATAACTATATATGCTGTTATGTTATAACGTTACATAGTATTACGTTATAACGTATAACGTTATACGGTATTATTTTACAACGTATATCGTTATATGGCATTATTTTATAACGTATAGCGCTATATAGCTCTATTTTATAACGTACAACGTTATGTAGTGTTATATTATAACGTATAACGTTATATAGTGTTACGTTATAACGTATAACGTTATATTGTGTTATATTATAACGTATAACGTTATATGGTATTAGGTTATAACGTATAACGTTATACGGTGTTATTTTATAACTTATATTGTTATATAATTTTACGTTATAACGTTATAGTGTATTATGTTATAACGTATAACGTTATACGGTATTATTTGATCACTTATAACGTCATATAGTATTATTTTATAACATATAACGTTATTTAGTGTTACGTTATAATGTATAACGTTATATAGTGTTACGTTATAACGTATAACGTTCTATAGTGTTACGTTATAACGTTATATAGCATTACGTTATAACGTATAACGTTTTATAGTGTTACTTTATAACGTTATATAGCATTACGTTATAACGTATAACGTTATATGGTATTATTTGATAACGTATAACGTCATATAGTATTATTTTATAACGTATAACGTTATATAGTGTTATTTTATAACGTATAACGTTATACGGTATTATTTTACAATGTATATCGTTATATGGTATTATTTTATAACGTCTAGCGCTATATAGCATTAATTATAACGTATAACGTTATGTAGTGTTACGTTATAACGTATAATGATATATAGTGTCACCTAATAACGTATAACGTTATATAGTGTTACGTTATAACGTTATATGGTATTATTTTATAACGTAGTATGTTATATAGTACTATTTTGTAATGTATAACGTTATATAGCTTTATTTGGTAACTTATAACGTTATGTAGCATTATCTATAACGTATAACGTTATATTGTTTTACGTTATAACGTATAACGTTATATAGTGTTACCTAATAACGTATAACGTTATATAGTGGTATATTATAACGTATAACGTTATATGGTATTAGGTTATAACGTATAACGTTATACGGTGTTATTTTGTAACTTATAATGTTATATAGTTTTACGTTATAACGTTATAGTGTTTTAAGTTATAACGTATAACGTTATACGGTATTATTTGATAACGTATAACGTTATTTAGTGTTACGTTATAACGTATAAGGTTATATAGTGTTACGTTATAACGTATAACGTTCTATAGTGTTACGTTATAACGTTATATAGCATTACGCTATAACGTACAACGTTTTATAGTGTTACGTTATAACGTTATATAGCATTACGTTATAACGTATAACGTTGTACGGTATTATTTTATAACGTATAACGTTATATAGTGTTATTTTATAACATGTAACGTTATATAGTATTACGTTAAAACGTATAACGTTAAATAGTGTTAACTAATAGCGTATAACTATATATGGTGTTACGTTATAACGTTATATAGTATTACGTTATATCGTATAACGTTACACGGTAGTATTTTGTAACGTACAACGTTATACGGTATTATTTGATAACGTATAACGTCATATAGTATTATTTTATAACGTATAACGTTATATAGTGTTATTTTATAACGTATAACGTTATATAGTATTATTTTATAACGTTTAACGTTATATAGCACTATTTTATAACGTATAACGTTATGTAGTGTTATACTATAACGTATAACGTTATATAGTGTTACGCTATAACGTATAACGTTATACGGTATTATTTGATAACGTATAACGTCATATAGTGTTATTTTATAACTTATAACGTTATTAATTGTTACGTTATAACGTATAACGTTATACGGTATTATTTTACAACGTATATCATTATATGGTATTATTATATAACGTATGACGCTATATAGCATTATTATATAACGAATAACCTTATGTAGTGTTACGTTATAACGTATAAGGTTATATAGTGTCACTTAATAACGTATATCGTTATATAGTGTTACGTTATAACTTTGTATTGTATTATGTTATAACCTATATCGTTGTACGGTATTATTTTACAACATATAACGTTATATGGTATTATGTTATAACGTATAACGTTATACGGTGTTATTTTATAACTTATATTGTTATATAGTTTTACGTTATAACGTTATAGTGTATTATGTTATAACGTATAACGTTATACGGTATTATTTGATAACTTACAACGTCATATAGTATTATTTTATAACGTAGAACGTTATTTAATGTTACGTTATAATGTATAACGTTATATAGTGTTACGTTATATCGTATAACGTTCTATAGTGTTACGTTATAACGTTATGTAGCATTACGTTATAACGTATAACGTTTCATAGTGTTACGTTATAACGTTATATAGCATTACATTATAACGGATAACGTTATATGGTATTGTTTGATAACGTATAACGTCATATAGTATTATTTCATAACGTATAACGTTATATAGTGTTATTTTATAACGTATAACGTTATACGGTATTATTTTACAATGTATATCGTTATATGGTATTATTTTATAACGTCTAGCGCTATATAGCATTAATTATAACGTATATCGTTATGTAGTGTTACGTTATAACGTATAACGTTATATAGTGTCACCTAATAACGTATAACGTTATATAGTGTTACGTTATAACGTTATATGGTATTATTTTATAACGTAGTATGTAATATAGTACTATTTTGTAATGTATAACGTTATATAGCTTTATTTGGTAACTTATAACGTTATGTAGCATTATCTATAACGTATAACGTTATATTGTTTTACGTTATAACGTATAACGTTATATAGTGTTACCTAATATCGTATAACGTTATATAGTGGTATATTATAACGTATAACGTTATATGGTATTAGGTTATAACGTATAACGTTATACGGTGTTATTTTATAACTTATAATGTTATATAGTTTTACGTTATAACGGTATAGTGTTTTAAGTTATAACGTATAACGTTATACGGTATTATTTGATAACGTATAACGTTATTTAGTGTTACGTTATAACGTATAAGGTTATATAGTGTTACGTTATAACGTATAACGTTCTATAGTGTTACGTTATAACGTTATATAGCATTACGTTATAACGTATAACGTTTTATAGTGTTACGTTATATCGTTATATAGCATTACGTTATAACGTATAAAGTTGTACGGTATTATTTTATAACGTATAACGTTATATAGTGCTATTTTATAAAATATAACGTTATATAGTATTACGTTAAAACGTATAACGTTAAATAGTGTTAACTAATAGCGTATAACTATATATGGTGTTACGTTATAACGTTATATAGTATTACGTTATATCGTATAACGTTACACGGTAGTATTTTATAACGTATAACGTTATATAGTATTATTTTATAACGTATAACGTTATATAGCTCTATTTTATAACGTATATCGTTATGTAGTGTTATATTATAACGTATAACGTTATATGGTATTAGGTTATAACGTATAACGTTATACGGTGTTATTTTATAACTTATATTGTTATATAGTTTTACGTTATAACGTTATAGTGTATTATGTTATAACGTATAACGTTATACGGTATTATTTGATAACTTACAACGTCATATAGTATTATTTTATAACGTATAACGTTATTTAGTGTTACGTTATAACGTATAGCGTTATATAGTGTTACGTTATAACGTATAACGTTCTATAGTGTTACGTTATAACGTATAACGTTATATAGTGTTACCTAATAACGTATAACTATATATGCTGTTATGTTATAACGTTACATAGTATTACATTATAACGTATAACGTTATACGGTATTACTTTATAACGTATAACGTTATATAGTATTCTTTTATAACGCTTAACGATATATAGCACTATTTTATGACGTATAACGTTATGTAGTGTTATACTATAACGTATCACGTTATATAATATTACGTTATAACGTATAACGTTATATAGTATTATTTTATAACGTATAACGTTATATGGCATTATTTTATAACGTATAGCGCTATACAGCTCTATTTTATAACGTACAACGTTATGTAGTGTTATATTATAACGTATAACATTATATAGTGTTACGTTATAACGTATAACGTTATATTGTGTTATATTATCACGTATAACGTTATATGGTATTAGGTTATAACGTATAACGTTATACGGTGTTATTTTATAACTTATATTGTTATATAATTTTACGTTATAACGTTATAGTGTATTATGTTATAACGTATAACGTTATACGGTATTATTTGATAACTTATAACGTCATATAGTATTATTTTATAACATATAACGTTATTTAGTGTTACGTTATAATGTATAACGTTATATAGTGTTACGTTATAACGTATCACGTTATATAATATTACGTTATAACGTATAACGTTATATAGTATTATTTTATAACGTATAACGTTATATGGCATTATTTTATAACGTATAGCGCTATACAGCTCTATTTTATAACGTACAACGTTATGTAGTGTTACGTTATAACGTATAACGTTATATAGTGTCACCTAATAACGTATAACGTTATATAGTGTTACGTTATAACGTTATATGGTATTATTTTATAACGTAGTATGTTATATAGTACTATTTTGTAATGTATAACGTTATATAGCTTTACTTGGTAACTTATAACGTTATGTAGCATTATCTATAACGTATAACGTTATATTGTTTTACGTTATAACGTATAACGTTATGTAGTGTTACCTAATAACGTATAACGTTATATAGTGGTATATTATAACGTATAACGTTATACGGTGTTATTTTATAACTTATAATGTTATATAGTTTTACGTTATAACGTTATAGTGTTTTAAGTTATAACGTATAACGTTATACGGTATTATTTGATAACGTATAACGTTATTTAGTGTTACGTTATAATGTATAAGGTTATATAGTGTTACGTTATAACGTATAACGTTCTATAGTGTTACGTTATAACGTTATATAGCATTACGTTATAACGTATAACGTTTTATAGTGTTACGTTATAACGTTATATAGTATTACGTTATAACGTATAACGTTATATGGTATTATTTGATAACTTATAACGTCATATAGTATTATTTTATAACGTATAAGGTTATTCAGTGATACGTTATAATGTATAACGTTATATAGTGTTACGTTATAACGTATAACGTTCTATAGTGTTACGTTATAACGTTATATAGCATTACGTTATAACGTATAACGTTTTATAGTGTTACGTTATAACGTTATATAGCATTACGTTATAGCGTATAACGTTATATGGTATTATTTTATAACGTAGTATGTTATATAGTACTATTTTGTAATGTATAACGTTATATAGCTTTATTTGGTAACTTATAACGATATGTAGCATTATCTATAACGTATAACGTTATATTGTTTTACGTTATAACGTATAACGTTATACGGTATTATTTGATAACTTACAACGTCATATAGTATTATTTTATAACGTATAACGTTATTCAGTGTTACGTTATAACGTATAGCGTTATATAGTGTTACGTTATAACGTATAACGTTCTATAGTGTTACGTTATAACGTATAACGTTATATAGTGTTACCTAATAACGTATAACTATATATGCTGTTATGTTATAACGTTACATAGTATTACATTATAACGTATAACGTTATACGGTATTACTTTATAACGTATAACGTTATATAGTATTCTTTTATAACGCTTAACGATATATAGCACTATTTTATAACGTATAACGTTATGTAGTGTTATACTATAACGTATCACGTTATATAATATTACGTTATAACGTATAACGTTATATAGTATTATTTTATAACGTATAACGATATATATTATTGTTTTATATAGTATAACGTTATATAGCTTTATTTTATGACGTATAACGATATATAGTGTTAGGTTATAACGTTATATATTATTACGTTATAACGTATAACGTTATACGCTGTTATTTTATAACGTATATCGTTATATGGCATTATTTTATAACGTATAGCGCTATACAGCTCTATTTTATAACGTACAACGTTATGTAGTGTTATATTATAACGTATAACGTTATATAGTGTTACGTTATAACGTATAACGTTATATTGTGTTATATTATAACGTATAACGTTATATGGTATTAGGTTATAACGTATAACGTTATACGGTGTTATTTTATAACTTATATTGTTATATAATTTTACGTTATAACGTTATAGTGTATTATGTTATAACGTATAACGTTTTACGGTATTATTTGATAACTTATAACGTCATATAATATTATTTTATAACATATAACGTTATTTAGTGTTACGTTATAATGTATAACGTTATATAGTGTTACGTTATAGCGTATAACGTTCTATAGTGTTACGTTATAACGTTATATAGCATTACGTTATAACGTATAACGTTTTATAGTGTTACTTTATAACGTTATATAGCATTACGTTATAACGTATAACGTTATATGGTATTATTTGATAACGTATAACGTCATATAGTATTATTTTATAACGTATAACGTTATATAGTGTTATTTTATAACGTATAACGTTATACGGTATTATTTTACAATGTATATCGTTATATGGTATAATTTTATAACGTCTAGCGCTATATAGCATTAATTATAACGTATAACGTTATGTAGTGTTACGTTATAACGTATAACGTTATATAGTGTCACCTAATAACGTATAACGTTATATAGTGTTACGTTATAACGTTATATGGTATTATTTTATAACGTAGTATGTTATATAGTACTATTTTGTAATGTATAACGTTATATAGCTTTATTTGGTAACTTATAACGTTATGTAGCATTATCTATAACGTATAACGTTATATTGTTTTACGTTATAACGTGTAACGTTATATAGTGTTACCTAATAACGTATAACGTTATATAGTGGTATATTATAACGTATAACGTTATATGGTATTAGGTTATAACGTATAACGTTATGCGGTGTTATTTTGTAACTTATAATGTTATATAGTTTTACGTTATAACGTTATAGTGTTTTAAGTTATAACGTATAACGTTATACGGTATTATTTGATAACGTATAACGTTATTTAGTGTTACGTTATAACGTATAAGGTTATATAGTGTTACGTTATAACGTATAACGTTCTATAGTGTTACGTTATAACGTTATATAGCATTACGTTATAACGTATAACGTTTTATAGTGTTACGATATAACGTTATATAGCATTACGTTATAACGTATAACGTTACATGGTATTATTTGATAACGTATAACGTCATATAGTATTATTTTATAACGTATAACGTTATATAGTGTTATTTTATAACGTATAACGTTATACGGTATTATTTTACAATGTATATCGTTATATGATATTATTTTATAACGTCTAACGCTATATAGCATTATTTTATAACCTATAACGTTATGTAGTGTTACGTTATAACGTATAACGTTATATAGTGTCACTTAGTAACGTATAACGTTATATAGTGTTACGTTATATCGTTATATTGTATTATGATACAGTGTATAACGTTGTACGCTATTATTTTATAACGTATATCGTTATATGGTATTATTTTATAACGTAGTATGTTATATAGCACTATTTTATAACGTATTACGTCATATAGCTTTATTTGGTAACTTAAAACGTTATATAGCATTATCTATAACGTATAACGTTATATAGTTTTACGTTATAACGTATAACGTTATATAGTATTCTTTTATAACGCTTAACGATGTATAGCACTATTTTATAACGTATAACGTTATGTAGTGTTATACTATAACGTATCACGTTATATAGTGTTACGTTATAACGTATAACGTTATATAGTATTATTTTATAACGTATAACGTTATATAGTGTTACGTTATAACGTTATATTGTATTATGTTATAACCTATAACGTTATATAGTATTACGTTATAACATATAACGTTATACGGTATTATTTTATAACGTATAACGTTATATAGTATTATTTTATAACGTATAATGTTATATAGCTCTATTTTATAACGTATATCGTTATGTAGTGTTATATTATAACGTATAACGTTATATAGTGTTACGTTATAACGTATAACGTTATATTGTGTTATATTATAACGTATAACGTTATATGGTATTAGGTTATAACGTATAACGTTATACGGTGTTATTTTATAACTTATATTGTTATATAGTTTTACGTTATAACGTTATAGTGTATTATGTTATAACGTATAACGTTATACGGTATTATTTTACAATGTATATCGTTATATGGTATTATTTTATAACGTCTAACGCTATATAGCATTATTTTATAACCTATAACGTTATGTAGTGTTACGTTATAACGTATAACGTTATATAGTGTCACTTAGTAACGTATAACGTTATATAGTGTTACGTTATATCGTTATATTGTATTATGTTACAGCGTATAACGTATATCGTTATATGGTATTATTTTATAACGTAGTATGTTATATAGCACTATTTTATAACATATAACGTTATATCGTGTCACCTAATAACGTATAACGTTATATAGTGTTACGTTATTACGTTATATTGTATTATGTTACAGCGTATAACGTTGTACGCTATTATTTTATAACGTATAACGTTATATGGTATTATTTTATAACGTAGTATGTTATATAGTACTATTTTATAACGTATTACGTCATATAGCTTTATTTGGTAACTTATAACGTTATATAGCATTATCTATAACGTATAACGTTATATAGTTTTACGTTATAACGTTATATTGTATTATGTTATAACGTATAACGTTATATAGTATTATTTTATAACGTATAACGTTATATAGCACTATTTTAAAACCAATAACGTTATGTAGTGTCATATTATAACGTATAACGTTATATGGTGTTACGTTATAACGTTATATAGTATTCCGTTATAAGGTTTAACGTTATACGGTATTATTTTATAACGTATATCGTTATGTAGTGTTATATTATAACGTATAACGTTATATAGTGTTACGTTATAACGTATAACGTTATATTGTGTTATATTATAACGTATAACGTTATATGGTATTAGGTTATAACGTATAACGTTATACGGTGTTATTTTATAAGTTATATTGTTATATAGTTTTACGTTATAACTTTATAGTGTATTATGTTATAACGTATAACGTTATACGGTATTATTTTACAATGTATATCGTTATATGGTATGATTTTATAACGTCTAACGCTATATAGCATTATTTTATAACCTATAACGTTATGTAGTGTTACGTTATAACGTATAACGTTATACGGTATTATTTTACAACGTATAACGTTATATAGTATTATTTTATAACGTATAACGTTATATAGCTCTATTTTATAACGTATATCGTTATGTAGTGTTATATTATAACGTATAACGTTATATAGTGTTACGTTATAACGTATAACGTTATATTGTGTTATATTATAACGTATAACGTTATATGGTATTAGGTTATAACGTATAACGTTATACGGTGTTATTTTATAACTTATATTGTTATATAGTTTTACGTTATAACGTTATAGTGTATTATGTTAAAACGTATAACGTTATACGGTATTATTTGATAACTTACAACGTCATATAGTATTATTTTATAACGTATAACGTTATTTAATGTTACGTTATAACGTATAACGTTATATAGTTTTACGTTATAACGTATAACGTTATATAGTATTCTTTTATAACGCTTAACGATGTATAGCACTATTTTATAACGTATAACGTTATGTAGTGTTATACTATAACGTATCACGTTATATAGTGTTACGTTATAACGTATAACGTTATATAGTATTATTTTATAACGTATAACGTTATATAGTGTTACGTTATAACGTTATATTGTATTATGTTATAACGTATAACGTTATATAGTATTACGTTATAACATATAACGTTATACGGTATTATTTTATAACGTATAACGTTATATAGTATTATTTTATAACGTATAACGTTATATAGCTCTATTTTATAACGTATATCGTTATGTAGTGTTATATTATAGCGTATAACGTTATATAGTGTTACGTTATAACGTATAACGTTATATTGTGTTATATTATAACGTATAACGTTATATGGTATTAGGTTATAACGTATAACGTTATACGGTGTTATTTTATAACTTATATTGTTATATAGTTTTACGTTATAACGTTATAGTGTATTATGTTATAACGTATAACGTTATACGGTATTATTTGATAACTTACAACGTCATATAGTATTATTTTATAACGTATAACGTTATTTAATGTTACGTTATAACGTATAACGTTATATAGTGTTACGTTATAACGTATAACGTTCTATAGTGTTACGTTATAACGTTATATAGCATTACGTTATAACGTATAAGGTTATATAGTGTTATTTTATAACGTATAACGTTATACGGTATTATTTTACAATGTATATCGTTATATGGTATTATTTTATAAGGTCTAACGCTATATAGCATTATTTTATAACGTATAACGTTATGTAGTGTTACGTTATAACGTATAACGTTATATAGTGTCACTTAGTAACGTATAACGTTATATAGTGTTACGTTATATCGTTATATTGTATTATGTTACAGCGTAGAACGTTGTACGCTATTATTTTATAACGTATATCGTTATATGGTATTATTTTATAACGTAGTATGTTATATAGCACTATTTTATAACGTATAACGTTATGTCGTGTCACCTAATAACGTATAACGTTATATAGTGTTACGTTATTACGTTATATTGTATTATGTTACAGCGTATAACGTTGTACGCTACTATTTTATAACGTATAACGTTATATAGCTCTATTTTATAACGTACAACGTTATGTAGTGTTATATTATAACGTATAACGTTATATAGTGTTACGTTATAACGTATAACGTTATATTGTGTTATATTATAACGTATAACGTTATATGGTATTAGGTTATAACGTATAACGTTATACGGTGTTATTTTATAACTTATATTGTTATATAGTTTGCGTTATAACGTTATAGTGTATTATGTTATAACGTATAACGTTATACGGTGTTATTTGATAACTTACAACGTCATATAGTATTATTTTGTAACGTATAACGTTATATAGCTCTATTTTATAACGTATATCGTTATGTAGTGTTATATTATAACGTATAACGTTATATAGTGTTACGTTATAACGTATAACGTTATATTGTGTTATATTATAACGTATAACGTTATATGGTATTAGGTTATAACGTATAACGTTATACGGTGTTATTTTATAACTTATATTGTTATACAGTTTTACGTTATAACGTTATAGTGTATTATGTTAAAACGTATAACGTTATACGGTATTATTTGATAACTTACAACGTCATATAGTATTATTTTATAACGTATAACGTTATTTAATGTTACGTTATAACGTATAACGTTATATAGTGTTACGTCATAACGTATAACGTTCTATAGTGTTACGTTATAACGTTATATAGCATTACGTTATAACGTATAAGGTTATATAGTGTTATTTTATAACGTATAACGTTATACGGTATTATTTTACAATGTATATCGTTATATGGTATTATTTTATAACGTCTAACGCTATATAGCATTATTTTATAACCTATAACGTTATGTAGTGTTACGTTATAACGTATAACGTTATATAGTGTCACTTAGTAACGTATAACGTTATATAGTGTTACGTTATATCGTTATATTGTATTAGGATACAGCGTATAACGTTGTACGCTATTATTTTATAACGTATATCGTTATATGGTATTATTTTATAACGTAGTATGTTATATAGCACTATTTTATAACATATAACGTTATATCGTGTCACCTAATAACGTATAACGTTATATAGTGTTACGTTATTACGTTATATTGTATTATGTTACAGCGTATAACGTTGTACGCTATTATTTTATAACGTATAACGTTATATGGTATTATTTTATAACGTAGTATGTTATATAGTACTATTTTATAACGTATTACGTCATATAGCTTTATTTGGTAACTTATAACGTTATATAGCATTATCTATAACGTATAACGTTATATAGTTTTACGTTATAACGTATAACGTTATATAGTATTCTTTTATAACGCTTAAAGATGTATAGCACTATTTTATAACGTATAACGTTATGTAGTGTTATACTATAACGTATCACGTTATATAGTGTTACGTTATAACGTATAACGTTATATAGTATTATTTAATAACGTATAACGTTATATAGTGTTACGTTATAACGTTATATTGTATTATGTTATAACGTATAGCGTTATATAGTATTACGTTATAACATATAACGTTATACGGTATTATTTTATAACGTATAACGTTATATAGTATTATTTTATAACGTATAACGTTATATAGCTCTATTTTATAACGTATATCGTTATGTAGTGTTATATTATAACGTATAACGTTATATAGTGTTACGTTATAACGTATAACGTTATATTGTGTTATATTATAACGTATAACGTTATATGGTATTAGGTTATAACGTATAACGTTATACGGTGTTATTTTATAACTTATATTGTTATATAGTTTTACGTTATAACGTTATAGTGTATTATGTTATAACGTATAACGTTATACGGTATTATTTTACAATGTATATCGTTATATGGTATTATTTTATAACGTCTAACGCTATATAGCATTGTTTTATAACCTATAACGTTATGTAGTGTTACGTTATAACGTATAACGTTATATAGTGTCACTTAGTAACGTATAACGTTATATAGTGTTACGTTATATCGTTATATTGTATTATGTTACAGCGTATAACGTTGTACGCTATTATTTTATAACGTATATCGTTATATGGTATTATTTTATAACGTAGTATGTTATATAGCACTATTTTATAACATATAACGTTATATCGTGTCACCTAATAACGTATAACGTTATATAGTGTTACGTTATTACGTTATATTGTATTATGTTACAGCGTATAACGTTGTACGCTATTATTTTATAACGTATAACGTTATATGGTATTATTTTATAACGTAGTATGTTATATAGTACTATTTTATAACGTATTACGTCATATAGCTTTATTTGGTAACTTATAACGTTATATAGCATTATCTATAACGTATAACGTTATATATTATTATTTTATAACGTATAACGTTATGTAGTGTTATGTTAAAACTTTATATTATATTATGTTGTAACGTATAACGTTATACGGTATTATTTTATAACGTATAACGTTATATAGTATTATTTTATAGCGTATAACGTTATACAGCAATATTTTTCAACGAATAAAGTTATATGGTGTCACCTAATAACGTATAAAGTTATATAGTGTTACGTTACAACGTTATATAGTATAAGGTTATAACGTATAACGTTGTACGATATTATTTTATAACGTATAACGTTATATAGTTTTACGTTAAAACGTTATATTATATTATGTTGTAACGTATAACGTTATACGGTATTGTTTTATAACGTATAACGTTATATAGTATTATTTTATAGCGTATAACGTTATACAGCATTATTTTGCAACGAATAAAGTTATATAGTGTCACCTAATAACGTATAAAGTTATATAGTGTTACCTAATAACGTATAACGTTATATAGTGTTACGTTATAACGTATAACGTTATACAGTGTTATTTTATAACGTATAACGTTATATAGTATCATTTTATAATATATAACGTTATATATTATTATTTTATAATGTATAACGTTATATAGCATTATTTTATAACGTATAACGTTATATATTATAATTTTATAACGTATAACGTTATGTAGTGTTACGTTATAACGTATAACGTTATATAGTGTTACGTTATAACGTATAACGTTATATGGTATTAGGTTATAACGTATAACGTTATACGGTGTTATTTTATAACTTATATTGTTATATAGTTTTACGTTATGACGTTATAGTGTATTATGTTAAAACGTATAACGTTATACGGTATTATTTGATAACTTACAACGTCATATAGTATTATTTTATAACGTATAACGTTATTTAATGTTACGTTATAACGTATAACATTATATAGTGTTACGTTATAACGTATAACGTTCTATAGTGTTACGTTATAACGTTATATATCATTACGTTATAACGTATAAGGTTATATAGTGTTATTTTATAACGTATAACGTTATACGGTATTATTTTACAATGTATATCGTTATATG
Organism: Bombus dahlbomii; assembly: GCA_037178635.1. Taxonomy (NCBI): domain Eukaryota; kingdom Metazoa; phylum Arthropoda; class Insecta; order Hymenoptera; family Apidae; genus Bombus; species Bombus dahlbomii. Next base: position 14,067,880 of record CM074107.1, on the reverse strand, counting down.
ATATTATTTTATATCGTCTAACGCTATATAGCATTATTTTATAACCTATAACGTTATGTAGTGTTACGTTATAACGTATAACGTTATATAGTTTTACGTTATAACGTATAACGTTATATAGTATTCTTTTATAACGCTTAACGATGTATAGCACTATTTTATAACGTATAACGTTATGTAGTGTTATACTATAACGTATCACGTTATATAGTGTTACGTTATAACGTATAACGTTATATAGTATTATTTTATAACGTATAACGTTATATAGTGTTACGTTATAACGTTATATTGTATTATGTTATAACCTATAACGTTATATAGTATTACGTTATAACATATAACGTTATACGGTATTATTTTATAACGTATAACGTTATATAGTATTATTTTATAACGTATAACGTTATATAGCTCTATTTTATAACGTATATCGTTATGTAGTGTTATATTATAACGTATAACGTTATATAGTGTTACGTTATAACGTATAACGTTATATTGTGTTATATTATAACGTATAACGTTATATGGTATTAGGTTATAACGTATAACGTTATACGGTGTTATTTTATAACTTATACTGTTATATAGTTTTACGTTATAACGTTATAGTGTATTATGTTATAACGTATAACGTTATACGGTATTATTTTACAATCTATATCGTTATATGGTATTATTTTATAACGTCTAACGCTATATAGCATTATTTTATAACCTATAACGTTATGTAGTGTTATGTTATAACGTATAACGTTATATAGTGTCACTTAGTAACGTATAACGTTATATAGTGTTACGTTATATCGTTATATTGTATTATGTTACAGCGTATAACGTATATCGTTATATGGTATTATTTTATAACGTAGTATGTTATATAGCACTATTTTATAACATATAACGTTATATCGTGTCACCTAATAACGTATAACGTTATATAGTGTTACGTTATTACGTTATATTGTATTATGTTACAGCGTATAACGTTGTACGCTATTATTTTATAGCGTATAACGTTATATGGTATTATTTTATAACGTAGTATGTTATATAGTACTATTTTATAACGTATTACGTCATATAGCTTTATTTGGTAACTTATAACGTTATATAGCATTATCTATAACGTATAACGTTATATAGTTTTACGTTATAACGTTATATTGTATTATGTTATAACGTATAACGTTATATAGTATTATTTTATAACGTATAACGTTATATAGCACTATTTTAAAACCAATAACGTTATGTAGTGTCATATTATAACGTATAACGTTATATGGTGTTACGTTATAACGTTATATAGTATTACGTTATAAGGTTTAACGTTATACGGTATTATTTTATAACATATATCGTTATGTAGTGTTATATTATAACGTATAACGTTATATAGTGTTACGTTATAACGTATAACGTTATATTGTGTTATATTATAACGTATAACGTTATATGGTATTAGGTTATAACGTATAACGTTATACGGTGTTATTTTATAACTTATATTGTTATATAGTTTTACGTTATAACTTTATAGTGTATTATGTTATAACGTATAACGTTATATTGTGTTATATTATAACGTATAACGTTATATGGTATTAGGTTATAACGTATAACGTTATACGGTGTTATTTTATAACTTATATTGTTATATAGTTTTACGTAATAACGTTATAGTGCATTATGTTAAAACGTATAACGTTATACGGTATTATTTGATAACTTACAACGTCATATAGTATTATTTTATAACGTATAACGTTATTTAAAGTTACGTTATAACGTATAACGTTATATAGTGTTACGTTATAACGTATAACGTTCTATAGTGTTACGTTATAACGTTATATAGCATTACGTTATAACGTATAAGGTTATATAGTGTTATTTTATAACGTATAACGTTATACGGTATTATTTTACAATGTATATCGTTATATGATATTATTTTATATCGTCTAACGCTATATAGCATTATTTTATAACCTATAACGTTATGTAGTGTTACGTTATAACGTATAACGTTATATAGTTTTACGTTATAACGTATAACGTTATATAGTATTCTTTTATAACGCTTAACGATGTATAGCACTATTTTATAACGTATAACGTTATGTAGTGTTATACTATAACGTATCACGTTATATAGTGTTACGTTATAACGTATAACGTTATATAGTATTATTTTATAACGTATAACGTTATATAGTGTTACGTTATAACGTTATATTGTATTATGTTATAACCTATAACGTTATATAGTATTACGTTATAACATATAACGTTATACGGTATTATTTTATAACGTATAACGTTATATAGTATTATTTTATAACGTATAACGTTATATAGCTCTATTTTATAACGTATATCGTTATGTAGTGTTATATTATAACGTATAACGTTATATAGTGTTACGTTATAACGTATAACGTTATATTGTGTTATATTATAACGTATAACTTTATATGGTATTAGGTTATAACGTATAACGTTATACGGTGTTATTTTATAACTTATACTGTTATATAGTTTTACGTTATAACGTTATAGTGTATTATGTTATAACGTATAACGTTATACGGTATTATTTTACAATGTATATCGTTATATGGTATTATTTTATAACGTCTAACGCTATATAGCATTATTTTATAACCTATAACGTTATGTAGTGTTACGTTATAACGTATAACGTTATATAGTGTCACTTAGTAACGTATAACGTTATATAGTGTTACGTTATATCGTTATATTGTATTATGTTACAGCGTATAACGTATATCGTTATATGGTATTATTTTATAACGTAGTATGTTATATAGCACTATTTTATAACATATAACGTTATATCGTGTCACCTAATAACGTATAACGTTATATAGTGTTACGTTATTACGTTATATTGTATTATGTTACAGCGTATAACGTTGTACGCTATTATTTTATAACGTATAACGTTACATGGTCTTATTTTATAACGTAGTATGTTATATAGTACTATTTTATAACGTATTACGTCATATAGCTTTATTTGGTAACTTATAACGTTATATAGCATTATCTACAACGTATAACGTTATATAGTTTTACGTTATAACGTTATATTGTATTATGTTATAACGTATAACGTTATATAGTATTATTTTATAACGTATAACGTTATATAGCACTATTTTAAAACCAATAACGTTATGTAGTGTCATATTATAACGTATAACGTTATATGGTGTTACGTTATAACGTTATATAGTATTACGTTATAAGGTTTAACGTTATACGGTATTATTTTATAACGTATAACGTTATATAGTGTTACGTTATAACGTATAACGTTATACGGTATTATTTTACAACGTATAACGTTATATAGTATTATTTTATAACGTATAACGTTATATAGCTCTATTTTATAACGTATATCGTTATGTAGTGTTATATTATAACGTATAACGTTATATAGTGTTACGTTATAACGTATAACGTTATATTGTGTTATATTATAACGTATAACGTTATATGGTATTAGGTTATAACGTATAACGTTATACGGTGTTATTTTATAACTTATATTGTTATATAGTTTTACGTTATAACGTTATAGTGTATTATGTTAAAACGTATAACGTTATACGGTATTATTTGATAACTTACAACGTCATATAGTATTATTTTATAACGTATAACGTTATTTAATTTTACGTTATAACGTATAACGTTATATAGTTTTACGTTATAACGTATAACGTTATATAGTATTCTTTTATAACGCTTAACGATGTATAGCACTATTTTATAACGTATAACGTTATGTAGTGTTATACTATAACGTATCACGTTATATAGTGTTACGTTATAACGTATAACGTTATATAGTATTATTTTATAACGTATAACGTTATACAGTGTTACGTTATAACGTTATATTGTATTATGTTATAACGTATAACGTTATACGGTATTATTTTACAATGAATATCGTTATATGGTATTATTTTATAACGTCTAACGCTATATAGCATTATTTTATAACCTATAACGTTATGTAGTGTTACGTTATAACGTATAACGTTATATAGTGTCACTTAGTAACGTATAACGTTATATAGTGTTACGTTATATCGTTATATTGTATGATGTTACAGCGTATAAAGTTGTACGCTATTATTTTATAACGTATATCGTTATGTAGTGTTATATTATAGCGTATAACGTTATATAGTGTTACGTTATAACGTATAACGTTATATTGTGTTATATTATAACGTATAACGTTATATGGTATTAGGTTATAACGTATAACGTTATACGGTGTTATTTTATAACTTATATTGTTATATAGTTTTACGTTATAACGTTATAGTGTATTATGTTATAACGTATAACGTTATACGGTATTATTTTACAATGTATATCGTTATATGGTATTATTTTATAACGTCTAACGCTATATAGCATTATTTTATAACCTATAACGTTATGTAGTGTTACGTTATAACGTGTAACGTTATATAGTGTCACTTAGTAACGTATAACGTTATATAGTGTTACGTTATATCGTTATATTGTATTATGTTACAGCGTATAAAGTTGTACGCTATTATTTTATAACGTATATCGTTATATGGTATTATTTTATAACGTAGTATGTTATATAGCACTATTTTATAACATATAACGTTATATCGTGTCACATAATAACGTATAACGTTATATAGTGTTACGTTGTTACGTTATATTGTATTATGTTACAGCGTATAACGTTGTACGCTATTATTTTATAACGTATAACGTTATATGGTATTATTTTATAACGTAGTATGTTATATAGTACTATTTTATAACGTATTACGTCATATAGCTTTATTTGGTAACTTATAACGTTATATAGCATTATCTATAACGTATAACGTTATATAGTTTTACGTTATAACGTCATATTGTATTATGTTATAACGTATAACGTTATAACGTTATATTGTATTATGTTATAACGTATAACGTTATATAGTATTATTTTATAACGTATAACGTTATATAGCACTATTTTAAAACCAATAACGTTATGTAGTGTCATATTATAACGTATAACGTTATATGGTGTTACGTTATAACGTTATATAGTATTACGTTATAAGGTTTAACGTTATACGGTATTATTTTATAACGTATAACGTTATATAGTGTTACGTTATAACGTATAACGTTATACGGTATTATTTTACAACGTATAACGTTATATAGTATTATTTTATAACGTATAACGTTATATAGCTCTATTTTATAACGTATATCGTTATGTAGTGTTATATTATAACGTATAACGTTATATAGTGTTACGTTATAACGTATAACGTTATATTGTGTTATATTATAACGTATAACGTTATATGGTATTAGGTTATAACGTATAACGTTATACGGTGTTATTTTATAACTTATATTGTTATATAGTTTTACGTTATAACGTTATAGTGTATTATGTTAAAACGTATAACGTTATACGGTATTATTTGATAACTTACAACGTCATATAGTATTATTTTATAACGTATAACGTTATTTAATGTTATGTTATAACGTATAACGTTATATAGTGTTACGTTATAACGTATAACGTTCTATAGTGTTACGTTATAACGTTATATAGCATTACGTTATAACGTATAAGGTTATATAGTGCTATTTTATAACGTATAACGTTATACGGTATTATTTTACAATGTATATCGTTATATGGTATTATTTTATAAGGTCTAACGCTATATAGCATTATTTTATAACGTATAACGTTATGTAGTGTTACGTTATAACGTATAACGTTATATAGTGTCACTTAGTAACGTATAACGTTATATAGTGTTACGTTATATCGTTATATTGTATTATGTTACAGCGTAGAACGTTGTACGCTATTATTTTATAACGTATATCGTTATATGGTATTATTTTATAACGTAGTATGTTATATAGCACTATTTTATAACGTATAACGTTATGTCGTGTCACCTAATAACGTATAACGTTATATAGTGTTACGTTATTAGGTTATATTGTATTATGTTACAGCGTATAACGTTGTACGCTATTATTTTATAACGTATAACGTTATATAGCTCTATTTTATAACGTATATCGTTATGTAGTGTTATATTATAACGTATAACGTTATATAGTGTTACGTTATAACGTATAACGTTATATTGTGTTATATTATAACGTATAACGTTGTATGGTATTAGGTTATAACGTATAACGTTATACGGTGTTATTTTATAACTTATATTGTTATATAGTTTTACGTTATAACGTTATAGTGTATTATGTTAAAACGTATAACGTTATGCGGTATTATTTGATAACTTACAACGTCATATAGTATTATTTTATAACGTATAACGTTATTTAATGTTACGTTATAACGTATAACGTTATATAGTGTTACGTTATAACGTATAACGTTCTATAGTGTTACGTTATAACGTTATATAGCATTACGTTATAACGTATAAGGTTATATAGTGTTATTTTATAACGTATAACGTTATACGGTATTATTTTACAATGTATATCGTTATATGGTATTATTTTATAAGGCCTAACGCTATATAGCATTATTTTATAACGTATAACGTTATGTAGTGTTACGTTATAACGTATAACGTTATATAGTTTTACGTTATAACGTATAACGTTATATAGTATTCTTTTATAACGCTTAACGATGTATAGCACTATTTTATAACGTATAACGTTATGTAGTGTTATACTATAACGTATCACGTTATATAGTGTTACGTTATAACGTATAACGTTATATAGTATTATTTTATAACGTATAACGTTATATAGTGTTACGTTATAACGTTATATTGTATTATGTTATAACCTATAACGTTATATAGTATTACGTTATAACATATAACGTTATACGGTATTATTTTATAACGTATAACGTTATATAGTATTATTTTATAACGTATAACGTTATATAGCTCTATTTTATAACGTATATCGTTATGTAGTGTTATATTATAACGTATAACGTTATATAGTGTTACGTTATAACGTATAACGTTATATTGTGTTATATTATAACGTATAACTTTATATGGTATTAGGTTATAACGTATAACGTTATACGGTGTTATTTTATAACTTATACTGTTATATAGTTTTACGTTATAACGTTATAGTGTATTATGTTATAACGTATAACGTTATACGGTATTATTTTACAATGTATATCGTTATATGGTATTATTTTATAACGTCTAACGCTATATAGCATTATTTTATAACCTATAACGTTATGTAGTGTTACGTTATAACGTATAACGTTATATAGTGTCACTTAGTAACGTATAACGTTATATAGTGTTACGTTATATCGTTATATTGTATTATGTTACAGCGTATAACGTATATCGTTATATGGTATTATTTTATAACGTAGTATGTTATATAGCACTATTTTATAACATATAACGTTATATCGTGTCACCTAATAACGTATAACGTTATATAGTGTTACGTTATTACGTTATATTGTATTATGTTACAGCGTATAACGTTGTACGCTATTATTTTATAACGTATAACGTTACATGGTCTTATTTTATAACGTAGTATGTTATATAGTACTATTTTATAACGTATTACGTCATATAGCTTTATTTGGTAACTTATAACGTTATATAGCATTATCTACAACGTATAACGTTATATAGTTTTACGTTATAACGTTATATTGTATTATGTTATAACGTATAACGTTATATAGTATTATTTTATAACGTATAACGTTATATAGCACTATTTTAAAACCAATAACGTTATGTAGTGTCATATTATAACGTATAACGTTATATGGTGTTACGTTATAACGTTATATAGTATTACGTTATAAGGTTTAACGTTATACGGTATTATTTTATAACGTATAACGTTATATAGTGTTACGTTATAACGTATAACGTTATACGGTATTATTTTACAACGTATAACGTTATATAGTATTATTTTATAACGTATAACGTTATATAGCTCTATTTTATAACGTATATCGTTATGTAGTGTTATATTATAACGTATAACGTTATATAGTGTTACGTTATAACGTATAACGTTATATTGTGTTATATTATAACGTATAACGTTATATGGTATTAGGTTATAACGTATAACGTTATACGGTGTTATTTTATAACTTATATTGTTATATAGTTTTACGTTATAACGTTATAGTGTATTATGTTAAAACGTATAACGTTATACGGTATTATTTGATAACTTACAACGTCATATAGTATTATTTTATAACGTATAACGTTATTTAATTTTACGTTATAACGTATAACGTTATATAGTTTTACGTTATAACGTATAACGTTATATAGTATTCTTTTATAACGCTTAACGATGTATAGCACTATTTTATAACGTATAACGTTATGTAGTGTTATACTATAACGTATCACGTTATATAGTGTTACGTTATAACGTATAACGTTATATAGTATTATTTTATAACGTATAACGTTATACAGTGTTACGTTATAACGTTATATTGTATTATGTTATAACGTATAACGTTATACGGTATTATTTTACAATGAATATCGTTATATGGTATTATTTTATAACGTCTAACGCTATATAGCATTATTTTATAACCTATAACGTTATGTAGTGTTACGTTATAACGTATAACGTTATATAGTGTCACTTAGTAACGTATAACGTTATATAGTGTTACGTTATATCGTTATATTGTATGATGTTACAGCGTATAAAGTTGTACGCTATTATTTTATAACGTATATCGTTATGTAGTGTTATATTATAGCGTATAACGTTATATAGTGTTACGTTATAACGTATAACGTTATATTGTGTTAGATTATAACGTATAACGTTATATGGTATTAGGTTATAACGTATAACGTTATACGGTGTTATTTTATAACTTATATTGTTATATAGTTTTACGTTATAACGTTATAGTGTATTATGTTATAACGTATAACGTTATACGGTATTATTTTACAATGTATATCGTTATATGGTATTATTTTATAACGTCTAACGCTATATAGCATTATTTTATAACCTATAACGTTATGTAGTGTTACGTTATAACGTGTAACGTTATATAGTGTCACTTAGTAACGTATAACGTTATATAGTGTTACGTTATATCGTTATATTGTATTATGTTACAGCGTATAAAGTTGTACGCTATTATTTTATAACGTATATCGTTATATGGTATTATTTTATAACGTAGTATGTTATATAGCACTATTTTATAACATATAACGTTATATCGTGTCACATAATAACGTATAACGTTATATAGTGTTACGTTGTTACGTTATATTGTATTATGTTACAGCGTATAACGTTGTACGCTATTATTTTATAACGTATAACGTTATATGGTATTATTTTATAACGTAGTATGTTATATAGTACTATTTTATAACGTATTACGTCATATAGCTTTATTTGGTAACTTATAACGTTATATAGCATTATCTATAACGTATAACGTTATATAGTTTTACGTTATAACGTTATATTGTATTATGTTATAACGTATAACGTTATAACGTTATATTGTATTATGTTATAACGTATAACGTTATATAGTATTATTTTATAACGTATAACGTTATATAGCACTATTTTAAAACCAATAACGTTATGTAGTGTCATATTATAACGTATAACGTTATATGGTGTTACGTTATAACGTTATATAGTATTACGTTATAAGGTTTAACGTTATACGGTATTATTTTATAACGTATAACGTTATATAGTGTTACGTTATAACGTATAACGTTATACGGTATTATTTTACAACGTATAACGTTATATAGTATTATTTTATAACGTATAACGTTATATAGCTCTATTTTATAACGTATATCGTTATGTAGTGTTATATTATAACGTATAACGTTATATAGTGTTACGTTATAACGTATAACGTTATATTGTGTTATATTATAACGTATAACGTTATATGGTATTAGGTTATAACGTATAACGTTATACGGTGTTATTTTATAACTTATATTGTTATATAGTTTTACGTTATAACGTTATAGTGTATTATGTTAAAACGTATAACGTTATACGGTATTATTTGATAACTTACAACGTCATATAGTATTATTTTATAACGTATAACGTTATTTAATGTTATGTTATAACGTATAACGTTATATAGTGTTACGTTATAACGTATAACGTTCTATAGTGTTACGTTATAACGTTATATAGCATTACGTTATAACGTATAAGGTTATATAGTGCTATTTTATAACGTATAACGTTATACGGTATTATTTTACAATGTATATCGTTATATGGTATTATTTTATAAGGTCTAACGCTATATAGCATTATTTTATAACGTATAACGTTATGTAGTGTTACGTTATAACGTATAACGTTATATAGTGTCACTTAGTAACGTATAACGTTATATAGTGTTACGTTATATCGTTATATTGTATTATGTTACAGCGTAGAACGTTGTACGCTATTATTTTATAACGTATATCGTTATATGGTATTATTTTATAACGTAGTATGTTATATAGCACTATTTTATAACGTATAACGTTATGTCGTGTCACCTAATAACGTATAACGTTATATAGTGTTACGTTATTAGGTTATATTGTATTATGTTACAGCGTATAACGTTGTACGCTATTATTTTATAACGTATAACGTTATATAGCTCTATTTTATAACGTATATCGTTATGTAGTGTTATATTATAACGTATAACGTTATATAGTGTTACGTTATAACGTATAACGTTATATTGTGTTATATTATAACGTATAACGTTGTATGGTATTAGGTTATAACGTATAACGTTATACGGTGTTATTTTATAACTTATATTGTTATATAGTTTTACGTTATAACGTTATAGTGTATTATGTTAAAACGTATAACGTTATGCGGTATTATTTGATAACTTACAACGTCATATAGTATTATTTTATAACGTATAACGTTATTTAATGTTACGTTATAACGTATAACGTTATATAGTGTTACGTTATAACGTATAACGTTCTATAGTGTTACGTTATAACGTTATATAGCATTACGTTATAACGTATAAGGTTATATAGTGTTATTTTATAACGTATAACGTTATACGGTATTATTTTACAATGTATATCGTTATATGGTATTATTTTATAAGGCCTAACGCTATATAGCATTATTTTATAACGTATAACGTTATGTAGTGTTACGTTATAACGTATAACGTTATATAGTGTCACTTAGTAACGTATAACGTTATATAGTGTTACGTTATATCGTTATATTGTATTATGTTACAGCGTAGAACGTTGTACGCTATTATTTTATAACGTATATCGTTATATGGTATTATTTTATAACGTAGTATGTTATATAGCACTATTTTATAACGTATAACGTTATGTCGTGTCACCTAATAACGTACAACGTTATGTAGTGTTTTATTATAACGTATAACGTTATATAGTGTTACGTTATAACGTATAACGTTATATTGTGTTGTATTATAACGTATAACGTTTTATGGTATTAGGTTATAACGTATAACGTTATACGGTGTTATTTTATAACTTATATTGTTATATAGTTTTACGTTATAACGTTATAGTGTATTATGTTATAACGTATAACGTTATACGGTGTTATTTGATAACTTACAACGTCATATAGTATTATTTTATAACGTATAACGTTATTTAGTGATACGTTATAACGTATAACGTTATACGGTATTATTTTACTACGTACATCGTTATATGGTATTATTTTATAACGTTTAACGTTATATAGCACTATTTTAGAACGTATAACGTTATGTAGTGTTATATTATAACGTATAACGTTATATAGTGTTACGTTATAACGTATAACGTTATATAATGTTATATTATAACGTATAACGTTATACGGTAATAGGTTATAACGTATAACGTTATACGGTGTTATTTTACAACTCATAATGTTATATAGTTCTACGTTATAACGTTATAGTGTATTATGTTATAACGTATAACGTTATACGGTATTATTTGATAACGTATAACGTCATATAGTATTATTTTATAACGTAAAACGTTATATAGTGTTATTTTATAACGTACAACGTTATACAGTATTATTTTACAATGTATATCGTTATATGGTATTATTTTATAACGTCTAGCGCTATATAGCATTATTTTATAACGTATAACGTTATGTAGTGTTACGTTATAACGTTATATTGTATTACGTTAAAACGTACAACGCTGTACGCTATTATTTTATAACGTATATCGTTATATGGTATTAGGTTATAACGTATAACGTTATACGGTGTTATTTTATAACGTATAACGTTATATGGTATTAGGTTATAACGTATAACGTTATACGGTGTTATTTTATAACTTATAATGTTATATAGTTTTGCGTTATAACGTTATAGTGTATTATGTTATAACTTATAACGTTGTACGGTGTTATTTGATAACGTATAACATCATATAGTATTATTTTATAACGTATAACGTTATTTAGTGATACGTTATAACGTTATATAGTATTAGGTTGTAACGTATAACGTTATATAATGTTATATTATAACGTATAACGTTATACGGTATTAGGTTATAACGTATAACGTTATACGGTGTTATTTTACAACTCATAATGTTATATAGTTTTACGTTATAAAGGTATAGTGTATTATGTTATAACGTATAACGTTATACGGTATTATTTGATAACGTATAACGTCATATAGTATTATTTTATAACTTATAACGTCATTTAGTATTACGTTATAATGTATAACGTTATACGGTATCATTTTACAACGTATATCATTATATGGTAATATTTTATAACGTATAACGTTATATAGTATAATTTAATAACGTTCAACTTTATACCATATAATGTTATAACGTATAACGTTATTTAGTGTTGCGTTATAACGATATATATAATGACGTTATAACGTATAAGGTTATGTTGTATTATTTTATAACGTATAATGTTATATAGTACTACTTTATAACGTATAACGATATATAGCTTTATTTGGTAACGTATAACGTTATATAGTGTTATATTATAACGTATAACGTTACATGGTATTAGGTTATAACGTATTTCGTTATACGGTGTTATTTTATAACTTATAATGTTATATAGTTTTACGTTATAAAGGTATAGTGTATTATGTTATAACGTATAACGTTATACGATATTATTTGATAACGTATACCGTTATTTAGTGTTACGTTATAAGGTGTAACGTTATATAGTGTTACGTTATAACGTATAACGTTTTATAGTGTTACGTTATAACGTTATATAGCATTACGTTATAACGTATAACGTTATATAGCACTATTTTAAAACGAATAACGTTATGTCGTGTTATATCATAACGTATAACGTTATATAGTGTTACGTTATAACGTATAACGTTATATTGTGTTATATTATAACGTATAACGTTATATGGTATTAGGTTATAACGCATAACGTTATACGGTGTTATTTTATAACTTATATTGTTATATTGTTTTACGTTATAACGTTATAGTGTATTATGTTATAACGTATAACGTTATACGGTATTATTTGATAACTTATAACGTCATACAGTATTATTTTATAACGTATAACGTTATTTAGTGTTACGTTATAACGTATAACGTTATATAGTGTTACGTTATAACGTATAACGTTGTATAGTGTTACGTTATAACGTTATATAGTGTAATTTTATAACGTATAACGTTATACGGTATTATTTTACAATGTATATCGTTATATGGAATTATTTTATAACGTCTAGCGCTATATAGCATTATTTTATAACGTATAACGTTATGTAGTGTTACGTTATAACGTATAACGTCACATAGTGTCACCTAATAACGTATAACGTTATATAGTGTTACCTTATAACGTTATATTGTATTACGTTAAAACGTACAACGTTGTACGCTATTATTTTATAACGTATAACGTTATATGGTATTAGGTTATAACATATAACGTTATACGGTGTTATTTTATAACGTATAACGTTATATGGTATTAGGTTATAACGTATAACGTTATACGGTGTTATTTTATAACTAATAATGTTATATAGTTTTGCTTTATAACGTTATAGTGTATTATGTTATAACTTATAACGTTGTACGGTGTTATTTGATAACGTATAACATCATATAGTATTATTTTCTAACGTATAACGTTATTTAGTGATACGTTATAACGTATAACGTTATACGGTATTATTTTACTACGTATATCGTTATATGGTATTATTTTATAACGTTTAACGTTATATAGCACTATTTTATAACGTATAACGTTATGTAGTGTTATATTATAACGTATAACGTTATATAGTGTTACGTTATAACGTATAACGTTATATAATGTTATATTATAACGTATAACGTTATACGGTAATAGGTTATAACGTATAACGTTATACGGTGTTATTTTACAACTCATAATGTTATATAGTTCTACGTTATAACGTTATAGTGTATTATGTTATAACGTATAACGTTATACGGTATTATTTTATAACGTATAACGTCATATAGTATTATTTTATAACGTAAAACGTTATATAGTGTTATTTTATAACGTACAACGTTATACAGTATTATTTTACAATGTATATCGTTATATGGTATTATTTTATAACGTCTAGCGCTATATAGCATTATTTTATAACGTATAACGTTATGTAGTGTTACGTTATAACGTATAACGTCATATAGTGTCACATAATAACGTATAACGTTATATAGTGTTACGTTATAACGTTATATTGTATTACGTTAAAACGTACAACGTTGTACGCAATTATTTTATAACGTATATCGTTATATGGTATTAGGTTATAACGTATAACGTTATACGGTGTTATTTTATAACGTATAACGTTATATGGTATTAGGTTATAACGTATAACGTTATACGGTGTTATTTTATAACTTATAATGTTATATAGTTTTGCGTTATAACGTTATAGTGTATTATGTTATAACTTATAACGTTGTACGGTGTTATTTGATAACGTATAACATCATATAGTATTATTTTATATCGTATAACGTTATTTAGTGATACGTTATAACGTATAACGTTATACGGTATTATTTTACAACGTATATCGCTATATGGTATTATTTTATAACGTTTAACGTTATATAGCACTATTTTATAACGTATAACGGTATGTAGTGTTATATTATATCGTATAACGTTATATAGTGTTACGTTATAACGTATAACGTTATATAATGTTATATTATAACGTATAACGTTATACGGTATTAGGTTATAACGTATAACGTTATACGGTGTTATTTTACAACACATAATGTTATATAGTTTTACGTTATAACGTTATAGTGTATTATGTTATAACGTATAACATTATACGGTATTATTTGATAACGTATAACGTCATATAGTATTATTTTATAACTTATAACGTTATTTAGTATTACGTTATAATGTATAACGTTATACGGTATTATTTTACAACGTATATCGTTATATGGTATTAGGTTATAACGTATAACGTTATACGGTGTTATTTTATAACGTATAACGTTATATGGTATTAGGTTATAACGTATAACGTTATACGGTGTTATTTTATAACTTATAATGTTATATAGTTTTGCGTTATAACGTTATAGTGTATTATGTTATAACTTATAACGTTGTACGGTGTTATTTGATAACGTATAACATCATATAGTATTATTTTATAACGTATAACGTTATTTAGTGATACGTTATAACGTTATATAGTATTAGGTTGTAACGTATAACGTTATATAATGTTATATTATAACGTATAACGTTATACGGTATTAGGTTATAACGTATAACGTTATACGGTGTTATTTTACAACTCATAATGTTATATAGTTTTACGTTATAAAGGTATAGTGTATTATGTTATAACGTATAACGTTATACGGTATTATTTGATAACGTATAACGTCATATAGTATTATTTTATAACTTATAACGTCATTTAGTATTACGTTATAATGTATAACGTTATACGGTATCATTTTACAACGTATATCATTATATGGTAATATTTTATAACGTATAACGTTATATAGTATAATTTAATAACGTTCAACTTTATACCATATAATGTTATAACGTATAACGTTATTTAGTGTTGCGTTATAACGATATATATAATGACGTTATAACGTATAAGGTTATGTTGTATTATTTTATAACGTATAATGTTATATAGTACTACTTTATAACGTATAACGATATATAGCTTTATTTGGTAACGTATAACGTTATGTAGTGTTATATTATAACGTATAACGTTACATGGTATTAGGTTATAACGTATTTCGTTCTACGGTGTTATTTTATAACGTATAATGTTATATAGTTTTACGTTATAAAGGTATAGTGTATTATGTTATAACGTATAACGTTATACGATATTATTTGATAACGTATACCGTTATTTAGTGTTACGTTATAAGGTATAACGTTATATAGTGTTACGTTATAACGTATAACGTTTTATAGTGTTACGTTATAACGTTATATAGCATTACGTTATAACGTATAACGTTATATAGCACTATTTTAAAACGAATAACGTTATGTAGTGTCATATTATAACGTATAACGTTATATAGTGTTACGTTATAACGTATAACGTTCTATAGTGTTACGTTATAACGTTATATAGTGTTATTTTATAACGTATAACGTTATACGGTATTATTTTACAATGTATATCGTTATATGGTATTATTTTATAACGTCTAGCGCTATATAGCATTATTTTATACCGTATAACGTTATGTAGTGTTACGTTATAACGTATAACGTCACATAGTGTCACCTAATAACGTATAACGTTATATAGTGTTACGTTATAACGTTATATTGTATTACGTTAAAACGTACAACGTTGTACGCTATTATTTTATAACGTATAACGTTATATGGTATTAGGTTATAACGTATAACGTTATACGGTGTTATTTTATAACGTATAACGTTATATGGTATTAGGTTATAACGTATAACGTTATACGGTATTATTTTACAACGTATATCGTTATATGGTATTATTTTATAACGTTTAACGTTATATAGCACTATTTTATAACGTATAACGGTATGTAGTGTTATATTATATCGTATAACGTTATATAGTGTTACGTTATAACGTATAACGTTATATAATGTTATATTATAACGCATAACGTTATACGGTACTAGGTTATAACGTATAACGTTATACGGTGTTATTTTACAACACATAATGTTATATAGTTTTACGTTATAACGTTATAGTGTATTATGTTATAACGTATAACATTATACGGTATTATTTGATAACGTATAACGCCATACAGTATTATTTTATAACTTATAACGTTATTTAGTATTACGTTATAATGTATAACGTTATACGGTATTATGTTACAACGTATATCATTATATGGTATTATTTTATAACGTATAACGTTATATAGTATAATTTAATAACGTTTAACTTTATACCATATAATGTTATAACGTATAACGTTATTTAGTGTTGCGTTATAACGATATATATAGTGACGTTATAACGTATAACGTTATGTTGTATTATTTTATAACGTAGAATGTTATATAGTACTACTTTATAACGTATAACGATATATAGCTTTATTTGGTAACGTATAACGTTATATTGCATTATTTTATAACCTATAACGTTATGTAGTGTTACGTTATAACGTATAACGTTATATAGTGTCACCTAATAACGTATAACGTTATATAGTGTTACGTTATAACGTTATATTTTATTATGTTACAACGTATAACGTTGTACGCTATTATTTTATAACGTATAACGTTATACGGTATTATTTTACAATGTATAACGTTATATGGTATTATTTTATAACGTCTAGCGCTATATAGCATTATTTTATAACGTATAACGTTATTTAGTGTTACGTTATAAGGTATAACGTTATATAGTGTTACGTTATAACGTATAACGTTTTATAGTGTTACGTTATAACGTTATATAGCATTACGTTATAACGTATAACGTTATATAGCACTATTTTAAAACGAATAACGTTATGTAGTGTCATATTATAACGTATAACGTTATATAGTGTTACGTTATAACGTTATATAGTGTTACGTTATAACGTATAACGTTATATAGTATTACCTTATAACGTATAACGTTATATAGTGTTACGTTATAACGTATAACGTTCTATAGTGTTACGTTATAACGTTATATAGCATTACGTTATAACGTATAACGTTGTACGGTATTATTTTATAACTTATAACGTTATGTCGTGTTATATCATAACGTATAACGTTATATAGTGTTACGTTATAACGTATAACGTTATATTGTGTTATATTATAACGTATAACGTTATATGGTATTAGGTTATAACGCATAACGTTATACGGTGTTATTTTATAACTTATATTGTTATATTGTTTTACGTTATAACGTTATAGTGTATTATGTTATAACGTATAACGTTATACGGTATTATTTGATAACTTATAACGTCATACAGTATTATTTTATAACGTATAACGTTATGTAGTGTTACGTTATAACGTATAACGTTATATAGTGTCACCTAATATCGTATAACGTTATATAGTGTTACGTTATAACGTTATATTGTATTACGTTAAAACGTACAACGTTGTACGCTATTATTTTATAACGTATAACGTTATATGGTATTAGGTTATAACGTATAACGTGATACGGTATTATTTTACAATGTATATCGTTATATGGTATTATTTTATAACGTCTAGCGCTATATAGCATTATTTTATAACGTATAACGTTATGTAGTGTTACGTTATATCGTATAACGTTATATAGTGTTATATTATAACGTATAACGTTATATGGTATTAGGTTATAACGTATAACGTTATACGGTGTTATTTTATAACGTATAACGTTATATGGTATTAGGTTATAACGTATAACGTTATACGGTGTTATTTTATAACTTATAATGTTATATAGTTTTACGTTATAACGTTATAGTGTATTATGTTATAACTTATAACGTTGTACGGTGTTATTTGATAACGTATAACATCGTATAGTATTATTTTATAGCGTATAACGTTATTTAGTGTTACGTTATAACGTTATATAGTGTTACGTTATAACGTATAACGTTATATAGGATTATATTATAAGGTATAACGTTATATAGTGTTACGTTATAACGTTATATAGTATTACTTTGTAACGTATAACGTTATGCGGTATTATTTTATAACGTATAACGTTATACAGTATTATTTTAAAGCGAATAACGTTATATAGTTTTATTTTATAACGTATAACGTTATATAGTGTCACCTAATAACGTATAACGTTATATAGTGTTACGTTATAACGTTATATTTTATTATGTTACAACGTATAACGTTGTACGCTATTATTTTATAACGTATAACGTTATACGGTATTATTTTACAATGTATAACGTTATATGGTATTATTTTATAACGTCTAGCGCTATATAGCATTATTTTATAACGTATAACGTTATTTAGTGTTACGTTATAAGGTATAACGTTATATAGTGTTACGTTATAACGTATAACGTTTTATAGTGTTACGTTATAACGTTATATAGCATTACGTTATAACGTATAACGTTATATAGCACTATTTTAAAACGAATAACGTTATGTAGTGTCATATTATAACGTATAACGTTATATAGTGTTACGTTATAACGTTATATAGTGTTACGTTATAACGAATAACGTTATATAGTATTACCTTATAACGTATAACGTTATATAGTGTTACGTTATAACGTATAACGTTCTATAGTGTTACGTTATAACGTTATATAGCATTACGTTATAACGTATAACGTTGTACGGTATTATTTTATAACTTATAACGTTATGTCGTGTTATATCATAACGTATAACGTTATATAGTGTTACGTTATAACGTATAACGTTATATTGTGTTATATTATAACGTATAACGTTATATGGTATTAGGTTATAACGCATAACGTTATACGGTGTTATTTTATAACTTATATTGTTATATTGTTTTACGTTATAACGTTATAGTGTATTATGTTATAACGTATAACGTTATACGGTATTATTTGATAACTTATAACGTCATACAGTATTATTTTATAACGTATAACGTTATTTAGTGTTACGTTATAACGTATAACGTTATATAGTGTTACGTTATAACGTATAACGTTCTATAGTGTTACGTTATAACGTTATATAGTGTTATTTTATAACGTATAACGTTATACGGTATTATTTTACAATGTATATCGTTATATGGTATTATTTTATAACGTCTAGCGCTATATAGCATTATTTTATAACGTATAACGTTATGTAGTGTTACGTTATAACGTATAACGTCACATTGTGTCACCTAATAACGTATAACGTTATATAGTGTTACGTTATAACGTTATATTGTATTACGTTAAAACGTACAACGTTGTACGCTATTATTTTATAACGTATAACGTTATATGGTATTAGGTTATAACGTATAACGTTATACGGTGTTATTTTATAACGTATAACGTTATATGGTATTAGGTTATAACGTATAACGTTATACGGTGTTATTTTATAACGTATAACGTTATGTAGTGTTACGTTATAACGTATAACGTTATATAGTGTCACCTAATATCGTATAACGTTATATAGTGTTACGTTATAACGTTATATTGTATTACGTTAAAACGTACAACGTTGTACGCTATTATTTTATAACGTATAACGTTATATGGTATTAGGTTATAACGTATAACGTGATACGGTATTATTTTACAATGTATATCGTTATATAGTATTACGTTATAACGTATAACGTTATACGGTATTATTTTATAACGTATAACGTTATATAGTGTTACGTTATAACGTTATAGTGTATTATGTTATAACGTATAATGTTGTACGGTATTATTTTACAACGTATAACGTTATATGGTATTATTTTATAACTTATAACGTTATATGGTATTAGGTTATAACGTATAACGTTATACGGTGTTATTTTATAACTTATAATGTTATATAGTTTTACGTTATAACGTTATAGTGTATTATGTTATAACTTATTACGTTGTACGGTGTTATTTGATAACGTATAACATCATATAGTATTATTTTATAACGTATAACGTTATTTAGTGATACGTTATAACGTATAACGTTATAAGGTATTATTTTACAACGTATATCGTTACATGGTGTTATTTTATAACGTTTAACGTTATATAGCATTATTTTATAACGTATAACGTTATGTAGTGTTATATTATAACGTATAACGTTATATAGTGTTAGGTTATAACGTATAACGTTATACGGTGTTATTTTACAACTCATAATGTTATATAGTTTTACGTTATAACGTTATAATGTATTATGTTATAACGTATAACGTTACTTAGTGTTGCGTTATAACGATATATATTATGACGTTATAACGTATAACGTTATGTTGTATTATTTTTTAACGTAGAATTTTATATAGTACTACTTTATAACCTATAACGTATAACGTTATATAGCTTTATTTGGTAACGTATAACGTTATATAGCATTATTTTATAACGTATAACGTGATATAGCCTTACGTTCTAACGTATAACGTCATATAGTGTTACCTAATAACATATAACGTTATATAGTGTAACGTTATAACGTTATATTGTATTATGTTACAACGAATAACGTTGTACGGTATTATTTTATAACGTATAACGTTATAAGGTATCAGGTTATAACGTATAACGTTATACGGTGTTATTTTATAACGTATAACGTATATAGTGTTATATTATAACGTATAACGTTATATGGTATTAGGTTATATCGTATACCGTTATACGGTGTTATTTTATAACGTGTAACGTTATATAGTGTTATTTTATAACGTATAACGTTATACGATATTATTTGATAACGTATAACGTCATATAGTATTATTTTATACCGTATAACGATATATAGTGTTACGTTATAACGTTATATAGTATTACGTTATAACGTATAACGTTATACGGTGTTATTTTATAACGTATAACGTTATATAGTGTAACGTTATAACGTTATATTGTATTATGTTACAACGAATAACGTTCTACGGTATTATTTTATAACGTATAACGTTATAAGGTATCAGGTTATAACGTATAACGTTATACGGTGTTATTTTATAACGTACAACGTTATATAGTGTTACGTTATAACGGATAACGTTATATTGTGTTATATTATAACGTATAACGTTATATAATGTTATATTATAACGTATAACGTTATACGGTATTAGGTTATAACGTATAACGTTATACGGTGTTATTTTACAACTTATAATGTTATATAGTATTACGTTATAGCGTTATAGTGTATTATGTTATAACGTATAACGTTATACGGTATTATTTTACAATGTGTATCGTTATATGGTATTATTTTATAACGTATACAGCTATATAGCATTATTTTATAACGTATAACATTATGTAGTGTTACGTTATAACGTATGACGTTATATAGTGTATCCTAATAAAGTATAACGTTATATAGTGTAACGTTATAACGTTATATTATATTATGTTACAACGTATAACGTTGTACGGTATTATTTTATAACGTATAACGTTATATTGTACTAGGATATAACGTATCACGTTATACGGTGTTATTTTATAACTTATAATGTTATATAGTTTTACGTTATAACGTTATAGTGTATTATGTTATAACATATTACGTTATACGGTATTATTTGATAACGTATAACATTATTTAGTGTAACGTTATAACGTATGTCGTTATACAGTGTTACGTTATAACGTATAACGTTCTATAGTGTTACGTTATAACGTTATATAGCATTACGTTATAACGTATAACGTTTTATAGTGTTACGTTATAACGTATAACGTTATATAGTGTTACTTTATAACGTCATATAGCATTACGTTATAACGTATAACATTAAACGGTATTGTTTTATTACGTCTAGCGCTATATAGCCTTATTTTATAACGTATAACGTTATGTAGTGTTACGTTATAACGTATAACGTTATATAGTGTCACCTAATAACGTATAACGTTATATAGTGTTACGTTATAACGTTATATTGTATTATGTTACAACGTATAACGTTGTACGCTATTATTTTATAACGTATAACGTTATATGGTATTATTTTATAACGTAGTATGTTATATAGTACTATTTTATAACGTATAGCATTATACAGCTTTATTTGGTAACTTATAACGTTATATAGCATTATCTATAACGTATAACGTTATATAGTTTCACGTTATAACGTATAACGTTATATAGTGTTACCTAATAACGTATAACGTTATATAGTGTTACGTTATAACGTATAACGTTATATAGTGTTATATTATAACGTATAACGTTATATGGTATTAGGTTATAACGTATAACGTTATACGGTGTTATTTTATAACGTATAACGTTATATGGTATTAGGTTATAACGTATAACGTTATACGGTGTTATTTTATAACTTATAATGTTATATAGTTTTACGTTATAACGTTATAGTGTATTATGTTATAACTTATAACGTTGTACGGTGTTATTTGATAACGTATAACATCATATAGTATTATTTTATAACGTATAACGTTATTTAGTGTTACGTTATAACGTTATATAGTGTTACGTTATAACGTATAACGTTATATAGAGTTATATTATAAGGTATAACGTTATATACTGTTACGTTATAACGTTATATATATTACGTTGTAACGTATAACGTTATGCGGTATTATTTTATAACGTATAACGTTATACGCTGTTATTTTATAACGTAAAATATTATATAGTATGCTTCTAAATCGTATACCGTTATGTAGTGTTACGTTATAACGTATAAAGTTATATAGTGTTACGTTATAACGTATAACGTTATACGGTGTTATTTTATAACGTATAACGTTATATTGTGTTACGTTATATCGTGTTATTGTATTATGTTCTAACGTATCACGTTGTACGGTATTATTTTATAACGTATAACGTTATATAGTGTTACGTTATAACGTTATAGTGTATTATGTTATAACGTATAATGTTGTACGGTATTATTTTACAACGTATAACGTTATATGGTATTATTTTATAACTTATAACGTTATATGGTATTAGGTTATAACGTATAACGTTATACGGTGTTATTTTATAACTTATGATGTTATATAGTTTTACGTTATAACGTTATAGTGTATTATGTTATAACTTATAACGTTGTACGGTGTTATTTGATAACGTATAACATCATATAGTATTATTTTATAACGTATAACGTTATTTAGTGATACGTTATAACGTATAACGTTATAAGGTATTATTTTACAACGTATATCGTTATATGGTGTTATTTTATAACGTTTAACGTTATATAGCATTATTTTATAACGTATAACGTTATGTAGTGTTATATTATAACGTATAACGTTATATAGTGTTAGGTTATAACGTATAACGTTATACGGTGTTATTTTACAACTTATAATGTTATATAGTTTTACGTTATAACGTTATAGTGTATTATGTTATAACGTATAACGTTACTTAGTGTTGCGTTATAACGATATATATTATGACGTTATAACGTATAACGTTATGTTGTATTATTTTTTAACGTAGAATTTTATATAGTACTACTTTATAACCTATAACGTAAAACGTTATATAGCTTTATTTGGCAACGTATAACGTTATATAGCATTATTGTATAACTGATAACGTTATGTAGTGTTACGTTATAACATATAACGTTATTTAGTGTCACCTAATAACGTATAATGTTATATAGTGTTACGTTATAACGTTATATTGTATTATGTTACAACGTATAACGTCATATGGTATTATGTTATAACGTATAACGTTATACGGTATTATTTTATAACGTATAAAGTTATATAGTATTATTTTATAACGTATAACGTTATATAGCACTATTTTAAATCGAATAACGTTATGTAGTGTCATACTATAACGTATAACGTTATATAGTATTATTTTAAAGCGAATAACGTTATATAGTATTATTTTATAACGTATAACGTTATATAGTATTATTTTATAACGTATAACGTTATACGCTATTATTTTATAACGTAAAATATTATATAGTGTGCTTCTAAAACGTATAACGTTATGTAGTGTTACGTTATAACGTATAACGTTATTTAGTGTTACGTTATAGCGTATAACGTTATACGGTATTATGTTACAACGTATATCATTTTATGGTATTATTTGATAACGTATAACGTCATATAGTATTATTTTATAACGTATAACGATATATAGTGTTACGTTATAACGTTATATAGTATTACGTTATAACGTATAACGTTATATAGTGTTGTGTTATAACGTTATATATTATGACGTTATAACGTATATCGTTATGTTGTATTATTTTATAACGTAGAATGTTATATAGTACTATTTTATAACTTATAACGTTATATAGCTTTATTTGGTAACGTATAACGTTATATAGCATTATTTTATAACGTATAACGTGATATAGCTTTACGTTATAACGTATAACGTCATATAGTGTTACCTAATAACATATAACGTTATATAGTGTAACGTTATAACGTTATATTGTATTATGTTACAACGAATAACGTTGTACGGTATTATTTTATAACGTATAACGTTATAAGGTATCAGATTATAACGTATAACGTTATACGGTGTTATTTTATAACGTATAACGTATATAGTGTTATATTATAACGTATAACGTTATATGGTATTAGGTTATATCGTATACCGTTATACGGTGTTATTTTATAACGTGTAACGTTATATAGTGTTATTTTATAACGTATAACGTTATACGATATTATTTGATAACGTATAACGTCATATAGTATTATTTTATACCGTATAACGATATATAGTGTTACGTTATAACGTTATATAGTATTACGTTATAACGTATAACGTTATACGGTGTTATTTTATAACGTATAACGTTATATAGTGTTATTTTATAACGTATAACGTTATACGGTATTATTTTACAATGTATATCGTTATATGGTATTATTTTATAACGTCTAGCGCTATATAGCATTATTTTATAACGTATAACGTTATGTAGTGTTACGTTATAACGTATAACGTTATATAGTGTCACCTAATAACGTATGAAGTTATATAGTGTTACGTTATAACGTTATATTGTATTATGTTACAACGTATAACGTTGTACGCTATTATTTTATAACGTATAACGTTATATGGTATTATTTTATAACGTAGTATGTTATATAGTACTATTTTATAACGTATAGCGTTATACAGCTTTATTTGGTAAGTTATAACGTTATATAGCATTATCTATAACGTATAACGTTATATAGTTTTACGTTATAACGTATAACGTTATATAGTGTTACCTAATAACGTATAACGTTATATAGTGTTACGTTATAACGTATAACGTTATATAGTGTTATATTATAACGTATAACGTTATATGGTATTAGGTTATAACGTATAACGTTATACGGTGTTATTTTATAACGTATAACGTTATCTGGTATTAGGGTATAACGTATAACGTTATACGGTGTTATTTTATAACTTATAATGTTATATAGTTTTACGTTATATCGTTATAGTGTATTATGTTATAACTTATAACGTTGTACGGTGTTATTTGATAACGTATAACATCATATAGTATTATTTTATAACGTATAACGTTATTTAGTGTTTCGTTATAACGTTATATAGTGTTACGTTATAACGTATAACGTTATATAGGGTTATATTATAAGGTATAACGTTATATAGTGTTACGTTATAACGTTATATAGTATTACGTTGTAACGTATAACGTTATGCGGTATTATTTTATAACGTATAACGTTATACGCTGTTATTTTATAACGTAAAATATTATATAGTATGCTTCTAAATCGTATACCGTTATGTAGTGTTACGTTATAACGTATAAAGTTATATAGTGTTACGTTATAACGTATAACGTTATACGGTGTTATTTTATAACGTATAACGTTATATTGTGTTACGTTATATCGTGATATTGTATTATGTTCTAACGTATCACGTTGTACGGTATTATTTTATAACGTATAACGTTATATGGTATTATTTTATAACATAGTATGATATATAGTACTATTTCATACCGTATAACGTTATATAGCTTTATTTGGTAACGTATAACGTTATATGGTATTATTATATAACGTAGTATGTTATACAGTACTATTTCATACCGTATGACGTTATATAGCTTTATTTGGTAACGTATAACGTTATATAGCATAATGTTATAACGTATAACGTTATATAGTGTTACCCGATAACGTATAACGATATATAGTGTTACGTTATAACGTTATATAGTATTACGTTATAACGTATAACGTTATACGGTATTATTTTATAACGTATAACGTTATACAGTGTTACGTTATAACGTTATAGTGTATTATGTTATAACGTATAATGTTGTACGGTATTATTTTACAACGTATAACGTTATATGGTATTATTTTATAACTTATAACGTTATATGGTATTAGGTTATAACGTATAACGTTATACGGTGTTATTTTATAACTTATAATGTTATATAGTTTTACGTTATAACGTTATAGTGTATTATGTTATAACTTATTACGTTGTACGGTGTTATTTGATAACGTATAACATCATATAGTATTATTTTATAACGTATAACGTTATTTAGTGATACGTTATAACGTATAACGTTATAAGGTATTATTTTACAACGTATATCGTTATATGGTGTTATTTTATAACATTTAACGTTATATAGCATTATTTTATAACGTATAACGTTATGTAGTGTTATATTATAACGTATAACGTTATACAGTGTTACGTTATAACGTTATAGTGTATTATGTTATAACGTATAATGTTGTACGGTATTATTTTACAACGTATAACGTTATATGGTATTATTTTATAACTTATAACGTTATATGGTATTAGGTTATAACGTATAACGTTATACGGTGTTATTTTATAACTTATAATGTTATATAGTTTTACGTTATATCGTTATAGTGTATTATGTTATAACTTATTACGTTGTACGGTGTTATTTGATAACGTATAACATCATATAGTATTATTTTATAACGTATAACGTTATTTAGTGATACGTTATAACGTATAACGTTATAAGGTATTATTTTACAACGTATATCGTTATATGGTGTTATTTTATAACGTTTAACGTTATATAGCATTATTTTATAACGTATAACGTTATGTAGTGTTATATTATAACGTATAACGTTATATAGTGTTAGGTTATAACGTATAACGTTATACGGTGTTATTTTACAACTCATAATGTTATATAGTTTTACGTTATAACGTTATAAAGTACTATGTTATAACGTATAACGTTACTTAGTGTTGCGTTATAACGATATATATTATGACGTTATAAGGAATAACGTTATGTTGTATTATTTTTTAACGTAGAATTTTATATAGTACTACCTTATAACCTATAACGTATAACGTTATATAGCTTTATTTGGTAACGTATAACGTTATATAGCATTATTTTATAACGTATAACGTGATATAGCTTTACGTTATAACGTATAACGTCATATAGTGTTACCTAATAACATATAACGTTATATAGTGTAACGTTATAACGTTATATTGTATTATGTTACAACGAATAACGTTGTACGGTATTATTTTATAACGTATAACGTTATAAGGTATCAGGTTATAACGTATAACGTTATACGGTGTTATTTTATAACGTTTAACGTATATAGTGTTATATTATAACGTATAACGTTATATGGTATTAGGTTATATCGTATACCGTTATACGGTGTTATTTTATAACGTGTAACGTTATATAGTGTTATTTTATAACGTATAACGTTATACGGTATTATTTGATAACGTATAACGTTATATAGTATTATTTTATACCGTATAACGATATATAGTGTTACGTTATAACGTTATATAGTATTACGTTATAACGTATAACGTTATACGGTGTTATTTTATAACGTATAACGTTATATAGTGTAACGTTATAACGTTATATTGTATTATGTTACAACGAATAACGTTGTACGGTATTATTTTATAACGTATAACGTTATAAGGTATCAGGTTATAACGTATAACGTTATACGGTGTTATTTTATAACGTACAACGTTATATAGTGTTACGTTATAACGGATAACGTTATATTGTGTTATATTATAACGTATAACGTTATATAATGTTATATTATAACGTATAACGTTATACGGTATTAGGTTATAACCTATAACGTTATACGGTGTTATTTTACAACTTATAATGTTATATAGTATTACGTTATAGCGTTATAGTGTATTATGTTATAACGTATAACGTTATACGGTATTATTTTACAACGTGTATCGTTATATGGTATTATTTTATAACGTATACAGCTATATAGCATTATTTTATAACGTATAACATTATGTAGTGTTACGTTATAACGTATGACGTTATATAGTGTAACCTAATAAAGTATAACGTTATATAGTGTAACGTTATAACGTTATATTATATTATGTTACAACGTATAACGTTGTACGGTATTATTTTATAACGTATAACGTTATATTGTACTAGGTTATAACGTATAACGTTATACGGTGTTATTTTATAACTTATAATGTTATATAGTTTTACGTTATATCGTTATAGTGTATTATGTTATAACTTACAACGTTGTACGGTGTTATTTGATAACGTATAACATCATATAGTATTATTTTATAACGTATAACGTTATTTAGTGTTTCGTTATAACGTTATATAGTGTTACGTTATAACGTATAACGTTATATAGGGTTATATTATAAGGTATAACGTTATATAGTGTTACGTTATAACGTTATATTGTATTACGTTGTAACGTATAACGTTATGCGGTATTATTTTATAACGTATATCGTTATATAGTATTATTTTAAAGCGAATAACGTTATATAGTGTCATATTATAACGTATAACGTTATATGGTGTTACGTTATAACGTTATATAGTGTTACGTTATAACGTATAACGTTATATAGGGTTATATTATAAGGTATAACGTTATATAGTGTTACGTTATAACGTTATATAGTATTACGTTGTAACGTATAACGTTATGCGGTATTATTTTATAACGTATAACGTTATACGCTGTTATTTTATAACGTAAAATATTATATAGTATGCTTCTAAATCGTATACCGTTATGTAGTGTTACGATATAACGTATAAAGTTATATAGTGTTACGTTATAACGTATAACGTTATACGGTGTTATTTTATAACGTATAACGTTATATTGTGTTACGTTATATCGTGATATTGTATTATGTTCTAACGTATCACGTTGTACGGTATTATTTTATAACGTATAACGTTATATGGTATTATTTTATAACATAGTATGATATATAGTACTATTTCATAGCGTATAACGTTATATAGCTTTATTTGGTAACGTATAACGTTATATGGTATTATTTTATAACGTAGTATTTTATACAGTACTATTTCATACCGTATAACGTTATATAGCTTTATTTGGTAACGTATAACGTTATATAGCATTATGTTATAACGTATAACGTTATATAGTGTTACCTGATAACGTATAACGATATATAGTGTTACGTTATAACGTTATATAGTATTACGTTATAACGTATAACGTTATACGGTATTATTTTATAACGTATAACGTTATATAGTGTTACGTTATAACGTTATAGTGTATTATGTTATAACGTATAATGTTGTACGGTATTATTTTACAACGTATAACGTTATATGGTATTATTTTATAACTTATAACGTTATATGGTATTAGGTTATAGCGTATAACGTTATACGGTGTTATTTTATAACTTATAATGTTATATAGTTTTACGTTATAACGTTATAGTGTATTATGTTATAACTTATTACGTTGTACGGTGTTATTTGATAACGTATAACATCATATAGTATTATTTTATAACGTATAACGTTATTTAGTGATACGTTATAACGTATAACGTTATAAGGTATTATTTTACAACGTATATCGTTACATGGTGTTATTTTATAACGTTTAACGTTATATAGCATTATTTTATAACGTATAACGTTATGTAGTGTTATATTATAACGTATAACGTTATATAGTGTTAGGTTATAACGTATAACGTTATACGGTGTTATTTTACAACTCATAATGTTATATAGTTTTACGTTATAACGTTATAATGTATTATGTTATAACGTATAACGTTACTTAGTGTTGCGTTATAACGATATATATTATGACGTTATAACGTATAACGTTATGTTGTATTATTTTTTAACGTAGAATTTTATATAGTACTACTTTATAACCTATAACGTATAACATTATATAGCTTTATTTGGTAACGTATAACGTTATATAGCATTATTTTATAACGTATAACGTGATATAGCTTTACGTTCTAACGTATAACGTCATATAGTGTTACCTAATAACATATAACGTTATATAGTGTAACGTTATAACGTTATATTGTATTATGTTACAACGAATAACGTTGTACGGTATTATTTTATAACGTATAACGTTATAAGGTATCAGGTTATAACGTATAACGTTATACGGTGTTATTTTATAACGTATAACGTATATAGTGTTATATTATAACGTATAACGTTATATGGTATTAGGTTATATCGTATACCGTTATACGGTGTTATTTTATAACGTGTAACGTTATATAGTGTTATTTTATAACGTATAACGTTATACGATATTATTTGATAACGTATAACGTCATATAGTATTATTTTATACCGTATAACGATATATAGTGTTACGTTATAACGTTATATAGTATTACGTTATAACGTATAACGTTATACGGTGTTATTTTATAACGTATAACGTTATATAGTGTAACGTTATAACGTTATATTGTATTATGTTACAACGAATAACGTTGTACGGTATTATTTTATAACGTATAACGTTATAAGGTATCAGGTTATAACGTATAACGTTATACGGTGTTATTTTATAACGTACAACGTTATATAGTGTTACGTTATAACGGATAACGTTATATTGTGTTATATTATAACGTATAACGTTATATAATGTTATATTATAACGTATAACGTTATACGGTATTAGGTTATAACGTATAACGTTATACGGTGTTATTTTACAACTTATAATGTTATATAGTATTACGTTATAGCGTTATAGTGTATTATGTTATAACGTATAACGTTATACGGTATTATTTTACAATGTGTATCGTTATATGGTATTATTTTATAACGTATACAGCTATATAGCATTATTTTATAACGTATAACATTATGTAGTGTTACGTTATAACGTATGACGTTATATAGTGTAACCTAATAAAGTATAACGTTATATAGTGTAACGTTATAACGTTATATTAAATTATGTTACAACGTATAACGTTGTACGGTATTATTTTATAACGTATAACGTTATATTGTACTAGGTTATAACGTATCACGTTATACGGTGTTATTTTATAACTTATAATGTTATATAGTTTTACGTTATAACGTTATAGTGTATTATGTTATAACATATTACGTTATACGGTATTATTTGATAACGTATAACATTATTTAGTGTAACGTTATAACGTATGTCGTTATACAGTGTTACGTTATAACGTATAACGTTCTATAGTGTTACGTTATAACGTTATATAGCATTACGTTATAACGTATAACGTTTTATAGTGTTACGTTATAACGTATAACGTTATATAGTGTTACTTTATAACGTCATATAGCATTACGTTATAACGTATAACATTAAACGGTATTGTTCTATAACGTATAACGTTATATAGCATTATTTTATAACGTATAACGTTATGTAGTGTTACGTTATAACGTATAACGTTATATAGTGTTATACTATAACGTATAACGTATATAGTGTTATATTATAACGTATAACGTTATATGGTATTAGGTTATATCGTATACCGTTATACGGTGTTATTTTATAACGTGTAACGTTATATAGTGTTATTTTATAACGTATAACGTTATACGATATTATTTGATAACGTATAACGTCATATAGTATTATTTTATACCGTATAACGATATATAGTGTTACGTTATAACGTTATATAGTATTACGTTATAACGTATAACGTTATACGGTGTTATTTTATAACGTATAACGTTATATAGTGTTATTTTATAACGTATAACGTTATACGGTAATATTTTACAATGTATATCGTTATATGGTATTATTTTATAACGTCTAGCGCTATATAGCATTATTTTATAACGTATAACGTTATGTAGTGTTACGTTATAACGTACAACGTTATATAGTGTCACCTAATAACGTATAAAGTTATATAGTGTTACGTTATAACGTTATATTGTATTATGTTACAACGTATAACGTTGTACGCTATTATTTTATAACGTATAACGTTATATGGTATTATTTTATAACGTAGTATGTTATATAGTACTATTTTATAACGTATAGCGTTATACAGCTTTATTTGGTAACTTATAACGTTATATAGCATTATCTATAACGTATAACGTTATATAGTTTTACGTTATAACGTATAACGTTATATAGTGTTACCTAATAACGTATAACGTTATATAGTGTTACGTTATAACGTATAACGTTATATAGTGTTATATTATAACGTATAACGTTATATGGTATTAGGTTATAACGTATAACGTTATACGGTGTTATTTTATAACGTATAACGTTATCTGGTATTAGGGTATAACGTATAACGTTATACGGTGTTATTTTATAACTTATAATGTTATATAGTTTTACGTTATATCGTTATAGTGTATTATGTTATAACTTATAACGTTGTACGGTGTTATTTGATAACGTATAACATCATATAGTATTATTTTATAACGTATAACGTTATTTAGTGTTTCGTTATAACGTTATATAGTGTTACGTTATAACGTATAACGTTATATAGGGTTATATTATAAGGTATAACGTTATGTAGTGTTACGTTATAACATATAACGTTATTTAGTGTCACCTAATAACGTATAATGTTATATAGTGTTACGTTATAACGTTATATAGTATTATGTTACAACGCATAACGTCATATGGTATTATGTTATAACGTATAACGTTATACGGTATTATTTTATAACGTATAAAGTTATATAGTATTATTTTATAACGTATAACGTTATATAGCACTATTTTAAATCGAATAACGTTATGTAGTGTCATACTATAACGTATAACGTTATATAGTATTATTTTAAAGCGAATAACGTTATATAGTATTATTTTATAACGTATAACGTTATATAGTATTATTTTATAACGTATAACGTTATACGCTGTTATTTTATAACGTAAAATATTATATAGTGTGCTTCTAAAACGTATAACGTTATGTAGTGTTACGTTATAACGTTATATATATTACGTTGTAACGTATAACGTTATGCGGTATTATTTTATAACGTATAACGTTATACGCTGTTATTTTATAACGTAAAATATTATATAGTATGCTTCTAAATCGTATACCGTTATGTAGTGTTACGTTATAACGTATAAAGTTATATAGTGTTACGTTATAACGTATAACGTTATACGGTGTTATTTTATAACGTATAACGTTATATTGTGTTACGTTATATCGTGTTATTGTATTATGTTCTAACGTATCACGTTGTACGGTATTATTTTATAACGTATAACGTTATATAGTGTTACGTTATAACGTTATAGTGTATTATGTTATAACGTATAATGTTGTACGGTATTATTTTACAACGTATAGCGTTATATGGTATTATTTTATAACCTATAACGTTATATGGTATTAGGTTATAACGTATAACGTTATACGGTGTTATTTTATAACTTATAATGTTATATAATTTTACGTTATAACGTTATAGTGTTTTATGTTATAACTTATAACGTTGTACGGTGTTATTTGATAACGTATAACATCATATAGTATTATTTTATAACGTATAACGTTATTTAGTGATACGTTATAACGTATAACGTTATAAGGTATTATTTTACAACGTATATCGTTATATGGTGTTATTTTATAACGTTTAACGTTATATAGCATTATTTTATAACGTATACCGTTATGTAGTGTTATATTATAACGTATAACGTTATATAGTGTTAGGTTATAACGTATAACGTTATACGGTGTTATTTTACAACTTATAATGTTATATAGTTTTACGTTATAACGTTATAGTGTATTATGTTATAACGTATAACGTTACTTAGTGTTGCGTTATAACGATATATATTATGACGTTATAACGTATAACGTTATGTTGTATTATTTTTTAACGTAGAATTTTATATAGTACTACTTTATAACCTATAACGTATAACGTTATATAGCTTTATTTGGCAACGTATAACGTTATATAGCATTATTGTATAACTGATAACGTTATGTAGTGTTACGTTATAACATATAACGTTATTTAGTGTCACCTAATAACGTATAATGTTATATAGTGTTACGTTATAACGTTATATTGTATTATGTTACAACGTATAACGTCATATGGTATTATGTTATAACGTATAACGTTATACGGTATTATTTTATAACGTATAAAGTTATATAGTATTATTTTATAACGTATAACGTTATATAGCACTATTTTAAATCGAATAACGTTATGTAGTGTCATACTATAACGTATAACGTTATATAGTATTATTTTAAAGCGAATAACGTTATATAGTATTATTTTATAACGTATAACGTTATATAGTATTATTTTATAACGTATAACGTTATGCGCTGTTATTTTATAACGTAAAATATTATATAGTGTGCTTCTAAAACGTATAACGTTATGTAGTGTTACGTTATAACGTATAACGTTATTTAGTGTTACGTTATAGCGTATAACGTTATACGGTATTATGTTACAACGTATATTATTTTATGGTATTATTTGATAACGTATAACGTCATATACTATTATTTTATAACGTATAACGATATATAGTGTTACGTTATAACGTTATATAGTATTACGTTATAACGTATAACGTTATATAGTGTTGTGTTATAACGTTATATATTATGACGTTATAACGTATATCGTTATGTTGTATTATTTTATAACGTAGAATGTTATATAGTACTATTTTATAACTTATAACGTTATATAGCTTTATTTGGTAACGTATAACGTTATATAGCATTATTTTATAACGTATAACGTGATATAGCTTTACGTTATAACGTATAACGTCATATAGTGTTACCTAATAACATATAACGTTATATAGTGTAACGTTATAACGTTATATTGTATTATGTTACAACGAATGACGTTGTACGGTATTATTTTATAACGTATAACGTTATAAGGTATCAGATTATAACGTATAACGTTATACGGTGTTATTTTATAACGTATAACGTATATAGTGTTATATTATAACGTATAACGTTATATGGTATTAGGTTATATCGTATACCGTTATACGGTGTTATTTTATAACGTGTAACGTTATATAGTGTTATTTTATAACGTATAACGTTATACGATATTATTTGATAACGTATAACGTCATATAGTATTATTTTATACCGTATAACGATATATAGTGTTACGTTATAACGTTATATAGTATTACGTTATAACGTATAACGTTATACGGTGTTATTTTATAACGTATAACGTTATATAGTGTTATTTTATAACGTATAACGTTATACGGTATTATTTTACAATGTATATCGTTATATGGTATTATTTTATAACGTCTAGCGCTATATAGCATTATTTTATAACGTATAACGTTATGTAGTGTTACGTTATAACGTATAACGTTATATAGTGTCACCTAATAACGTATAAAGTTATATAGTGTTACGTTATAACGTTATATTGTATTATGTTACAACGTATAACGTTGTACGCTATTATTTTATAACGTATAACGTTATATGGTATTATTTTATAACGTAGTATGTTATATAGTACTATTTTATAACGTATAGCGTTAAACAGCTTTATTTGGTAACTTATAACGTTATATAGCATTATCTATAACGTATAACGTTATATAGTTTTACGTTATAACGTATAACGTTATATAGTGTTACCTAATAACGTATAACGTTATATAGTGTTACGTTATAACGTATAACGTTATATAGTGTTATATTATAACGTATAACGTTATATGGTATTAGGATATAACGTATAACGTTATACGGTGTTATTTTATAACGTATAACGTTATCTGGTATTAGGGTATAACGTATAACGTTATACGGTGTTATTTTATAACTTATAATGTTATATAGTTTTACGTTATATCGTTATAGTGTATTATGTTATAACTTATAACGTTGTACGGTGTTATTTGATAACGTATAACATCATATAGTATTATTTTATAACGTATAACGTTATTTAGTGTTTCGTTATAACGTTATATAGTGTTACGTTATAACGTATAACGTTATATAGGGTTATATTATAAGGTATAACGTTATATAGTGTTACGTTATAACGTTATATAGTATTACGTTGTAACGTATAACGTTATGCGGTATTATTTTATAACGTATAACGTTATACGCTGTTATTTTATAACGTAAAATATTATATAGTATGCTTCTAAA
Source organism: Bombus dahlbomii (assembly GCA_037178635.1). NCBI lineage: Eukaryota > Metazoa > Arthropoda > Insecta > Hymenoptera > Apidae > Bombus > Bombus dahlbomii. Next base: position 14,029,894 of record CM074107.1, on the reverse strand, counting down.
TCGTATACCGTTATGTAGTGTTACGTTATAACGTATAAAGTTATATAGTGTTACGTTATAACGTATAACGTTATACGGTGTTATTTTATAACGTATAACGTTATATTGTGTTACGTTATATCGTGATATTGTATTATGTTCTAACGTATCACGTTGTACGGTATTATTTTATAACGTATAACGTTATATGGTATTATTTTATAACATAGTATGATATATAGTACTATTTCATACCGTATAACGTTATATAGCTTTATTTGGTAACGTATAACGTTATATGGTATTATTATATAACGTAGTATGTTATACAGTACTATTTCATACCGTATGACGTTATATAGCTTTATTTGGTAACGTATAACGTTATATAGCATAATGTTATAACGTATAACGTTATATAGTGTTACCCGATAACGTATAACGATATATAGTGTTACGTTATAACGTTATATAGTATTACGTTATAACGTATAACGTTATACGGTATTATTTTATAACGTATAACGTTATACAGTGTTACGTTATAACGTTATAGTGTATTATGTTATAACGTACAATGTTGTACGGTATTATTTTACAACGTATAACGTTATATGGTATTATTTTATAACTTATAACGTTATATGGTATTAGGTTATAACGTATAACGTTATACGGTGTTATTTTATAACTTATAATGTTATATAGTTTTACGTTATAACGTTATAGTGTATTATGTTATAACTTATTACGTTGTACGGTGTTATTTGATAACGTATAACATCATATAGTATTATTTTATAACGTATAACGTTATTTAGTGATACGTTATAACGTATAACGTTATAAGGTATTATTTTCAACGTATATCGTTATATGGTGTTATTTTATAACGTTTAACGTTATATAGCATTATTTTATAACGTATAACGTTATGTAGTGTTATATTATAACGTATAACGTTATACAGTGTTACGTTATAACGTTATAGTGTATTATGTTATAACGTATAATGTTGTACGGTATTATTTTACAACGTATAACGTTATATGGTATTATTTTATAACTTATAACGTTATATGGTATTAGGTTATAACGTATAACGTTATACGGTGTTATTTTATAACTTATAATGTTATATAGTTTTACGTTATAACGTTATAGTGTATTATGTTATAACTTATTACGTTGTACGGTGTTATTTGATAACGTATAACATCATATAGTATTATTTTATAACGTATAACGTTATTTAGTGATACGTTATAACGTATAACGTTATAAGGTATTATTTTACAACGTATATCGTTATATGGTGTTATTTTATAACGTTTAACGTTATATAGCATTATTTTATAACGTATAACGTTATGTAGTGTTATATTATAAGGTATAACGTTATATAGTGTTAGGTTATAACGTATAACGTTATACGGTGTTATTTTACAACTCATAATGTTATATAGTTTTACGTTATAACGTTATAAAGTACTATGTTATAACGTATAACGTTACTTAGTGTTGCGTTATAACGATATATATTATGACGTTATAACGAATAACGTTATGTTGTATTATTTTTTAACGTAGAATTTTATATAGTACTACCTTATAACCTATAACGTATAACGTTATATAGCTTTATTTGGTAACGTATAACGTTATATAGCATTATTTTATAACGTATAACGTGATATAGCTTTACGTTATAACGTATAACGTCATATAGTGTTACCTAATAACATATAACGTTATATAGTGTAACGTTATAACGTTATATTGTATTATGTTACAACGAATAACGTTGTACGGTATTATTTTATAACGTATAACGTTATAAGGTATCAGGTTATAACGTATAACGTTATACGGTGTTATTTTATAACGTTTAACGTATATAGTGTTATATTATAACGTATAACGTTATATGGTATTAGGTTATATCGTATACCGTTATACGGTGTTATTTTATAACGTGTAACGTTATATAGTGTTATTTTATAACGTATAACGTTATACGATATTATTTGATAACGTATAACGTTATATAGTATTATTTTATACCGTATAACGATATATAGTGTTACGTTATAACGTTATATAGTATTACGTTATAACGTATAACGTTATACGGTGTTATTTTATAACGTATAACGTTATATAGTGTAACGTTATAACGTTATATTGTATTATGTTACAACGAATAACGTTGTACGGTATTATTTTATAACGTATAACGTTATAAGGTATCAGGTTATAACGTATAACGTTATACGGTGTTATTTTATAACGTACAACGTTATATAGTGTTACGTTATAACGGATAACGTTATATTGTGTTATATTATAACGTATAACGTTATATAATGTTATATTATAACGTATAACGTTATACGGTATTAGGTTATAACGTATAACGTTATACGGTGTTATTTTACAACTTATAATGTTATATAGTATTACGTTATAGCGTTATAGTGTATTATGTTATAACGTATAACGTTATACGGTATTATTTTACAATGTGTATCGTTATATGGTATTATTTTATAACGTATACAGCTATATAGCATTATTTTATAACGTATAACATTATGTAGTGTTACGTTATAACGTATGACGTTATATAGTGTAACCTAATAAAGTATAACGTTATATAGTGTAACGTTATAACGTTATATTAAATTATGTTACAACGTATAACGTTGTACGGTATTATTTTATAACGTATAACGTTATATTGTACTAGGTTATAACGTATCACGTTATACGGTGTTATTTTATAACTTATAATGTTATATAGTTTTACGTTATAACGTTATAGTGTATTATGTTATAACATATTACGTTATACGGTATTATTTGATAACGTATAACATTATTTAGTGTAACGTTATAACGTATGTCGTTATACAGTGTTACGTTATAACGTATAACGTTCTATAGTGTTACGTTATAACGTTATATAGCATTACGTTATAACGTATAACGTTTTATAGCATTATTTTATAACGTATAACGTTATGTAGTGTTACGTTATAACGTATAACGTTATATAGTGTTATACTATAACGTATAACGTTACATAGTGTTACGTTATAACGTATAACGTATATAGTGTTATATTATAACGTATAAGGTTATATGGTATTAGGTTATATCGTATACCGTTATACGGTGTTATTTTATAACGTGTAACGTTATATAGTGTTATTTTATAACGTATAACGCTATACGATATTATTTGATAACGTATAACGTCATATAGTATTATTTTATACCGTATAACGATATATAGTGTTACGTTATAACGTTATATAGTATTACGTTATAACGTATAACGTTATACGGTGTTATTTTATAACGTATAACGTTATATAGTGTTATTTTATAACGTATAACGTTATACGGTATTATTTTACAATGTATATCGTTATATGGTATTATTTTATTACGTCTAGCGCTATATAGCATTATTTTATAACATATAACGTTATGTAGTGTTACGTTATAACGTATAACGTTATATAGTGTCACCTAATAACGTATAACGTTATATAGTGTTACGTTATAACGTTATATTGTATTATGTTACAACGTATAACGTTGTACGCTATTATTTTATAACGTATAACGTTATATGGTATTATTTTATAACGTAGTATGTTATATAGTACTATTTTATAACGTATAGCATTATACAGCTTTATTTGGTAACTTATAACGTTATATAGCATTATCTATAACGTATAACGTTATATAGTTTTACGTTATAACGTATAACGTTATATAGTGTTACCTAATAACGTATAACGTTATACAGTGTTACGTTATAACGTATAACGTTATATAGTGTTATATTATAACGTATAACGTTATATGGTATTAGGTTATAACGTATAACGTTATACGGTGTTATTTTATAACGTATAACGTTATATGGTATTAGGTTATAACGTATAACGTTATACGGTGTTATTTTATAACTTATAATGTTATATAGTTTTACGTTATAACGTTATAGTGTATTATGTTATAACTTATAACGTTGTACGGTGTAATTTGATAACGTATAACATCATATAGTATTATTTTATAATGTATAACGTTATTTAGTGTTACGTTATAGCGTTATATAGTGTTACGTTATAACGTATAACGTTATATAGAGTTATATTATAAGGTATAACGTTATATAGTGTTACGTTATAACGTTATATAGTATTACGTTGTAACGTATAACGTTATGCGGTATTATTTTATAACGTATAACGTTATACGCTGTTATTTTATAACGTAAAATATTATATAGTATGCTTCTAAATCGTATACCGTTATGTAGTGTTACGTTATAACGTATAAAGTTATATAGTGTTACGTTATAACGTATAACGTTATACGGTGTTATTTTATAACGTATAACGTTATATTGTGTTACGTTATATCGTGTTATTGTATTATGTTCTAACGTATCACGTTGTACGGTATTATTTTATAACGTATAACGTTATATGGTATTATTTTATAACTTATAACGTTATATGGTATTAGGTTATAACGTATAACGTTATACGGTGTTATTTTATAACTTATAATGTTATATAGTTTTACGTTATAACGTTATAGTGTATTATGTTATAACTTATAACGTTGTACGGTGTTATTTGATAACGTATAACATCATATAGTATTATTTTATAACGTATAACGTTATATAGTGATACGTTATAACGTATAACGTTATAAGGTATTATTTTACAACGTATATCGTTATATGGTATTATTTTATAACGTTTAACGTTATATAACATTATTTTATAACGTATAACGTTATGTAGTGTTATATTATAACGTATAACGTTATATAGTGTTAGGTTATGACGTATAACGTTATACGGTGTTATTTTACAACTTATAATGTTATATAGTTTTACGTTATAACGTTATAGTGTATTATGTTATAACGTATAACGTTACTTAGTGTTGCGTTATAACGATATATATTATGACGTTATATCGTATAACGTTATTTTGTATTATTTTTTGACGTAGAATTTTATATAGTACTACTTTATAACCTATAACGTATAACGTTATATAGCTTTATTTGGTAACGTATAACGTTATATAGCATTATTGTATAACTGATAACGTTATGTAGTGTTACGTTATAACATATAACGTTATTTAGTGTCACCTAATAACGTATAATGTTATATAGTGTTACGTTATAACGTTATATTGTATTATGTTACAACGTATAACGTCATATGGTATTATGTTATAACGTATAACGTTATACGGTATTATTTTATAACGTATAAAGTTATATAGTATTATTTTATAACGTATAACGTTATATAGCACTATTTTAAAACGAATAACGTTATGTAGTGTCATACTATAACGTATAACGTTATATAGTATTATTTTAAAGCGAATAACGTTATATAGTATTATTTTATAACGTATAACGTTATATAGTATTATTTTATAACGTACAACGTTATACGCTGTTATTTTATAACGTAAAATGTTATATAGTGTGCTTCTAAAACGTATAACGTTATGTAGTGTTACGTTATAACGTATAACGTTATTTAGTGTTACGTTATAGCGTATAACGTTATACGGTATTATGTTACAACGTATATCATTATATGGTATTATTTGATAACGTATAACGTCATATAGTATTGTTTTATAAGGTATAACGATATATAGTGTTACGTTATAACGTTATATAGTATTACGTTATAACGTATAACGTTATATAGTGTTGCGTTATAACGTTATATATTATGACGTTATAACGTATATCGTTATGTTGTATTATTTTATAACGTAGAATGTTATATAGTACTATTTTATAACGTATAACGTTATATAGCTTTATTTGGTAACGTATAACGTTATATTGCATTATTTTATAATGTATAACGTGATATAGCTTTACGTTATAACGTATAACGTCATATAGTGTTACCTAATAACATATAACGTTATATAGTGTAACGTTATAACGTTATATTGTATTATGTTACAACGAATAACGTTGTACGGTATTATTTTATAACGTATAACGTTATAAGGTATCAGGTTATAACGTATAACGTTATACGGTGTTATTTTATAACGTACAACGTTATATAGTGTTACGTTATAACGGATAACGTTATATTGTGTTATATTATAACGTATAACGTTATATAATGTTATTTTATAACGTATAACGTTATACGGTATTAGCTTATAACGTATAACGTTATACGGTGTTATTTTACAACTTATAATGTTATATAGTATTACGTTATAACGTTATAGTGTATTATGTTATAACGTATAACGTTATACGGTATTATTTTACAGTGTGTATCGTTATATTTTATTATTTTATAACGTATACAGCTATATAGCATTATTTTATAACGTATATCATTATGTAGTGTTACGTTATAACGTATAACGTTATATAGTGTCACCTAATAAAGTATAACGTTATATAGTGTAACGTTATAACGTTATATTATATTATGTTACAACGTATAACGTTGTACGGTATTATTTTATAACGTATAACGTTATATTGTACTAGGTTATAACGTATCACGTTATACGGTGTTATTTTATAACTTATAATGTTATATAGTTTTACGTTATAACGTTATAGTGTATTATGTTATAACGTATAACGTTTTATAGTGTTACGTTATAACGTATAACGTTATATAGTGTTACTTTATAACGTCATATAGCATTACGTTATAACGTATAACATTAAGCGGTATTGTTTTAAAACGTATAACGTTATATGGTATTATTTTACAACGTATAACGTTATATAGCATTATTTTATAGCGTATAACGTTATACGGTATTATTTTATAACGTATAAAGATATGTAGTGTTAAGTTATTACGTATAAGGTTATATAATGATACCTAATAACGTATAACGTTATGTAGTTTTACGTTATAACGTTTTAGTGTATTATGTTGTAACTTATAACGGTATATATTATTATTTTATAACGTATAACGTTATACGGTACTATTTTATAACGTATAACGTTATATAGCACTATTTTAAAACGAATAACGTTATGTAGTGTCATATTATAACGTATAACGTTATATAGTGTTACGTTATAACGTTATATAGTGTTACGTTATAACGTATAACGTTATATGGGGTTATATTATAAGGTATAACGTTATATAGTGTTACGTTATAACGTTATATAGTATTACGTTGTAACGTATAACGTTATGCGGTATTATTTTATAACGTATAACGTTATACGCTGTTATTTTATAACGCAAAATATTATATAGTATGCTTCTAAATCGTATAACGTTATGTAGTGTTACGTTATAACGTATAAAGTTATATAGTGTTACGTTATAACGTATAACGTTATACGGTGTTATTTTATAACGTATAACGTTATAAAGTGTTACGTTATATCGTGATATTGTATTATGTTCTAACGTATCACGTTGTACGGTATTATTTTATAACGTATAACGTTATATGGTATTATTTTATAACGTAGTATGTTATACAGTACTATTTCATACCGTATGACGTTATATAGCTTTATTTGGTAACGTATAACGTTATATAGCATTATGTTATAACGTATAATGTTGTATAGTGTTACCTGATAACGTATAACGATATATAGTGTTACGTTATAACGTTATATAGTATTACGTTATAACGTATAACGTTATACGGTATTATTTTATAACGTATAACGTAATATAGTGTTACGTTATAACGTTATAGTGTGTTATGTTATAACGTATAATGTTGTACGGTATTATTTTACAACGTATAACGTTATATGGTATTATTTTATAACTTATAACGTTATATGGTATTAGGTTATAACGTATAACGTTATACGGTGTTATTTTATAACTTATAATGTTATATAGTTTTACGTTATAACGTTATAGTGTATTATGTTATAACTTATAACGTTGTACGGTGTTATTTGATAACGTATAACATCATATAGTATTATTTTATAACGTATAACGTTATTTAGTGATACGTTATAACGTATAACGTTATAAGGTATCATTTTACAACGTATATCGTTATATGGTGTTATTTTATAACGTTTAACGTTATATAGCACTATTTTATAACGTATAACGTTATGTAGTGTTATATTATAACGTATAACGTTATATAGTGTTAGGTTATAACGTATAACGTTATACGGTGTTATTTTACAACTTATAATGTTATATAGTTTTACGTTATAACGTTATAGTGTATTATGTTATAACGTATAACGTTACTTAGTGTTGCGTTATAACGATATATATTATGACGTTATAACTTATAACGTTATGTTGTATTATTTTTTAACGTAGAATTTTATATAGTACTACTTTATAACCTATAACGTATAACGTTATATAGCTTTATTTGGTAACGTATAACGTTTTATAGCATTATTGTATAACTGATAACGTTATGTAGTGTTACGTTATAACATATAACGTTATTTAGTGTCACCTAATAACGTATAACGTTATATATTGTTACGTTATAACGTTATATTGTATTATGTTACAACGTATAACGTTATATGGTATTATGTTATAACGTATAACGTTATACGGTATTATTTTATAACGTATAAAGTTATATAGTATTATTTTATAACGTATAACGTTATATAGCACTATTTTAAAACGAATAACGTTATGTAGTGTCATACTATAACGTATAACGTTATATAGTATTATTTTAAAGCGAATAACGTTATATAGTATTATTTTATAACGTATAACGTTATATAGTATTATTTTATAACGTATAACGTTATACGCTGTTATTTTATAACGTAAAATATTATATAGTATGCTTCTAAAACGTATAACGTTATGTAGTGTTACGTTATAACGTATAACGTTATTTAGTGTTACGTTATAGCGTATAACGTTATACGGTATTATTTTACAACGTATATCATTATATGGTATTATTTTATAACGTATAACGTTATATAGCATTATTTTATAACGTATAACGTTATGTAGTGTTACGTTATAACGTATAACGTAATATAGTGTTATACTATAACGTATAACGTTATATAGTGTTACGTTATAACGTATAACGTATATAGTGTTATATTATAACGTATAACGTTATAAGGTATCAGGTTATAACGTATAACGTTATACGGTGTTATTTTATAACGTACAACGTTATATAGTGTTACGTTATAACGGATAACGTTATATTGTGTTATATTATAACGTATAACGTTATATAATGTTATATTATAACGTATAACGTTATACGGTATTAGGTTATAACGTATAACGTTATACGGTGTTATTTAACAACTTATAATGTTATATAGTATTACGTTATAGCGTTATAGTGTATTATGTTATAACGTATAACGTTATACGGTATTATTTTACAATGTGTATCGTTATATGGTATTATTTTATAACGTATACAGCTATGTAGCATTATTTTATAACGTATAACATTATGTAGTGTTACGTTATAACGTATAACGTTATATAGTGTCACCTAATAAAGTATAACGTTATATAGTGTAACGTTATAACGTTATATTGTATTATGTTACAACGTATAACGTTGTACGGTATTATTTTATAACGTAGAACGTTATATTGTACTAGGTTATAACGTATCACGTTATACGGTGTTATTTTATAACTTATAATGTTATATAGTTTTACGTTATAACGTTATAGTGTATTATGTTATAACGTATTACGTTATACGGTATTATTTGATAACGTATAACGTCATATAGTATTATTTTGTAACTTATAACGTTACTTAGTGTTACGTTATAATGTATAACGTTATACGGTATTATTTTACAACGTATATCATTATATGGTATTATGTTATAACGTATAACGTTATATAGTATTATTTTATAACGTTTAACTTTATACCATATATTGCTATAACGGATCACGTTATATAGTGTTGCGTTATAACGTTATATATTATGACGTTATAACGTATAACGTGATGTTGTATTATTTTATAACGTAGAATGTTATATAGTACTATTTTATAACGTTTAACGTTATATAGCTTTATTTGGTAACGTATAACGTTATATAGCATTATTTTATAACGCATAACGTGATATAGTTTTACGTTATAACGTATAATGTCATATAGTGTTACCTAATAACGTATAACGTTATATAGTGTTACGTTATAAAGTTATATAGTATTACTTTATAACTTATAACGTTATACGGTATTATTTTACAACGTATATCGTTATATGGTATTATTTCATAACGTATAGCGATAAATAGCATTATTTTATAACGTATAACGTTATACAGTGTTACGTTATAACGTATAACGTTCTATAGTGTTACGTTATAACGTTATATAGCATTACGTTATAACGTATAACGTTTTATAGTGTTACGTTATAACGTTATATAGCCTTACGTTATAACGTATAACGTTGTACGGTATTATTTTACAACGTATAACATTATATGGTATTATGTTATAACGTATAACGTTATGTAGTGTTATATTATGACGTATAACCTTATATAGTGTTACGTTATAACGTATAACGTTATATAGTGTTATATTATAACGTATAACGTATTAGGTTATAACGTATAACGTTATACGGTGTTATTTTATAACATATAATGTTATATAGTGTTACGTTATAGCGTTATATTGTATTATGTTACAACGTATAACGTTATATGGTATTATGTTATAACGTATAACGTTATACGGTATTATTTTATAACGTATAAAGATATGTAGTGTTAAGTTATTACGTATAACGTTATATAATGATACCTAATAACGTATAACGTTATGTAGTTTTACGTTATAACGTTTTAGTGTATTATGTTGTAACTTATAACGGTATATATTATTATTTTATAACGTATAACGTTATACGGTATTATTTTATAACGTATAACGTTATGTAGTGTTACGTTATAACGTATAACGTAATATAGTGTTATACTATAACGTATAACGTTATATAGTGTTACGTTATAACGTATAACGTATATAGTGTTATATTATAACGTATAACGTTATAAGGTATCAGGTTATAACGTATAACGTTATACGGTGTTATTTTATAACGTACAACGTTATATAGTGTTACGTTATAACGGATAACGTTATATTGTGTTATATTATAACGTATAACGTTATATAATGTTATATTATAACGTATAACGTTATACGGTATTAGGTTATAACGTATAACGTTATACGGTGTTATTTAACAACTTATAATGTTATATAGTATTACGTTATAGCGTTATAGTGTATTATGTTATAACGTATAACGTTATACGGTATTATTTTACAACGTATATCATTATATGGTATTATGTTATAACGTATAACGTTATATAGTATTATTTTATAACGTTTAACTTTATACCATATATTGCTATAACGGATCACGTTATATAGTGTTGCGTTATAACGTTATATATTATGACGTTATAACGTATAACGTGATGTTGTATTATTTTATAACGTAGAATGTTATATAGTACTATTTTATAACGTTTAACGTTATATAGCTTTATTTGGTAACGTATAACGTTATATAGCATTATTTTATAACGCATAACGTGATATAGTTTTACGTTATAACGTATAATGTCATATAGTGTTACCTAATAACGTATAACGTTATATAGTGTTACGTTATAAAGTTATATAGTATTACTTTATAACTTATAACGTTATACGGTATTATTTTACAACGTATATCGTTATATGGTATTATTTCATAACGTATAGCGATAAATAGCATTATTTTATAACGTATAACGTTATACAGTGTTACGTTATAACGTATAACGTTCTATAGTGTTACGTTATAACGTTATATAGCATTACGTTATAACGTATAACGTTTTATAGTGTTACGTTATAACGTTATATAGCCTTACGTTATAACGTATAACGTTGTACGGTATTATTTTACAACGTATAACATTATATGGTATTATGTTATAACGTATAACGTTATGTAGTGTTATATTATGACGTATAACCTTATATAGTGTTACGTTATAACGTATAACGTTATATAGTGTTATATTATAACGTATAACGTATTAGGTTATAACGTATAACGTTATACGGTGTTATTTTATAACATATAATGTTATATAGTGTTACGTTATAGCGTTATATTGTATTATGTTACAACGTATAACGTTATATGGTATTATGTTATAACGTATAACGTTATACGGTATTATTTTATAACGTATAAAGATATGTAGTGTTAAGTTATTACGTATAACGTTATATAATGATACCTAATAACGTATAACGTTATGTAGTTTTACGTTATAACGTTTTAGTGTATTATGTTGTAACTTATAACGGTATATATTATTATTTTATAACGTATAACGTTATACGGTATTATTTTATAACGTATAACGTTATGTAGTGTTACGTTATAACGTATAACGTAATATAGTGTTATACTATAACGTATAACGTTATATAGTGTTACGTTATAACGTATAACGTATATAGTGTTATATTATAACGTATAACGTTATAAGGTATCAGGTTATAACGTATAACGTTATACGGTGTTATTTTATAACGTACAACGTTATATAGTGTTACGTTATAACGGATAACGTTATATTGTGTTATATTATAACGTATAACGTTATATAATGTTATATTATAACGTATAACGTTATACGGTATTAGGTTATAACGTATAACGTTATACGGTGTTATTTAACAACTTATAATGTTATATAGTATTACGTTATAGCGTTATAGTGTATTATGTTATAACGTATAACGTTATACGGTATTATTTTACAATGTGTATCGTTATATGGTATTATTTTATAACGTATACAGCTATGTAGCATTATTTTATAACGTATAACATTATGTAGTGTTACGTTATAACGTATAACGTTATATAGTGTCACCTAATAAAGTATAACGTTATATAGTGTAACGTTATAACGTTATATTGTATTATGTTACAACGTATAACGTTGTACGGTATTATTTTATAACGTAGAACGTTATATTGTACTAGGTTATAACGTATCACGTTATACGGTGTTATTTTATAACTTATAATGTTATATAGTTTTACGTTATAACGTTATAGTGTATTATGTTATAACGTATTACGTTATACGGTATTATTTGATAACGTATAACGTCATATAGTATTATTTTGTAACTTATAACGTTACTTAGTGTTACGTTATAATGTATAACGTTATACGGTATTATTTTACAACGTATATCATTATATGGTATTATGTTATAACGTATAACGTTATATAGTATTATTTTATAACGTTTAACTTTATACCATATATTGCTATAACGGATCACGTTATATAGTGTTGCGTTATAACGTTATATATTATGACGTTATAACGTATAACGTGATGTTGTATTATTTTATAACGTAGAATGTTATATAGTACTATTTTATAACGTTTAACGTTATATAGCTTTATTTGGTAACGTATAACGTTATATAGCATTATTTTATAACGCATAACGTGATATAGTTTTACGTTATAACGTATAATGTCATATAGTGTTACCTAATAACGTATAACGTTATATAGTGTTACGTTATAAAGTTATATAGTATTACTTTATAACTTATAACGTTATACGGTATTATTTTACAACGTATATCGTTATATGGTATTATTTCATAACGCATAGCGATAAATAGCATTATTTTATAACGTATAACGTTATACAGTGTTACGTTATAACGTATAACGTTCTATAGTGTTACGTTATAACGTTATATAGCATTACGTTATAACGTATAACGTTTTATAGTGTTACGTTATAACGTTATATAGCCTTACGTTATAACGTATAACGTTGTACGGTATTATTTTACAACGTATAACATTATATGGTATTATGTTATAACGTATAACGTTATGTAGTGTTATATTATGACGTATAACCTTATATAGTGTTACGTTATAACGTATAACGTTATATAGTGTTATATTATAACGTATAACGTATTAGGTTATAACGTATAACGTTATACGGTGTTATTTTATAACATATAATGTTATATAGTGTTACGTTATAGCGTTATATTGTATTATGTTACAACGTATAACGTTATATGGTATTATGTTATAACGTATAACGTTATACGGTATTATTTTATAACGTATAAAGATATGTAGTGTTAAGTTATTACGTATAACGTTATATAATGATACCTAATAACGTATAACGTTATGTAGTTTTACGTTATAACGTTTTAGTGTATTATGTTGTAACTTATAACGGTATATATTATTATTTTATAACGTATAACGTTATACGGTATTATTTTATAACGTATAACGTTATGTAGTGTTACGTTATAACGTATAACGTCATATAGTGTTACCTCATAACGTATAACGTTGTATAGTGTTACGTTATAAAGTTATATAGTATTACTTTATAACTTATAACGTTATACGGTATTATTTTACAACGTATATCGTTATATGGTATTATTTCATAACGTATAGCGATAAATAGCATTATTTTATAACGTATAACGTTATATAGTGTTACGTTATAACGTATAACGTTATGTAGTGTTACGTTATAACGTTATATAGTATTACGTTGTAACGTATAACGTTATGCGGTATTATTTTACAACATATATCGTTATATGGTGTTATATTATAACGTTTAACGTTATATAGCACTATTTTCAAACGAATAACGTTATGTAGTGTCATATTATAACGTATAACGTTATATAGGGTTATATTATAAGGTATAATGTTATATAGTGTTACGTTATAACGTTATATTGTATTATGATACAACGTACAACGTTATATTGCATTATGTTATAACGTATAACGTTATACGGTATTATTTTAAAGCGAATAACGTTATATAGTATTATTTTATAACGTATAACGTTATATAGTATTACTTTATAACGTATAACGTTATACGCTGTTATTTTATAACGTAAAATATTATATAGTATGCTTCTAAAACGTATAACGTTATGTAGTGTTACGTTATAACGTATAACGTTATATAGTGTTACGTTATAACGTATAACGTTATATAGTGTTATATTATAACGTATAACGTTATATGGTATTAGGTTATAACGTATAACGTTATACGGTGTTATTTTATAACGTATAACGTTATATAGTGTTACGTTATATCGTGATATTGTATTATGTTCTAACGTATAACGTTATACGTTATTATTTTATAACGTATAACGTTATATGGTATTATTTTATAACATAGTATGTTATATAGTACTATTTCATACCGTATAACGTTATATAGCTTTATTTGGCAACGTATAACGTTATATGGTATTATTTTATAACGTACAACGTTATATGGTATTATTTTATAACTTATAACGTTATATGGTATTAGGTTATAACGTATAACGTTATACGGTGTTATTTTATAACGTATAACGTTATATAGTGTTACGTTATATCGTGATATTGTATTATGTTCTAACGTATAACGTTATACGTTATTATTTTATAACGTATAACGTTATATGGTATTATTTTATAACATAGTATGTTATATAGTACTATTTCATACCGTATAACGTTATATAGCTTTATTTGGCAACGTATGACGTCATATAGTATTACGTTATAACGTATAACGTTATATAGTGTTACGTTATAACGTTATATATCATTACGTTATAACGTATAACGTTTTATAGTGTTACGTTATAACGTTATATAGCATTACCTCATAACGTATAACGTTGTACGGTATTATTTTATAACGTATAACGTTATATAGTGTTACGTTATAACGTTATAGTGTACTATGTCATAACTTATAACGTTGTACGGTGTTATTTGATAACGTATAACATCATATAGTATTATTTTATAACCTATAACGTTATTTAGTGATACATTATAACGTATAACGTTATAAGGTACTATTTTACAACGTATATCGTTATATGGTGTAATTTTATAACGTTTAACGTTATATAGCACTATTTTATAACGTATAACGTTATGTAGTTTTATATTATAACGTATAACGTTATATAGTGTTAGGTTATAACGTATAACGTTATACGGTGTTATTTTACAACTTATAATGTTATATAGTTTTACGTTATAACGTTATAGTGTATTATGTTATAACGTATAACGTTATTTAGTGTTGCGTTATAACGATATATATTATGACGTTATAACGTATAGCGTTATGTTGTATTATTTTTTAACGTAGAATGTTATATAGTGCTACTTTATAACGTATAACGTATAACGTTATATAGCTTTATTTGTTAACGTATAACGTTATATAGCATTATTGTATAACCTATAACGTTATGTAGTGTTACGTTATAACATATAACGTCATTTAGTGTCACCTAATAACGTATAACGTTATATAGTGTAACGTTATAACGTTATATTGTATTATGCTACAACGTATCACGTTATATGTTATTATGTTATAACGTATAACGTTATACGGTATTATTTTATAACGTATAAAGTTATATAGTATTATTATATAACGTATAACGTTATATAGCACTATTTTAAAACGAATAACGTTATGTAGTGTCATATTATAACGTATAACGTTATATAGTATTATTTTAAAGCGAATAACGTTATATAGTGTTACGTTACAACGTATAACGTTATATAGGGTTATATTATAAGGTATAACGTTATATAGTGTTACGTTATAACGTTATATAGTATTACGTTGTAACGTATAACGTTATGCGGTATTATTTTATAACGTATAACTTTATACGCTGTTATTTTATAACGTAAAATATTATATAGTATGCTTCTAAAACGTATAACGTTATGTATTGTTACGTTATAACGTATAACGTTATATAGTGTTACGTTATAACGTATAACGTTATACGGTATTATTTTATAACCTATAACGTTATATAGTTTTACGTTATAACGTTATAGTGTATTATGTTATAACGTATAACGTTATACGGTATTATTTTACAATGTGTATCGTTATATGGTATTATTTTATAACGTATACAGCTATATAGCATTATTTTATAACGTATAACATTATGTAGTGTTACGTTATAACGTATGACGTTATATAGTGTAACCTAATAAAGTATAACGTTATATAGTGTAACGTTATAACGTTATATTAAATTATGTTACAACGTATAACGTTGTACGGTATTATTTTATAACGTATAACGTTATATTGTACTAGGTTATAACGTATCACGTTATACGGTGTTATTTTATAACTTATAATGTTATATAGTTTTACGTTATAACGTTATAGTGTATTATGTTATAACATATTACGTTATACGGTATTATTTGATAACGTATAACATTATTTAGTGTAACGTTATAACGTATGTCGTTATACAGTGTTACGTTATAACGTATAACGTTCTATAGTGTTACGTTATAACGTTATATAGCATTACGTTATAACGTATAACGTTTTATAGCATTATTTTATAACGTATAACGTTATGTAGTGTTACGTTATAACGTATAACGTTATATAGTGTTATACTATAACGTATAACGTTACATAGTGTTACGTTATAACGTATAACGTATATAGTGTTATATTATAACGTATAAGGTTATATGGTATTAGGTTATATCGTATACCGTTATACGGTGTTATTTTATAACGTGTAACGTTATATAGTGTTATTTTATAACGTATAACGCTATACGATATTATTTGATAACGTATAACGTCATATAGTATTATTTTATACCGTATAACGATATATAGTGTTACGTTATAACGTTATATAGTATTACGTTATAACGTATAACGTTATACGGTGTTATTTTATAACGTATAACGTTATATAGTGTTATTTTATAACGTATAACGTTATACGGTATTATTTTACAATGTATATCGTTATATGGTATTATTTTATTACGTCTAGCGCTATATAGCATTATTTTATAACATATAACGTTATGTAGTGTTACGTTATAACGTATAACGTTATATAGTGTCACCTAATAACGTATAACGTTATATAGTGTTACGTTATAACGTTATATTGTATTATGTTACAACGTATAACGTTGTACGCTATTATTTTATAACGTATAACGTTATATGGTATTATTTTATAACGTAGTATGTTATATAGTACTATTTTATAACGTATAGCATTATACAGCTTTATTTGGTAACTTATAACGTTATATAGCATTATCTATAACGTATAACGTTATATAGTTTTACGTTATAACGTATAACGTTATATAGTGTTACCTAATAACGTATAACGTTATACAGTGTTACGTTATAACGTATAACGTTATATAGTGTTATATTATAACGTATAACGTTATATGGTATTAGGTTATAACGTATAACGTTATACGGTGTTATTTTATAACGTATAACGTTATATGGTATTAGGTTATAACGTATAACGTTATACGGTGTTATTTTATAACTTATAATGTTATATAGTTTTACGTTATAACGTTATAGTGTATTATGTTATAACTTATAACGTTGTACGGTGTAATTTGATAACGTATAACATCATATAGTATTATTTTATAATGTATAACGTTATTTAGTGTTACGTTATAACGTTATATAGTGTTACGTTATAACGTATAACGTTATATAGAGTTATATTATAAGGTATAACGTTATATAGTGTTACGTTATAACGTTATATAGTATTACGTTGTAACGTATAACGTTATGCGGTATTATTTTATAACGTATAACGTTATACGCTGTTATTTTATAACGTAAAATATTATATAGTATGCTTCTAAATCGTATACCGTTATGTAGTGTTACGTTATAACGTATAAAGTTATATAGTGTTACGTTATAACGTATAACGTTATACGGTGTTATTTTATAACGTATAACGTTATATTGTGTTACGTTATATCGTGTTATTGTATTATGTTCTAACGTATCACGTTGTACGGTATTATTTTATAACGTATAACGTTATATGGTATTATTTTATAACTTATAACGTTATATGGTATTAGGTTATAACGTATAACGTTATACGGTGTTATTTTATAACTTATAATGTTATATAGTTTTACGTTATAACGTTATAGTGTATTATGTTATAACTTATAACGTTGTACGGTGTTATTTGATAACGTATAACATCATATAGTATTATTTTATAACGTATAACGTTATATAGTGATACGTTATAACGTATAACGTTATAAGGTATTATTTTACAACGTATATCGTTATATGGTATTATTTTATAACGTTTAACGTTATATAACATTATTTTATAACGTATAACGTTATGTAGTGTTATATTATAACGTATAACGTTATATAGTGTTAGGTTATGACGTATAACGTTATACGGTGTTATTTTACAACTTATAATGTTATATAGTTTTACGTTATAACGTTATAGTGTATTATGTTATAACGTATAACGTTACTTAGTGTTGCGTTATAACGATATATATTATGACGTTATATCGTATAACGTTATTTTGTATTATTTTTTGACGTAGAATTTTATATAGTACTACTTTATAACCTATAACGTATAACGTTATATAGCTTTATTTGGTAACGTATAACGTTATATAGCATTATTGTATAACTGATAACGTTATGTAGTGTTACGTTATAACATATAACGTTATTTAGTGTCACCTAATAACGTATAATGTTATATAGTGTTACGTTATAACGTTATATTGTATTATGTTACAACGTATAACGTCATATGGTATTATGTTATAACGTATAACGTTATACGGTATTATTTTATAACGTATAAAGTTATATAGTATTATTTTATAACGTATAACGTTATATAGCACTATTTTAAAACGAATAACGTTATGTAGTGTCATACTATAACGTATAACGTTATATAGTATTATTTTAAAGCGAATAACGTTATATAGTATTATTTTATAACGTATAACGTTATATAGTATTATTTTATAACGTACAACGTTATACGCTGTTATTTTATAACGTAAAATGTTATATAGTGTGCTTCTAAAACGTATAACGTTATGTAGTGGTACGTTATAACGTATAACGTTATTTAGTGTTACGTTATAGCGTATAACGTTATACGGTATTATGTTACAACGTATATCATTATATGGTATTATTTGATAACGTATAACGTCATATAGTATTGTTTTATAAGGTATAACGATATATAGTGTTACGTTATAACGTTATATAGTATTACGTTATAACGTATAACGTTATATAGTGTTGCGTTATAACGTTATATATTATGACGTTATAACGTATATCGTTATGTTGTATTATTTTATAACGTAGAATGTTATATAGTACTATTTTATAACGTATAACGTTATATAGCTTTATTTGGTAACGTATAACGTTATATTGCATTATTTTATAATGTATAACGTGATATAGCTTTACGTTATAACGTATAACGTCATATAGTGTTACCTAATAACATATAACGTTATATAGTGTAACGTTATAACGTTATATTGTATTATGTTACAACGAATAACGTTGTACGGTATTATTTTATAACGTATAACGTTATAAGGTATCAGGTTATAACGTATAACGTTATACGGTGTTATTTTATAACGTACAACGTTATATAGTGTTACGTTATAACGGATAACGTTATATTGTGTTATATTATAACGTATAACGTTATATAATGTTATTTTATAACGTATAACGTTATACGGTATTAGCTTATAACGTATAACGTTATACGGTGTTATTTTACAACTTATAATGTTATATAGTATTACGTTATAACGTTATAGTGTATTATGTTATAACGTATAACGTTATACGGTATTATTTTACAGTGTGTATCGTTATATTTTATTATTTTATAACGTATACAGCTATATAGCATTATTTTATAACGTATATCATTATGTAGTGTTACGTTATAACGTATAACGTTATATAGTGTCACCTAATAAAGTATAACGTTATATAGTGTAACGTTATAACGTTATATTATATTATGTTACAACGTATAACGTTGTACGGTATTATTTTATAACGTATAACGTTATATTGTACTAGGTTATAACGTATCACGTTATACGGTGTTATTTTATAACTTATAATGTTATATAGTTTTACGTTATAACGTTATAGTGTATTATGTTATAACGTATAACGTTTTATAGTGTTACGTTATAACGTATAACGTTATATAGTGTTACTTTATAACGTCATATAGCATTACGTTATAACGTATAACATTAAGCGGTATTGTTTTAAAACGTATAACGTTATATGGTATTATTTTACAACGTATAACGTTATATAGCATTATTTTATAGCGTATAACGTTATACGGTATTATTTTATAACGTATAAAGATATGTAGTGTTAAGTTATTACGTATAAGGTTATATAATGATACCTAATAACGTATAACGTTATGTAGTTTTACGTTATAACGTTTTAGTGTATTATGTTGTAACTTATAACGGTATATATTATTATTTTATAACGTATAACGTTATACGGTACTATTTTATAACGTATAACGTTATATAGCACTATTTTAAAACGAATAACGTTATGTAGTGTCATATTATAACGTATAACGTTATATAGTGTTACGTTATAACGTTATATAGTGTTACGTTATAACGTATAACGTTATATGGGGTTATATTATAAGGTATAACGTTATATAGTGTTACGTTATAACGTTATATAGTATTACGTTGTAACGTATAACGTTATGCGGTATTATTTTATAACGTATAACGTTATACGCTGTTATTTTATAACGCAAAATATTATATAGTATGCTTCTAAATCGTATAACGTTATGTAGTGTTACGTTATAACGTATAAAGTTATATAGTGTTACGTTATAACGTATAACGTTATACGGTGTTATTTTATAACGTATAACGTTATAAAGTGTTACGTTATATCGTGATATTGTATTATGTTCTAACGTATCACGTTGTACGGTATTATTTTATAACGTATAACGTTATATGGTATTATTTTATAACGTAGTATGTTATACAGTACTATTTCATACCGTATGACGTTATATAGCTTTATTTGGTAACGTATAACGTTATATAGCATTATGTTATAACGTATAATGTTGTATAGTGTTACCTGATAACGTATAACGATATATAGTGTTACGTTATAACGTTATATAGTATTACGTTATAACGTATAACGTTATACGGTATTATTTTATAACGTATAACGTAATATAGTGTTACGTTATAACGTTATAGTGTGTTATGTTATAACGTATAATGTTGTACGGTATTATTTTACAACGTATAACGTTATATGGTATTATTTTATAACTTATAACGTTATATGGTATTAGGTTATAACGTATAACGTTATACGGTGTTATTTTATAACTTATAATGTTATATAGTTTTACGTTATAACGTTATAGTGTATTATGTTATAACTTATAACGTTGTACGGTGTTATTTGATAACGTATAACATCATATAGTATTATTTTATAACGTATAACGTTATTTAGTGATACGTTATAACGTATAACGTTATAAGGTATCATTTTACAACGTATATCGTTATATGGTGTTATTTTATAACGTTTAACGTTATATAGCACTATTTTATAACGTATAACGTTATGTAGTGTTATATTATAACGTATAACGTTATATAGTGTTAGGTTATAACGTATAACGTTATACGGTGTTATTTTACAACTTATAATGTTATATAGTTTTACGTTATAACGTTATAGTGTATTATGTTATAACGTATAACGTTACTTAGTGTTGCGTTATAACGATATATATTATGACGTTATAACTTATAACGTTATGTTGTATTATTTTTTAACGTAGAATTTTATATAGTACTACTTTATAACCTATAACGTATAACGTTATATAGCTTTATTTGGTAACGTATAACGTTTTATAGCATTATTGTATAACTGATAACGTTATGTAGTGTTACGTTATAACATATAACGTTATTTAGTGTCACCTAATAACGTATAACGTTATATATTGTTACGTTATAACGTTATATTGTATTATGTTACAACGTATAACGTTATATGGTATTATGTTATAACGTATAACGTTATACGGTATTATTTTATAACGTATAAAGTTATATAGTATTATTTTATAACGTATAACGTTATATAGCACTATTTTAAAACGAATAACGTTATGTAGTGTCATACTATAACGTATAACGTTATATAGTATTATTTTAAAGCGAATAACGTTATATAGTATTATTTTATAACGTATAACGTTATATAGTATTATTTTATAACGTATAACGTTATACGCTGTTATTTTATAACGTAAAATATTATATAGTATGCTTCTAAAACGTATAACGTTATGTAGTGTTACGTTATAACGTATAACGTTATTTAGTGTTACGTTATAGCGTATAACGTTATACGGTATTATTTTACAACGTATATCATTATATGGTATTATTTTATAACGTATAACGTTATATAGCATTATTTTATAACGTATAACGTTATGTAGTGTTACGTTATAACGTATAACGTAATATAGTGTTATACTATAACGTATAACGTTATATAGTGTTACGTTATAACGTATAACGTATATAGTGTTATATTATAACGTATAACGTTATAAGGTATCAGGTTATAACGTATAACGTTATACGGTGTTATTTTATAACGTACAACGTTATATAGTGTTACGTTATAACGGATAACGTTATATTGTGTTATATTATAACGTATAACGTTATATAATGTTATATTATAACGTATAACGTTATACGGTATTAGGTTATAACGTATAACGTTATACGGTGTTATTTAACAACTTATAATGTTATATAGTATTACGTTATAGCGTTATAGTGTATTATGTTATAACGTATAACGTTATACGGTATTATTTTACAATGTGTATCGTTATATGGTATTATTTTATAACGTATACAGCTATGTAGCATTATTTTATAACGTATAACATTATGTAGTGTTACGTTATAACGTATAACGTTATATAGTGTCACCTAATAAAGTATAACGTTATATAGTGTAACGTTATAACGTTATATTGTATTATGTTACAACGTATAACGTTGTACGGTATTATTTTATAACGTAGAACGTTATATTGTACTAGGTTATAACGTATCACGTTATACGGTGTTATTTTATAACTTATAATGTTATATAGTTTTACGTTATAACGTTATAGTGTATTATGTTATAACGTATTACGTTATACGGTATTATTTGATAACGTATAACGTCATATAGTATTATTTTGTAACTTATAACGTTACTTAGTGTTACGTTATAATGTATAACGTTATACGGTATTATTTTACAACGTATATCATTATATGGTATTATGTTATAACGTATAACGTTATATAGTATTATTTTATAACGTTTAACTTTATACCATATATTGCTATAACGGATCACGTTATATAGTGTTGCGTTATAACGTTATATATTATGACGTTATAACGTATAACGTGATGTTGTATTATTTTATAACGTAGAATGTTATATAGTACTATTTTATAACGTTTAACGTTATATAGCTTTATTTGGTAACGTATAACGTTATATAGCATTATTTTATAACGCATAACGTGATATAGTTTTACGTTATAACGTATAATGTCATATAGTGTTACCTAATAACGTATAACGTTATATAGTGTTACGTTATAAAGTTATATAGTATTACTTTATAACTTATAACGTTATACGGTATTATTTTACAACGTATATCGTTATATGGTATTATTTCATAACGTATAGCGATAAATAGCATTATTTTATAACGTATAACGTTATACAGTGTTACGTTATAACGTATAACGTTCTATAGTGTTACGTTATAACGTTATATAGCATTACGTTATAACGTATAACGTTTTATAGTGTTACGTTATAACGTTATATAGCCTTACGTTATAACGTATAACGTTGTACGGTATTATTTTACAACGTATAACATTATATGGTATTATGTTATAACGTATAACGTTATGTAGTGTTATATTATGACGTATAACCTTATATAGTGTTACGTTATAACGTATAACGTTATATAGTGTTATATTATAACGTATAACGTATTAGGTTATAACGTATAACGTTATACGGTGTTATTTTATAACATATAATGTTATATAGTGTTACGTTATAGCGTTATATTGTATTATGTTACAACGTATAACGTTATATGGTATTATGTTATAACGTATAACGTTATACGGTATTATTTTATAACGTATAAAGATATGTAGTGTTAAGTTATTACGTATAACGTTATATAATGATACCTAATAACGTATAACGTTATGTAGTTTTACGTTATAACGTTTTAGTGTATTATGTTGTAACTTATAACGGTATATATTATTATTTTATAACGTATAACGTTATACGGTATTATTTTATAACGTATAACGTTATGTAGTGTTACGTTATAACGTATAACGTAATATAGTGTTATACTATAACGTATAACGTTATATAGTGTTACGTTATAACGTATAACGTATATAGTGTTATATTATAACGTATAACGTTATAAGGTATCAGGTTATAACGTATAACGTTATACGGTGTTATTTTATAACGTACAACGTTATATAGTGTTACGTTATAACGGATAACGTTATATTGTGTTATATTATAACGTATAACGTTATATAATGTTATATTATAACGTATAACGTTATACGGTATTAGGTTATAACGTATAACGTTATACGGTGTTATTTAACAACTTATAATGTTATATAGTATTACGTTATAGCGTTATAGTGTATTATGTTATAACGTATAACGTTATACGGTATTATTTTACAATGTGTATCGTTATATGGTATTATTTTATAACGTATACAGCTATGTAGCATTATTTTATAACGTATAACATTATGTAGTGTTACGTTATAACGTATAACGTTATATAGTGTCACCTAATAAAGTATAACGTTATATAGTGTAACGTTATAACGTTATATTGTATTATGTTACAACGTATAACGTTGTACGGTATTATTTTATAACGTAGAACGTTATATTGTACTAGGTTATAACGTATCACGTTATACGGTGTTATTTTATAACTTATAATGTTATATAGTTTTACGTTATAACGTTATAGTGTATTATGTTATAACGTATTACGTTATACGGTATTATTTGATAACGTATAACGTCATATAGTATTATTTTGTAACTTATAACGTTACTTAGTGTTACGTTATAATGTATAACGTTATACGGTATTATTTTACAACGTATATCATTATATGGTATTATGTTATAACGTATAACGTTATATAGTATTATTTTATAACGTTTAACTTTATACCATATATTGCTATAACGGATCACGTTATATAGTGTTGCGTTATAACGTTATATATTATGACGTTATAACGTATAACGTGATGTTGTATTATTTTATAACGTAGAATGTTATATAGTACTATTTTATAACGTTTAACGTTATATAGCTTTATTTGGTAACGTATAACGTTATATAGCATTATTTTATAACGCATAACGTGATATAGTTTTACGTTATAACGTATAATGTCATATAGTGTTACCTAATAACGTATAACGTTATATAGTGTTACGTTATAAAGTTATATAGTATTACTTTATAACTTATAACGTTATACGGTATTATTTTACAACGTATATCGTTATATGGTATTATTTCATAACGTATAGCGATAAATAGCATTATTTTATAACGTATAACGTTATACAGTGTTACGTTATAACGTATAACGTTCTATAGTGTTACGTTATAACGTTATATAGCATTACGTTATAACGTATAACGTTTTATAGTGTTACGTTATAACGTTATATAGCCTTACGTTATAACGTATAACGTTGTACGGTATTATTTTACAACGTATAACATTATATGGTATTATGTTATAACGTATAACGTTATGTAGTGTTATATTATGACGTATAACCTTATATAGTGTTACGTTATAACGTATAACGTTATATAGTGTTATATTATAACGTATAACGTATTAGGTTATAACGTATAACGTTATACGGTGTTATTTTATAACATATAATGTTATATAGTGTTACGTTATAGCGTTATATTGTATTATGTTACAACGTATAACGTTATATGGTATTATGTTATAACGTATAACGTTATACGGTATTATTTTATAACGTATAAAGATATGTAGTGTTAAGTTATTACGTATAACGTTATATAATGATACCTAATAACGTATAACGTTATGTAGTTTTACGTTATAACGTTTTAGTGTATTATGTTGTAACTTATAACGGTATATATTATTATTTTATAACGTATAACGTTATACGGTATTATTTTATAACGTATAACGTTATGTAGTGTTACGTTATAACGTATAACGTAATATAGTGTTATACTATAACGTATAACGTTATATAGTGTTACGTTATAACGTATAACGTATATAGTGTTATATTATAACGTATAACGTTATAAGGTATCAGGTTATAACGTATAACGTTATACGGTGTTATTTTATAACGTACAACGTTATATAGTGTTACGTTATAACGGATAACGTTATATTGTGTTATATTATAACGTATAACGTTATATAATGTTATATTATAACGTATAACGTTATACGGTATTAGGTTATAACGTATAACGTTATACGGTGTTATTTAACAACTTATAATGTTATATAGTATTACGTTATAGCGTTATAGTGTATTATGTTATAACGTATAACGTTATACGGTATTATTTTACAATGTGTATCGTTATATGGTATTATTTTATAACGTATACAGCTATGTAGCATTATTTTATAACGTATAACATTATGTAGTGTTACGTTATAACGTATAACGTTATATAGTGTCACCTAATAAAGTATAACGTTATATAGTGTAACGTTATAACGTTATATTGTATTATGTTACAACGTATAACGTTGTACGGTATTATTTTATAACGTAGAACGTTATATTGTACTAGGTTATAACGTATCACGTTATACGGTGTTATTTTATAACTTATAATGTTATATAGTTTTACGTTATAACGTTATAGTGTATTATGTTATAACGTATTACGTTATACGGTATTATTTGATAACGTATAACGTCATATAGTATTATTTTGTAACTTATAACGTTACTTAGTGTTACGTTATAATGTATAACGTTATACGGTATTATTTTACAACGTATATCATTATATGGTATTATGTTATAACGTATAACGTTATATAGTATTATTTTATAACGTTTAACTTTATACCATATATTGCTATAACGGATCACGTTATATAGTGTTGCGTTATAACGTTATATATTATGACGTTATAACGTATAACGTGATGTTGTATTATTTTATAACGTAGAATGTTATATAGTACTATTTTATAACGTTTAACGTTATATAGCTTTATTTGGTAACGTATAACGTTATATAGCATTATTTTATAACGCATAACGTGATATAGTTTTACGTTATAACGTATAATGTCATATAGTGTTACCTAATAACGTATAACGTTATATAGTGTTACGTTATAAAGTTATATAGTATTACTTTATAACTTATAACGTTATACGGTATTATTTTACAACGTATATCGTTATATGGTATTATTTCATAACGCATAGCGATAAATAGCATTATTTTATAACGTATAACGTTATACAGTGTTACGTTATAACGTATAACGTTCTATAGTGTTACGTTATAACGTTATATAGCATTACGTTATAACGTATAACGTTTTATAGTGTTACGTTATAACGTTATATAGCCTTACGTTATAACGTATAACGTTGTACGGTATTATTTTACAACGTATAACATTATATGGTATTATGTTATAACGTATAACGTTATGTAGTGTTATATTATGACGTATAACCTTATATAGTGTTACGTTATAACGTATAACGTTATATAGTGTTATATTATAACGTATAACGTATTAGGTTATAACGTATAACGTTATACGGTGTTATTTTATAACATATAATGTTATATAGTGTTACGTTATAGCGTTATATTGTATTATGTTACAACGTATAACGTTATATGGTATTATGTTATAACGTATAACGTTATACGGTATTATTTTATAACGTATAAAGATATGTAGTGTTAAGTTATTACGTATAACGTTATATAATGATACCTAATAACGTATAACGTTATGTAGTTTTACGTTATAACGTTTTAGTGTATTATGTTGTAACTTATAACGGTATATATTATTATTTTATAACGTATAACGTTATACGGTATTATTTTATAACGTATAACGTTATGTAGTGTTACGTTATAACGTATAACGTCATATAGTGTTACCTCATAACGTATAACGTTGTATAGTGTTACGTTATAAAGTTATATAGTATTACTTTATAACTTATAACGTTATACGGTATTATTTTACAACGTATATCGTTATATGGTATTATTTCATAACGTATAGCGATAAATAGCATTATTTTATAACGTATAACGTTATATAGTGTTACGTTATAACGTATAACGTTATGTAGTGTTACGTTATAACGTTATATAGTATTACGTTGTAACGTATAACGTTATGCGGTATTATTTTACAACATATATCGTTATATGGTGTTATATTATAACGTTTAACGTTATATAGCACTATTTTCAAACGAATAACGTTATGTAGTGTCATATTATAACGTATAACGTTATATAGGGTTATATTATAAGGTATAATGTTATATAGTGTTACGTTATAACGTTATATTGTATTATGATACAACGTACAACGTTATATTGCATTATGTTATAACGTATAACGTTATACGGTATTATTTTAAAGCGAATAACGTTATATAGTATTATTTTATAACGTATAACGTTATATAGTATTACTTTATAACGTATAACGTTATACGCTGTTATTTTATAACGTAAAATATTATATAGTATGCTTCTAAAACGTATAACGTTATGTAGTGTTACGTTATAACGTATAACGTTATATAGTGTTACGTTATAACGTATAACGTTATATAGTGTTATATTATAACGTATAACGTTATATGGTATTAGGTTATAACGTATAACGTTATACGGTGTTATTTTATAACGTATAACGTTATATAGTGTTACGTTATATCGTGATATTGTATTATGTTCTAACGTATAACGTTATACGTTATTATTTTATAACGTATAACGTTATATGGTATTATTTTATAACATAGTATGTTATATAGTACTATTTCATACCGTATAACGTTATATAGCTTTATTTGGCAACGTATAACGTTATATGGTATTATTTTATAACGTACAACGTTATATGGTATTATTTTATAACTTATAACGTTATATGGTATTAGGTTATAACGTATAACGTTATACGGTGTTATTTTATAACGTATAACGTTATATAGTGTTACGTTATATCGTGATATTGTATTATGTTCTAACGTATAACGTTATACGTTATTATTTTATAACGTATAACGTTATATGGTATTATTTTATAACATAGTATGTTATATAGTACTATTTCATACCGTATAACGTTATATAGCTTTATTTGGCAACGTATGACGTCATATAGTATTACGTTATAACGTATAACGTTATATAGTGTTACGTTATAACGTTATATATCATTACGTTATAACGTATAACGTTTTATAGTGTTACGTTATAACGTTATATAGCATTACCTCATAACGTATAACGTTGTACGGTATTATTTTATAACGTATAACGTTATATAGTGTTACGTTATAACGTTATAGTGTACTATGTCATAACTTATAACGTTGTACGGTGTTATTTGATAACGTATAACATCATATAGTATTATTTTATAACCTATAACGTTATTTAGTGATACATTATAACGTATAACGTTATAAGGTACTATTTTACAACGTATATCGTTATATGGTGTAATTTTATAACGTTTAACGTTATATAGCACTATTTTATAACGTATAACGTTATGTAGTTTTATATTATAACGTATAACGTTATATAGTGTTAGGTTATAACGTATAACGTTATACGGTGTTATTTTACAACTTATAATGTTATATAGTTTTACGTTATAACGTTATAGTGTATTATGTTATAACGTATAACGTTATTTAGTGTTGCGTTATAACGATATATATTATGACGTTATAACGTATAGCGTTATGTTGTATTATTTTTTAACGTAGAATGTTATATAGTGCTACTTTATAACGTATAACGTATAACGTTATATAGCTTTATTTGTTAACGTATAACGTTATATAGCATTATTGTATAACCTATAACGTTATGTAGTGTTACGTTATAACATATAACGTCATTTAGTGTCACCTAATAACGTATAACGTTATATAGTGTTACGTTATAACGTTATATTGTATTATGCTACAACGTATCACGTTATATGTTATTATGTTATAACGTATAACGTTATACGGTATTATTTTATAACGTATAAAGTTATATAGTATTATTATATAACGTATAACGTTATATAGCACTATTTTAAAACGAATAACGTTATGTAGTGTCATATTATAACGTATAACGTTATATAGTATTATTTTAAAGCGAATAACGTTATATAGTGTTACGTTACAACGTATAACGTTATATAGGGTTATATTATAAGGTATAACGTTATATAGTGTTACGTTATAACGTTATATAGTATTACGTTGTAACGTATAACGTTATGCGGTATTATTTTATAACGTATAACTTTATACGCTGTTATTTTATAACGTAAAATATTATATAGTATGCTTCTAAAACGTATAACGTTATGTATTGTTACGTTATAACGTATAACGTTATATAGTGTTACGTTATAACGTATAACGTTATACGGTATTATTTTATAACCTATA
Organism: Bombus dahlbomii; assembly: GCA_037178635.1. Classification (NCBI taxonomy): domain Eukaryota; kingdom Metazoa; phylum Arthropoda; class Insecta; order Hymenoptera; family Apidae; genus Bombus; species Bombus dahlbomii. The sequence goes on along the minus strand of CM074107.1, from coordinate 13,997,881 downwards.
ACGTTATATAGTTTTACGTTATAACGTTATAGTGTATTATGTTATAACGTATAACGTTATACGGTATTATTTGATAACGTATAACGTCATATAGTATTATTTTATAACTCACAACGTTATTTAGTGTTACGTTATAACGTATAACGTTATACGGTATTGTTTTACAACGTATATCATTATATGGTATTATTTTATAACGTATAACGTTATATAGCATTATTTTATAACGTATAACGTTATGTAGTGTTACGTTGTAACGTATAACGTTCTATAGTGTTATACTATAACGTATAACGTTATATAGTGATACGGTATAACGCATAACGTATATAGTGTTATATTATAACGTATAACGTTATATGGTATTAGGTTATATCGTATACAGTTATACGGTGTTATTTTATAACGTGTAACGTTATATAGTGTTATTTTATAACGTATAACGTTATACGATATATATTTGATAACGTATGACGTCATATAGTATTACGTTATAACGTATAACGTTATATAGTGTTACGTTATAACGTTATATATCATTACGTTATAACGTATAACGTTTTATAGTGATACGTTATAACGTTATATAGCATTACCTCATAACGTATAACGTTGTACGGTATTATTTTATAACGTATAACGTTATATAGTGTTACGTTATAACGTTATAGTGTACTATGTCATAACTTATAACGTTGTACGGTGTTATTTGATAACGTATAACATCATATAGTATTATTTAATAACCTATAACGTTATTTAGTGATACATTATAACGTATAACGTTATAAGGTACTATTTTACAACGTATATCGTTATATGGTGTAATTTTATAACGTTTAACGTTATATAGCACTATTTTATAACGTATAACGTTATGTAGTTTTATATTATAACGTATAACGTTATATAGTGTTAGGTTATAACGTATAACGTTATACGGTGTTATTTTACAACTTATAATGTTATATAGTTTTACGTTATAACGTTATAGTGTATTATGTTATAACGTATAACGTTATTTAGTGTTGCGTTATAACGATATATATTATGACGTTATAACGTATAGCGTTATGTTGTATTATTTTTTAACGTAGAATGTTATATAGTGCTACTTTATAACGTATAACGTATAACGTTATATAGCTTTATTTGTTAACGTATAACGTTATATAGCTTTATTTGTTAACGTATAACGTTATATAGCATTATTGTATAACCTATAACGTTATGTAGTGTTACGTTATAACATATAACGTCATTTAGTGTCACCTAATAACGTATAACGTTATATAGTGTTACGTTATAACGTTATATTGTATTATGTTACAACGTATCACGTTATATGTTATTATGTTATAACGTATAACGTTATACGGTATTATTTTATAACGTATAAAGTTATATAGTATTATTATATAACGTATAACGTTATATAGCACTATTTTAAAACGAATAACGTTATGTAGTGTCATATTATAACGTATAACGTTATATAGTGTTACGTTATAACGTTAAATAGTGTTACGTTATAACGTTATATAGTATTACGTTGTAACGTATATCGTTATGTGGTATTATTTTATAACGTATAACGTTATATAGTATTATTTTAAAGCGAATAACGTTATATAGTATTATTTTATAACGTATAACGTTATATAGTATTATTTTATAACGTATAACGTTATACGCTGTTATTTTATAACGTAAAATATTATATAGTATGCTTCTAAAACGTATAACGTTATGAAGTGTTACGTTATAACGTATAACGTTATATAGTGTTACGTTATAACGTATAACGTTATATAGTGTTATATTATAACGTATAACGTTATATGGTATTAGGTTATAACGTATAACGTTATACGGTGTTATTTTATAACGTATAACGTTATATAGTGTTACGTTATATCGTGATATTGTATTATGTTCTAACGTATAACGTTGTACGGTATTATTTTATAACGTATAACGTTATATGGTATTATTTTATAACATAGTATGTTATATAGTACTATTTCATACCGTATAACGTTATATAGCTTTATTTGGTAACGTATAACGTTATATGGTATTATTTTATAACGTATTATGTTATACAGTACTATTTCATACCGTATGACGTTATATAGCTTTATTTGGTAACGTATAACGTTATATAGCATTATTTTATAACGTATAACGTTATATAGTGTTACCTAATAACGTATAACGATATATAGTGTTACGTTATAACGTTATATAGTATTACGTTATAACGTATAACGTTATACGGTATTATTTTATAACGTATAACGTCATATAGTATTATTTTATAACGTATAACGTTATATAGTGTTACGTTATAACGTATAACGTTATACAGTACTATTTCATACCGTATGACGTTATATAGCTTTATTTGGTAACGTATAACGTTATATAGCATTATTTTATAACGTATAACGTTATATAGTGTTACCTAATAACGTATAACGATATATAGTGTTACGTTATAACGTTATATAGTATTACGTTATAACGTATAACGTTATACGGTATTATTTTATAACGTATAACGTTATATGGTATTAGGTTATAACGTATAACGTTATACGGTGTTATTTTATAACTTATAATGTTATATAGTTTTACGTTATAACGTTATAGTGTATTATGTAATAACTTATAACGTTGTACGGCGTTATTTGATAACGTATAACATCATATAGTATTATTTTATAACGTATAACGTTATTTAGTGATACGTTATAACTTATAACGTTATAAGGTATCATTTTACAACGTATATCGTTACATGGTGTTAGTTTATAACGTTTAACGTTATATAGCACTATTTTATAACGAATAACGTTATGTAGTGTTATATTATAACGTATAACGTTATATAGTGTTAGGTTATAACGTATAACGTTATACGGTGTTATTTTACAACTTATAATGTTATATAGTTTTACGTTATAACGTTATATAGTATTACGTTGTAACTAATAACGTTATGCGGTATTATTTTATAACGTATAACGTTATATAGTATTATTTTAAAGCGAATAACGTTATATAGTATTATTTTATAACGTATAACGTTATATATCATTACTTTATATTGTATAACGTTATATAGCATTATTTTATGACGTATAACGTTATATAGTGTTACGTTATAACGTATAACGTTGTATAGTGTTACGTTATAACGTATAACGTTTTATAGTGTTACGTTATAACGTATAACGTTATATAGTGTTATATTATATCGTATAACGTTATATGGTATTAGGTTATAACGCATAACGTTATACGGTGTTATTTTATAACGTATAACGTTATATAGTGTTACGTTATATCGTGATATTGTATTATGTTCTAACGTATAAAGTTGTACGTTATTATTTTATAACGTATAACGTTATATGGTATTATTTTATAACATAGTATGTTATATAGTACTATTTCATACCGTATAACGTTATATAGCTTTATTTGGTAACGTATAACGTTATATGGTATTATTTTATAACGTAGTATGTTATACAGTACTATTTCATACCGTATGACGTTATATAGCTTTATTTGGTAACGTATAAAGTTATATAGCATTATTTTGTAACGTATAACGTTATATATTGTTACCTAATAACGTATAACGATATATAGTGTTACGTTATAACGTTATATAGTATTACGTTATAACGTATAACGTTATACGGTATTATTTTATAACGTATAACGTTATATAGTTTTACGTTATAACGTTATAGTGTATTATGTTATAACGTATAACGATATACGGTATTATTTGATAACGTATAACGTCATATAGTATTATTTTATAACTCACAACGTTATTTAGTGTTACGTTATAACGTATAACGTTATACGGTATTATTTTACAACGTATATCGTTATATGGTATTATTTTATAACGTATAACGTTATATAGCATTATTTTATAACGTATAACGTAATGCAGTGTTATACTATAACGTATAAGGTTATATAGTGTTACGTTATAACGTATAACGTTATATAGTGTTATATTATAACGTATAACGTTATATAGTATTACGTTATATCGTATAACGTTATACGGTGTTATTTTATAACGTATAGCGTTATACGGTATTATTTGATAATGTATAACGTCATATAGTATTATTTTATAACTTATACCGTTATTTAGTGTTACCTTATAACGTATAACGTTATACGGCAATATTTTACGACGTATATCAATATATGGTATTATTTTATAACGTATAACGTTATATAGTATTATTATATAACGTTTAACTTTATACCATATAATGTTATAACGTATAACGTTATGTAGTGTTGCGTTATAACGTTATATATTATGAAGTTATAACGTATTACGTTATGTTGTATTATTTCATAACGTAGAATGTTATATAGTACTATATTATAACGTATAACGTTATGTAGATTTATTTGGTAACGTATAACGTTATATAGCATTATTTTATAACGTATAACGTGATATAGTTTTACGTTATAACGTATAACGTCATATAGTGTTACCTAATAACGTATAACGTTATATAGTGTAACGTTATAACGTTATATTGTATTATGTTACAACGTATAACGTTGTACGGTATTATTTTATAACGTATAACGTTATACGGTATTATTTTACAATGTATATCGTTATATGGTATTATTTTATAACGTATAGCGCTATATAGCATTATTTTATAACGTATAACGTTATGTAGTGTTACGTTATAACGTATATCGTTATATAGTGTCACCTAATAACGTATAACGTTATATAGTGTAACGTTATAACGTTATATTGCATTATGTTACAACGTATAACGTTGTACGGTATTATTATATAACGTATAACGTTATATGGTATTAGGTTATAACGTATAACGTTATACGGTGTTATTTTATAACGTATAACGTTATATAGTGTTACGTTAAAGCGTATAACGTTCTATAGTGTTACGTTATATCGTTATATATCATTACTTTATAACGTATAACGTTTTATAGTGTTACGTTATAACGTTATATAGCATAACGTTATAACGTATAACGTTGTACGGTATTATTTTATAACGTATAAAGTTATATAGTGTCATTTTCTAACATGTAATGTTATATAGTTTTACGCTATAACGTATAACGTTATATAGTGTTACCTAATAACGTATAACTATATATGGTGTTACGTTATAACGTTATATAGTATTACGTTATATCGTATAACGTTATACGGTATTATTTTATAACGTATAACGTTATACGGTATTATTTGATAACATATAACGTCATATAGTATTATTTTATAAGTTATAACGTTATTTAGTGTTACGTTATAACGTACAACGTTATATAGTGCTACCTAATAATGTATAACTAAATATGGTGTTACGTTACAACGTTATATTGTATTATGTTAAAACGTATAACGTTGTACGGTATTATTTTATAACGTATAACGTTGTACGGTATTATTTTATAACGTATAAAGTTATATAGTGTCATTTTCTAACATGTAACGTTATATAGTTTTACGTTATAACGTATAACGTTATATAGTGTTACCTAATAACGTATAACTATATTTGGTGTTACGTTATAACGTTATATAGTATTACGTTATATCGTATAACGTTATACGGTATTATTTTATAACGTATAACGTTATACGGTATTATTTGATAACATATAACGTCATATAGTATTATTTTATAAGTTATAACGTTATTTAGTGTTACGTTATAACGTACAACGTTATATAGTGCTACCTAATAACGTATAACTAAATATGGTGTTACGTTACAACGTTATATTGTATTATGTTACAACGTATAACGTTGTACGGTATTATTTTATAACGTATAACGTTGTACGGTATTATTTTATAACGTATTACGTTATGTAGTGTTATATTATAACGTATAACGTTATATAGTGTTTCGTTATAACGTATAACGTTATATAGTGTTATATTATAACGTATAACGTTATACGGTATTATTTGATAACGTATAACGTCATATAGTATTATTTTATAACGTATAACGTTATATAGTGTTACGTTATAACGTATAACGTTATACAGTATTATTTTATAGCGTGTAACGTTATATAGTATTGTTTTATAACGTATAACGTTATATAGTATTATTTTATAACGTATAACGTTATATAGTATTATTTTATAACGTATAACGTTATATATCATTACTTTATATTGTATAACGTTATATAGCATTATTTTATAACGTATAACGTTGTATAGTGTTACGTTATAACGTATAACGTTTTATAGTGTTACGTTATAACGTATAACGTTATATAGTGTTATATTATATCGTATAACGTTATATGGTATTAGGTTATAACGCATAACGTTATACGGTGTTATTTTATAACGTATAACGTTATATAGTGTTACGTTATATCGTGATATTGTATTATGTTCTAACGTATAAAGTTGTACGTTATTATTTTATAACGTATAACGTTATATGGTATTATTTTATAACATAGTATGTTATATAGTACTATTTCATACCGTATAACGTTATATAGCTTTATTTGGTAACGTATAACGTTATATGGTATTATTTTATAACGTAGTATGTTATACAGTACTATTTCATACCGTATGACGTTATATAGCTTTATTTGGTAACGTATAAAGTTATATAGCATTATTTTGTAACGTATAACGTTATATATTGTTACCTAATAACGTATAACGATATATAGTGTTACGTTATAACGTTATATAGTATTACGTTATAACGTATAACGTTATACGGTATTATTTTATAACGTATAACGTTATATAGTTTTACGTTATAACGTTATAGTGTATTATGTTATAACGTATAACGATATACGGTATTATTTGATAACGTATAACGTCATATAGTATTATTTTATAACTCACAACGTTATTTAGTGTTACGTTATAACGTATAACGTTATACGGTATTATTTTACAACGTATATCGTTATATGGTATTATTTTATAACGTATAACGTTATATAGCATTATTTTATAACGTATAACGTAATGCAGTGTTATACTATAACGTATAAGGTTATATAGTGTTACGTTATAACGTATAACGTTATATAGTGTTATATTATAACGTATAACGTTATATAGTATTACGTTATATCGTATAACGTTATACGGTGTTATTTTATAACGTATAGCGTTATACGGTATTATTTGATAATGTATAACGTCATATAGTATTATTTTATAACTTATACCGTTATTTAGTGTTACCTTATAACGTATAACGTTATACGGCAATATTTTACGACGTATATCAATATATGGTATTATTTTATAACGTATAACGTTATATAGTATTATTATATAACGTTTAACTTTATACCATATAATGTTATAACGTATAACGTTATGTAGTGTTGCGTTATAACGTTATATATTATGAAGTTATAACGTATTACGTTATGTTGTATTATTTCATAACGTAGAATGTTATATAGTACTATATTATAACGTATAACGTTATGTAGATTTATTTGGTAACGTATAACGTTATATAGCATTATTTTATAACGTATAACGTGATATAGTTTTACGTTATAACGTATAACGTCATATAGTGTTACCTAATAACGTATAACGTTATATAGTGTAACGTTATAACGTTATATTGTATTATGTTACAACGTATAACGTTGTACGGTATTATTTTATAACGTATAACGTTATACGGTATTATTTTACAATGTATATCGTTATATGGTATTATTTTATAACGTATAGCGCTATATAGCATTATTTTATAACGTATAACGTTATGTAGTGTTACGTTATAACGTATATCGTTATATAGTGTCACCTAATAACGTATAACGTTATATAGTGTAACGTTATAACGTTATATTGCATTATGTTACAACGTATAACGTTGTACGGTATTATTATATAACGTATAACGTTATATGGTATTAGGTTATAACGTATAACGTTATACGGTGTTATTTTATAACGTATAACGTTATATAGTGTTACGTTAAAGCGTATAACGTTCTATAGTGTTACGTTATATCGTTATATATCATTACTTTATAACGTATAACGTTTTATAGTGTTACGTTATAACGTTATATAGCATAACGTTATAACGTATAACGTTGTACGGTATTATTTTATAACGTATAAAGTTATATAGTGTCATTTTCTAACATGTAATGTTATATAGTTTTACGCTATAACGTATAACGTTATATAGTGTTACCTAATAACGTATAACTATATATGGTGTTACGTTATAACGTTATATAGTATTACGTTATATCGTATAACGTTATACGGTATTATTTTATAACGTATAACGTTATACGGTATTATTTGATAACATATAACGTCATATAGTATTATTTTATAAGTTATAACGTTATTTAGTGTTACGTTATAACGTACAACGTTATATAGTGCTACCTAATAATGTATAACTAAATATGGTGTTACGTTACAACGTTATATTGTATTATGTTAAAACGTATAACGTTGTACGGTATTATTTTATAACGTATAACGTTGTACGGTATTATTTTATAACGTATAAAGTTATATAGTGTCATTTTCTAACATGTAACGTTATATAGTTTTACGTTATAACGTATAACGTTATATAGTGTTACCTAATAACGTATAACTATATTTGGTGTTACGTTATAACGTTATATAGTATTACGTTATATCGTATAACGTTATACGGTATTATTTTATAACGTATAACGTTATACGGTATTATTTGATAACATATAACGTCATATAGTATTATTTTATAAGTTATAACGTTATTTAGTGTTACGTTATAACGTACAACGTTATATAGTGCTACCTAATAACGTATAACTAAATATGGTGTTACGTTACAACGTTATATTGTATTATGTTACAACGTATAACGTTGTACGGTATTATTTTATAACGTATAACGTTGTACGGTATTATTTTATAACGTATTACGTTATGTAGTGTTATATTATAACGTATAACGTTATATAGTGTTTCGTTATAACGTATAACGTTATATAGTGTTATATTATAACGTATAACGTTATACGGTATTATTTGATAACGTATAACGTCATATAGTATTATTTTATAACGTATAACGTTATATAGTGTTACGTTATAACGTATAACGTTATACAGTATTATTTTATAGCGTGTAACGTTATATAGTATTGTTTTATAACGTATAACGTTATATAGTATTATTTTATAACGTATAACGTTATATAGTATTATTTTATAACGTATAACGTTATATATCATTACTTTATATTGTATAACGTTATATAGCATTATTTTATGACGTATAACGTTATATAGTGTTACGTTATAACGTATAACGTTGTATAGTGTTACGTTATAACGTATAACGTTTTATAGTGTTACGTTATAACGTATAACGTTATATAGTGTTATATTATAACGTATAACGTTACAAGGTATTACGTTATAACGTATAACGTTATTTAGTGTTACGTTATAACGTATAACGTTATATGGTATTATTTTACAACGTATATCGTTATATCGTATTATTTTATAACGTATAGCGCTATATAGCGTTATTTTATAACGTATAACGTTATGTAGTGTTACGTTGTAACGTATAACGTTATATAGTGTCACCTAATAACGTATAACGTTATATAATGTTACGTTATAACGTTATATTGTATTATGTTACAACGTATAACGTTATATAGTATTATTTTATAACGTTTAACGTTATATAGCACTATTTTATAACGTATTACAATATGTAGTGTTATATTATAACGTATAACGTTATATAGTGTTACGTCATAACGTATAACGTTATGTAGTGTTATATTATGACGTATAACGTTATATAGTGTTACGTTATAACGTATAACGTTATATAGTGTTACGTTATAACGTATATGGTTTTATAGTGTTACGTTATAACGTATAACGTTATATAGTGTCACCTAATAATCTATATCGTTATATAGTGTTACGTTATAACGTTATATATTATTATGTTATAACGTTTAACGTTATACCATATAATGTTATAACGTATATCGTTATATAGTGTTACGTTATAACGTATATCGTTTTATAGTGTTACGTTATAACGTATAACGTTATATAGTGTTATATTATAACGTTTAACGTTACAAGGTATTACGTTATAACGTATAACGTTATTTAGTGTTACGTTATAACGTATAACGTTATTTAGTGTTACGTTATAACGTATAACGTTATATGGTATTATTTTACAACGTATATCGTTATATAGCATTATTTTATAACGTATAACGTTATGTAGTGTTACGTTATAACGTATAACGTTATATAGTGTCACCTAATAACGTATAACGTTATATAATGTTACGTTATAACGTTATATTGTATTATGTTACAACGTATAACGTATAACGTTATATAGTGTTACGTCATAACGTATAACGTTATGTAGTGTTATATTATGACGTATAACGTTATATAGTGTTACGTTATAACGTATAACGTTATATAGTGTTACGTTATAACGTATATGGTTTTATAGTGTGACGTTATAATGTATAACGTTATATAGTGTCACCTAATAATCTATATCGTTATATAGTGTTACGTTATAACGTTATATATTATTATGTTATAACGTTTAACGTTATACCATATAATGTTATAACGTATAACGTTATATAGTGTTGCGTTATAACGTTATATCGTTTTATAGTGTTACGTTATAACGTATAACGTTATATAGTGTTATATTATAACGTATAACGTTGTATAGTGTTACGTTATAACGTATATCGTTTTATAGTGTTACGTTATAACGTATAACGTTATATAGTGTTATATTATAACGTATAACGTTACAAGGTATTACGTTATAACGTATAACGTTATTTAGTGTTACGTTATAACGTATAACGTTATTTAGTGTTACGTTATAACGTATATCGTTATATAGTATTATTTTATAGCGTATAACGTTATATAGTATTATTTTATAATGTATAACTTTATATAGCACTATTTTATAACGTATAACGTTACGTAGTGTTACCTTATATCGTATAACGTTATATAGTGGTACGTTATAACATTATATAGTATTATGTCATAATGTATAATCTTATACGGTAGTATTTTATAACGTATAACGTTATAGAGTATTATTTTATAACGTATACCGTTATATAGTGTTACATTATAACGTTATATAGTATTACGCTATAACGTATAATGTTATATATTATCATTTTATAATGTATAAAGTTATATAGCACTATTTTATAACGTATAACGTTATGTAGTGTTATGTTATAACGTATAGCTTTATATAGTGTTGCGTTAGAACGTTATATAGTATTACGTTATAACGTGAAACGTTATATTGTATTTTTTAATAATGTATAACGTTATATATTACTATTTAATAATGTATAACGTTATATAGCGTTATTTTATAACGCATAACGTTATGTAGTGTTACGTTATAACGTATAACGTTATATAGTGTCACCTAATAACGTATAATGTTATATAGTGTTACGTTATAACGTTATATAGTATTACGTTATAACGTTTAACGTTATATAGTGTTACGTTATAATGATAACGTTATATAGTGTCACCTATTAATGTGTAACGTCATATAGTGTCACCTATTAACGTTTGTCGTTATATAGCGTTACGTTATAACGTTATATAGTATTACGTTATAACGTATAACGTTATACGGTATTATTTTGTAACGTATAACGTTATATATTATTGTTTTATAATGTATAACGTTATATTGCATTATTTTATAACGTATAACGTTTTGTAGTGTTACGTTATAACGTATATTGTTATATATTATTATTTTATAATGTATAATGTTATATAGCATTATTTCATAACGTATAACGTTATATAGTATTATTTTATAACGTACAACGTTATACCATATAATGTTATAACGTATAACATTGTATAGTGTTGCGTTATATCGTTATATACTATTACGTTATAACGTATATCGTTATATAGTATTATTTTATAACGCATAACGTTATATAGTATTATTTTATAACGTATAACGTTATATAGCACTGTTTTATAACGTATAACGTTATATAGTGTCACCTATTAACGTATAACGTTATATAGTGTCACCTGTTAACGTTTTTCGTTATATAGTGTTACTTTATAACGTTATATAGTATGACGTTATAACGTATAACGTTATACGGTATTATTTTGTAACGTATAACGTTATATTATTATTTTATAATGTATAACGTTATATAGCATTAGTTTATAACGTATAACGTTATATAGTGTTACGTTATAACGTATAACGTTATATAGTGTACTTAATAACGTATAACGTCATGTAGTGTTAAGTCATTACGTATAACGTTATATAGTGATATCTAATAACGTATAACGTTATATAGTGTTACGTTATAACGTTATACGGTATTATTTTATTACGTATAACGTTATATAGCACTATTTTATTACGTATAACGTTATGTAGTGTTACGTTATTACGTATAACGTTATATAGTGTTACGTAATACTATTTAACGTAATACGATACGGCGTAATGCCTTATAACATATTACTATATAACGTGTTACTATATAAGGTAATATGTTATAGCTTAATACTATGTAACGTAAGAGATTACGTAATGGTATACAACCTAATACCTTAGAACATAATACTATATAACGTAATACTGTTAACGCAATGCGTTATTTTTTAATATTGCATAACGGAATACCTTATAACGTAATACATTGTAACGTAATACTATATAGCGCAATACTATATAACCTATAACTTTATGACATAATTCTATATAATGTAATACTCTATAGCATAATTCTACACAACGTAATATCTTTTTACGTAATACTGTATAGCGTAATACGTTCAAACGTAGTACTATATACCGTTATACATTATAACGTAATACATTATTACGTACTACGTTATAACGTAATATTATATAGTGTAATGCTATGTAGCATAATGGTATATAGCGTAATACTGTATAACGCATTGCGTTGTAATCTAATACTGTATAACGGAATACTTTATAACGTAATACTATATAACGTAATACTATATATCGCAATTCATTATAACGTGACATTGTATAAGGTAATGCCATATACCGTAAATACAGTATAACGTAATAATATATAACGTAATGCATTATGACGTAATACTGCATAGCGTAATACATTGTAACGTAGTATGTTTTAATGTATTATAATATAGCCTAATACTATATAACGTATTATAATATAACTTAATACTGTATGTTGTATTATAATGCAACGTAATATATTATGGCGTAATATAATATAACGTAACATTACATAACATTATATAATATAATGTGTTGGTATATATATAATAGAATATAACGTGGTATAATATAGCGGAATGGAATGTAACGTTACATAATATAGCGGAATAAAATATGACGATTAGAACGGACAGAACTTAGATGAAATCTTTTTTCTTTTGTATTTACTTTGTGAACCTCTGCTGTTGGATTTAATATTGGCTAATTTTAAAACTCACCGTTTTATCTCATAGATAGTGGCCGATTGATATTTCAGAACATCATATGTTGTCTTCTATTGTTCTATGCGTATTCTGGGGGCTTATTTTATTCTTATCTTATAGCGAAGCACAGAAAATGCATTGGGTGATATTCCATATACTATCTATGCTAGTACGTATTCTCGATCGTGACTTTGATTATTGACTAAGTGTAGAATAAACGTGATGCACAGTATTATTTCATATGCCACAGTTTGGAGTCATCTGACCTCTTTACCATTTTTATGTTATACGCAACATTATAGATGCAATATTGTAGCAGTTTAAATCAAAACTAACGTCTTGTATGAATTTACTAATAGAATATAGAACGGATATAGAATAATAGTATGTCTTATAATAGCGTTCAAACTAAGCAATCTTTTTAGTTCCACATACTTCTACCTGAAAAACTCTCAATACAATTTGTGGATAACTCAAACAGACAAAGTAAACCCATTGAAAAGAGCAAAAGATCAACGACAAGATTAAGAAAACCAACGAAAGATATAAAAAGACCAACGGAAAAAGCACAGAGATCACCAAAGATTTACCTCTGTGGATAAATTTCTCGCTCTACGATAAATAATGTATGTATGTACAAAAAGCGTGCACAATGGGCTTATCCGAGATATATTTTGCATAAAATTAATTCAAACTAAAACACATGTATTCCATGGTATCCCATTGCGGACGTATAAGCGCAGCCCAGATCACCAAAAAATTCCGAAGAAGATTTTGGATGATGTATATTCGACTTTGTTAAAGTATTTCTGAGGCTGTTATCGTTTTTCAAATAACAGTACATACTCAGAAATAATGATATGTGAATTGTTTTGCAAGTAATGGATAACATATGTCTGATATTAAAATTTAATTTATAATGATATTTACAACAGTATTCCAAGCTACTGATATTTGGAAAACGATATCAATTACCAGGTCCCACCACGAGAACGTTTATCGATAAAATATACATTTTACGTTATACTAAGTTTTGTTTGCTTTCATTTAATACATAATTGGGGAAAATAAATTGGATAGATTACGTAGAAGGTTTGTGTTTCTATTATGGTTCATGTTCACCAGTAATCGTTATTTATGTTATCAGGAGCAGATACTGTAAAATTATGTGATAGTGAAAAAAAAATAGTGAAAACTGAAATTTATTAGTGAAAGTCTAAAAGTACTGAGAAGGTTTATAATATCAGATTTTAATATGAATTTATTTACATGCGCACGAGAGTACAAATTATTATCAAAATATAGTGTGCATGTTAGTGTTATTTATTTATAAAATATGTGTTCTTCATACGCAATATCATATCTCATTATTAATTATAATCTAATATCTAATTTGTTAAAGGGAATACAGCATAGCATGTAGAAAGTTGTTAAAAATATTTCAATTCAAACATAATTTAATTAAATTATAACTGATTCTCAAATAATTTTATAAATTTTCGAAGCCGGAGAATACTATAAACTACGAGAAGTTGAAATTCATTAAGACAAAAATAAAACTTAAAAATGACTCTGTCAGGTTTATACGTGAGGACGGAGAGATATCTTTCAAATATCGTTCAACAAAAGTATATTGAATATTGTTAGTTACTGAAGTATGCACGAATATGGTAGAACTCCTGGGAGTTAATCTCATATCTCAGCTCAAATAATCATATTTGAACATTGAATTCATCACTAAAGCAACTAAATCATAAGTTTTACCAATCGTAACACGCATTATTGGACGACTACATTTTGTTGCCTTTGATTTGATTGCATTTTGTTTCTTAAATCCCCGATCACGGTTTGATTCCTTGGCTCTGAGCGGACACAAAAGAGTTCAGTTCCATCCATAGTCAGTCAACAGCTACCCTTTGCATTGGCATTGATTTTATATGAAGCAGTTAAATGAAAAATGAAGTATTGTATCTAAAATTAAGTTTAAATAAAATAACATTTCAGGAAGGATTTCAAAGGTTTAGTTAATATTACACAAAATAAAATAACTCATTAATTTAATTGTTACGGATTGATCGTATTATTACGGTTGTTTATTATTAAGGTATTAATTGTTAACTGTATTAAATTAAGGGTATGATTGTCACACATTAACAGCGTAATTATTTTTATTTAATGATATATTATTATAAATTAACAATAAAATTGTTTTAAATTAGTGGCATAAATCTTTTATATCAACGTTACATTTTCGATTAGCACTGTACAGAGCTTCAAGTCTATATAAACTCGTACGCGAGACGCATGTTCTTTATATACATTTTTGTCAGTATGTATTAGTATTAGATGTGTCAGATGTTGTCACACCCTCGACAAGGTCATGAAAAGTTTTTTCATTACAACACAATTAAATGTAATTAATTACTAAATAAATTTTAAATTTTTATTGTAAATTGAAATCTTCACCAATTTATTACAACAATTATTCTTATAATTTCTATATTTTTATTTTATTAATTTATTACAACAATTATTCTTATAATTTCTATATTTTTTACAAGCTAAAATTAAATTTATACTTCTGTGATACTTGTTTTTCATTTAAAATTACTTTACAGAAGTATTCATTTACATTAAATGCCACTTGTGACAAAAATGATTATACTATACAGCCAAATTGACCAGTGGTTAAGAATAATCACTGATTCCAAACGGAAAGAAGTTTATATAATATTCCAATTTTTGATAATTACAAATTTTTCGAAATTCTTTTACTGAATATTTAACTTTCACAACCCACCATAATGTTTTACAGCGATTTATACACTTTTTTAGCTTAATTCTAAACATACAACGTTGTTCAACAATTAACTGTTAAATATGTAAATTTATTATAAAGATTATAATATAAAGATATATATAAGATAAAGATTATGTTAAATTGTCGTTTTAGTTGGATTATTAATTTAATTATTTACGTTATATTATTTAATAACGTCTGAAATCTATATTTAATATACTGCAGCATTCCATTTATTTCAACCTGTCGTACAACAAATACTTATGTTATTAATGTTCCTCGTTCATATAATATTAGTTCACGTTCACATAAATGAATTCAACTAGCAGAAGTTTATTTAATCGAACAATGAGTAAAGTTTTATATAAATAAACGAAGCGCTACATGATCATAATCGTTGCGATGTTATACACTGTAGAGGGCGTTAGAAACACTCTGATCTTTTTCGAGGTCGGTATTTTAGAACATGATACACGAAGTCCCATTGAATGCAACGTCTATCCTGTCCTTAATGAATGATATAATGACTGGTATATTCTGCATGTAATCAATGTTTTAATAAAATCATCAATGAGGTAAATAATTCCTTCGAAGTCCTCGACTGTCGGTAAGATACAAAGAATCGCAATTCCATCCAGTTCCCTGTAGGTCAGTTAGATGTCTCAGGTAGGCTATCTGGTATACTTATGTATACTTGTAATTAATATATACAGGGATCATCATTGCTTGACTCAACGTCACATAGAGTAAAAGCAACACGACCGTGTTAATAAGAAAGGAAAAGAAAGTGAAAGGGAAATAGGTGGTTTCATTGGAAACACGTACTTGATGCACGTTCAATTTTGCGATCTTTTAGATAATCATATTCAAATTGTATCTCATAAATAAAACAAAAAAAGCAAAAACTCTACAAAACTTGTACAAATTTTCATTGACGCAATCCTATCAAACAGACATATTGACATCTTCGTCAGAAGTATACTTGACTCGTCCGACCAACGACGAGCGAAGTCTAATATATCTGGGTCGGTCGCGAACCAGGAAGAATCAGAAATCGACGGAACACGAAATCACGTCGGTATCAAGGCGGTTTTCACGGTAGTTGAAAGAGCAGGAGGATGGCATCCGCGAAACTAGTCAGAGCGATCAAGCGTTCCGATATCGCGACATACGATTTACTGTCATTCGCGCGAACACCGGCTTCTAGATAGATAGAGGAGCTTCTTCCTCTCTGAATCGTAATACCGATAGAAGCGCATGGTTGCGTTATGTTGCCGCTAATTTGGATTTATGTTCGCATTCGCACGTCGCAGCCACGTCGCTCGACCGTTCGCGCCACTACCGACAGAATCTCCGATCGAACGCTTTTTTTCACTTCTAGTAGAAATTTCTCTGAATCGTCTCTCGATCGCGATGTTACGATAGAGGAAGAGCATAGAACCAGTTCGAGAGAATATTGGACGAGCGACGATTTATTTGGTTTTAATATTGTTCGAAAATTGTCTTAGACATGATTTTTTATCATTACGTAACAGATTTCTTTTCACTAATTTTCATGACTATGGAAAAATGTTGATAGACCAAGTTAAAATTCTTATTGCTCCTTGCAATGAAAGTTTCAGAAATTTCAAAATTAACACTTTTCTATTTTGTATCCGTATATTCGCTATATTCATTATTCAAATAAATTCAACCGCTCAAAATGATTTCAACATCTAAAGAAATATTACTACTTTCTCTTTCTCTTTATCTATGTTATATGGCCTTCATTGACCCTGTTTAACTATGATCATTGAATTCATCAGGATGTGAATTGCGTTCGTGCAACAAGAGTTAAGTTAAAAGTTTAATTGTTTGAAATGCTACATTCTTATTTGCGTTGTATTTTGTAGCGTGGTAGGCGTCTCGCACTAAATAAAAAATCTAACTAAGCGTGTTTTTCTTGTTAATGGGAAATATACAATCACAATTATTCGATGCGCTTCCTCAAACTTTTTATCGATTTTTTAAACAATTTGTATCATTTCGATAGCTACATCAAATCAAATTTGTTCTCTATTATTTTTATCATTATACCACAGTACTAGCAAAACGCAAATCCAAAGTAATTAAATCTCTCAATTTATCCACAAAAATCTGAACATATTTCAAAATAATCCTTCTCTCTCTCTCTCTCTCTCTCTCTCTCTCTCTCTCTCTCTCTCTCTCTCTCTCTCTCTCTCTCTCTCTCTCTCTCTCTCTCTCTCTCTCTCTCTCTCAGAAGGGAAAGAAACACGAGATAAAATGGAACCCCTTATACGAAAATCTTACACGTAACCCAACAAGCAAGCTGAACAGCCGAGAAAGAGAGAATCGAGTAGGATCGCTAAGCGACGGGTAATTCAGCGCGAAAATGTGCATTAAATCAACGACGAGGACAAATGGTAACCTTATATCGATGGATCGAAGCTCATCGACGACAAGGGGTGGTAACTCTGTACGAAAATTGCTTATCCGTCGATGACAGAATGGCACGCAAAAGAGAGAGACAGAGAGAGAGAGAGAGAGAAATAAAGTTGAGAGCGGGGGTGGGCGCGAAAAAATGGCAAATCTGATCCGGACAGCGGCGTGGTAGCGAGGGTACTGGCCGAGGTCGTCATTACCCGTCATTATCGTGGCTCGGCCAACCACTGTAATCCGTATTTCATTTTCTGCCGGTTTTTTGCTCCCTTCCCTCTTTCCCCGTCTCTTCCAAGAGCAAGTTGTTACGGCCCTAGATTACAGGCATCGTCCAACGACGACCGATAGTTTCCGCGATAGAGCTCCCCTTGGACGTACTCGGCGGTTTGCACCTTCCACCCCTTCGGTTCTCGTCTTTTCCGCGGGTTGTCGTTGCTGCAATCAGCATGGTTGACGAGATCATTTCCATTAAAGTGTTCCACAAGGGAATGAGGATAGTCTTCCGTGGATGTGGATGTGGAGATAGAATTTCTTTGGGTTAGATTCTGATTTCAAAGTTTGTGGTATTTGTAACATCTGCTCTATGGATGTTGATCAGTGTCGTGATGAATTGGATCGTTTAATCGAAATGCAGGGTAATTGGAAGATTTGCAGCCCTTCAATTAAAACGCTCCTAGAATTTCTCAAGTCATGTTTTTAAACAAACTAGCCCAATTATAATGCTTTCTTAACGATAATATGAAAAACAAAAGTTTGAAAAAGTAAAGAAAATATCGATAATGACCCGGACTTCTGAGAGATAAACAATTTTCTTCCTGTAATTAGCGAAACAAAATGAAGCAGAACATTGTTGGTATCGTAGCACTTGAAACAGTTTCACAGTCGTGCACGCATTGACCTTTCGTTTTGACTCTGACTACGTCACGAATTAGAAAAAGGAGAAGATCGACTATTATGGGGATTAAAAAACCGAATACCAATATCTCGCAATACGCAATTTACCTTGTGTGGACATTGTTAGTATAAAAAGGTAAAGCAAATTTCTTTCTTTATTCGGGGTGTTCGACCGTTCGGGAGGATGCAATCACGAAGAAACGCGCAACGAGAGTCGCAAATTACGTTACGATTTGATAATCGATGCCACGAGTCGGTTGATCCTCTATTTCGGTTAACATAATAAAGGTGATTGAACTGATGATCACACTTAGTCAACAAATTAATATATGCACTTTATTCTAACAACTTTGTAAATATAAGTAGTTATGCGTGGTGCGTGTAGATGTAATCTCAGCGAAGTGTAAACAATAAGTTAAACTCATGACTGATCAATGAACGGAAAACCAGTTAATAGATAGTGACTGATCTAAGGATGAAGAACCAGTCAGGACATTGCCTGATCAACGGATGAAAAACCAGTGAAGTTCGGTGATGATGCTGTCGCAAAGGAAAATTATTGATGGATGTTAGTCGCTTACGGGTGGAAATGATCGTTGAACAAGGGAAAAATCCGGCCTTCCCATTTTTTACCTGATTGAATAATAACCCTAAGGAACGCCTCGACTTGTAGACAGTTCCTTAGAATTATTGCGGTCCGACTAATTATATTTGCACAGCTAGTAGCCGTCTTGACCGAGAGATGGATTCTGATTTATGTAGAGAGTCACCGAACGTAACACGGGGAATAAGCATACTCTTCTTTTTCCGATTCTCGACATTGATGTTCCAGCGTTAAAACATCGATTTAGGACAGCATCATTTTAAAAGTAGAAGAAGTTGCAAAAAGTCGTAGATGATGGTTTGTCTTGAAAATAGTCGAAAAAATTTTATGAGCAACGAGTTTTTGTTTTCGTCTCGTCAGTGTTTATTGAGTTCTTTGGAATTTATTACCTGATTAAGGACTCTTAATTGTGTCATAGCTATTTTTATCTGTCTACAATGCTCTGGTTAGTATTGCAATAACTGCAGTAATAGGAGTGGAAGCGAATTTGAAGTGAATTTGAAAAGCGTGTACTAATTGCTTTATACTGTTGAAATCATTTGATGATCGTTGAATTTCAAACGTACAAGTATAATATATATTTTGGTGAAATTTTTTTTCTTTTGCTAAATGGTTTTTGCCAAATTCCAAGCTTCTGATACTTTCTACGTGCATACATTAATTTATTATGTAAACAAGTATTCTATTTTCTAAAATGCTAATTATTATTCTCGTGATAAATTAGTAATGTGTTAAATTATCATATTAACTGTTTCTCCTTAAGCAGGAGCTTATCAAGAGAATCATTTTTACTTTCTACAGAATGCCACATTTGATCATAGGTGGATACGTTTTAAACAATTTAAAAATTATTACGAAATATATTAGGAATGCTACGAACGTCAACTTTTATCCGAATACTATTTTTAAAAATGACATATCGATTACAGTAGCCGCCCAATTTGCATTGTTAATTCACTGATTTTACTAATTTGCGTAAAAGGTGCTCCGAAACCAACGAATCACAGCCGTAAATCTCATTTCGCGATAAGATGTCGATTCTTTTCGTGTGTAGTCCTCTAAATAGCTAATGATTTCTGATACATCGTCCTTTATAGATCTTTTACCAAATAACTTCCACTGCATTGATTTGATCTGTGATACGATATTATATATTTAAACCATTCGGATAAAAAATCCAAGAATATCTTATAAATTGCAATTTTTATCAAAAACATTTCTTTATAAAAATGGAATTCAATCAAACAAACTTTACGGGACATATTTTCCCACAGATTACGATAAAACACAGTACGTGTAATGTTACGTATATGCAGACTTCCAGAATTAAATAATTTGCACCAGGTGCGTTGAAAGGCTTAGTCATTATAGAGCGGATATTAAAGCATCGATTAAAGGACAGCGAACGAGATTGAATTAATATCTCTCGAGCCTCTAATTAAATGACTCTGGATAAACGAGCTTGGTGATTTTTATTTCTCCCTCGTCATCGTGTGTACTTCTTTGAGATATTACTCGGTGAGCAATTAATTCTATCTTTCTTAACCCTTTTAACCAATCGACCTCTTCCTCTTCGGTTTCGCCGCATCCTTGGAACCGATTACATTCTTGCAGGACAAGGTTGTTGGAAAGGGCAGGAGAAAGACCGGTGAACACGTCTATGTCGAGATAATAATATGTAAAAGGAACTCAAGAATACAGAATAAATGAACTTCGCGCGTTAAGACTACACGTTGAAGGTGTTCGCGAAACTTGCTAATACTTCGGATTTTCTTTGATTTTATGAGACAACGTTCGTAGTAAAGTTCTGAAGTTTCCGGATCCCCGATCCGTTAGAAAGATCATTTTGAGTTTATATTTTAAAACCTGGATAATCGTCTGCAGATATTTCCCACAATTTTTTGGCACGATGGATGTAACGAGTGAGAAACGAGGGAAAAACAAAGCTGAAGCATCGACACAGGAAGAATTAAACAGGAGGTTAAAGGTTAAGACGATAAATGGGAATCTCGATGGAAACAGGGAGGGGAAATTAACCTTCTTTCGATAGAAAGATGAGATATACGGGA
This sequence comes from Bombus dahlbomii, assembly GCA_037178635.1. Lineage (NCBI taxonomy): Eukaryota > Metazoa > Arthropoda > Insecta > Hymenoptera > Apidae > Bombus > Bombus dahlbomii. The sequence continues at coordinate 13,975,457 of CM074107.1, read as the reverse complement.
TCGCGAGATGGATAAAGACGAAGGAGATTAATCGTCTCGGATGGCTTTGCTATCGGCAACTATCAAACGCGCGAGGTTACCTTCTGTCTTGAATACGTACATATATGAACGATTCTGCGATTCAATACCACCCTCTTCCCCTCTTCGTTGCTCGGTCATTCTATAGATGATTACGATTACGATAATCATCTTGAAAGTAGAAACTCGTTTGGAATATTATGAAATGTGCGCGCAACAATATTTTATTATTAATACCTCCTCCCTGGTACGTTGTTCAATTAATAATTAATTGCTCAATCAATGTTTACGTTTTAGTGACTCGACTCGCTGTTGATACCCGTCATCATTTAATATTTATCATTCTCACTTTTATCCTGTTAAATTATTTACTTTGAACGTTTCTTTTTTAATATCGTTGCTAATCTGTAAATGTAGGTTTTCAAACGGTGAAATATTCTCTATCGTTAAATTTTTGTGGCGAGCTCAATTCTCGAAATTGTTTCTCTTTGCAAAAACGAATCTTATACATTCCCATTATAACTGCAAACAAATAATCAAACAAATAATTTCCCATGAATAATTTTTGATCCTATTACCGCAATCAGGTCAAGACATTGTAGGTAATGGGAAACCTGTAAAAAGTCATCATCAGAGGATTAACAATAATTAGCATCAACTAGCGGGACGATCATTTACGATATCGAACGAAACGAAAGCAGATCCCTGGGCACATGATCATTAAACAGCGGCGGCAAAAGTTAAATTCGCAAATCGAATCGTTTCTCTTTTGAATTAAACGGAAGTAACATACGTATTTTTCGTGAAATCGATTTACGAATATGAGGACCGGCAACAATATCGAACTGATGTCAGACTCGTTTCCGAGGTCGCACACGGGCATTGAAATAAAACGTTGAACACATTGTGATCGTTCAGAGCCGATAATTGAATACTTCTCGCGATTCGGTCGTGGATAAATTGAATATCACTTTCCGTGGCCAACGGGGATACCGAGCAGACGTAGATAAATCAGATACGCGTGCCGGTGGAATGCAAGGATAAGTGAAAATCGTAGTTCCGATAGGTCGGCCACGGCATTATACGCATCTCCGAGATATCATTACGCGAAAATGAACAAAAGCAACTTAGAAAAATCGTTTAATCATTACTGAAACGTATCGAAGATCTCTTGATTCACTGCATATTTCATAGCTTCTTTTTTTAGATAACGGCGACCGAGGGAGACGATGGAGTTTAAGTTTATTTCGATTTTACGAAGGATTAAGTGCAGTCGTAACTGAGAAAATCCATTTGTCACTACTTTAACCTTGCACAAATTCTTCTTCGATTATAATAACGTAAGTTACGATTGATAAAAGTTCCTTTTTATAGAGGAGGAAGTGGTGGCTAATGCTGTAAATGTAAAAGCTTGCCGGTTGCCAATGCTGACATGCACATTACACGAGAATGAGAAAAAATCTATGCAGATGAATATTTCGATTCCAAAATATTACTCGTAAAGTTATAATTTATTAACCGCGTTTCAACGGCTAAGTAAATTACTAATGTACACTTCTATAAAGAGCGCAGTGTACGTTTCAAGGTCGATGGATAATCCAAAGAAAGGCGATAATTGCGGTTCAGTGGTACGGAGGTCCTTTTTCTTTCACCGAAAGTTCACTCGAGTTCTACGTTTTATACACTTCGATACACATGGTCCACTCTTAACAGTTTTAATATAATCTGAACAAATTAAGCATCTTTGCCTTCTTTTTATATTAATTTAATAACCAATTGTTATCGATCGATTAATTCAATATTCGCTATCGCGAATTTCTACTAATTTCTTGATTACTCTAATTTTTGTTTCACGTCTTGCAAATACAATGTTAATAGTTTTGTTATTTTTACCATACTGTTAATTCTCCGGGAAATGGAATTTTGTATTTCATCGGTTTTCTATTTCCATGGACATAATATTCTTGGTTCGTTTCTTTCGATTTGTACTATCAGATTACTTTATGCAAAATAATACCAGTGTCCGATCATCGTTCGTGCATTTACTTACCGAGCCACGATCGATCTCCGAATTGGCGCGACAATGCTTGTTGGCCGTAATGAATCTTGGTTGTCGCATAATGAGAGCATAAATTATGCGCTCTGGTACGAGTATCCTTTTCTCTGTGTTGCTCCTCAACGAGATCCAATCCGGTCCCTGCAATAAATTCTATACTATACAGACCATACTTTTACTCTGCCTCTCTCTTTCCTCCCCTTCTTTCCGTATCCTCCTTCTCTCTTTGTTCTTTCGCGTTCTCTTTTTCAGTCACTTCGTACCTTTCGCTCTCGGTTTTCCCGTACACCTACACTTCATCTAGACTTCCTTTACTTCTCCTTCCTTTGCGTTTTACTGGTCTTTCTAAGCTTTTGAAAATTTTCTGATAATTAATTAGTTTTACAAAGTTAGAAGTTGTCTTATTGCCCCTTAAATGTTTATTTCTTATATATTTGTATTTTCTACCCTTCTACAATTACTTAATTACTTTAGTTTATTACTTAGTTACTTCATTAATTAACTCCTTGTTCTATTGTTAGTGTAAAAAAATATTCACCTCCCCATAATTCCTGTCATTGTCATATTTTCTAATTTTCTACAGTGTTCTATCTTTTGAATATCATCTCTTATTTATGCTGCTTTTTCTTTTATCCGTCCTTCACGGTGGTCCCATAATTCACTTTCGTATCTCCCACTTCTTCTCCTTATTAATTTTACCACTCTTATCACTATCTTCCCTTACCTCTTGTGTCAATATCTCGTCTTCGACGTTTCAATTTCTGTGTCATTCCTCTTCAGTAAAGAATTCATTCAAAATTACCTGTATTTGTTTGACTATTATTCAAATTACTCTTCAAATTTTTCTATGTGAAATAACTTTCCTGTGTATCTTGCTGTTCTTTTCCATCTTTGCATCAAATTTCCCTTTTCAACGAATCCTTTCCTTGCGTCTCCGCAGGATACATTCCGCGGATCGTTGGTGAAGTTTTTCCTCGATTCTCTTTCACCCATTTTCTCCTCGCGGTTCTATCTTAGCTCGCATCTCATTGTTCGTCCACGTTCCTCTGGTTTGCGCCTCCGTCGCGCTACGTGCAGCGTCGCGGTTCACGTGAAGGTGTATCGGCGCGTGTTCGGCCGCGCTCGACCAGACTCGTCGCTCGTATATACTTACCTGGCAATTAGTTTTGCGGAGAATGTTGTTGTCCTTGGTCGTACGGACACACGCGCGATTCGCTCGTTTGCGGGGGTGTCCCCGTGCACACGGCAGTCTCTATATTGGCGCGGAACAACGCAGTGGACGGCTTCCACTCGCGGCTTCTCCGAGACCCGTAAAAGCAGCCTCGCAGGAATCGCAGGTGCACACCTCTTCGAAGTTCCACGCTCGTACATGCCTGGAACATTTTTCGATTCGCATCCGTTATTCGATTCTCTTCTTCCGTTGATCCATCGTTGCATTAATCACCGTATAATCGGATTCTCAGTTGTTTCCACTCCTGGTTACAGTCTTCCAGGTAGAAAAGTTTCTTACCGAGAATCAGTAATCTGATGATTTTTGTGAAGGTTTTTGTCAATGATAGATGATGCAGTATAGGAATGTTTAAAGGATGTATAATTACTTTGGAGGAGTTTACTTTAATCGATGTATTTGTTTATTTTCTAAATAATAAAATACGATCAGGGAAATAATATCAGGAAATACCAATTTTCCACGTTCACAAGTTTCTACGTTAACAAGATTCCACGTTTACAAGTTTTACAAGTTTCCACGTTCGTCTCTTCCAATAAAAGGGAAGTCTATAAACTTAACCAAGAGACTACACGTGTAGTAAGAGGAACAGTACACGATACCTTGAATGATATCTGTGGCTAATCATTTTTAGGTTCGCCCTTTCTATCGACTTGTTATCTCGGGGAGCGTTAAAACAGGCACGATACCAATTTTTCTCGATTCGAAGCGAAACACATCCACGTTTAAATTACATCTGCTTAAGAGTGTCGGCTACGGGTCCGCTTTCAGATCGCAAAACAATGGCGACCCGATAAAATAACTGGAGGATTCATTTATTCTACGTAACTATACGTGCTTACGTTTTCGTAAAAATACTGACTACCCTACGGATCAGTGATGCGCAATCATTGGCCCCGCATAACCTGTATAAATCTTTGAAACTTTGCTTTTTCGGATTTGAAAAGTAATTTCAAGATATTTACTAAATTCGCTTCCGTATATAATAATAATAGTATTATTAGTAGTAGTAGTATCCTCTTTGCACGAAGATTTCTTTTCTTTCTATAAGTAAATCGTGAAAATCGTGAAAATCGTAATAACTAGTTGCTTATCAGACGTCAAAAAAATTCTTAGATTCAAGGTTGCAAGAAAATGCATCATGTGAAGCAAGATACTTAAAACCTCAGGTGTCTAAAAAAAGATTCTGATTAATCGTAAAATTAGTGGTTCGTTTCAAGAAACTGTTGCTGCATTAATTATTTTTCCTACCTTTTAAGAAGCACTCAAGGTGGTCGAGTTAAGTTGAAACACTGCAGACACCAATCAATATTAAACTTTTAATGAGTATCATAATCACCATGAGATCGAAGTACTAAATACAATATTAATGGGCAATTCGATATATCTTCGGTAGAAAATTGATTACCTAAAGATTACAATAAAGAGCAGACATAGTTCTTAAAATATTTTCGAACGTCTTCCTTATGTGTTTCTTAATTTTAAATATTATTAATAGCAACGGTAGCTGTATTTAAATATACATAAGGCGTTAATCATTAATTATGACAAATTATTATATTAACACCTTTGAGACGAATATTTTGAGACAATAATCGAATGAAATAAATATATCGTTTGATTGTTTCTTCATCCACGATTAATAAGGTAACTACGAAAAGTATTTGCTCCCATCTTTGTTTTCTAGCGGAATGTCATTGTAATTTAAGATATGCACTTGGACCTAATTAGTATATAAATTCTACAGTAGATACAATGTGGTGCAAATACTTCTCGTAGCCACTGCACATTAAAGGAAATATTCTTATAAATTCGTAACACAAAAGATACATAACACCTACGTGAAAAAGTAAATCGCCCCCTCATCGAGTTCAATCTTGAATACCTCATCTTGAACTCGTTAAAAATGAACTTTGCGCACCACTGCTCTATCTACGGCCTTAAAAATCCTTCTCCGTCTCTCTTTCTTTAACACTCGCTCCTCTATTTCTGCTCTTTGTCTCCCTTAACCTATGTACACCCTTGCTTCGATCGCTTTGGTTAGTTACTCCCCTTTAACGCCGCAGTACTCCTTTTCTGCCAGCGATTCAGCCACGATAGATCGTTGGGAAGAGACCTAGCCTGTGCTTCTTCGTCGATCCGTCCACCGTTCTCCTACCTCCCTCCTTTACTCTTTCTTCCGTCCTGGAGCAGACGGCTCGATTTTTTCCCCTGGAATCGTGGAGAGTCGGAGGTAACGGAGATACGCGGTGCGAGGTGTTGTTGCAACAAGGTGTTAGATTAATTGTACGATTAAATCGTCGTAAATCTCGAAAAGGGACGCCCACTGCCCTCGTGCCCGCCCCCTTTGCTCCGCGCAGGGATGATCGCAGAAAGGTGAATAAGGAAAGGGAAACCAGAAAAAGAGAGATAGATAGAAGAGAGAAGAGAGCAGCTCGACGTTTCGAGAGCGATACGAATCTTTATGGCAGAGAGATTCTCGCCATCCTTTGGAGTTCAACCCTTTTGTTTTTGCTTGTTGTTGCCGTTGTTCCTTCGCTCGGCCTCTTACTCTCCGTTTGTTTGGTCGAGTTCGCAAATTCGCTATTCCGCTGATTGCATGGCTCGTATTTGAAGGAGATCAAACAGCTGTCTTTTGCGTGTTTAAATTTATGTTCAATGTTTGTTTTATGTTAAGTGTTTAAGTTTTGGTGTTGCACTGGTTTGAATATATAGAAGCTCGGAGGTGATGATACGATGTAATTGAACATAATTAAAGTTTTACATTTGTTTTAACGATATACGTAATATTACCAATTCATTAATATTTATAATGAACATTTTATTGAACGATTTACATTTTAATTAGTTTATTAAATTTTCATGAATATTGTTATTTTATAATAAACTTCAATCGTTTTTCGAAATTTGTTCCAGAATTACAACTCATTTAACCTATGTCTGACTTCAAACATCTGTTTCTACTTACCGCTTCGTGAAACACAGTTACTTGAACTACTTATCAATTATTATAGTTATTATAAAGTACACTCAGTTATGAGATCCAAACTTTCTCGATTTTCATGACAGGAAGAAATTTTTTGCATAGACATCTGTTGTGAGATATATGCAGTTATTTTTAACGTGCAGGCTTGTATAAGAGCGTGAAAATCAATAAATTTTTTATTTTATATGTTTCGAATTTACACTAAACTGACTAGAGAATATGTAAACTTTCCAACTATCCTTACTATCTGTCGTAATCATTCACACGCTACGATATGTGTGAACGTTACAATTATTTATCGCATCTTATCACACAGTACGCTCATGAATACCTGTTTACATTTCTCTTAAAAAATGTTTACCGACCAATAAATCCTGGCCGTTGGTATAAAATTCGCGCTCCAGTTGCCGTGCATCTTCCCATTAATCGACGTAATTGCTCCGATGTAGCAAGGGCCAATTAAAACGCTGTAATTGAAATTGCTAGACCGTGGTACCATTAAAGCGACACATTATTGCCTTATTTGTTACTGTTATTTTTAATATCATTAAAGAGGGAGCCATTCTCCTCGAGTTCCTTCTTTTTAATTGACTCGAAAGTAAATGCTAATTTCCACATCGTAAACACATGAAACAAGTACGTGAAAATTCACTCGAAAATCTCCTCGATCTTCGATTTCATTTCTCGTCTCGTTTGCTTTTGAAAAGCGTCGCAAGAATAATATGAAACGTGTTTTTATTTGTATACACATGTTCCTCTGCATTCCTGAAGTTTCATGTTAGAAAATCACAAGCCAGTAACAATTATTTTCTACTTAACGTCTTCTTAGTTTTCTTCTTTCCCGCTTTGCCTTTACTTTTGTATCTTTTCGTGACTGAAACGAAATTCTTCCAAGATTTAATTCCATTGCGATCTGAATATCGTCGTTGAATGAGAAATTTAATCAAGATGAGTCACCTGAATTTATTGTCGATTAGATTCGCATAATTTCAGGACTTTCACTCGCCCATAATCGTGAATTACTTTCGCTTCTTTTTTCGTTATTGGTTTTTGGCTATGGAAATAAGTAGGACTTGAAGTTTTGATCGTGCGTTCGAATATTCTTGCATTCCTCGAGTCAACGAATCCACTTTTTACTTTACTCGATAGGGATCTCTTGCTTTCGAGTACAATAGAAGATATTGCTAATTACTTTGAAAATATTTATTTCTTATCCTTCATCTTTTAATGATACTCATTTAGGTAAAGATTGCCTTCGAGATATAAAAAACACTTACGTGGCTTTCTAGGAAATATTAGTTGCAGCTTCTAGTGAGTCATTTATTACTTTTTAAAATACTTGTATCGTAAACATGTTCCTTAAATACTTCGTGTATAGGATGCATATAACAGGCTTTCCTCGATCAATTAAAGAATTAGTTAATTAAACGACATTCTAGTTTGTTAATTGGGTAATTATATTTGTACTATTACTATATTTATCAATACTATGAAGATTTGAAGAAATATCTAAAATATTAACTGAACTAAAGAAAGAAAAGACTAATAGGCATAGACTATGGTAGATTACAAAGGGGAATCTCAATGAAACGCTCTTTTGGGAGGTTTTGCAATCGTTCTTTTTTTTCTTTTTTTCTTTTTATCTTTGCTTCGTGTTAGTATCTCACTTTCAAATCCTGATAGCAAGAACATCAGCATACAATATAAATAGAAAATATAATGTATACATATACATACATACATGCGTGAGTTTGTGGATTTCTGATTTCTATGCAATTAGGTATCGTTGATATTGATATTGATCGTTGTCAATCACTGCGCGCGGTATTTTTAGTTTAATCTTATTTAATAGGGACAATGATAGGACAAGATGATCGACGATGGTATAAATATTTAACTCGTAACAAAATGCCTTACATCAAGGCCGATCGTTTTAAGTAACGATGAAACAACTCTTAATCCTAATTAAATAAACTCGTTAACGCTAAGTAACATATCGAATGAATGAGTCTCACTGCCATTGATAAATAGTACGCTCGCACGCTGCGCCGTTTCATGATTATGTACAAATTTATAACAACTCGACTCGACGATTCGCCTCACGGTCGTTCAGAAAAATGGAAGCACGCCTTTCTTCCCCTTTTCTTTTTTATTCTCTTTACATAGTTTCGGGTGTGATGCTGCTTTAAATACAATCAGTTTAATACATGTAAAATTGAGTCGAGATCATTTCTGGTCTTATAATTTGATTATATAGAACATTTAATTACTTTCACTTCTCTTCTTTCTTGGTAGAGGTTATTTTGTCAATTGTTGCCAAGTTTTCAAATATTGTATACCTCACTTTCATTCGAAACATAAACGTTTTTACTATCTTAAAAACTCTTAAGAACATCACAGTCTCTTTACAACAGAAAAGACAAGGAAGTATCTGAAAAAGTTGTCTTCCGAGAACTTTCAACCTTCGATTCGTGGAATGTTTTCACATTGCACATTCGTTATTGTACTTGTCTACTGCTTACACCGTCCAATTATAATTATCAGTCCCAGAATCGATTTTATAGCAGCAAGACTTATCTAATTGCCACGCCCCGGATAGTTGGCGTACAACTGTGCTCTGACAGTTGCATTATCGACATTGTTCTCTTCGTTCGTATTGGTTTCAACTGTTAGTCACGGCAACGACGAAATCTCGTTGTGCAGCTGCAACTGAAAAGCAAGCTGCTCTCCTCCCAACCACAAACGACTACCTGGATTCTTTAATCTAATCTCTGGGAATAATTCAACGATATTTTTTTACACTGCCCCCTCGCCGGTGACAATAGATCATTTGTAACGTAATAACGGAGCAAATTACGACGTTCACCATTTTTCTATTACGCTTGGTTTCGAATTGCTATGGCAATTCCATCTTCTATATTCTAACGGAACGTGGAACAAGGCACTGTGTACTTTTATTTTGAATTTGCGTTGTTTAATGAACTATTCCTATAAACATCATTCTTAAAAATTTCGTAAAATTATTGACCAAGAGTAACTCAGTTTGTTTTTCACAAGATGTTTCATCCAAACTTTTATCTCACGAAAGAATTTCAAAGAAAAATTTCCTCCAGCATTTTTTCAAGATCACAATCGTCCATAAATCCGCCTAAATAAACCGATATTTATTCGTCATTCATTCATTTCACCATCGCGCTTTCCCACTGTAATTCCTAAAGTCATCGAGGAGGATTAAGAATTAATCATGATTCTTGAGTAGAAATGCTATTCTCTCTGAATAATCGCTCGCATATATAAGCGTGTTGGAACCACAAAGTACAGCGTGTACTTTGGAACTCGTATACCTTACTGCTGACGGAAGTACCGGCTACCACTAAAGCTACAAAACGCCACGAAGCCTGCCACACAATGGATTATCGTAAAATCCCCGAAGGAACGGCCGCGTTAGTAAACCGGTGCACGATTTCTGTAAAGTCTCGGGTTGAAAACGAACGATTTGCGACCGTCACGAAAGAATCGACGTACTACATGGAATGTTTAGGAACTATCAGACTGAAAGCTGCTTAGAAATCTTGGACGCTGTCGCTAGGTTACTTGTGGTTAATTACTAGAGGTTGTTTCTTAATTGTTATTGTAACTTGGAGTAAATGATGATTTTGTGAAAAAATGTAGGATAATGATCTTGTCCATTTGTAAATTAATCTGGAAGAATATTTAAAGACTATCATCCATACAAGTTTTTCTCTGTATAAATCTTGCAACTAATTCAAAATAAAACATTCTGTAATGATAAAAACAAGAAATCTTCCAAAGAACGCTAAAAACTCAATCGAATTTCCACGAACAAAAAGGTCTCGTTAAAGAAGGATGGAACGATATGGTATTCGATTGACGATCCTTTTTAAACAGCGGGAAGTGAAAGAAACGGAGAAACAGAATGCAAATCTTTCAGGTTGAACGATTACCTCCACACCGCCTTATCGTTTTTACATCATAACGAACGTCAATTTAAAACCTACACTGCTACTTCAATAAACCTTTCATTTACAAGGACCAAAGCATCTCTCTACAGAAATCCTTGAAAACCTGCAGAGAAACCGCAACATTGACTATCTTTCATTGGTCACAAACGAATCGATTCTTAAGTGAATAGTCTGCATGTTGTTGCTTGTGCACCGATCTCGCCGCTAAAAGGGGGTGGAGATAAATCTGAGAGGTGCCCGATCGAAATCACGTACATTGCCGAACTGGAAACTGATAATCCGCCGTGGTTTACGATTGTGAGCGATCTTTTCAATGCATTCGAACGTACGACAGCAACAGTCTCTTTTTTCATTAGAGAAGGATCAGGTTATTTTTAAAAGTAATCCTGATAAAAGATGGTTGCGACGTATGTCGTATTGTCAACTTAAGATTCTAATAACAGTAACTTTATGGCGATTGCCGAGCATACAAGTGCTCGCTCGAGTGGCGACCGAAGAAACAATTCGATTTTCTTTCCGTTCGCGACATTACGAGGATCGTGAGGCAGGCTTAAAACGCAGAAACGTGACCGAATTTACATTTCAATCTGGACAAAGTTCGTCAAAAGAAAAGGAACGTTTCCTGGTAGCTTTCTAAATGATCTCGTTTAAGCTTTTGCTTTAATAATTGTTTCGTCCCGAAACGATTTTACTTAAATACTCAGATTGAAATGATTAAAACGTTACTCGTTTATTCCGTTTTATATTGGTTACTTATAAATTACAATATCATTAAAACTGAATGTGTAATGTTTTATGTCGATGAATATCTACAGCGTTTGGCATTAAGAGCAAATTCGCAGGTACCCCTGAGGGTAATTCTACTCGTTTATCAGAGCTTATTTTATTTAATATCGAAATTAATTTGATATTGCACGGGCGATGTAGTCTCTCATATTCAGAACAATTTATAGAATAAAAAACTAACAGGTTGCTTTCGTTTGCAGTTTTATTTGAAACTGGAATTTTGGAATACGTGATTGAATCATGGGTAATAGCAGTGAGTATTCGTGTTGGCAACAGAAATATTATAGGCTTAAATACTCGTACGTTTGTAATCTCGAAATTCGACCGATGCACCAGTTAAAATTCAACAGGACTCCATGAACGTTTACAACGTTCACGACTTCATGATCTCGATGATGATATACACGTATATAGTCTACGGAATTAACTTTTTATCAGAATTTTAATTCATTAAAATTTGCGAATCACAAATGCGCGGAATTAAGAACGAACATATCTTCCTCTGTCTCTAGTTTCGAGAACATAATCGAGCTCGTCGTCATGTTCTTTGGCTTAATGACCTATTTCGAGATTTCGATATATTTGGCGCGGTAGTTGCACATCCAGGACGGGGCGAAAGTTGCAGGTCGTCCTTCGATCGCGTGTCGTCGTATCAATTTCATCGTTTTAAATAATAAAATCTTCCTCGAGTGACTCGTTCTTCTTTATCGTTCAATTTAACATGGTCCGCGGAGACAGAGCCGAAACGCGAAATTGAAACCAGTTCCATAGCATGCCACGCCACGACGACCTCGACATCTTACGTAGGGAACAACTTTCTAACAATGTAACGTACATATATAAAATATATTAATACGAATACGAACGAACTCAGTTAAATAAATAATTATTAAAAAATATATAATATAATATAATAATAATAATAATAAAAATAATAATAAAATAAAACGAACATACAAAATGATTATACGTCGAGTATTATATACAACCGATATCGGTGAGCGAAACAATTAGGATGTTAGTAGAACCTATCAATGGGTTCGTTTGAATGAGTTCTTAAATAATCGTAGAATAAAGTCACATTAAATAAACATTACACAGAGATGAATTCTAACTGTTCACTCGATCTTCGATCTCTAAGGTTTTTTCTTAAATATCGAACGAAAAAATTGTTTCTATTCCAGACCTGTTTTATTTAGGACCTGTGTATTTTATTTACACCCGGAAGCCTCGAACAGAAGAAGAAGCTCGATGCTTCGCTGATCTAAATTCCAGAGGATCCTTATATTTGACCTGTGTAGCCCTAAAATTCTCAAATAAATCATCGTTCGATATTTAAGCCGATATTGAATAAAAAAAAAAAAAAAATAAACGAATAAGAATAGAGAAGACGTATAGAATGAATGCGATCAAAGCTTAATGATTGTGAGGAATTCTATTTTAAGTATTCAGAGCAGGTTTAAATAAATCTTAATAAGAAGCACGGTTAATTAATGATAAGTTAGTACGACGATTAACAGAATTAAACGCTATTTAGATAAAGGTTAGAAAAAGAGGAAATGGAGGAGAGGAGATATAGAGGGGAATCTCTTCGAGTAACTTAACAGACGGCTCACGTGAGCCGCCATGATATCTATACGCCTAAAGTGAAACTTACACGCTAAATCGTTCATGGAACATACAATGTTTAATATATCATAGATATATGGGACCAAAATCACCAGAACCAGCCGCGCAAACGTATCAGCTTCGAGCTATTCACGACCGCCATTTTTCTACCGTTTCTTTGTTTTTCCTTTTTTTCTCAATTTATTCCTATTTCTCCTTCCGTCTTTCGAAGAAACTCTATGCTCTCTCTTCGAGATAGGAAAGACGTGATCGCGCGTCCTAGGACGAATCGATCGTCCGTCGATCGTTTCACGCCGCGCGAGTAAAATTTTCCGCACCGCTCAACGCTCGATGCTGCACGTACCTCAAAAGGACGCGTGTCAGATTGCCGGGACTTTCTTCCTTTCTTTATCTTTAAGAACATCGAAGAAGGCACTTTTGAATGTGTGAAAGCTCGGAAAATATGTTTAGAAAAATATGTTCTTTTTGTATATGTGTATAGTATCAAAAATATCTTTCTATCTATACATATACTACAATTTTAAAAATATTTCGCATCAAAAATAGTTAATTGTTTTTATACAAGTGGAAAAATTCATGTTTTATAAACTAGCATTGCCTTGTGGAATATAAATGTTGTAAAGATGTTTGATAAAAAATATTCGATTCATAGCACCAAGCATAGGTAATCTTAACACTATCAAAAGATTCAATAATTCCCTTTCTTTCTATTTACTCCGATTTTCTATAAAAAAGAAAAATTAAAATGGCGGGACGAATCCAGCATGAGCGAATAGTTCCGCGCGCTGGATCGTCCATAGATCGTGGATCCGTGGATTGGATACAGCTCGAGGCTTTGGCGACCGGCGCTGGTAAGCAATCGTGAGAACAGAGAGGAAAGAGGAGTTTCTTCCCTTTTCTCCAACGAAATCTCCACTGACTCGCTTCTTCCTTGTTGTTCTTCCATCCTCGAACAACAACAATGTCGGCATCACGACGTTGCACGTTCGAAACTCGTAGGACGTACCTCCGAACGAGAACTCGGACGCGTCGATCTTCTCGCCTTTCGATCGCCGCTTTAATAGTCGTAGAAATATCGCGGGTTAACGTAACGTCGCGTTTAAGTGCATCGATAACGTGCTAATGATAATACAACGGTATATAATACCGATTTAATACCACCATCAGTACCTTATAACATTAACATTACGGTTAGTACATCGCTCATAACATTGTAGTAGTATTACTGATATCATGGGAATATAGTAATAATACTAACAGTATTATCGTACTATGTATATCGTTATCGTTACGTTAGTAAAACGTTAGTGTTAGTACGTGCCATAATATACCATTGGTGGTTCAGTGGTATCGATACGTTAACACGCGATTATCGATTACGTCGATATTATTATGGAATTATACGTTATTTAAAATTTGATAACAGAAGAAAAGGAATTTAAAAGACAAATTGAAAACGAAAGATGATATTTCTACAGAAAGCGTACCAGTCGAAAGATTTGAAAACCGACTCTGCAAACGTCTCGACGCCTCCGATAATCGGAACGGGGAAATTGTGAATCGTGAAACAAAGGAGTAACTTACTTTTTAAGGGGTAATCGTTTATGTTACAACGAGAAAAGTCGGGCAGAAATGAAGAAAGGGAGGTACAGAGTGGGGAAGAAAACCTGGGGCGAGGGAGAGGAAAGGAAACAGGATCGCCCAAAACGGGCGTACTTAGTGGTACCCATCCGTGGCACGACGTTATCCTTGGAAGGATAATACACCGAACACGGTGGATCATATCTTTTTATCTTTGACCTCCGTACTGATTCTTCACTGTTTTACTTTATCTTCTCATTTTTTTCTTCAAAAGATCAACCACACCGAACAGACACGCACGCAACGAGAGAAACAGGCACGCACACCATCGTTCGTCTTCGCGACGAGTCCTATGAGAAAAGATTGCACGCAGAAAGAGTCGGAAGCCCTTCGTCGTAACTCCCTTTGAAAACGAATGCCAGCCTCAAGGTATTCAACCTAGACGACCTTGAATCTCGAACCGGCGAGAAGGTGTTAAACTCTTTGCGCTCGTTCGATAAACCATCGATAACTAGAACAATTCGATCGTCCACAATGTCGACAAATTTATCGCCGATGTATATATTCTAATCATATAATGTAATATTCTAATCATAAACGAGAATCAACGAGTAATTGCGACAAAGATAGGCGACGCTATTCATCGATGTTACCTCGACACGTATCGCGTTTACAATAAATAATATTATAAATCGTGCGATCGAACAAGATCAAGACTCGACTCGTCCACTCGTCACGTGTTTCGCCGGGAATAAATATGAAACATTTTTGAAAGGCGTCGGGATAACACGTTCGATGTTCGTGAGCGCAAAGGCTTAACGGAACCGGGATTTACAGACAGTAAGGATGGCAGAACTGATAGACCAGCCTCTGGCTACGTTCCGTCTTCTTCATGATCCCTTTCTTGTAGTACTGTCTGATGCTACGGCTAAGCTTGTCGTAGTTCATGGCCGGCCGATTCTTTCGTTTGCCCCAGAGTCTGGCCACGCGGACAGAGTCCTCGATCTTAAACACGCCCTTGCCACGGTCTAGCCAACGTATACAGGAACCGTGGATGCCAGGGCTTTGCAGCAGCTCCTTCAGGAACTGCCAGAGGTGAATGTGCGAGCCACCGTTACGCATTTTACCACCGCCGCCGCCGCCACCGCCCGTTCCAGCTTGCGAACCGCAGTCCTCGTCCTCGTCTGCAAAAAGAAACGGCGTCCAGCCAAAACGCCTCGGTTTCGTGAATCATCTAGGACTTTCCCGGATGTGCTTCGTGCGGTGATAGTGTCCTGACGATTAAAAGTTTTAGGTTTTTCTTTTGGCGTGCTTCTACCAAGCGGTGTGATGGTTAAGTATATGTAGCTTGATATTCTTGGTAATCGGTGCGATGGTTGGCTAGCTTTATTTTTTGTTATTTGGTTATTGGATAGGTATACGGTTATGCGTTATGGGTATGTTCTTTTAAACTCGTTTTTTCTGTTAGCTGATTGATAAGTATACCGAGTGTTCGTTATAACGGTATGCACGATATTTTAGAAAATGTAGCGAAGGAGAAAACATGGTGGAAGGACAAACATTTCATTGTGTCTTTGGGCATGCTCATTTTTAGAGTTATTCTAGGTATTAGGTGTGCGCGTTTGTCATTATAAACATCTTTCCAAGTTCATCTTTACATAATTTATTACTGGATTAAAAACTGGAATGAAAGCTTTAACAGTATCTAATTTGCAAGGTGAATTCTTTCGTTCATTAAATAAGTAGATATATTTATTAAGTTCATGCGTTAGGTATTTGGTTAGTTGGTATATATACACATATACATATAACACGAAGTTATTTCTGATTAGCATATTAATATTTACGGACAATTATAGCTCGTAACTGGATGAGGTTCAGTGATAAGATACAGTGATAAGGATGCTTGATCCATTATAATGATATGGTTAATAAGTGCGCAAAGTTCGTTGCAATAAAAGATTATAGTGTTCAGTCGGTGAATAGAAACCATTTACTTTTACAATTACCATATTAATGTTTACTTCGAATTCTAACTATTTCTTCGGGTTATTATAGTCTAAGGTAATTTATTAATCACATCGATGCAAGCTATCTCTACTGTGATGGTAATTTAACGTATTGAAATGTTGTGTTTGTGGTGTATAGTTAATAAATGGTTATGACAGAATGCATAATTATGGAGTGTATATAATTAATCATAATCAGACATCCTGATTTCTTGTAGTAAGCTAAGATGTTTAGAATATTAAAGTTGGCTTACTGCCATAGCCATTACTTTTTTAAACGTTAGCGGAGTTAATTAATCTGGACATATATATATAAAGATGGAAATTTTTACGTTGAAAATTGTAGAGCATATAATGTAGAGAATTGTAGAGCATCATATGTGAGTATTATAATTTTAATAAATTTGTTTAAGCAGCAAAACGATTCCATCGTTTGAGAAATTTTATAGTCGTCGCGTGTTTGCAAATGAGATTTTCGTATATTATTATTAACGAATTTCACTATCTTTAGCACGAATGGAAACTAAGTTCTAGAGATATCCGAACCCTTTGTCTTCCGATTACTTTTTTGGTTGTTATATAATATCATTAACTAAATCCTATTATAAAAAAATCCCTTCTCGTTAGATTGAAACTGACACAACATTGTAAGACAAAAGAGGTTAAAGTAATCTTGACATATTAAAAGCAGTTATAAAATACTAGACAAGGTTTAAAGATTGACATACCATCGGAGAAATCTCCGCTGCAAGTGGAGCCCTTAACACTGGCTGGAGTTGTATTCGTAATAGAGGATGAGGTGTTATTGTTATTGTTAGATATTTGCACAACAGGGGGAACCCAGGAAGCTGCCAGTGTGTTACGTGGAGATTCTTCGACTGTTGCTTTCCAAATTTCTAGTTGCGCATGAAGTATGCTTCCACACTGAAACAAAAGAAGCCAAAAGATTGTATAAAAAAGTTAAATAATTATCTAATCAAAGAAATATATTATCGATCTAATCAATCATATTTCTCAAATAGAAATTTTTACTGTTTGACAGGAGAAATTTTCTGAAACTAAACTGTAAAAACATACATATAAATTGTTTTAGTTATGTTATGTTTAAAAACATACATATAAAATGTTCGACAAAAAGATTATCCCACGTTTTCCATCATTTAAAACGAATTGTTCATCGAAATTTCATTACCCACGTTATAACTCATCCGAGAATTTTCCCGTCGAATCGCTCGTGAGAGTCGTTTTCTCTCGCATTCTAAAAAAAATCGCGTTATCTCTAATGGCTCCATATGGAGCCCATTTGCATGAATACCTGTCTCTCGGTGCGGTAAGGAGTTCCAAGAATGTACTTTTAGCGGTTGCCATTTGGCAACGGCAAGAACGAACGAGAGAAAAAGAAGGAACGATGGGAAGAGGAGAAGTCAAGAAGAACCGAGTAGATAAATTTATCATAGCCGAAGATTAATCGTGGCTCGCACAAATTCTATAGTAATGTAAAACAATTAAGCTTCACGGTAACCGTATGTACCTAAAGCACCTGGTGGATGAACAGAAATGCAAATTGAAGGCAGTCGACTAAAGTTACTAAAAAGAATTGTAGTATTACATGATAACTGTAAATTCACGAGTGAATACTTTTGAAGATGCGACCGATCGTAATTAAAAGGATTTATGAGATTACCACGTACAGTAGAACCGCTGACAGGCATACAGGAGCAAAAGAAAGAAGTTCTTTTATCAATGAAATGTATAATATGCTGATTATGGTAATTAAAATTCGGAATAATTTTTTATTTTCTGCGTTTAATTACGTTTAAGCATGTTAGAAATTTTTAAGTACAGACGGGATTCTTTTCTTCGGCGACTCTATAAAGGTTCGATATCATTCAAATAATAATCGTACTTGTAACAATAAACCGAAAGAAGAAATTACACAAACACAATCCCTAACACATATACGAAGCGATCTATAAAACGAACTCGATACGCGTTTCGATACTTAATTAAATAGCAGTAACGTATCTCTTCGACCCGGTTTCAAGGTTCCACCGGAAACCTTAAACTTCACGTACGCGCTGTTGAACCCGCTGCTACCTTATCAAGGTCGACCAGCAACGTTCCGTAAAGTTGCACGTCCACGCAGCAGCATTCCTTTCTTAATTAACCAACCTAACCCAAGACCATCCAAAACAAGGTAGTACGTTCGAAAGAGCGATAACCAACTAATAGTTATCTGCCAATCAACTAGCAATGAACTTTAACAACGAAGAAATCGTAAATAACAGAAGACAAGAAAGAAGAAGAAGAAGAGAAAGAAGAAGAGTTTGGAGTGGGAGGTTGGAATACGTAAGCGTTAGAATTCCTGCGACGCGACGATGTCGTTGAGCCGCAAGAGAAGAGAAAGCGGCTCCACTGAGACGCAATAGGCAGTCGAGCGAGCCAGGCAAAAGAGCCAGGCATTCAGCCAGCCGTTGACCCACTTTTCGTTCGTTTCTGCTGACCAAATAGCGCGTCCTGTACACGTACACGCGCGATCACCAGTCCTGTTGCGCGACTCGCTGGAAGCTGGAACATAGGATCCCACGAGGGGAACCACGGGGATATCCAATGCACCTGGATGCATTTATGTGCTGCGAGGACCGTGCATACGGTGACTATGTGTCACGTATACGGTAGGGACTCTATGCACGACGTCAACGGACCTCTACTACTCTAGATAGAGATGGCGATGGCGATAGGTTGCGTGCGTCGAAGTCGTTGCACTTTGGGCAATGGAATGACGCGTTGGAACGGCTGCATTTGAGGTAGTGGGATGAAATATGGAATTAGAATAAGTTTGGGGTTGTTTTTAGGGTGATTATTTAGATCTCTTAAAATTTTGTAATTTGAATCAGAATTAAAAACATAGCGTGTCAGTGCAGATATTGAGAGTAGTATTTGGGGGTTGTGTGTCCTTATGGTACATGTTTGATAAGGTTTTAAATTTGCGATTTTATCATCGATTAAATATCTTTATTTTCATACTTCTTTTAAATCTCTACTTATGAAAGCTCTATATCTGCTGGTAAAAGACATATTTCTTTCATTCGGAATTTTTGAAAAATACATGAGACACGAAAATAGTAAAGTAATATCACATGATCGTTTCTGATCGCTAAACTACGGATGAACTCATCCATTGGAACACCAGAGCTAGTCAGAGAAAGGCAGGAAATACCAAGAGAGGGAAAGAGGGGATTGGATAAATTACATATTCGTTAAATGCAAATACTCGTTGGTAATAGAGTGGTCGCAGATTTTTAAATCGGATAGAACTATGTTACGTGGTCTGGTCAGAGGCTCGAATGGCGCACGCGAGTTGGCTCTGTGTAATTTTCAAGCAGTGAGATTGCGACGCGAGCAATGGGAACCCGGCACGATGTTCGATCCACGAAACGTTCGAAGAATCGAATTCTCAGCGGTCGATTATACATACCAGGCCGGGCTCGCACGCCGAACGAATATCCATAACGAATGCGGAATATTACGTTAATAACTTCTTCAGGATTCGCTGCGGCGCCGTATGAATTATTTAACCCGCGGGAATCGCGTTCAATTTCAGGTCAAAGGTAAAACAGTTTGCTTGCGAACCCACCATCTTCTTACTCTAGCCGCATCGCAAACCATAATGGACGAACAATGAGCGGCCACGCTACCGCGTGAAGATCATTATCGAAGAATTCGTGCGAGCACACTTTGATCGAAGCAGGGTGTGAAATTTCTGCCTGTAACGGTGCGTGACTGGATAAGAAAGCACTTTTGTACGAAAGCAGTTGAAGAGTTATACGATGAAAGAAAGATTGTAAGAGTGCACACGCTATTCGACAATATATCTACTAGTTCTATATATTAGATTATTGACTTTCGTATGTCAGATAAATATTAAAAATTTCCTGTTAGCATCAGATTAATAGCGATTTTCACATCGAGACCAAAGGGTACGCGACCGACGAAAGAATTCACGAAATTGGGAATAGTACATGACCGTGAGTTCGATCATGATTCTATGTTAAGAAGTCAGCGGTGGATGCCGTACGGTACAATTATCCAATTACAAGATATAAAGCTGAATCCATTATGCATGACCACTTCTATCTACCTCCGCTAATGCAGGTATATCCAGTCTGTCCGCTATTAATTTCCATTGCGTTCTCGAGATACGATTTTAAGAGACAGGAGGGCTGCCGACGTATCGAGATCACCGGTTTCCGTGCTACGAGTCAGAACGTTAACCTTCGTTCACTCTGCGAAATTACGCTACGTCTCATCGCGGATCGTGATCATCATCGAGTTCAGCTTCGGACACTCATTCGAGACGTTAACCGGGAGTTATTGCCCCCTTTCGTTTACCTATGAACACCGTTAGCGAAGCGTGACATTTTTTAAAATCATCCATATCCAATAATTTACAGAACGTTCTGCGTATATGTCTAATGAATATTCTGTCTCCTCGAAATCATAAAACATGACTAGATAGTAATAAACTATCTCAAAGGACATATCACGTGAACGTGACAACTCAAGCAATAATCAGTAAATCAAGACAAAGGTATTTTACATTCATGTTAACAGGAGTTAATTTGTCTTCATCGTGGTTATTTAAGTGGTGCTAGTTGAAAACTGACCAGGCATAAATCCGCATTTATATACCTATAGAAGCACGCTAAACAAGAAAACGAGATTACATATTATTCTTCGTCAAGATAGGAAAATAAAGCCGGAAACTTTCTCATAAAATTTCATATACGCTATGAAAACACAAATATAGTTTTTTTCTCCCTTTTTGAAAAATTTCTTTATAGTAGACACTTTCTAAATTCGTGGTCGATTTTGCTAACACTCTCCTAGACAAAAAAATCGCAAGGTTCAACTATTTTAATTCGTACGTCAAGTCGGAGAATTCTCGCTTTAAGGCTCGTTCGACTCTACTCAATAACGGTCTATCGAGCTGAGTACAGAAATCTGCAATCTGTGTGAGGCTAAAAGCACGTATTCCAGCGACGTACAAAAGGTGTATCTGGAGAATTCTGGTTCCGTTAAGCGACACAAACCGTATTATTACGCCAGTTGCTTACTCATACCGTCGCGTCGCGCCGTTCCTTCTAGCCCGTCCAGCATGGATTACAAGGAAAAAACGTGGACGCACATCGATTCCCAGGAAATTCACTTTCACCGGACCTTGTCCATGAGTGTCTCTCGAGTGACTCGCGCCATTAGTTTCTTCATCGAATGTGGTCAGGTCAGACTTTTTATTTCGTTACGTTTCCCTGCTTTTCGCAACGAGAACCACCAAACCGCAATATTGTGCGTACAAAATGATGTTCGATAAAACATAGTTTCGCATATTAGCTTCCACAGGCGTCTATCAGAATTTTTGAGCACTTTCTGTCGAACATTGGAAATGTTTTATTCATATAAAAGTCCTTCTTTGTAGCGATGTAGTTGAAGAATTTTTTATGTATCGATCGAGGAAACTACCTTTTGGATTTGACGACTTTTTGAAACTACTTTTGCATTTTTACCTTGATTGATTGGAATTTGTGTGATATTAAACAGCATTGTTTTTGAAAGCGTACACACTCTCCGTACAATTAAGACACTTTGCTGCATTTGATTTAGTAAATTAAGTTAAGTTGTATTAGTAGCATTTAAAATAACGCAACCGCGTGCATTGTCTGTTAAACAGAAATTCCGACAGCGATAACGCCAGAAATGAAATCCGTTGCAAATTCTTGGACCGACACTAGATAACCTTCTTTTAAAAATATCGACGCAGATGACATTGTCGACAGATAACGAACGAGAATATTGCCTATACGTAGTAATCGTAATTCATTGAAGCATTTCGCTATCCAGATTATGTTTTTCTCTTTAATTATAAACAAGTGTTCTTTAATCATTCTACTAAACCGATAAAAGAATTCACAAACGATTAAAAGAACGAATGGTTTATTAATTGAAATGTTATGTCATATTTTAAACTTGTTACATTATTATTACTTTGTACGTTGTGCAACTAGGATGTAATTAAGGATAAAACGATCGCTCATTCAATTTCCAAGGAAACAAAAGATATTTTGATGCTGGATTTATCATAATTTTATTTTGTATCGAAATGAATCTTTCCTCTTAATAAATATAATTTCCTTTTGAAGAAACACCAGAAAATCTTTCAAATCAAATTTTTATCTCCAATTACATTAATCGACATCTTTGGAATAGATGAACGAACTGTTTTCAAAACGAAACTTAAACTAATACTTTCATAGGAGTCGCTAATAACCAATTCTAGTAATTGACGCAATTATATGTAACCAATGGGTAACAATGATAGAACTTCCTCATCTCGCGGCACGATTCTCTTATTCAGCTCCTGAACGTCACCAGCAGGATGACGCGCGTTTATCGTCGCCGGCAATCACCGACGATGACGTTCAACCAAACATTTTGCACCGGCAATTTATCGAAACACCACGAAATTCCATTGACTAATTGCTTCGTTAAAACGGTCTGCGAATAATCATCGTTGGTTGCTGTCTCAAGAACGGCATTGCATAACGGTACCCGTTGAAAGTGCGACTTATGCGCTGGCCGATTTAAAAGCAGACGAGTCGGCGAACGACAGAACCAGCAGAGCCGTAATCAATCTTTCGTAAGATTATTCTCGACTTACCTGAGGGGCACGCTGACAGAATTCCTCTTCCGTCAGGGAAGCTAACGTAGCACCGTCCACATTGAAGCTCTCCAGTGGCACCGAGGGCAATTGCAGCTGCCTTCTGGCCCATTGGATCCAGGCTGCTACGTCCGCAGCACTCCAGCGTCGTGGCTCTGCAATTATTCCAATTGTTTCCAATAATTATCGATGCACATGGATTACTAGATATTATTTCGATATTAACCTTTTTATTTTGTCACACTGTTGATTTATTTAAGAAAACACGTTTGACGAAACATAATAATTATGGCGCTAGGTTTGACTAATATAAATACTGCAAAATAAATAAATTTCATTTTCATTAGTTTCAAACAATACACTTTTCCATGTTTTTTTGTTCTTTTTAGTTTCTAATTCCATGTTATAGTTTTACTACTCGGAAAGTCGACATAGATTTTATTTACGTACTCGATACAATACAATTTTGTCATACTTACGACATCTATTGTCACTTCTATTCGACACTTATGCCATTGCGTACACTCATTTCTCATATAGTCGAGACAATTTTTAGCTTTGAAACACACGTATCGAAGTTTCATGACACGCGATCGGTACAGTTACTTTCGATTTCACTGCCGAACTTTCTACGTCCCATCGCGATACTCGTTCTATTTCGCCGATCTACCTCGCGAACTCTTGTTCGTTGGTTGCAAACGATACTGCAGCCATTCGCACTAAAATCGTGTCATCCCATTGTGACGTGATCACAGGTATCGAAAATTTTTCAGTTAGTTAGACAAGTTGCGGAAGAACGGTAGATGATCTTGGGTGAAGCCCTCAAAATTTCGTAACCGTGAAAGCACGGTGTGACTCCGTAACTTATTCCGAGCATGACATCATGCGACCAACTAATAGTCGAACCGGTCGCTCCTACGTCCACGAAGATAACGTCGAACGTTCGCCCGCGGCAAGGTAGCAAGAAGGTCTAAGAGTCTGATGGACCCTCACGCATCTTCTTATTGTTTATCGAGGTTACATGTATCCGTGGTTTACTTGTTCATTACGTTGCATTAGTTCGCGATGATAATTTTTCGATTCTGTTTTGTTGAAAGTATGTTCTAACGATACCATTTAATAAGGCACAGGTCTTGTGCGATTTAATAATTATACGAAGAAGAATCATGTTATAAAAAATTAAAAACAGAAGTTCAGAAGTTATAATCCGAGTCAACTATCGCCACATACTTTCTATTTTATCTTTTAATTTTAAAGAACGTGACCAGTTATTATGTAACAACGAAGTATCGTATACTGTATACAGACACGTAAATTTTTTGAATATTAATCGATTAATCAAAGAAATCACTCACCGGGATGAATACCAAGAGCCACGCAGGTATTGTCGAAGTCCTTCTGGAGCTGCTGGATGGCCAGACTGAGGACAGGTTCGATCTGTTCTCTCGTCAGATCACCGACACATTCGCCGGCTTCTTCCATGTCTTCCACGAACCCTGTCCCGACGCTACCCAGATCCACGGGTCTCAAATTGTACTTTCTTTGAAAGCTGGTATCCCTCAGAACCTCTCTGAGCAACTGATGATCGCTCTTTTGTCCGTCCTTGAACAGCTCCTCCTCCTTTTGCAGAGGATTTCGGACCTCGTCCTGTATTCTCTCAAGTTTCAGAACATTTGTTCTCGCGGCGTCCGCGAAATCCTTTCTGGTACCTTTAAACAGCAAGTTTCTCAAAGGAGAACTGTTCTCGAGTTCCACAGGATCTGGTGAGGAAGAAGTGCTCGATGAGGAGGACGACAACGGGGAGGAAGAATTGCTGGTGTTGCCACTGGTACTGCTATTGCTGCTGCTACAACTGGATCGAGGCTCCTCCTTGAACAGGATTTCCTTCAGCAACGGGTGTCCTTGCACTGCGGTATCCTCTTTCTTCGCGAAGAAGTCCGCGTCAAGGCTGTTGTAAATATCCTCTTCTGTCCTGGGTGGTGTGCACGGCACTGTACAGTCAGTAGAATCCTCCCTGTAGCCTAGACTCTCGGCTAGGAGTCTGAAATCAGGATTGTGGATACCGTTTGTTAATATAATATACGATTCAAATTGCAGCTTTAACTTGCAACTGCAACTTTAAAACAAACTAGCATTTTATCGAAAACTGTCAAAATAGAGTTTCGTAAATTCGTTTAATTTAAAAAACTAATAAAATAGGTAGAACGTAATTTACCTGGACTCCTGCAAAATAGCAAGAAGATCGAGGCTCTTTTCTCTCTTAACCGGTTGCTTCGCGGAAGGTTCTGGACTGGTCGGATAGAATTGAGCACTCTGAGGACTTCTAGGCACGTAGTAGGGACTCGTCGGGTATCCTGGTGAACCTTCGTGCGAGTAGTTAGGGGATAGTTCACCACCGGCACCGGGGTAAGGTGAACTCGAGTAAGCGGTCGGCGAACCGGGGCGAGGCGATTGTGCTTCCTGTTTGATTTGCGTTGATTTCAGTGTGCTCTGCGTGTTCGTAGCGGCATAATCGTCCGACAGAAGGGACAAATCGAACTGGAATGTGCTGTAATCGAATGACGGCGAATAGCCGGCTGCAGTAGGTACTGTCTGTGGCATCTGAAACAAACATTATATAATCGATTTTACGGGTTTTACGTTTCTAAAAGAATTTGTTGCGAAGAATGTTCTATATTGTTTGCAAGATGATCTTCTGTATTTTCGAATTTTGTTGAATGTGGCAGTTGAAATTAGATTAATAAAATACAATACCTATGCATTCCTATATCATTATAATGCACGTATGCATAAAAACTGATGAAATGGTCAACAACTTTAATGATCTGACGAGAAGAAAACGAACTGAACAGAATCTCAACCGAGGTTATAATGTTTTTACTTTCCACCCCCGACGACTCACGATTTATTTCGGCGCGTACAAGTGAAAAAAAGATCTAGTCGAAATGCTACACTTTCTTCGAGAGTACAACGACGGACCAAGGATCCATTTATCTTTCCGCGTGTTTATTGCCCGTCCCGTGCTTAAACTCGTGTCAGTTTGTTACGCTTCGTAAGTCACTTATGGCTTACGGCGATCTTCCTACTCATCTCTGAAACTTGCGAACCGGCCGAGGTCGCGATATCGTTCTGTCAACTGTCTAATTCGAATGTTAACGTCATGATCATTTCGATATGAACGTATAATTGCGCTCACAAACACTTTATCTCTCATCTTTCACTGGAAATTTTCATACTGCTTTGAGAAAGTTGATAAATAGAAATTTTACACTATGTAAGCGTAATTGGAATTTTATTATATATAATTTTAATATACAAGAAATTATAGTCGACTATTGTTTCATTTTGATCTGGAAATTAACAATCAATAATCGCTATACAGACATAGACTGTTTGGTATCAGTATGAAGGTATAGTGACGTAATAAACTAGTACAGTGATAAGCGAGTAAAATTAGACTTGAAAGAACACCGAAGAATATACTACTGAAATACAGTAAAATGAAAAAAAGTAAAATAAAATTTTAAGAAACCTAACATAAGTTATATGAAGTTATATAACATTAAATTCAATGTATCCTGTGATAACGACGAGCGTTATAGATGCAGAATGCACAATAACATTAAATTAACCTACTACCGAGCGCTGGAAAAATCATTTTCATAAATAATATGAGACTCTTGGTATAAATATTTTATAAATACTTTTTAATTATTTATAATTATGTACGCTACGCCTTACAGCGTCATTAATTCAACGAAATATACAATAAAAATTCCTCTTCTCCATAGGTGAAAGGAAGAGCACACGGTAATTAAAACTTCATCCGGTCGGTCCACCGAGCACGAGTTCACGGGATCAAAGGATTCGATAGGATCAGTCGCGGGATATCGTGGTGTGAAAATAACGCGGCTTTGCTATCTGGTCTCGCGATCCTCGCTGTAATAATAAATATCTGCCTCGGTTTCCTTGTAAATAATCGTTAACGACTCGCTATTATCTCGAGTCTAGGGTCGAAAAAAAAGGTAAAAAATAAAGGTAAAAGTGGGCGAGTAAAGGAAGTCCTAGTGGTTTGAGCCGAAACGAAACGAAACACTTTCCCCGACGTGGTATGCCTGTGCACCTTAAGGGCCCATTTATCTTTCCGTGTGTTTATTGCCCGTCGTGTGTTTGACCTCGCATCAGTTTGTTACGCTTTGTAAGCCCATTACAACGTTCCCAGTGCATCTTCCCTACGCTCAGGCGGGGTCGCGTCTGACATTTTGACGTAGTGCCCCGCAAAGGTCGACGCGAAATAAACGATTATACCCATACACGAGGCCGCGGATTTGCACGCTTACAGTGTATATACCAACGTAGAGACACAATACCATCCCTTCTCCATCTGGAAACGTGTAACATCGCGTATACCGTCATGGCTAGAGAAACGAGGATAGAGAAGAGTAGAACGCAGAAAGAGAGGACAGCTCTAGGAGAAGAAATACGGGAAGGCCGAGCCACAAAAGAGGACCGCGTATTTCTCGACTTCTCTCTAGCCTCCTGCGAAAGGTCCCGGCAAGAAAGAGAATGTTTATCTATGCTGATGGGATCTATGGACTATGGAATCCCCGGCCGAGCTTTCCTGAATCGCCTGCGCAAAAAAATGGGATGCTTTAACCCCTATGCCGCACAAGCCGCAAGAACACGGAGGGATTGGTATTCCGGAAACCGACCAATTTGTTGAAATGAAATTTTAAATGTTGTCGTTGAGTTTTACTTTTGCTATGTAGATTAGAATAGGTTTATAATTAAGATTATCGTAGACGAATGACTGATGTTTGGCACTCCAACTCCTTTTTTATAACATCTTGTTTAAGAAAATTAAATCCAATGTTATGTTGTTATTTAACAGATTTTAAATAGTTACACGATCATCGATTAATTACTGATCAATCCATGCTTATAATTAATTAAGCTTAAGTCACACGATATAAAAACAGACGGTATCGTTTGAACTGCTTAATTAACTGACAACATGGGTTGCGTCATATACCCGTTCGAACGAAAGTCTCGTTTTTACGTGATAGGAGGTTAGGTACCACAAAATCTTCTCCGCAATGATGAGTTTTTAAGGTTTCCTCAGTTTCCTGCTATCTCCTTAGTCTTTCCTAGATGACCAGTCATTGACGTCACTGGCCAACGGTGCAACTGCGATCTTTCCTTTCGTGAATTAAACGCGGAATTTCAGCCGAGTTACGGATCCGACCTCATCATTTTCGAGAAATCAACACCTCTTAGTTCGATCGCTCTGTCCAGAAAAACCAGCTTCGACGAGCCGCGATTTAAGAGCTCGATAGATCGATGTACGGTTTTCTCGTCGTAATTAATTTTACTTAAAAGGCTACTTTTTGCGCGACAAACGAGTATCTCCGCGAAGAGTCACGATAAAATGTCATTTTAATGGCTCGTGCTTGGCCATGAATCGACTCGTAACTGTGTTTTTTGCGGAACTCATTGGGGATATTAATTGGGATGGTTGAAGCGTTTGATATAATTGGGCAAAAAGAACAGAGAATATATAACTTGTCATTTTTTTGCTTCTGATAATATCTGGAAACGTAAAGATTTGAAATTGATACTGTTCTTGTTAAATATGTTTATAAATCCAATTTTTATTCTTTTCGTAATAAAATATATCGATTCGTAATTCTGGAAGGAAAATGTTATTTTCATAAATCACGATGCTTTTCTATTGCGTCGTGATAGAAAGACGATTTTTCTAACCCAACTTGAAGTTATCACTTCGTTATATGTACTTCGTATCTCTGTTTCATATTACATAAGCGATACAATTTTTCGACACATTTTCGTGATTCGTTTATATTTATAACTCGTAAGTTGTTACTCTGATAAGACGGTAGTGACTCATTGATTCGCGTTGAATCATTAATTTAATAAAAAGCCTGAAATTTCTGGCGTTTCGCAATCATTGCGAAACAATCAATCTTCTTATTGTCAGCTAAAAGTTCGTATTCATCTAAGTTACACAATTGAAATAACAAAACGTTAAACAAAAGACACATTATGTCGTTAATAGATAAATTTTAAAAAATGTTACATACGACGCCCTAAATTATACCCTTAGACAGCTGTTTATATGGAAACTTCCAGCCCAGCTCCAAAATAGATAAAATGCAAATATCAAAGTCCAATGTCGAATTTGAAGAAGATCGATAAGAAATTATCGGTTTCACGGTGATATGCACCTTCGAAGAAACACTTTCCAGAGGATACCAGTTACCAACGTTTTATGATAACTAAGGGATTATCACAATTGGGATTTCATAACGAACAACGTCTGAGCCAAATGAAATTTGCGCGTGATCGATAATACCCTCAGTTAAAAAATCTTGACCTTCGATAGCGTTCATCGAAGAAAGTCTCTTGTCGAATTCCGTTAAACTCTCCCGGCGCGACGTTTAATTGATTTCCGTGTGTGCATTTGGATTTGTGTTCATCATCTGGCGGCGAATTTATTTTGACCAGAAATCCATATCTCGTGATCAGTCATTCACTTTTATTGCAAGTTTTTCGTCAAGACTTGTAAATAAGATATGACGTTATACAACATTTCATTTTATTTTCACCTACCAATGTAATTCTTGTACTTTGAACCGAGACCGAATTATATCTAAAATTCCAAGATAGGGTTCAAGGGGGGTTCTTGACCCGGCAAGAGAACAACAGCCGGGTTCAAGGACAATAATTTTACGGTTCATAGGATCATACACCTTGGATGATCTCTAATCCATCGTGACGTAACGAAATTAGAAAGGAGAATGAAGTCAGCTTTAACAATACTTCTTTTTCAACTTCTTTTTACCGTGATTTTTCGACGGCCACGACGAAATTGTGCCTTACCAAGCTCCGATAAATCTTTTCTCTACTTTTATTCGGTCGATACGATGGCTTGATTAGTCTGACAATCAATTGTACGAATTGGATCGTTTTCTCTAATACGTTTTTTCAGAGGAATCAAAGCAATTTCTTTTGATATTACGATAGCTGTTATATAACAGATAACGATCTAACGATATTTTTGATGGTTGTTATTATGCACGTGTTTTTTTCTCCAGGTATATTTGTAATCGTTTTCATTGAAATTCTAATCGTTTCTTGCGAGACGCGCGTACATTAATCTTTCATTAATCGTTTAGTCGTTCGTAGTTGGCATTGACGGTTGTTGTCAGTCTGCGTATCCACTGTGTTATACAGTGATGGACAGAAGAAAGAAAGGATAATACTTATATCCGAGAATGGATGACTCCATAAAAGTAGATCTGTATTCATAAAGTTTTAAGGCGCGGTAAAAGTTCTTACACGAAGCTAAAGAATATCCACACGCTGTTTAAAAATATTGTAAAAAATCTTGCGAATGAGGAAATTTAAATATCGTATATCGACCTTTTTGTGAAATATTTAATTGAAACAAAATATTATACATAGTACGTAATTATCGTCGTATTATATTCCCAAGATAAGGATGTTCTGATTTATCTTACACTCGGGTTATTATAATATATATTACTTGGTATAAAGTGTCTACTTATTTTGCAACAATCTTATTTTTTATATATTGATGTAAAAGTATAAATTACTGGCAAATTGTCTCCTCGAGTATGAAGCGATGATAACATTGTTTCATAGCTAGTTCAACATTTTCATTTAAGTAAAGTCTTTCTATTATAAATATCTGTTGAATATAAAAACTGTTCTATTTTTTATTTGAACCAGTGCAAATAATTTCCATATCATGTGTGAAACAACGAAAAATGGTCGAGGGAAACCACAAGAATTCCATCACGAGAACTTCTCACGTTGTTTTCATCGAGTTCATTCATTCGCTCATTCACGCGCATCAGTTGCGAACTCTCCACCGTCGCTTCATCTTTAAACAACCAGTCAAGTGAAGTTATAAACAATTATACCTCTCGTCTGGCTACTTGCCTTGAGTCAAGCACAAAGGAAAACCAACTTCGCGCATCCTTTTCTTTCCTAAAGAAGCAGTCTCAATGAGGCAAGCTCGGATATAAATAAGCAAATGACCATTATTCGCACAATTTAATCCTTCAGCCATTAATAGGTTGAATTTGTTTAATCCAATCGAGCCTGATATTTTTAAGCTGTAATTATAAAACGATTCTCGGGTTTTTAATTTTTAATTTTTCAACAAATCTGATTGTGAACTATTCATTTCTTAGCTTTATGTTCCATGAATGATAGGCTTATTATATTTTATCTTCGCGCGATTTTATGACTCCGAATGTTTCTTATGGGTCAATTGGTATTAGTATCTATGCAGGATGCATATACTTCCAATTAAAAATTTTAAATCAGCAATTTTTCATGTCCAAAGAGTTTGGAATCCAATTTTTATGTGACGAGTATTTATAAATCTAATTTATATTTCACTTCCAAATGTTAAATAAAGAAATAGTATTCGATTAAAGGAACTAAAGCGTTAAAATCGTAAAAATCGTCTAGACCATTATGGTTCTCTCGATTATACTCATTCGATAGGAAGCCACTGTACAAGGTTACGAACGAGCAAAAAATCGGTGATCGTAACTTTTTGTCGTAATACAGTTGCAGAGACAAGGTCTCGATCGCGATCGTTTTATCGTTCGAGAATATTTATGCCAGGGATTTCCCTTGCGAATTATCGTTTCTGTGACAACACACGAGTCGATCGTAATCGTCTATTCTCGCCAATTCAGCCATGTATGTGTCGTTTGCCGGTATTCTGCGTAATTAATTCCAGTTACGTTACACACGGATAACCGATGTCAGCTACCCTAGTGTATGCGTAAATCATACTTCGACTGCATCACATAATTGAACATAACTCCGGAAATGTCATTTTCAGATCGTTACCTGACGCTTTGTCAATTGGAAGTATTATTTCTACGGATATGGATTGAATCAATGGACGACGTAACTTATTGCGAAAGGGTTGATCACTACATTCAAAAAATAAGTAAATTTGCAACGTATATGTATATATGATGATTATGATTAATGTTTTATAATGAAAATAAATACATATATCTAAATATGTTTCCCTATCAATGTTAAAAGTACCTGTATATTTTTTAATTTTGAAAGAATCTTTATTTGAAAGAAATTTACGAACTACAGTCGAAAATGCAATAGGTACTCGGTAATGGGCGAGTCGATCGAAATTGCTTTCAATTTGCTTCGGGTGTTTTTTTCTTTTTTTTTTTTTTTTTTTTTTAAATGGTAACCGCCCTCCACGTGGAAACGGCAGAGAGACGATTTCGTATTCAGGAATCCAGTTCGATACACTTCCATGAACGAACGAAACGCGCGGCAATATTAATACGCTCGAATGTCACAAGATTATACCGTTACCTGTCATGACATTCTGCGCCGATCCGCATACTTCTCGTTCAGATAATTACCATCCGAGGCGACGTGGAATGAGCCGCGAGCATAGAACTCATCGGGGCCAACTTAACGAAGCCAATCGAATCTCATTCGACACCGTTTGGTCGATCGACAATGTAGAAAAGAAGGACCAGTCTCAATTAACGTTTGCTTTGTTTTTGTTCCTGAAACTATAGCCCATCGAATAACGGTAGAGAAGTAGTTTTTCATTTGGAACGTTTAATCTGCGAGTATATTGTTTGTAATTGCATGGCAACACGTTGACGACAATCACGACGACAGCACGAATAATTGTATAATACTTGATGCAAAAAGAAGAAAAAAGGAACAATAGAAGGACGATCGATTAATCTTCTTTCTTTGGAGCAATTATGCGTATTCTATTATGTAACACGATTATCAGGAGTTTATCTACAGGGCAGTGATGAATTACGTGGAATTAGATGAATAGAAAACTGAATAGTCGGAATTAAAGAATTTAATTGACGTTTGTTCTTTGAGAAATCAACGACGGAAACCGACTTTTAGATTGGTACTCTGCGGCTTCAATCAGCTGGGGAATTAGATTCAATGAGAAGAAAAAATTAATAAGTTAAATCGTAATCTTCGTACTGTGCTTTTGATTTGAGTTATCGAGACCTCTGTTTTTTGATAATCGGGAGAATTGATCGTTTCTACCTAAATTTTGAAAATAGAGGAACAACATTGATGAAAAACAATATTAAACTAGTGAACAGGATTAACCAATTGCAATTGTTCGAGTAAACTTATTAAATTGCACGAACAACACTATCCTCACGAATCTTTAGAACATTATCAAACAACTTGAGAAATTTTAAAAATAATTTCAGAGTATGCTTTTCACTGAAGCTCCAAGTACTGACGTATATGAAATGTGATGTTAGTAGTCAGATAATTAATGGAAAATAAAACGAACGTCAGAGAGGCTGATGTAAATCTTGCTACGAAGAAATGATAGAAAACGATGTAAATAGGAATCGTCGATTACAAAGATATTTTTCTGAAGTCACGTAACCAATGGAATGAATTATGTCTTTGAATCAAATCGATTATCTGTAGACACGGCGAGAATCAAGAAATAATGTTTCATGCGAGATTCAATTATTTCAGCCTTGACAATCGATCGTAAATTTAAATAGTAATATTAAATCACGTAGTCCGTTTCTTAAAAATTCTCGCAGCATCGAAAGAGATGTTATTAAATCATCGACATTGAGAATCCACTTCAAAAAACACGGATTCGTAATTTCTTATAAATCATACACACTGTCATATAAATATCTTTTAATTTTCTATCAATCAAAAGCACTCGTAGCTATAAGATAATCGAAGAACATACTTTTTTCCAATTTCACATCACTGAAATAATCGTTGAACGAAGCATATTAAGTGAATTCAATTTTCATTATACAAAAAATTTAATGAAGGTTTGCATTGTTTTAATTTGTCACGTTATAGAAATCACTGAACCACAGATCACTCTAAGACTCACTAGAATTTTAAGAATTAGATTATTATTTATCATAAAGGGTCGACCAGCATCGTAAATGCCAATGTTCTTCTAAATTGCCGAATGACGAAAACACTCTTTGAAAACAGAATATTGTCTTAGAAA
This sequence comes from Bombus dahlbomii, assembly GCA_037178635.1. Lineage (NCBI taxonomy): Eukaryota > Metazoa > Arthropoda > Insecta > Hymenoptera > Apidae > Bombus > Bombus dahlbomii. The sequence goes on along the minus strand of CM074107.1, from coordinate 13,941,383 downwards.
TCTCACGTGACTACGCGGGCGGTCGAGTACCTGAAACGGACGTGAACGACCGTCGCTCTGAAACACGTGTACCATCCATGACAGTTGCGTACTATCTAAGATCATCGTCCCTCACGATCATCCTACCTCCCATTTCTCTTAGGAGGAGGAGCACAATTTTTCGCGCCTATGAACGGTCTGGTCCCCGACTTAAGTAAGGAACTGAAAAACGATAATTCCCACATACATTTCTCTCGATTAATTTTAGAATTTCTTCATTTCTTTTACAATTAATTTATACGGTCGTACTTTTATTGCATTGAATCATTGAATTTCTACATTGAGTTTCGATAAGCATTTTGTAGTTTATAGATATTTTAAACAACAATATTTCTCGAGCCTGTTAAGTCATCGATTTACATATATACATACATATTTTCTGTTTCCGAGAAATATTTTTTCTACTTTACTTGCATCTTTTCTTAGAAACGATACTTATTCCTAGATTCTATACTACAGACGATGTGATTGTTAATTTTTACAATGAATCCTTATCTATTTGAGTATCACCAGTAATATCTACCTTAAACTTAAGCGCATAATTCATGCACAAAACATGACTCGAAGTTATGAACGATAGCGAAGAATAAATTTAAAATTCTTTGAAGTCGGATTTGCATAGATTTTTAAATAAATTTTTCATCCATGTTCCTTCAAATTTGCAATAAATGACTATTAATATTCCAAGTTTATTTCAATTTTTATGTTAACTTCTACAATGTTCTTGCTCACCTTTCCAGGCTTTTCTAAAAGGAATAAAACACCTTAACACCAAAAAAAAAAAAAAGAAACGCATATTTGTCTTTTATTCTTCGCAGCTATCCCTTTTCTCTTCCTCGATTACAGGGACGAAAAAATTCTTTTCTCTAGTAAGAGCTTTATGAGAATCACATAGATGTTACCTTAATTATTTTCAACTGTTCACAGCATACCGTGCGAACTCAATTATGATCGAAACCCTCGATACGTCTCGATTATCGATTCACCACAATCTATAACGTACGAACCTCGGTGACCTTACTGCAAAACCTTCGACACTTTTTAATTGTGTATTCCTAAAACTAGTGTTCACGATACTTCTACCGAACCGCTAACTAGATCGCATCAATAAGATGTCTGGCTTGATAAAATTAATCTAAAATCAAAAAACATAACACACGAGTGGCTTATTTATAATTCAACCATATAATCCAACTATGCTTAACTGTTCTGATGTTATTTCCTAGAAATAAAAAATTATCTTTTTCTCGATTAAATCAGTTTCAAATTTTGTTATAATACTCATATAATACTAATATAATATTAATTCTGTTACGCTAATACGGATATGGATATCATTCACAAAACTTTCTCTCATTTCTTCTTAAAAGTTGTTTGTAGGAATCAAAGTGAGTAAAGATCGTTCCGTATGTACAACGGATACGATAAATAAGAGCAATATAAGAGTAGACGAGAAAAGTTGGGTACAAAGAAAAGACACAGCGAAACAAGCCGGTCGACACACATAAAACAGGAATAAAGAGAAACAGGTGAAAGAGGGCTAGAGGGAAGAAACAGCCAGGAAACAGAAACTGAAATCAGAGTTCCTAAGTAACTTGTACGGAGTTGGTGCGTGTATACGAACCTCTTGAGAGGTGAAATTATGCTCGAACTGGCGCATAACGATAATGTGCATAACTTATGCGCATATAATGCGAGTATGCCGCGCGAACCATCGCATCGTAGCATTGCACCTTCGTGGCATTGCTATATGGAATGCCGCCACGGTAAACTAACTAAAGATTCCGAATGGTAATAATGTTGGCTAAACACGGTCGCGGGAATGGGTCTCCTTATTCCTGCATCTTTCTTCGCTCGAGAAGGAATCCACACCTACACATCTGGTCGCTACCAATGTTCTTTCGAGCTTCGGAATATAGACGGTTTTAGCACAGGCAATTCTTAACGGTTGACTTTATAATTTGTATAAACGAATTCTTCTTTTGTCAAAGTAAGGCTAATTTTATGAGTTCTAAAATGAGTAAAATTGTGGGATGAGACTGTGAGAAAATTGAAAAAAAAACTGAATAATTTAAAGTCAGTTTAGCACACGAATATTATTAGTTAACTTGATAAGTGCATAATTAATTTAAGATTCGATACTAAATCCATTGAAACAGGATAATGATACCGAAAATTCGAATTTAGATTTCACGTATTCGATATAGCAGAACAAGAATCGCATAGACAAAGTTGTGTAACAATACAAAACGAGATACCCGCCTGGTGATTGAAAAATGCGGAATAACAAGGCGATATTAGCGCTAAGAATCGTAAACCCTTTCAAGTTCTCTGCATTCGAATAGTTAAACGACGTAGTCGCAGACATTAAATGACCAAACGTAACTGTGAGCCTATCGCAGTTCCTTATTCTCACGCTTGTCTTTCGTCGAGTTCACCAGCGAGACTTCATTACAATGCTGCTTCATTGCATAGAACAAAATAGCAAAAAGATCATGCAATTTCAAGGCGATCAAGATAGTGGGATAGAAATTCTTGCCAATATGTAAAATACATTAATGAGATATTTGTAATTTATAATATAAAAAATAGCGTGGGGTAATAAAATAAACCGCTAGATAAGGCATAATAATATCTCAGAGAGTATATATAAACGTCGCTTGAAAGAAATAATTTTATATGGATACCGGTCGTATACATTATTAAAGAAGATATTGGAGATGTTCTTCAGTTTCAGAGCTATTTCACAGATAACGTGAATTCGTTTTGTTGAACAATGTTATACCTCACGTCGTTTTACTTCTTATCTAAAGACATAACATTTTTAATATTTAATATTCTTCATATCTTTCGATTCATAAAGTTTCACTGCTTGATTTTTTAAATCGTATCATATATATTATAAACATATAGTATATAGTTTAAAAAATGTTATAAAACAACGATCGAATATTTTAAAGTATTCGAGTTGTCCGTGTTTCAGGAAGGACCTTCTTTATTTTACAAATTTGATACCGTTAAAAGGGCACCTGACCCGTAATTTGTAAATACAAGTTAGGCGGCGCGGCACGTCGAAAAATGGCGGAATCGGGAAGAAGATGAAGCGGGAAAAGTGGTCGGCGAGAGAAGACAAATAAATAGGGAGTTGTAATAGCGTAAATAGTAACATAATACCGCATAATGGGGGCATAACGCAGCTTCGTAATGCCGTCGGTGCATCACCATGAATAAGTTACGGCAGGTCTGGCTTTGTCCGCCATGAGCAGCCCTTAAGGCCGCGTTATTAAGCGTTTTATAGAGCTCGTCGGATCCCCGCAAGACTCTTGTCCTAGAACGGCTACGTGGACGTTATAAACTTGACCTGTTGTCAGTACGAACACCTGGATGTTCGTATTAACTGGCTCAACCCGATATCGCAAACGATCCTCTCATGTTTTTGCCACGGAAAAACGATAATATGCCTCGTTTGTATGATGATTTTGCGTTTCTATCGTTGTTATGCGCGATTTACCACAGTGCTGTAATTAAAAACAAGTTTTGAAGAAATAGAATAGATATTTTCGTTCATGTTTGAATATTGGACAATTATAAATGATATTTTAAAAGTTTACCTACGTTAAATAAGTTGTATTATTTTAATAGAAATTATTTCGTCTGTTCAAATTTAAGCCTTAGTTGTTTGAAACGATAGTACAGTAATATTAGGGTTGCCTGAGATGGTAGTGATACTTGGCTTGCGGAGACTTTGATGCGTGGATAGGAAAGATCGCCGCATATACGTCCGAAAATAACATGTCCACATGCACATATGTACTACACATCGAAACAATGAGTCATAAGACATTACAACTTTAAGAAAACTCAAACATTTACTGCACCATATACTACCTACAAAAATAAATTATCCGATTGGAGAATACCTGGCATTAGAGTTTAAGCAAACGAACTGCCTATCGCCCATCGGAATTAGGTATATATTTTCTCAAGAAACAGGATGCTGCCTAAACTTCAAAGCTGAAGAAATGATACGCTTCTTCCGTTTACATATCGAATACAATTTTAACTGTTATCATTTACATTTAATTAATACCTTGCAGGTTAAAAAGAAAAATCACTGTACATGCAAATTTTATGATTTTAACAAAAAACGCCTTACAAAGAATAATAGAAAGGCATTTAAATCCTTTCAAACGAAACATGTTTCTCTTCAATATGGTTGAAGATGGTATAACGAGGAGAGTGCAACCACGCTATATTTTACAAGATTTTATAGGAACAGTTGAAACTGAAACGTATTTGAAACCATACTATTCGAGAAACGGTATGTAAGACGCACAATAACGCATTCTCCAGCCAGATTGCATTTAAAACCAAAAGTAAAACGGTACTTCCCTTGTGTGATCGTAAAATCTCACAAAAAACAGAGCAACATAATTTAGAAGCTACTCAAGATGATTGAGTACCTCGAGCCGGATAACTCGACCGTATTTGAGACAATAAGTGTACATTGTCATGAAGAGAAAGAGAGAAAGAGAGAAAAGAAGAAAAAAACCTAAGAAGCCAATATATTAAAATCTTATCTCGGCAAAATAGAAAACTCTTTCCATTGAATTTTTCAAACGTTATATATAAGTTTCTACATTTTTGGAAAATTTGCATTACTCTTTCTCTTAATAGAAAAATAAATCTTTTCTCTCTGTACTTAATTTTCTACCTTTCTAGAAAATTTAGCGCCTACCGTCAATCAATTTCATCAACTCTGTTACTTTCCTGGAAATTCGTTCGAAAGAAATGAGAAAGGACAAGATACAAGGTGGGAGATAAATCTTGGTGAAAGACGCGTGAACAGACTAAACAGCACCAGTGCCGCTATTACTTTACGCGAATCAGCTTGAAGGTAAGCTTTTTGCCGCTAAAACGCGGTTCTGCGCACGCTACCTCGACCGCATAATCGAGTCTCGTTAATAATTGCCTCATTATTGCGCACTGTTGCGCTGCATCGCTTGTAGCCGAGATATTGGCAGTGTTCGCTATTAATAACACTTAGCCGCCTACGCATCGCCATTGTTGCGAGTGGGTCCCGCGCGTTACACGTGTGCAACGCCGCGATCACGGTGCATACATTACGATCCAGCGTCGAGGATGCACACAGCGGTCCAACAAAGGCGCGAAAAGCTCGCGTTCCGCATAATCCAACGATTCAATTCTACCGATGCGGTGCGGGGGCCTTCGATCCAGACCGTATTCATCTGCCACGCTGCGAGCCTTTCTTTCTACTTCTTCGCTCGTTCAGAAATCGAACCGACCGCCAAGGAATGCCACAAATCAGAGGAAAGGGGGCCGAGGAACGTCACCACTCGAATTAACAATCGTGAGAGTAATGTAACGGGTCTAAATTGCTGTGTTTTGATAATCGAATGTGCAGGATCATTCTGACGATTCAAGTTTCCGCATAGATGCTATGGATTTTTGCGAGGATAATGTTATGTGTATATTGTAATGGCATCACAGTGTATCGTATTTTATTGAGGAAGTATTGTTCGTAAATTTATGTTTTAAGATATTTGAAATTTAGATTTGAAGGTATCCGTAACTGCGTGGGTATTCGCGAAAGAGTTTTTAGCATATACTTTTTTATTGTAATTGAAAAACACTAAATCTGAAAACACGAAGATTTTATATCTTTCTCTGCAAGGTGTCAAATGAGGAAAACATACATTCAAATTTACGTTTCCAAATTAGCTCTTACAGATTACTGCGAGATGAGCGTACCATGTTTGAACGAATAAGATATAATTTTGCAATCAACGATAACTTACCTAAACCCAGTATCCTCTCGATCTACTATGTGGAATTTCACAAGATTTTGCGATTTTCCGCGATGCAGTCTTCGTTCATTATCTATAAATTTCCTCATTTTCACCCAATCGTACGAAACAATAGCTACTTAAACATCGTCCGGCAATCTTGTTCACCGCGCGCGTATATAAATAAACGAATACGACCATTAATTTTCTTAAATGGAGCAGTAGTTTGTATCGCATAGTTGGTCGATCGTAATCGACTGCAAATCGCGACTAAGTTTGCGATACGTATCGATCGTAACGATCGTTAAATAAGAAAATCAGTGAATAAAGATTTGTATCGGGAAAAACCGTCTCATGAAGTCATGAGTCGTATATCTATTGTTAAAGAATCACGAGCCACGACGCCGATACAATCTACGACTTTTTATGCATTCCCCAACGTGATACGTGGTTTTTTCCAAGCGAACAAATATAAATATAATTCTTGAAAATTGTTCCGCCTGATCGACTTTGCTTTGTTCTCTTTTTCTTCGTTTCTTACCTTCTTTATTTATTCTTCTGTCTTCTGCCGTTCGAAGGAGATCATAACTTCAATAGAAAAAAAGGAGCAAGACTCGAGAGCGAAAGAAAAAGATGTGTATACATAATAATGTGTATACATATTAAACGAGTTGCTTCGGTGCCCGTCGAGTTCCGGATATAGGAGCACAAATCGCTGTTTACGATAAGATAAAACCTTGCTCTGCTTTTAAATTAACTACACGAAAGAATGCCGATCACCCACGTCCGTGGTAGAAAAAACCCAGGGAATCGAACGTATAACGATTGATACGATTGATACACATCAAACGAGCGCATTTACTAAACGATTATTGATTCTTGATCAGGAAAAAAAAAAGAATAGTCCATGGGTGTTCCGGTATTTGAAAAATGACTACTGTTTTTAGTCAACGATCTTTCCTTTTTCTTTTTTTTTTTTTTTTTTCAGTTTGACGAGTAATATGTTATTCATGACGTATTTCTACTGGAGAGCGATATTAATCTTCCGTAGTTTGGTTGTACCGTGTTTCTATAAATCAAACAATTTTAAAGTAGAGGGACTGTTTCGACTTTCGTAATTCAAGTCAAAATTTTGTCTTGTTGCTGTTTCGTCTCCCTTTCGAGTTAGAATTTCAATTCGTCCTCTAATTTTAATTCAGCAATTGAAATCATCGAGTGATCAACCTTATCCAAATCACCTCAAAGAAAAATTGAATTTCCATGAAATCGAATTGAATTTTTTACCACACGACACTCTCGTCTATCTAACCATGATACCGTGTCGAGATAAAACGCTAGCCACCCAACTCTGATCCCTTATTAAACATTAATATTAACACCCATAAAACATGATGACTAAGTTGACATTCGTCACTCAACCTCGATACGATCAAAGTCACGGAAACATTACATATTCCGTTGATTCAGAACTATCGCATTTTTCATTTAGTATTTGTACCAGTGTCCGTCACAACGCGTCGTATTAACATTAAAATGCACGTTGGCGAGCGGCTTCAATTTTATGTTCCCATCAATCCACGCCAGTTGATCGTGCATCTGTCTCGATCGCACACAACTTCTCGATTCTCGCATGCTACAAGATCGCTAACTCGTGCCATCGTAACGTCACGGGCTCTCATATTCATGGTGAAAAAAGTGCATGCGTAAATCGCAATCACAGGTGAGCTAGTCACTCTTTCTGACTCACCCTATACATCAAACATGCGCGTTTTTTTATTTTCTTTCTGTTCGGTTACGTTGGCACGCACGCACTCGCTCGCTTCCTCCTTCTGTTTTTTCTTGCACCTTGTTCTCAGTATACAGAGATATTCTATCTCGTTTACGTTAGATGGTACTTTCGATGGGAGGAAAAGAGACAGAGTTAGGAAGTCGGTCTCGTCATGTGGGACCGCGATTTGGAAAACCCGAAGTGGCCGACCTTGGAGATGCCAGGCCGTTCTCCACGCGGGAGAAGGACAATCTCCAACCTCCTTTCTCTCTTCCTCTTCTCGAGCTCCTCTCTAGCTCTTTCTTGCTGCCTTATTTTTCCCTTTCCCTTCCCTCGTTTCTTGTCTCACTATTCTACAGTATCGTTTTGGAGTCTCTCTAGATCTTTTTTATTGCACCATGATCTTCCGTCTTCGTTTTCTTCTTTCTATAATTTATTCTTCTTCCTTGCCTTTATGGTTCCTTCGATCGCTCTTTTTTCATTTTTTTTTCTTCCTATTTGTTCGTACGGTGTCTATCTTAGTTCTTCTATAGTGCTACTATCTTTATATTCTTTTTTCTATCCCGCGAACTTGTGTACATTCGTGTTGCTTGTTTGTTGCTCGTTTGTTTTTCTTAGTTTTTTTCTAAACCGTACAGCGATTAGGAAGAGGGGGTATTTTGATCCATCATTTTCTTGGACTGTTCTTCCGCCTTATTCAGAACGACGAACAACGAACTATTTCGAACGCTACGTGGCGAAGAATGTTATGAGTTACGGTTCTTCGCGCTGTGGCTTGCGCAATATATGTACCGATTGAAACGTTGACAGGGTGAAAGTGGTGAGGAGGGGATGGAGACCTTTTATTTGCGTCGAATTTCTTTGTATTCCGCGTATAAGATACATATAACTTCTAATATCTCGATACCTTACCGTGACGAATTAGTTACATCTTTAACTTTAAAATTTTTGCTGCGTAATATGTTTCGTCTTGAACCTTGGCTTAGTAATCCATAGTTGTTTCGCAAGATTGCTATCTTCTACACTTAAAATTTCTAAAAAATATTTTAATCACTTGTTATACTAAGCAAAGCATATATGATGTCACTATTACCCATACGAAGATTCGTCATCACACAATCCAATCTAATCAGAGTAAATGAGGACTAGGAGAATTTTCACACAATGAACATTTTTTTATCGTTTGAAAAACATCGAACGTTTTAATTTCCAATTGCGAACGAGCACAACTGTCTAAAATAATTCCAAAGGCAGTTAACCGGCCGGCAGAACTTGTATAAAAGATTAGACAGAGTAGTTTCTTTTCCTTTATTCAAGGAGGCATCGTGCGGCGCCTTTCTCTTTGCGCAACCGTTCCATTTCCAGACAACAAAAGCCAGTCGATGCTTCACGTATCGCTGAGAAAAAGGTTTAATAGGATTTGCTAAGCAGGTAAATGTCGAACTACATACTTGAATAATTTATTTCGCCCCGTGAACCGTATCTGGTTGATCTCGATTGAAAAACTTTACGTTCGATCCAGCCATCGGCAGTCCAAATAATTAACAATTTTTCCGCGAACGTTTTAAATCAATTTACAGATGATAAACAGTTAATTACTCAACATGATCACGGTGTTTAAACCATCTGGAGTCACATAAAAAATCGCATTGCGATAAATGATTGTTAAGCAACGTGGCAAAGCGTTGAATCCCGTGAATCACCGCGTAAATTGTTTCGTGCAATTTTATCGATTTCCTAATAAACGCCTAAAAGATACGCTCATTAATTATCCATAGTTCGGTCAGAACACGCGTTACATCCGCACTGCTTCGCTCCTCCGGAAAATTAAAATGCATCATTTGCGTTAATTCCAAGCGACTTGACCGATTGAAATATTTATTCAACACACGACTTTCTCTTCGAGCCTTTCGACTCGCTTTAAATGGTCAAAGTTCCGCACTTTCCAATTTAATCACTCTGTAGATTTAATGACAGCAATCCGAAAGATTTAGAAATGTGAAAGAATCGAAACGGTCAGCGCAGGCTCAAGAATACTTGTCCAAAGATTAAATGAACCGATCGTTGTTGTCGATTAGCCGATGTGGAAGTGGTAAAACATAATCGAATATTGTCGAGTGATTGACCATCGAATATTGTTGTTACGAAGATTCAGGATAATATCATACGGTATATTACGACGTGAACCAGCAAAGTGCAAACAGTAATACAAAGTCTTTCTTTGTTTCTCGATTTTCGATTGATCAAGATTCGATGATCTGTTGTAGATTCAAAGACCATAAAATGCACCTTGTAATTTTGCCGAACATGAAAGGTTTGAAAGACATCTTGTATGAAAAAGTATATTTTAAGTATTATAAATAAGTAAAAGTGTATTTCAAGGTAATTATTTGAGGATTAAATGGAAATAAAAATTTACACGTAAAAGTTAAGTTTCTTCGTGGCCATTTCGAAAATCTATAAGTACATCGTGCATGGACATAAATCGCATCGCTATTTTATGCTTCACTGTTATTATTGAAGCGAGAATAAACTGTCGGAGGCGCAATCACCCGAGGATACATATTTCACTTGAGAACACTATTTTACGCGATGTGTTGATCGTGCCGACTCGTTTCGCGCCAGTTTTCAGAGTAGCGCGATAAATCGTAACATCGAGCAATTGCGCATGTACACCGCAAGAAAATACACGTTGCTCAATCCTTTAATAGTTTTCGCGAAGTTTAACAGCAATAAGGGATAGGTAATTTCATTTTTCGTTATTACATGTTAAATTTATATTCCCGTTTAATTCTCCGAAGGAACCGAATATTTTATAATGAAAAAATAATATTGACGAAACATCGCATTTTAACAAGTTTGTTTGTACTTTAAATAGAATCGAACGATCCTTAATTAGATTAAATTCAACCCGTGTAACACGAAAAAGCTATCATCTACTCACAAATCAATCACTGTCAGACTTACCTCGCGTTCGCAACTATAATAACAATAATAATTAACTCGAACCAAGATCAAACTAAAACAGTAGAACTAATTAAGGTCAATGAGATTTGGTTCACGAGAAACCGAATAATTCGATATCACGGCTAACAAGTAGTTGGTATAAAGCCAGTTTTATACATACTGGATTCGGAGAATTGCTCATCAGTGCAATAACATGTAGCATATGTATGTACATATATAGCGTTTATTCGATAAATGACATTCGATGAATGACAATTAGTATTTAGGTTGGTATTGTTTTCCTTCCGTAAGTAGGCTGCTAATATTCACTCGAATTCATATGTTTGTATACACAACATGAATAGAGACTTGTTTTACACTCTAAATCTCATAACGAGCAACTTACTTGGACATGTTTACATACTATGTACGTTCTCGCTCGTTTAAACTTTTCACAAATGTACGAACTTCCGAAATCTACTCGTAAGGATAAAAATATTATAACCTAATCTTAACTCTATCATGGATTCAAGCTTACTCTTGACCCCTTTCACGTCTATATGAGCTACTGTATCAATCCAGACTCGATCTAGAAATCACATTCGACGCATATGGTCTCTCCATGAATGACGAATATTCGTTATTTATTTATTGTTGAATGGCGAATGTATAAATCCGCCTTTGCGTGTTACAACGCGTAGCTTCGTCTGCGAATCTGACATATGAATTATGACCGACTCGTTGCTCCGACATTGAGTCAGGGCCGCCTTCGATTAGTACGGCTCGTAAATGGATTTAATTAAAGGATCGCGGCCGCTCTACTCTATTAGCCGTAGGAAATTCATTGCTTTTACATTTCTTAAACTGTGCTCGTTTACGCGCATTGTGCTCAAGCAGCACGATGCTGGTACAACACGATGAAACACGCGTTTCAGAACGCATTTGTCAAATCGGGGTTCACTACTCTCGCACACGACCGGTACATCGTGCTGGAAATATGGTTAATTAAGAACGGGATCGCACATTGCGAACAGGACGAGAGAGACTTTTCTTACGAAGCTTCGCTTCGTGCTTCGCCGCGCAGCGCCGGCCTCGAATGTAGGCAAGTAGATTTGGGTGGGTGCACATGGACACGTATGCGTGCAAGAGGGCGAGTAAGTAGCGTACGAATGCTTCTACTTAACAAGCCGCACGAATTACGTGATTTTACGCTGGGCTGCGCGTTAAAAATGTCCGAGCACCGGCTGATATGTGAAATTTGTATCGCGATATCAAGAACGAGTTAATTCGACGAAGGAATACATTCGAACGGAAGATTCCTCTCTCTCTCTCTCTCTCTCTCTCTCTCTCTCTTTCTCTATTAAATTATTAAATAGGGAGAACGAATTGACATTAAAAAAAATCGTAGAATATCATTTAGTACTACAATACTTACATATGACTAGAAAGCTTTGATACTATGAAAATGAAATGTAAAATCTGGTATGACTACATTGGAAAATAAACGTATGTGTCACTATTGTTTGAAATCATTTTATATAGTAGAGAGGATCAATGAACTATTTGTTCCACTACACGTTAACACCTGTTTTTGCATAATTAAAGAGATACGATGAAAACCAATTTGTGAATATAAACTATATGATTTATTCTCTTCCGTGTTTAATAACCTTTTTTCAGACAAATTAATTACAAAAACACTGAAAAGAGAACGACTAAGAACCACATATAATTGCTGGACGGATTGCCTGTCGTGTTATCGCTGCGTTTCCCGTATCTAATTAACATAACCGCACACCGTGGAGCGGCACGTAACACGCCGAGAGTGTTCACAAAGCCCCCCATCTATTACCATTTACGCAACGGGTACCGATCAGACCGTTATGACATAATTTATTCGTTAATAAGCTGGTCGTAACGGCCGACGATTCGCCATGAACGAAAGCCGAGGGAAAACTCGGGGAAAACGCTGGGGAATGTTGACGCGCGTTACACGCCGTGCATTAACAACATATACGCGCTGTTAAGTCACCTTGTTAAGTCGCGTTGTTAAGTCGCGCGTTTCATTGAGGATACCGTGAACAACGGTGTAACCAACGAAAGAAACAGGCATATTCGGCCTGATCTCGAAACGTTGCCGTTCAATGAATACCGAACTTTTTACATACGAAGCAACACTCGGTATTCGTCGTGCATTCGGACGATCCGCTCCTTCTTCGACCGAACATACGTAATTAGGTTATACATACGTTTCGACTGACGATCGTCGGTTCGTGCTCGATCCAGTTGATTGATGATACTTCTGATTTGGATATTTTCTATGCACGTTTGACACTATGTAGGACCTTAAGCGTCAGCCTTCTGATTACTTTAGCATTTTTCCTATCTTCCGGTTAAGATACTGCTACAAATACATTTTCAATCTTCTACTTTGAGGACCGTTTCTTCCCCTTCGGTACAAATGATCTAGATGCTTTTTCTTGTTTTTGCGAGGTTATCACCACGATTCTACAGATCGAGAATCGAAGATGTTACAACACGTAAAATTTATGAAACGAAGGATCTATGAATCAAATACAAAGGAGCAGTGCATTAAATGCGACATGTGATAGAGTAATTCGAGGGATTTGTATTTTGCACGTCAAAGATCGATGAAAAGCTTACTTAAATTATATATACTACAACATTATATATCCTACAAATTAATCCGAGAGCTTCGTAAGTGTGGGATGGAATTTTAGGTTAATATTGAATTCTAAAGAAATCTAGAATTTCTTATTCGCTAACGGTGTCAACTTTAAAGTAGTTTTTATCCTTTCACATTTCATTAACTTCTACTTTGCTTCTAGGTAAAACATAAGCTTCATGTAAATGAGTACTTATAAATGCACATATATTTAAAATTTCTTATTTGAATACTCGTTCTTAAAAATATTTCGACGATTAAATTTCTCGAAAATATTTGTCCGCTAAAAATAATGGAATATCTTATAGGGTAGCAACTAGTTGATATAAAGTGGCGCTATCATCATTGCGTCCACCGATAAGTCTTCTATTCATTGTTTATATAGATATGAGTTCAATTTGTAGCGAGCTTTGTGCCCATGTATAGCGTTTAATATCATGGTAATAAAGAAGCTTGAAGCATACGTTTATGCAAACTGGCAACTGTTTTACATATTTTTATTCGCGGAACGTGTTTCCATGGTTACACTCTACAAATTTAACATGTATTTTAGAATCTTTTACTACGATACCTATCACCCTTAATAACAAAAAATTGCAAACCTGTGATCGTGAATAAAATAAATTTCTTTTTTCCAACTATTTATCAGAATACTATCGGAATCCTTCGTTGACGTTAATTTACTACGTATACTTATTATCTTGACATTGTGATATTACTTACTGGAAACTCCTAAGTAATTTTTTCATAATACATACAGAAATACTATGTTAATTGACACAAATTACGCGTAAAGAGAGATTGCATTTGGAGTATCATAGATGCATCATAAGTATAATATACATATGTGATTGTATTATTACATTAGTGAACGTATTATGCCGAACAATCTCTTAAATCTCTACGCTGATAAACTATGAAATCGTAACGCTTTCGATCAGCGTTTCCTCAGAAGCACGTCCACTAGGTTTTCAGTTGATAATAATCGACATATTACAGGGAGCGCACGCTAGACTGCGGAAGATCTGGGATTTTCATCGCGACATAGTTTACGACTTTGGACAGATCGATCGATCGGTTTTCGGTGGAAGGTAAAGCTTTTCCCGGGTTAGGGGAGAAAAGGTGGTATCCCGCGCATTCCGGCGGTGCACGTGGCACGTACACCTACCAACGAGTCGCGTTTTATATCTGCCGGTAACGTTCGCGGCATATTTTATACTCGCTGACTTATGTTTAATTCAGCGGAACACCGTGGCTCCGTAGCTCGCATACGGACAGAGAGAGGATCGGCGAATGCGGGAAGATTGAGCGTAGATTGGCCGGGTCGAGGGAGCAAACGTCGTGAAAAAAGAACGGCCGGAACGGGTTAAAAATTGAAAACGCGGCAATAATTTATTTTCGCTAACATCCGAGCGCGCCTTCCATGTCGACCCGCTCCACGCCTCGAGCATTTCGATGCGCGATCGCCTTTGGTCTTCTTGCCCCTCTGACTTCTCTCACCTACCCCCATGTATTTCCTTCTTCTACGTTCGGATTAGGCGAAGAATCTGTAGAAAAAATGTTCGACGGAGAAAAGATTCTAGATGGATGAAAACATTAATTGTATTGTATGTGATTTGCTCTTAATTGATTTAAAAGGGATTGACTAAGATTAATCCTTTCACGAGGTATCTCTCGTGTCTTTTCACTGACAGTGAGATTGCCAAGAACGTGCTTGTCCTATCCGAGCGACTTCACCTAAACGATCGGTCAAAAATTCGACAGGTAAAATCCACGAAACATTCGCAACTCTTGGTTTATGACGTTTTTATTGAAGAGGTTCTGGTCGAGGCTTTACCATATTTGCGGTCGGCCAACGCTCTCGCGCCCGATAAAGAGTCGACGGTTGAAAAAGAGCGATTCGCAGGAAAAGGGGATGACAAGATACGCTCTCGGAAACGTCTGGTCGTCGCAGAAAATTGCAAGCTGGCGTAGGAGGTTCTCTGGTCACAATTTTCTTCTGTTCGTCCCACGTTTCGCCGACTGTCGTCACACCCGCGCTTCACAAAACACCGGTGGGTGGACTGTAGTATTTGCTATATCGCCCGGTGCGTGCTGCTTTAAATATAACGCACGTTACACGCTCGCGAGACACACGATGTGTTGTCGTAGCGTGAATTCATGCTCGGATGATATAGTGACGTTCGCTCGAAAAGTCCGGATGATGAATTGATGACGCCGCGCGACGTTACTTCGTGCGACTCGTCGGCACTGTTTCCTTCGGATCGAGATCCATCTTACCGCGGGACGGTATTGTCGAGCCAGAGAATAGATGTCGTGAAAATTATAATTGGTCGAATAGGTTCCACAAATGCGTGAAGCTTTTCGAGAAATTGAGGTAGATCGGTGCGCCGCGGCATGATGATTTACGACCCAGATATTTCGGACGACTTTGGAAAAGTTGTAATTGATCGATGTAGCGATTTATTTGATAATCTGTATTGGTTTTTCTGAAACTTATCATTAGTATTTTATGTATATACTCATTTTATTATATCGTATACGAGTTCTGAAAATGTAGACTATGCTATCTCTAGAAAGACAATCAATAAGATAACGGGTTGATGTGGTCTTATACCAATAGCTAGTATTATATGTGTAGGTGAATATAAAAGTAACCTAAGTCATATATTTTTCGTTTTGAGATATTTACGATTTTACGTCTGACGCATGAACTAGATTCAAACAACTAACTGCAGAGGCTCAATTTCTATTACTTTGTAAAAATAGTTCCAGATTATTACAAACAGACGTACCGCAAAGTAGCTGTTAAATCCGTCTTTTTTAGATTCTTGATAAGTCACTTTTATAATCATCGGCATATATAAAATTTATAAAACCCATGAGACCTAATCTTTGCGCCAATAATATTATCTGTGTTACGTTATTACTTCTTTCTTCGTGTTATCGTCGATTTACACGTCGATATGGGTTCGATAATTGAGAAGTTTTGTTGGTGCAATTATGCTCGAATCTTAATTACGACATATGCATGAGTCTCAATCGGAAACAATTCCTATTTGTAATTTTATTCGCAATTATAAATTACCCAAAGAAGTCATAGTTTGCAAATGCAACTACCTGATCTATACGTATCAAACTATTTTGTTGTTAAACAATAAAACAGAACACTGATCCCACTTTGAATCACCCTAATCTCCCACGGAGAAAGGAAAACATCCTTAAATTTAAATATAAAATTGCAAGATCATCCAAGAGAAATATAAAAGAACGTTTTGAGCGATAAAATCAACAAAAGGGTTCTACGAGGACCGTCATTCTCGTTTAATATTTTTTCACCGAGTGCTCGTTGTACCGTCTTACGAAAGTACGCGCGTATATGCATCGAATACGGCCCGAAGAGACGTTCACCGTCGTATTTTCTATCGTAAAATCGCGGCGAACACTGTCGCAAGAACGGTCTCGTTCGAAACAGCCGCGATACTTAGAGCAGAACAAGAGCTCCGCTCTACGATTGCATCGACATTGCGGAGGCGAATGTCTCCGCGACTGGACTATCGTTCCACCGACAACGATGCAATCGAGGGCACCGATCGATGTTTCCTGCGAGGCTGCTAAAGACATAACGTTCTCATGTTTACGATACCTGGTCGCGACGATAATTCGCTGGGTAAGGGCGTACGTAGCCGCGCGAACGTATTATTCGCAGTTTGTTCGCAAGAATATGCTCGCGCGACAGGCGCGGCCTTATTCACCGTGCTGATACGGTTTTTACGAACATCGAACAATCCATGGCAAAGGTGTTACGTGTGTGTATGCGCCTTCGCAAAATTTCACACTCGTTTAAGTCTCGATTTTGTGCACGCGCGTGCGATTCCTCGGAGGTTGAGAATGACTTGATCTTTGGATTCGTGATCGAAAGGTCAAACGAGGTATTGACCGAGAATTATGAAGACAATACGTAGAAGAACCGTATATTCGGTGCGAGCTAGTGTTTTGACTCGGATATAGCTGAATCCCAATTGTTTTATTCCAAGACATTTGAGAAGATTTAACCTTTGCATTACGAAAATTAGATAAAAGGCGTTATTCATGTACCACGAACATTCCATCATGGATAGATTCTAGTAGAAGAAATTATTCGTAATTAGTAATGACGCATTATTTAGAAGAGTTAGACGGACAAAGGAAACTTGAAAGCTTATAAAATATTTGATGAAAGTGGCCAGAAGGAATATCTTTAGAATCGGTAGCACAATGCAACATTCTCCGGAACTCTCTTGAAATATGATATTTCTAGCTCACATTGGAAAGTAATATTAATTGCTCTCGTTTTTCACGATTCAAACGAAATGTAGACTGGCAACAAAGTAGCAGAGAAAGGCAAAGAAGATAAATGATACGGCAAACGCGATAAGAGTGTGAAGAAACAATAAAGGCCAGAAAAGGTGTTCCTGAAATATGATAGGCTAATAATATATCTTTGAATTGGATATTTGCGGTTTCTATTCTTTGTGTAAAGCACGAGTTAAACGAGAGAAAGGTTTCGCGAAAGGTCAATGCGAAAATTTGTGCCAGGGAATCGAAAGAAGTAAAAATAGAAAATCCTCCGGTAACTTGATATTTTCCGTATACCGTTCGAAAATAATCGAATGCCATAACATTACATACTTTGGTATGGTCGTGTGCTATAAATAGACGGGGAGTAGCAGAAAAAAAAAATATAAAAGTTAGAGTGAAACTATTGGACTATATGTGGCATAACCGGTAAGTGATATAAATGATTTACATTTTACTTTTGTCGCGTATATTTGTATGCATTCGGTATTTACAATTAACATTTATATTTAAATAATATTAGCATGTGATAAAGGATGTACGGAAAAAGGAGTTGTGTAAAAGCTGATGTGTATGAGGCTTTTAAATAGGGAGAAAGGTTTAACGAATTAAAAACATAAAAGCATCGGCAAGATATGAATATTTGTGTATTAAAAATTACAGGAATTCCTAGAAAAGATAATTCACATTTACTAATCGATTGATTTATCCGTCTGTATCAAAACATTCTGATATTTCCTGATATTTCAGACAATGCTGAAACAAAAGATCTAATATAATATCTAAAATATCTAATACACAGAGAATCGATATATTTCTATTGGCTATAAAGTTTAATTAATCGAGTGTCAACGCAACGAAAGCGAGCCATGCATGAAAGAAACGAAAAGGCAAACACGAGAGAATTCATGTCTAGGAAAGAGAAAGGGTTCCAGCAGGCGTTCCTGGAACGTGGTATGGATGGCATCCTCGGAAGATAATACTGTATAGCCGCATACGTAGACGAGTACACGACGCGACGATTGTGCTCGCGTAGTCCGGCATTATAATGGATTCAAACTAAGGGTTTGTATTGAGATATCAGTATGTGGTCGAGCACCGGTAATGGCCTCCTGTTCTAAGAACCCGCCTCCTGTGTATCCAGAGCAGATAGAATATGCACGGTACTCTCTCTTTCTGCATGTGCAATGTGGGGTATAACTATCTATATATGTAACCGTCTAGCTGTAATCTCAGATTTCACTCCCTCTTTTCCTTTCTAACGATGCAAAATTTTAATGTCGTTTATGGGAAACGCCGCAGAACATTATAATTGAATCATTCTGAAATCACCTCGAATTTAGATGAACTTCATTCTTCCTACATTTAATAATTTATATTACTCTTTCTGCAGTATTATTCGGGCAATTCGTAGTTAAATTTCCCTGTATCTTTACTCTTGGAACACAATTTTCGTTCGCAAGGTATCCAGATCGCGTCTTTGAATAATTACAAAAGATGATACTATCTTCAGCAAATTTCTATCTATTACTAAGACGATAAACATTAATCACATTTTACAAAAATGAATAAAGATAGAACGGAAGATCTACAGCCGAAACTACGTTCCTAAAGTCTCATATTTCATAGACGTCGCGTGGAATCCAGGATTAGACTAGATCGAAATCGCGGATCCTTATTGAGATATCAGTGGGTGACTGCGGCAATGGTGGGCCTTGATTCTCAGAAGCCGTTCATGTAGCACGGCTCGCGTGCCCTTCTCGCTTCTGATACGCTGCATCGCTCTCTATCTCGGCATCATAACTTATAAACTTGCATTCATGAACGAAAAGGTGAGAGGGAGAGCGTGGTGCTGTAAATTCTGGCCACGACGCCGTGTACGTGAACGTGTAGAATTAAAACTCGATACTATAACTCCTCGACGGATTTTTCTTTTTCCACCGACAGATCTGACGTTTACGCGTCGGCCCGCCGTTTGACTCAACCTTGATAAATATGAGTTGGAGCCTGCGCAATGCTAGGCTACAGGTGTGAACTCTTTCAGGATGCATTAAATCTTGCCAGGCGGAAGACATCGACCAGAGGGATTCAACAGATGGACTGGCGGTGCTGCTGGATCAAGGAAATGAATTTCACCGGAATTTATTAGGGTTGCTGGAGAACGATCGCGTTAAGAGATCGTGCGAATGGTTGGGATCGGGATTATTCTGAATCATGTGAGTCAAAATTGTTCGAGTTTGTGTGGATTTGTGAAAATTTGCGAGAAGTTTATGAGAAGAATCATTTGTGGAATATTAGAAAAATGTGATCAAGATTAGTGGGTATGAATTTGGAAAAATGTTTGGCAGATAATACTGATATTTATTTAAAATAATAAGAGATTCACGTTTTCAGATACAACTGATAGAAGTAGTATCAACACACCAATTTGTCTATTATAGCATTTACTTATTAATCTATTACGCCCAAGTATATTAAACTTCGTATCATCTTTGATACTTTCATGTAATTAAAGAAATGTAATGCTCTGAAAATATAATGCAATATTTGATTTCAAAGATGCTTCGTTAGAAAATAAGGCTGTGCCAACACTCTCTGTAACCACTGCAATTCAGAGGCAGAAAGTACATATCGCGACTAAGCAAAATCCTTCCTTTATTGAATATCTTGAACCCCATGAAAGATGGCGTAGATCTTTAAAAAATGTATGGTCTATTAACTAATAGACTCATTCGTATATATCTAACATTGATTACCATGGGAGGACATGGTTTTTGTACCCAGAGCGAATGATGAGAAACAGAGAATGAAGTGCGGGAAGACAGGAGCACACGAATTTTGTAATGTCATTAAAAACAGAGGTCGCGTCGAGAGGTGTAGCATGGAAGAAAAAAAAATAAAGAAGAAGTGGAAAACAGTCACGAGCGGACGAGCCTCAGGTATCGTAAATCACTATCGACCTATTCTATTCAAATGAAACTCGTGTTCTCCCTCTGTGCAACGTCTTTTACTCCCCCCTACCGTTATTTCTTTCTCTGTTCGTACAATGTGTCCATGGATTTTGTTTTACTTGGAATTCCTGCGTTAACGAAAGTATTAGGGACTTATCTGATATTCCGAGCTGGCCGATTACATTTGCGATTAAATTGAAGCCATTTGTTTTCATTAAAAGGGAGAGGACTAAACTATGTTGGGACATTACTAATGAAATCGCATAACCCTTTCATGATTCGCGTAACAAAATAACCTATGAACAAGTTTTAATGCATCATATATAATTCATTGCGGTGTCGCCTGTTAGTTGACCTCGTTACGTCCTTTAGGATATTTTCATATTTTTCGACTGTTAAAAAATTTCTTACGTTTAAGAAAGATCTTTGTAAAACAGTACAAGCTTTTTTGTTTAGT
The DNA here is from genome assembly GCA_037178635.1 of Bombus dahlbomii. NCBI lineage: Eukaryota > Metazoa > Arthropoda > Insecta > Hymenoptera > Apidae > Bombus > Bombus dahlbomii. Next base: position 13,920,391 of record CM074107.1, on the reverse strand, counting down.
AAAATTATCTTAGGAATATTTTGTAAGATACACGTATAACCCTAGCTTTAGATATTACACGAATAATAAAAAGATATAGAAAGCACAAGACATACATATATACAAAAGCTATTAAAAACATTCATATGATCAAAATGCTAGTTACATAGTATGAGAAGAATCGACTAGAACCGATAAAAGTAAAACGAGAACAGAAACGTGACGGTATAATAAAGGCTGATTCCAGGACTGAGAGAAATCATCCACGGAAGACTTTCTAGCTAATCCAAAAGCGTCCGTGATTTCGATCGTCTTAAATCGAGGAAACGCGTTCCGCGCGCGTATTCAAATTACCACCACCGCCGGATCGTTGGAGCGTGAGTACGAAAAATGAAAACAACGAGGAAAAAGCTTTGAGAATCCGTCCATTAAATGTACGTAAAGGCCGGCTCGTATGTAGGCGACTCGCGGACAAGAGTATCAAGCGGCCTAACGGTAAAACCATGTACCGAAGAAACTCGGTTGCTGCACGACTGCCTACGTACTTACCTACCAAAGACACGTACGTATTACGTATATACCTTTGCATTAATGTGCGTGCTCGGGTGCGTGAGCACGGTCACTTACGCGTAGAAAATTCAACCAAACAAGAAAAAAGCTAATTAGCACAAACGTTAAATCTTCGCGAATGACCGGCTACCGTACATATTTTACGATCTTTGTAAAATAATGTGAAAGCATAATTAGACTAACATTTATACATACAAATATATGCGTACCAGTTAACATTGCTATCATCAGCGGCTCGCTTTGATTGTGTTCTTGAAATTCGTAAAATTCTCAAAATGTGATTCGAGCGTTGACCTACTTTGTTTCCAGCGAAATTTGTAATATAGTGTAAAATGTAAAATATTGCAGTTTACAGAGACCATTTACATGATTTTATCTACTCGACGAATTTTCATTCACCGAAACTAGTCTTAAGATACATACATCCACGTAACTATTAACGTTATTACCTTCGACTAAACAGTTTGGCAAAACGACATATAAAAATAATTATCACATTTTAATAACTATACGATTTTTCAAGATGAGAAAAATAATTCTTACGAGACCTAACACTGTACCATGTAAGTAATATCGTCATCAATCTCTATTATTACGAACACGTTAATAGTATATATATACATATTTATATCATAGAAAATACATAGAATTTAGTGACATGAAAAGAAGAAGCACCATTACCAACTTCCGCGACAACAGAAGAGTTTCCTGATAATTTTCTGATTAATAATGGGATAATAATCGCAAATGTCGTAACAAGAATTTATAAAAATGTTCTTTGTCGGCGTTAGTATTCATCCATTGTAATTTTCACGATTTTTACACTGTATAAACCAGAGAGTACGCAAGAGAGGAAACGGTAGGTACAATGCAATCTCGAACGTTTGAAAAAATTACCGACATTGATATCCTTGGCACGCGTTACGTGATTAACAAGCTCTTGATGTTTGCAGTTTCACGTCTAACTCGAAAACGTATGCATTCGCGGTTATAAAAGTAGAACGAGGGGAAAGCCAATTACCGCAAGCGTTTCATTCGTACAAGCGTGAACATCCTCCTCGCGTTAGTTGCACTATCATGAAAGTTAACAAACAATTCGAACGGTGGATTCGATATCCGACACCCGATATAATATGTTTAACAAGAATCAAGGTAATAAGAGTCGGAAGCAACGGTCGACGCGGATGACGTATTGATTATTTTTACGATATAACTCTGCAGAAACATTTTGAAAAATTAGATTTTAGCAGAAATGAACAGGAAATCCCATTTTGTACAATAAAATATATGATTTAATCTAATTTTAATATAAAATTTATACAACTGTTAATAATTGTACGTAAAAGTTATATTGTAATATATAATATTTAACTTGCATATTAATCATAAATGAAATTTAATATTTATAATAATACATTCTTATTAGATTATCCTAGATAAAATCAATTTTACTATGTAGTCATAGCAAACAAAACGATTGAGAGAAAATTAACGAGCGATTATCATAATCTTTATTAATTACTCTTGTCACGCGTCCACGAAACCCGTTACGTTTAATACTAGAAGAGAAAAATTCAACGACAGAGACCCTTGTAATTACGAAACCATCGAGAACGTGACACGGCTGTAACGCTCGCGACGATCGTAAACGAAGGTTATGAGTTTCCACAGACGTTAACAAATTTTTCACCGATTATTCTTTGCCTTTCCATCGAGTCGTACGCGAAAATAGAATTTATGGACAACTTGCGAGCGCGTCAAACGTTTCGCATTGTCGCACGTGGAAAAAAAGGCTGATAATCATTAGAGGGTTTTATAGTGTAAGAGAAAATATAATTTCTACGGTATAAGCGCAGTAGTGTTAAATGAACATCTCCAGACCGCGATAAAATGATGATTCTTCCAAAAATTTGCAAACTGAAAATATTTCATCGCACCCAAGAGAACATGAACGATAATTAATTTTTCTAAACAACCACGTTGCATGTGTTTTCTTAGATTTACATAATTTGCTTAAGACGTTGACCTTTGGATACTGCTGATTCGATGTTATTAAACTTTGATATTTTTCAAACTGCCAGTATTTATATAATTAATTTCATTCTTCCACAATAAGCAATTTACCAACATGCACAGTCAAGTAGTTGTATATTTTCCTTGATAGTAATGTTATTAAACTACTCGAAGATTTCTGTTTTCTCGGTGTTTGCGACTATTACTTTATAAACAAAATCAAAATTCTTAAATGTATGCAACGAAAAAGTGATATCGACGAAATGCTAAAAACACGTTGCTGAGTAGAATGACGAAACACGGTGAAATATGTATGGCATTCGTCAACGAGTGAAGAAATTCCATCATAGCATGGAGATTTTGCTGAACTTTCTTTCATGAAAACGGTACCTACTGGTGCAAGGAAAACCGTTCTAACAAAAACAGCGCGTTGTTATAAAATGGTAAAACCACAACACACTGTGGTAACTATGACGTGGTAACTATTTTGCATTAAGGCTGTTACGAGAATAAGAGAAGCAAGTACAACGATATCTATTTGCTATTAATCATTCACTTTATCGTCCAATTTCATTAAGAAAATTAATTCAACAAAATTTTAAGATTGAAGAGGGGAAGAATGCAACTACAATTAAAATTTACGCGTGAACTCGATCGTCGTTAAAAATGTTTTCCAAATACCTGTTCTAGTGCTTTCCCCCTATAACATCTGCGCACAAAAAAACTGGATGTTTTTTCGAAATTTAGAAAGTCAACTTTCATACAATCGCTGTAGTCCACCTACCAACTAAGTGTTAATAGAAAAACCTTGTCCTTTCTACTCACGTACGCTAATTTCAAACTAAACGTTGTTCGTCGATTACGTACTGGTATTCAACTAATAATGCCGCCCATTACTATTCCGTTCAGGTCGTGGCTTGAACCTTCGTCTCTCAGTTCGAGTACGAAGACGTAAAAACAAAATCAGAGAAGCAAAGAAAACGGGGAAGGGGAGAAAAAGAGGAGAAAAAGGAGAAGAGGAAAAGGTATACGGAAGAAAGAAAAAAAAGGAAAAAGAAAAGAATGTTAGTTTTGTAGCAGGTACGGGACAAAAGCATGAATGGATGAACGGTCCCGTAACGATTCTTAATTATGTTTGCATGACACGCGAGTAGTTACGGATAACGTTAGGGCAGAGTTGGGTAATTGAAATGCATCCGCGTAACGCGGTGTAACAGCTGCTTATTGTTCCTCCTTGGTGCATGCACTTTTGCTCCTTCTATCTTCCTCATCCGGATGTGCGTGAAACGGTCGCTGCTATCGCGGAATCCGGTCGCACTTGGACGTCTTACGTTCGAACGTCACAGAACATTAACCGTAAGTATTACTCACCGACCTATTCGCACGCGCATATTTGAGGTCTGGCTATTTACCTATATGCTTTCTAAAGATGATACAGGCTGTGAGAGCCGCGCGCGCGTCTTGCATCACGAAACTATCCATTCGATCAATTAATTGATTTTCCAACGTTATTAATGGTCCTTTCCTGATGCTTGGAACGTACGAGGGCTGCTCATTAACCTCGATCGGCTTGTGTATCTCGTATATTTCGCACACGTGTTCTGCGAATATCTTTTTTCACGTGATATAATTATGTTTGATGGTCAAACGACTTATATCGATAGGTAAATTCATTTTCAGTGGCGAAGTGTAAGGTTTGCGATTAAAGCGATTGTGGTAATCGATTGCTTGAGTTTTGAAATGGAACTTGAGAATATTACAAGACGATGTGATGCAATTATGTTTGGAAAAATGAATGCAGCAGACAAGCTGTGTAGAAGGTTCATTAAAATATGTTGCGACCATTGTTTCTAGTTTAATTAGCTTAGTTAAACTGTGAGAGAATTCACTTGGTTCGACGAAGCATCCTACAATTAGTAGCACAATCATACAAGCTAACAGTAATTGCAATGGATTTATGAAATTTTAGTTGTAACGATGTATGTTGGAATTATTCTATTTGAAATACATACATATTTAGGGAAATACAATCTAAATTGGAAGAGAGAAACGTTATTTTAGAAGATCTGCTGGCTGACAATGAAAGTTATACCCTATTATGTTAATTAACTATCGAATGAAAATTCTAAAGCATCTAGACACGAAATTTTCTAATATTACCTTGTATTATACATATTTTTTCATATTTCTTTCCAGTCAATAAATTGTTATTAGTAACAACGGATGTAGGCATTCTTACATAGAATATCTGGTAAATTAAGCAAAACTATACTTAAGATAACAAGTAAATAGTCATCTCACGTAATTATATGTACTTACTAAGTAATAGCGAACTGTTCCTAGGAAAGAAATTATTCAGTTCTGTATAAAATATAGTTTCTCCGCCGAGAAATTCGCCGTTATAGAAGTTCGAAATTGTGCGTAAAGCCATCAAACAACTTTTCTAACATAGAAATCGCTACAGAAATCAAAATATATTTTTCACGTTCTCGTTAAGCAATGTATAATCTCTATATAATTTTGCGAATTAACAAACAACACGGAAAATTATAAAACCAAAGCAAAACGAAAGTTAAATACTAACTGTTTAGTGGTTTTCTTGTAATTCTTTCTTCTAATCTAACAATTTCATTGAAGTAATAACGTCCACAATATATGCTTATAAGATATTTTAATCAACTGGTAATTTTCTAAAATCACGACATGTATCATTTTCTATCAAAAATGGGAGAATTTTCAGCGCAATAAATAACTAACCAACGAAGCATATTTTACAAACTGAAACTTGTGTGAAGTATTCATTAATTCTGGTATACGAGGATCACGTGAAAGGGATAAAGCAACGATGCTAGCTTCCAAGTAACTAGGAATGGATTTGTTAACATCGAATTAACGTCTGAAATCCGTTTATGAGATGCATCGACGCGTACGCGAGCGTTTTGCTGGGGTCAATTGTCGGCAAGAATTCCGTGTAATCGTATAAGATGAAAAGGTGTACGTGTAATAAACGAGGTGAAAGTAAGAGACGGGCGCCAACGTAGTCTAGATCGAGACAACGAAACCTTGAGTGTATCACGATTCGACGAGCAACGACGTTTCGTAAATGATCACACGCGGTATTAGACGGTATCTTATCGTCGTTGATTCCTGCAATTCCTTAATTAATAACTCCGCTATCTCACTACATACAACGCTGACAGGCACGAATCTACTGGATGATTGAATAAACATACAAATGGAGAGTACGAATTGTCCCCTTATACTCCTTTGATAATACGAAATTATTATTAAATTTTTCATATTTTTTAGCTAGTTTTCAATATTCGACATTTTGAACCGACAGATACCCAAATTACCAATATCTAGAACACTGCATAGTGTCCGCCTAAAGTCCCTAACTATCTACTTTACCACCTCCATTGATTCCAGTAGTAAGGGTCAACGAAAAATGCTCGTCCACTAGAACACAGACATTCCACGCAACTCGAAGAAGCTATCGCGATTTATCGTCGCTTAGGACATAAGCATCGCAGAAAATAAAGTGGAACAACGGTCCATTCTCGCGGATCGCGTATTAAGAGCGTGTGCACACACGAAGCGAGCAAATCGTTCTACAGGACGGGAATCCCCGGGAGGTAAGAGCGTTGTTGGTGCGCTGCTCGCCGCGGCAACAAAGTATATTTTAAAGGCGGTACCACGAGCCGAGCGGAGAAGAACGGACGAGGTTGAGCGACAAGACAAAGAATATCAGCTCGTAATGGCCGCTGTAAATTTCGCGTTACCGAGGCCGAAACGATACACCGACCGACGGACAGACGAATGGACGTTCACATAGGACACAACGCGTAAAGGGACGCGTTCGGTCCCAATATAGTGGGGAAGAGATTGTGAAAAACGCAAACTGAATACCATCTTCTCGTAACCTCTACTTTCTGCCGAAAACCATCGACTATCAAGGATATATCTCGATTGGTTAACTCTACCATGGCCCTTGTATCATTTTTAGTCATTCCTGTTTCTCTTTTGTTAAAGTATTCTCTATTTTTTGAAAGAAATAGTAAGTTGTCATTAACGTAACCTCTCCTATTAGATACTAGAAGTGGTAATTAACGAATAAAATGATAAGGAAAGCTTCGTTTTCCATAAAATTCAAAAATGCTTTTCTCGTGGAACAAGAAGGCGATTGGGTGGAAGAAATTCCAACCACCATAACAGGATTAAGTAGGAATAATTCCCCGAAGGCGTTGCACCGGCTGCGATAATTCCACGGCGAAGGACACCCTCGAGAGCCGGCTTCTTGGGCGTCTTTTTGCGAGTAAGTGTCACATGGACGCAATGCGGTTTGTCTATGACGTGTATTATCGATACATGTCGAAGATATTGGGTTTTGTGACAAGTTTTTCGAACGACGTTTAATGTTAGCATCAACGTATGGTAACGATATGTTTAATATAAGGAGGAAGTGATGGACGGATCAATTGAGCTTTTGAATAATGTAATCTTGATTACTGTAATTATGTGTAATTACAGAAAATTAGCATTATGACGGTCCATGTTCCATATTTATTTAAGAAATTAAAATTGGTGGTATTTTGGTTAATGGTTCCTTGACTGACCGTGTTGGGAACTTGATAAATTGCCCATTTAAATCATTTTATTTCTGAATAAAATATATCTTAAGATCCCAAATACCGATTAAAACATAGTATGAATATTATTTCAATAATTTTTTACTCGGTACTTAATATATTACATGCAAATATTCAATTATATGCGTTCAAACAGCCGAATTAGAATATATAAAATGAGTAAATTAATGAATAAGATTGAAATGAATTAATTATATTTTAATAAAAAAATATATAGGTACTCTGCAACAATATAAATATCGAAATCGTAATTGCGTTTATCATAAATTAACGTCAAAAATAAATCAATCGTTGTTAGCACACATTCAATTCGCCAAACTATCTCATCGTATCTTTATCACGATTTCCTTGCAGCCAATATCCAGGTATATCGCTCGTATTCATGCAACTGGCGTTTCAATATCATTTCACACGCGGAGAGTCGTGAGAACTCGCGTGTTTTCAAGTTCCTTAGAAGCTACTTGCTGCTTTCTTTCTTTTTATCGTTCCGTCCTCCTCTCTCGGTCGAGCCGATTGCCGCGCGTAACTTTCTCGATGCGAACCGGAGAAATATCAAGAGGCGATCGACCTTTGAAAAGTTGCCTTTCGAAAATCGGCGCTCTCTAGCCTCGGCAAAGCCTCGACCTCGCTCGATTTATCTCTCTACTCCGCGGCATATAAAACGCCTGTGTATTGATCATTACTACTATTTGCGTCAATGCTGACCACCCACGTGCACGCACCGAACGCTGATTAATGCCTCCGATTTCGGGCTCCAGATCGTTGCTAGATCGTTGTAGATCGCGGCGGGCCGACACGCGAACCGGCGTCACTTTTGCTACACGTACCGACGTACCGCTCGATCGTAACGGTTGTGCAAGGCCTCGCGCAACCACTTTTCAGGCCTCCGCAAAACGGCCTTTCTATTGGTATTTAAAGATGCCATTGATATTCGTCAGTCAGTAATAAAATCGGGCGTTAGCCGATTTGATTTATACGAATAACGACAAACTACTTCACTGCATTTCATTTCACGATGGAATAGAGAATTTTAGCAGAATTTTGTTAATCGGCTCTGATAATTATGTTAGAATACGACACGACTAACATAGTAAATATAAATAACTATGATAAATCCAGTTTTGTTGATTTTCTCATCTTAATGTTATTTTATAACTAAGAAATAGTCTGTCAACAGACATAATTGAGAGAAGATATAAGCCCGTTAAAAGTAATTTTCAAATTAACAAATTTTTGTAAAAAATAAACTTAAAATACTGCTATTAAAACGAACATTATTTTAATATCGCCCATAGTTTATCATAATCTTTCAGTAGGCATTATAGTATTATGACAAGCAATATTTTTAAAATTTGAAAAATACGCCAGTACTAAATATCACGTGATCATTTTTCAGACCTTGGTCAAATGACCTTCTTATTGGTGTCTAGAGATACCATTGATCTTCGGTGTGGTTAATACCACAAACTCAGCCAGCATTCGAGTGGATTTATTAATATCATGTAAATCGATACGACTTTTCGTTTTGTCTTGAAATCGAAGCGATAATTTGCGAATTTCATATGGAATAATGAGTAATAAATGTTTTTCGAATTTCCTTACTTCCAATAAAAACAATTTCATTTAAGTTTAAAAAATTAATAATGTTTTACTATGAAAATTGAAAGGCGATGTTTGTGTAAAACTCAAACGATAATAAAGCCTCGACTATTATACTTTCTCGGGTCAGAATGATATAATTCCAAGGTACACGCTAGATTTCGTTGGTGATAACTACTGAAATGATTCTCGCGAACATCAATTTCCCAAATATGTATTTCCAAGCAAAATTAGATACGAAAAAAAGAGTATTAGGAAGCGAACGATTCTATACTATGTTCTCCATTCGTTATGAACACATTTCTTTTACTTTCTACATAGACTCTACATGCGCTAAAAAAATCTTAAAATACGCCTAGATTGCAAAACTGCTATTTATTGAAAAATGATCCCTCATTTTTTTGTTTACTTATAAAGTATCATGCGAAACAGCATTGTTTCGTATCTTTTAACGATTATATTCGAAGCAAGTATAACGACTCTTGTAAATATTCTGATCAGTGATATACATATATCGATGTATGTACATATATCAATGAATCTGGCGTTGGTAGAACGAAAAATCGACAAATCTCAGGTATGTAAATCGGCATTGTTCGCAGGACGTTGCAATGATCGCTGTATTGTGCCGTATGCGTGTAAATCCGTGCAACCCAACTGAAAAGTTCGCAACGTTCGCCGGAGAACAAAGGGGGTAGACACCTGAGTAGCACGCGGGGAAACGCGGTTCCGTCGGTGCACTTAAACATTTTTTCGTTGGAATAATACCGGCGAATTCTTTGGTCCGCTTGGCCCTGAAGCAACGTAAAGAACGGAGGGTGAAGAACGAGCAAAAGGGCGAAAGGGGACAGGCGCGATGCGGTTCCAGGAAAGTCGAGAAGGTCACTCGAACTCTTTCTCGGCTACCAGAAACCAATGAAACAATGAATCCACCGAAAGAATCCATTCGAACTTTCGTTCTTACCATTACTTTACTCGAACAGATGGTTTAAAAATAACTAAAAACAACGATCACACAACTACGTCAATTTCTTAAAAGAAAAAAGAAAAAAAGACGATTTGATATTTTTATTTTGATATTAAGATACTGATTAGTTAAATCTATATATGTCAAGTTTTCTATTATCTGTAAGTCTTTTAATCTGATTTTATATCTGTTCTCCATAAAACTCGACTAGAAAACATTTTATTATAGGCATAATTATCTTTTGTGTATAAAGCAGCAAAGACCGGATTTAGATAAATCATTGGTATTTCGTGAGGCAAGTAAAATTTTAAATAACATACATTAAACAAAACATTTAATTCGAAGAAGCATCTTCTGATTTAGAGATGAGAAACAACTAGGCTCCAGTGTCTTATTCAGAATGCCTACTTGATCTTTCCTGTTTATATAGCGCCGCGTGTCTTCAGAATCTGACAATACCTTGTTCACGTCGCGTCCTCTGTATACCATGGAAAATCCATTACTTTTTTCATCGCTGACTTCTATCTGTTTTCCTCATATTATCAAACGGTACTTTCTAAGATATAAATTATTTCTCTAAATATCAAAAAATGAATTATTACGAATATACTTGCTCTTCTTATGAAAATTTCCCTAGTCTTCTTATATCTGAAAATACAGATTTCTGTGCTAAAACATAACATTTACCATTTGTACTATTTTTCCCTAATCTTGTGCATCGTCTACTCAGGATCCAAATCGTTCGAATCGCCGTTCGAATTCGGTCACGCTCAGTTACGTGCAACTCATTCAAGGACTCCGGTTATATCGTTTATCAATACGGTCTAAGAGAACTCTATTAATAAACACCGCGATTTTCTTTTCCCCGTGCCTCGACAACGGTACTCCTCTACACTAAGACGCGCAGGATCGTAATTACAATCTCGCGAGTCCAGTTATATAACAAACGCGTCTAACGTTTCGATGTTGCGTATCTCTTTTGTTCCTCTATTACGTACTATGCGTCTGTTTGACACTAACTAAAATGTTAGACAAAGGTCAACACGCGAAAACAAGCTACGCGGATGGTGTTCTTCACATCTCGTGATGACGCGGTACGCACCGTAAAAGCGCGATCAAAAAAAAAAAAAGGAGAAAAACGATGAATAAAAGAAAACGAAGTCGAATCCGCGAAAGTCGCGTCATGGAAACGAGTCTGGTGCAATTACTACGAGGCCTGCTATCCTCGGACCAGGAACGAACGACCAACCACGCCCTCGCTAATGCGAGACCGGGACAGGATTTCGAATTGCCTCGGCAAGGACATCAACTATATACAACACCCGACACAAAGACCGGCTAGTGAGATTTTTAATTACACCCTGTTTACGTGGTCAGCCGCGAGAGAGTATATCTGACTGCCTGTTTGTATGTCTGGCCAGCTCTAACCGTCTCTTCTCCGACCAACCGATTTATGATGCACGAACGCTATTCACCATCCTTAACTCAAGTTTCGACGATCCGATTTCGGATAATTATCCGGGTGTTTCGCGGTTGTTCCGCGAATATGGAATTCCCCCAAAAATCCGTGTTACGTAGAAAAAGTTGAGTATGGATATGGTGAATCACGGTATGAAATAGACTTCTTTTTGACGTATACTTTAGGTTTGAGAAAAAGTTTTGCAAATGCTTGCGATGAACCATGAACGTGTTAGATCGTTTCGTATTCTATAGACATTCGTGACGTTGCAAACATATATTATGCGTAGTTTGAAAATATTCATTTTTCAAATTCAGGATCTTATTTATAAATACGGTGTTTAAATAAAAGGCATATCAAACGAAGGTCGTATGAATCCGGAAAGTATTTACGCTCTTAAAAATCGTAGCGAACAACGTACGCGCCTGTGTTGTGTCGCTGTTTTATGAGTAATTTTACGAGCACAATAAGATACAATCTTCATTATAGGCAAAACAGATTCGCAAAAGAAACTTGTATGGATATTGTGGAAGTGTTAGAATTGTATATCTATTTAGAAGTATAGAAGGTAACACATAAAATAATAAATGATAATAAATTAAAAAATAAAATAATAAATGATGTGTATCGAATTAAATGATAATAGCGGATACTAAGAAAGCTTAATAGTGCATATTATGACGTAAACGTTTCAATGCTATCACACAACATTACCAAAAGTCTAAAATAGGGTTGGAAAAAGGTGAATACGTTATAGGAATCATCACCGTTAGATATAGATGCAAAATGGATCACTGAATGTACTAACGTTAAATATTAATGTATAAACGCAAATGTAATTATAACTACCATGGTAAAATATCGCATAAAAGAGATCGACAAAACTCGATACACACCAAATCGATAAATCCATTACATAAACACATAGTAGATACTTTATTATTCTTAAAATTTACACATTAACTTTGCCAATGATTGATCGAGTGCAAATGTCAAAGTGAATACGGAATGAAGTATCGTATTCAAGAAGAGGGAATATTTTAATAGGAACAACACTCCGTTCTAACAATCCGTTAAACGATTTTAAAAAGGTTGAAAACATCGATAACGTACAACTAGGCTGACTTAAAAGAAAACTTTGTGCGCGCAATTGAAAGACAAAGATGGCAATGCAAAGTAGCAAAATTTTAGATACATCTAATACGTGAATATGGTAATGTAAAATTCATGTCGTCGGGCTATACAGACTTCTTTCATGAATACATAATTCTATTACAGAATATACGCATTAACCACTCGATGAAATGATTTGAGAGGCAAGATAAAGCAAGCCCACACGCGAAATAATTGTCCGCGATATAAAAGCGGAACAACGATACAAATTTCCTATGAGTGACATATGTAAAACAGAAATAGGTCGAACAGTTACGCATAGCTCGAGGAAAAAACTTCAAAGAAGAACTGCAATTACGTTTTTTTCGAGCGAAGTAAAAATAAGTTGTGAAAGCGAAATTCCTGACCGCTTCTTATTTATTATTATCTGCTATATATACTATACTATTACCTGCTATTTACAAAGGAAAAAAGAAAAGCACCGACGAGCAACAAACAATTTTAGCGACTGCATTACACGTCAAATTTATCGTCAAGTTATCAAGAATGAAAGGAACCAGATAAAAAGGAATGGATTAACCGTTCTCCCCTATCAATTCTCACCTACCGCTTTACCTCGTCTTCGTGTACATAACCAGATAAAAATTCTATATGCTTTGAAAATAATACGAATGTCATGTCAACCAGAATATTATAACTGAAGGAAAGTAACAATTTTTATATCCAGTATCCCAAGGAAGTTTTAAATTAATAATTAAATTTTTTACCGAAATGAATTATCTGTTTACTCTGCTTTATCCTGATCGAATAAAATAACAAATTAACCAAATTAAATATTGCAGTTACAAAAGTATAACTAGTAGGAAAAACTTGACCCTAGTTGATCGAGAGACATCTAATTATGTGATTATATTATAACCGGTAATTGGTACAGTCGTAAAACAAAAAATGCATCTCCTAATGAAATTTCGAGACAGAGAAACAGCACATTTTGCTTCGTTTTTACTGCAAAATTTTCCATTACGCACCAACTGAGTGAATTTCTCGTACCCGACTATCAACTGTTTAGTTGTAGTAGATTCGAAAGTTAGCCTTCCGCGCGACCGTCTCCGACTGTTTGTATCTTTCTACAACAGGGCCGTATCTAGTTAAACAAACTGGGACAATGCGTTCATAACAGCGAAACTGCATTTTCATCAATCTACGCGAAAGATAGTTGTATTGAATAATTTCAATTATACTCAACCTCGATTAAATTGTAGGACAAACACGTCTATTTTGACTCATAAGAAATTATGAAAGAAGAACGCGACGTTCATTTGCATAAAATTCAAAATACATTGGATGTGCTTTGTGTGACATATTATTCAAAATAATTAATATGAATTCACATGTAGCTTTTGTTAGTAAAAGACAATTTTTTATCACAATAAAATTTATCTATTATTTAATATTAAATGGAGTATAGATTTACAAATATCTTCAATTCGTAACAGCATTGATTAATGAATTATGTTAGTCGTTTAAATGAAGCTCAATTGAATCATAAAATATGTGTACAATTACTTTAGAAAGAAGTACACTAGTAGAAATACTAATAAAAGAACACTTTAAAGAGAGAAGTACGAGTATGGCAATTCGATTTGAGTAATGAAACTGCAATTGTATGAAAATGCTACATTAATCGTAAAATTTCTAACGCATATACCAAAACAAATAATGATAAAAATTACGTATTTGTACTTTATATGCTGTTATATATTATTTACAATACACATGTCTGTATGAGCACGAAAACGTTCATCGCGGAACAAAAATATTATGCAAGATGTTTCCTGGAATCTTGCCTTCTATCCATCGGTGTAGATATTCCAGTCAGATAAATTTATCTCGCTTATTTGCAAATACATCTCGAGAAGCAGCAATTTTAGAGGCAACTAACGAAAGGACAGATGTTACGTACGGACACAACTTTAATCTTCGCGGAAAAATTATCCGGGTCCTCGTTGACAGGTCGACGACGTTTTTGCTCATTATCGTCAACCAGACGGCTTAGAATGGCATTTCACTTATAAAACACCCGTTGCCTCTAAAGTGGCTCGCTTAAATTAATTCTAATTGCCGTGTGTACGCCTTGCGTGTAAATAAGTTTTACCTCAAAGAGCCTCGAGAGTGTTGTCAGAATCCACTATTAAAAATCGCGTGAGTCCGTTATCCGATTGTCTTCGGAGAATAGCTAATTTTTGAGAACATTCATTAGTCAGTAAACTATAATGTAATTTGTAACGTTTTATTAATTTTGAATGATATATATCCTAGATGATTATCCTAGATTAATTAAAATAACAAGATAGAAAGAAAATAAATATCGCGACCTCTTTTTCTAGTAACAAATTTTAATGTTGTGTTTATTGTTCTACTGATTTGTAGCTTATAATTATATTTCAGTTGAAATTTTATCTTTTATTCTATCTTATTATACCTTATTTTATTTTATATAATGAAAATATATTGTTGTACATCTTGAGTATCGAGTTAATGTATCAGTTAAAGTTATAGTATGTAGTATGATAGCGGTTACAAAATTTGCGCTTAATTATAACTGTATTCATGGCGAGGGTACTGTACGTTTAAATAGTGTCAGCTTTGGCGCGAATTCTCTCCCTACTATTACGTACGTATTCAGAACACGACATCTAATTCAAAACACTACTTCGCATACAATACAATTTCTTAAATCTATTTTAGGAAAGGGTTTACATTTACGATATTTTTGTTTAAAATTTGATAGTATATTTGCGTTTTTTTTCTGACTGAGTAACATTATAGCCTAACAAAATTTGACTTTCTTGAAAAATCAATATGATATTTACCTTTACTAACCCAAAAAATATCTTATAAATGAAATACAATTCTACATTCCTCAAAATGTTAGATAAATAACAGTAAGCAATTGTATAATTAAGATTTATTCAATTTGAAATAGCTACTCAAACGCAATATACACACGCCCAAACTGTTATTGAACGTATCTATCCACATTTTATAGCTCGCAGCAAGTAAACAAAAACAAATAGCTCACCGTCTCCACCATGTCGAAGCCACCACTGTATACCATCGTCGTATTCGTCGGTGATTCTCTTTGTGCTATTACACTTTTGACGATTTTTTCTCCGTCTGCCAATTGACGCTGCCTCGAAGGGTAGCAGTCGATCTCTCGAATCGAACAGAGAGATCGACTCACTCGCTAGAGTGGCTCCAGTCTTCACGTGAATGTAACGCGCTATGTAAGATTCGCTGTATCGTCTTCTCACCCAATGTTTTGTTTTCTTCGAGTCACTTATTGTTTCTTCTCTTCACCTTTTTCAGTCTCTGTCTCTTTCTCTGTTATGTCTCGTTCGCTGTTTCCTCGCGCGTTTACTAACCTCCTCGACTTCTCGAGGACTTCGTTTGTCGCGTGCGACTGACTGACTGACCGAACAGCGAACGCGCGGTCGCCGCGAACGAACTTCGAATTCGAGCGTATCGAACTTAGCCGAGCCTAGCCGAGTTTCATCGAACACAACTCGACCTACTATCGTGCGCGCGCCTCTCTCGCGCGCCTTCCTCGCAAAACTTCCGACAATCCTTACGTACTGGCACCCTCTGCGGAGCCGATCTATTCCTCTGGGTCACTTGAACGATTATCTTTAGAAGTTTCCTCTTCCTTTCTTATATCCCATTCCTTCAAGGCGTCCAACCGCCAACTTCAACGTGATAACCTCGAGAAAATAGCGAGTACGGTACATTCACTTGACATATTCACATATTTTTGAGGTTCTATCAACTCACATATCACTTGATTTTCAAATTTCTCCAAATTACACTTATGTTATACGACAATTACACGAATTCGAGGTAAGTGAAGGTACTTGTTCAGTCGATTATAGCGATTTATACGCGTGGCATATCTCGAGTCACCTTTGGTATGACTGGTCTGAACGAACGGCGCGAGACGAGTTCGTTCAAGCCGTCGACACGACCTACTAAAGACTCCTGCGCATGCGCAGTATCTTCTCCGTTTTTACCGATGATTCTACAATCGTAATTTCTTAATAATTTCTTAACAATTTATAATTGTTAACTGTAATAATTTATGAAATAAAAAAGAGACCAATCTTTTAAAATAAGCATTAAGACTTCATTCCAACAAATATATAGTTTAAATAGACAATAATAAATTATACTTAGACAATTACAAGCATCAAAACAAAATGTTATGACGTATTACATATTAACGTGAACATTACGATAGGAAAACGTAGGACACATGAAGAAAAGGAGAGATATGAACACAGATGGTATCATAAAAGGCGAAAATAGCCGATGAAAACTTTTGTTATGCCATTCTTTTCGCACGGGGCGCTAGAGTAGAATCCGCTACCAGCCTTGATCCGACAGTAAATATTCCGGTACACGCGTAGCGGGCTCCTTGGAAACGCACTCTAACGATTCGCGCGAGAGCACGCAGGTATTTGCGTGGGCGATTAGTCAGCGATTAGATCCGCGACACGCTTTATGGAGGAAAAGTGGACACAATAGCCCTTTCTGACTTATGGCAGTGCAGGACGATGGCGCCGTTGGAGGATTGTGAAACAGATTCCAGGCCAGACATTTGTAAAACTTTGTGGAGATCAAACTATCAATAAAAAGCTGGAAATTACTAATTGCTTATGCTCGATTATGTAAATACTAAAGATAATGAGAAGATGTTTTTCAAAAAAAACGGTGATTCGAATACAGAAAACAAAAGGGATTATTTGGAAAATGGAAATATAATCTATGATGAGACAGGAAATTAATTCGAGGACCGCAATAGATTTAAGGAATATGTACAATAGTACACACTGGTAAAAAAAGCATAGAGATAATCAGTTACACTCGTACTCTACGACGAAAACCATTCCATTCAGGGAACTTTATTCTTTATTTGCAATGCATTCTTCGATGAAAATTACAATTTGCTCATTCATACCATACTTTACGAGACCTCAAAATAGAGAACCGATTTGAAACGCGTGGAATCTTGTGAAAAATAATTTTACAAGATATTTAAGTATCATGGCGTCGTTTCTACTATTCTACAATACGTACGATCCTACAAAAGACGAAATGCTCAGGATTGTTCAAATGTTTCGTGGCAACACTAGCAAAGACGCGTGCCAGCGCGCATTATATATCATGTGATCGTCGACTAATCTGATCGGAAGAAAACTTTTAGCGCGAACGTAAGAACGAGATAAATCGGTTTACTAAAAAAAAGTAACGGAAATCGCAAATTACCGTTACGCTTTTATCCACAAGAAAAGAAAGAAGAAAAAAATGATTAACTTAACTTTGCTAACTTTGAAAGTACAAATTAACTTTTAATTATATCGTTCATAATGTAATTCTGATTAGAGGAAATGATCAATCATGTGGCAACGATCATTATTGGTTTTTGTATCTACGTGCGTCATATATGTAAATTTGTTCCTAAATTCTCCTTTTAAAAAAGCATCGAATGAACTAAGCTCGCACGAGAAATCGAACGATTACGTGTGTCTTTCAAAAAAGGTAGGTAGCATTCGTTTCTCTCTTTTTCTCCTCTTAATTTTCTTCTTTCGACTCTCTTACCTTTACATCAATGACTTTCTAACGTTTTACCCAATGAATCACAATCGGTTGTGTTTAATATTATGTAGATCGTTTGCTTGGATTTATACACTTGGGTTATTAAATATTTCAACTAATTAACATTATTTTGATTAAATGTATAAAATTTCAGCTACTTAATTATGACATTACGGAAATAGATTATAAGGAGATGATTATTTTTAAACGATTACAAGAGAATGCGGTGGTAACCGTTGATTCAAATTTTTGTTTCACGAGATTCTGTTTTGAGCAGGGAAAAAATTCTTATGCAAATATAGGAGATACGTACAAAACGAGATGATAAATTTTACCGCTCTATTGATCTATCGATTTCAATGGCTCCTACTACCTAATAAAAACACTTTGAGCGTTATTGTAAAACTGTTCACGGGCTAACGATCAGGTCTACCACTCAAGTACGTAGTTTACGTGACTGTGCTCGAATCAGTCTTTCCCCATTGCGAAAGTCTGTATCCGGCTGGGAAATTAATTCGTTTGCATTTGAAAAAATCGACTTACGTTCATTGATGCAAATTATCACTCGCTGATACGCTTTTCTCTCGGGCATTTCGTATAATTTAACGATTTCTTTTTGTTTCCACCACATTTGAATCACCCTTGCTAATGTAGATTGATTTAAAAAGTTGTAAATGAGATGTTGCGTTAACGTGAAGTATTACCGTCGATCTTTAATACGTTAAGACAGCAAGATTAAAAAGGCTAAATTACTTTAATGGCAGACCATCTTACTTATGATTGTTTTATCGTCGATTTGATTGGATAAGCAGAATTGCGTCATTGGGACGGAAATCGGGGGAACTTGCTTCAGTGAAAACAGTCTCGGTCGTCTCGCGGTCTGTTTTGTGCAGTCTGTTTCGCAGGAGAGGATCGTGTGAGAATGGCAGAAGCGAGTAGAAAATAAAAGCGGTCGACTGGTAGTGACGTCGGTGTTCGCCGCGTTAACGTCGTTCAGCTGTGAGAAAGCATGAGAAAAGAAAAAACGAAGAGGATTTATGTCGGGAAGGAAAGAACTGCAGCTCGTATAAGACTGCTCAAGTACAAGGGCACGTACGCCCTATTCGCAATCTGCGACATTTGTGGCGGATATGCGGTATAAGCTGACATTCAGTACATTTCTTCTTCTCTTTTTGGAAATGAACGAATCAGGCCAGAAAGCGTACAGACTTAGAAAAATCGATGGAACGGAAGTGATTTCGTCGTTATATACATCTTCTTTGATCGGAGATCAAAACAAAAGTAATAAAATAAAAATATTTGAAGATAAACAGCTAATCTGTATTTTTTAAATGACTCGAATAAAAAATTAAAAGGAACAAATCCTATCCCTCTCCACGCTTCATTAAACGAAAATGATAAACGCCTTAATAATCAAGAAACCATTTAAACCAACTTACCGATACATTAACTTGTAACCATTCGATTAAAGTTCAGAGCAAGCCATAAAACAAAACGGCGAGACATTATCGTATCTCAGGCGTGGCGAGGCTCGAGAGGAAAGTGAACCAGATCACTTTTCCTTTCTTCAAAATTTATCGTGCCCCGGTCATCTGCTAGAATCTTGGTATCCAATTATCGTGATGCCATCGGTAACCGAGGACAGAAATAATTTACGGCCGCCATTATCGTGGAATTTTCACATGTTTTCGTCCGACCGAAAGAAAATCATTATTTCATCCACGATGAAACATTATCTTCCGGCAATCGAGCAATAATTGTCCACCGTAACCGAGTCGGTCCCGAAGATATCCCATTGTTCGAGGGATCTTGGCTTGAGATACCAGAGATTTTTCATCGTCCTGCATCTTCGTAACGTTCGCGTATTGCGACCACCCTGTGGTATCTTGCATGAGGTCTCCGTAGCATCTTTAGGCCCCGTACACACCCGTATACCGATACCTTCAAAAATTGTGGCTAATCGTAAAGAATATTTCCGATCTATACAAAAATCTTACAATCTATTAAAATGTCTACAATTATTTCTTTGGATGACATCTTCCGTGTCACATGGAGAGTCGATAGTATTTACATGGTATTTAACAGAATTGAAATTTGTACTTTTCAAATATCAAGAAAAGTACTCTTACGATTTGGTAAAATAACCATCTCACAATCGACCGCGTGGGTTTTTACCAATACCTGTAATCGTCTTGCAGAAAAGACCATTCCCTTTCACCGGGACTAAGTAAGCGTTATATCTTCTTTTTCAGGCGAGTTAATAGTCGACAGCACGCTTAACAACCATTCATCTAGATAGTATTGCAATGATCGCCACGTCTAGTTTCTCTTAAGCAGCTAATTAACAAACCAGTCGCTTGTTACGCCCAGCAGATTCGCGTTTCGCGTGGTTCATTAGACGTTTACGTGTTTCTAGCACGATTGTTCCTTAACCGAGGTGAGCAACCCGGCGTACGCTTTGAACCGAACGAAAAACCATTCCATGGAAATGTTTCATGCCATGGAATGAGGTGAAACGTGGCTACGATGACGCCAAACGCCATCGAAAGTTATTAGTTTCGCACCTGCACCCGATGACGCAGATTCATGGCGAAACGAGTCGGCCAGCTTTCGCTAGATAAAATCACCAACGACAGGACGCAGATCGAAAAATCGTGTATCGAACGGGCGTGAAAGCCAGGGCGAGGTAATTACAACTCAACAGATAATACCAGCCATTATCTGGCATATTCGCGGTGTACGATGCGGTTCGCGAAAGGTTACGACACGCGGCATTGCAATTCGTATCGTAACCTTTCAAAGGTACTGTTGCAACCTTTCAGAGTATGCGTTCTTTCTATCGATGCACGGTTTATCATACAAATTAATGCTCTGCGACTTTTTAGCGATCACCTTAATTTATAAGATAGGGCGATATTAGACTACCGTGACTATGTTCCTTTCTGGATGGAAGTGATCTACATGCACTTTAATTTTATGTTCCACCTCACGTGATTATTTTATTAACGAAAATGCTGCCAAGAATTCTCATTAATACCAATGAATATCTTCTCATTTTAGATTTATCAATGATTTACCCCATATGCTTGCGTTATTAATGAGAGTTCTTTCGTCTGGAAGACAAATTAATCGATTTCAGTTTTAAGAAATACCTCTTGATCTTAATAGATTATTATAATAGATCTTAACAGAAATCAAACGATTATCCTCGGTAGAATGGATCAATTCTGCAAGACTGGATTATCTCGTGTAATTAAACAAATTTTCTAACCAAGAAGTAAAAAAATGAAATAAACGCAATATTCGTTTTTAGCGAACGGCTTTTAGTAATTTAGTAAAGAACTGCATCACGGTTCGTTGGCAATGTAACAACATAGGGTGTTATGGCATGTCTATCCGCGCGTGAGTCATCGATGTTCGCGCATAGCTCCTCGAGTCATAAGTTTCTTAATGAGCATTTGGTGTTAGAGAACGAAGTATAAGAAACAGTGCGCCTTAATCTTCGTGTTATTGCATTAACATTAAATTTATCAGTGATTTATCGTATTCATACGAAAGCTAAACGTTATGTCTCATGCAATTCTGGTCTAAAGGCTAACGTGACAGTAATAGACTTACAAACATCCCAGTCTTATTACACCCTGTTTGTACTCTGCCCGCTTTTAATAATAATCTATTGTGCGTAATATTTCACCAGAGTGATGTTTCAAGCGAGTAAGTTTTCTGAAGACACGATAACCCGATCAAGCCGAACGAAACGAAGCATTGAAATGATCGTTGTGAGTCGATCTTAAAGCGATCGGCGCTTATTGAAGAGCAACCTGAGTAGGGGGTGGAGAAAAAAGATAGGAGGAGTACTGCAAGAAGCAGAAGAGGAGGAGAGACTGAGGGAAGGGGGGGGAGAAGGGACAAGAGAGGAAGAAAGAGAGAGAAAGAGAGGCAATAGCAACGTGAGAAAAAGAAAAACGAGAAGAAGAAGAAAACGGCGAAGAAGACGAAGGCGGAGAGGAAACGCTGAACGAAAGAGGAAGAAGATAGAGAGAGGGGCGACCACCTCCTCTTCAGGGTGCTCTTACCGTGCGTAAATATAGGGCACACCACGTAGCCGAGTGCACCGTGGAGGGTGACCTCGATAACCCTTGGTACCCGAGGCAGCCGTACGATGAAGAGGAGGCTGAAGAAGCGGGACGAGGTGGAGCACGGTCGAGAGGGTGGGCAAGACGAACGGGAGAGAAACAAGTCGCCGAGCTAGCGAACAGAGGAAAAAGGAAAGCCAAGCAGGGAAGCTCGACCCGTCGAGTCGTGCGAGAAAAGGACCGCGCGAGAACGAACGAGGATAAAAGGGAACAGAGTTCGGAGGGAGGAGGAGAGGTAGTACGCTAAAGAGACGTACGTTCCCACACGAACCCCCCAAGATGCGTCCTGGCATCGTCGGGCCTGAACCCCCGATGCCCAGAAGCTGATAAAAACAGCTACAAAACTGCCTACCGGTGTTTTCTGCCTTTTGCTCCTGCATTACTCCCACCGTGATTCCCTCCATTCCCCTCGTCGCCGCCGTCTTTCTTCGCCACCTTCTTCGCCCCTCTCTTCTTTGCTCCTCTTTCTCGCCTTTCGGTAAAACACGAACCAAGGGGAGAATGCGATGCCGCTGGCTTCGAGCTTGCGGACCCCGAGTTATGCGCGCTGCTACCTCGATTGACTCGTTTTCCAAATGCCCGCATGATGCTAATTTCCTGTTTCATCTACCGTTTGGCGGCCGTTTCTTTGGAATACCTCCCTCGAGCCAAGAGATTTCCGGTCGCTGCTATTGTGGTCCGATTCCTCGTATGCTTGTAAAAAAAAGAAAAAAAGAAAAAACAGAAAGATACAATTCCAATTATTATTACTTGGTTTGTTAGATACGTTATAATAATTTTAAGTCAAATGCATTTTGATGACGATTCCAAACTTTCTATTCGTACAGAATTATAGCGACTGCGAGAGACGATAAATATATACGAGCAAGGACGTCTTTAATTATCCGGAGATTGGACAGATCGGCGAGCCAACTTGCGGTTCGATGTGCGCACCGAATCCTTTTCGTACTGAATCATAGAAAATGTGTAGCAATACACGTGGAGATCTGAGTCACAGCCTGTCATCTCTGGAATCGTTGGTTAAAAGAAATAGCCGCGCAGTTCCCGCGCATTCCCACGATAGATCGGTGTCGCAATCGCTGCAATGCGCGGATCGATTGCGCACACACGGAGAATCGAATCGCAATTACACGGCCTCTGTTCGATCGTCTCTTTACACCGATCGCGAACTTTCGTGAAAATCTCCCCACCGATCAATGAAACGATAAATCGTTCTTGTCCGTTGATGGACGATTTTGCTCTTCGCGGCTTGATTAGCAGTTGCTCCGGTTTGTTACTTTTATTCCTTGAGATCGTTGTTCAATCGATGATACGGAGGTTTGAGTAGCCGTGAAACTTCCAGCCTTGATAGGGTGTCTGTTCGTAACCGGATCATGGTGACGAAAATTAATGTTTGGGAGCTTAATTAGACTGGCGTTGTTTGTAAAAGGATGTGTGTGCTTTGTACGAAGATGATCATCTTTGCTGAGATATCGAATGTTCATGAGGGTACTTAACACATTCACAACAGCTGACGTAAAACTATGCCTTGTTACAAGGTACGATTGATCGTAGTCGAAGTAAAATTGCGTCACCTTACAAGAGTATAGAAAGATGGTAGATGTTTATATAAATGTACGTTACAAAAAAAGGAAAGAGGAGGAGTTTCGAGGAGGAATTCGAAGTAAATTTTAAATCAACCAAGAGGGAGAACCTGTCGTCAAATCGATAACATTCCATTATACCATTATTAAGCAACCGATTAATATTTATTTACTATTCGGCTTTTTCTCCAAACGCAAATGAATCATTCGAACCACGATATTCTCATAAATTATCCCCCTCCCACACCCTGTTACGATCCACCCTTTAACGAAGAGAACAAATACGTAGCAAACTGTGCAGCTATCGGTTCGCGATGAGCAACGTGTACGACACAGAACGATCGGCGTAGCAAGCACGCGCTGTAGCAACAACAAGCCGCGGCACAATCTGTAAAGAGAAGAGAAGAAATGAGAACCTGACGAAAATAAATCTTTTGCCCGAGACGTCGGAAAATCCCCGTACAGAACCGTACCTCTTCATCTTCCTTGGATCTTCCGTACGGTGCGCTCGTCGATCGATCGTATCTCGCCCGTCGTCGATCGTGGAAGTGAGCCAGCCTCGATAATGCCGCGTCTACTTAGCAATTCAACCAATAAATTAAATATCGAAGGAGCCTGCAAGGAACTTAAAACGTTATCGTCGAGCTCTCGAGCAGCATCGTCGACCAGTACACGTACGCAGATCGGTACGCATCTCGCATTCTCAATGACTGCCATTAGCTGTAATTATCCGCGAGAGAAAGAAAAAAGAATTCGCAAAGGCATCGCGAGCACGCGTGGGTGTTCCACTCTTACAATCATTCGGTGCGTACGCACACGCTTCCTTCTCTTTCATCGTCAACTTCTTCTTGTTCTTCTTATACTCCTCCTCCTCCTTCAGTTTCTTCTTCTTCTGCTGTTGTTACTGCTGTTGCTTCACCTCCACCATATAGGCAAACCGGGTCTGGATACGCTTGCTCTCCGTTAATTTATTTAAATTGCCGAGTACCAAGTGGCATGTGGTACCAAACGATTCGAGCCGGTATTGTCGGTGAGCTCTCTTGTTATTTATCGGCGCGAAATTCCGTTTCAGGGATTTTCGTGGCAAGTCTGCCGGTAAAACCTGCACACAGGTATACCACGTTTTGCCTTTTATCCTCGAGCATGGTTCGCGCTTCCACCATTAAGCCGCGGTGAACGCTATTGCTCATGGGCCATGGTAGTAATGGTGATGGTGAAGTATAAACAGTAGTTCGATATCGAAAGTGGTAGACGCATTCTGGTTTCGATCATTAGGAACGTTCCAAAAAGAGAAAGATATGAAAAGTAGTAAATAATGAATTTTTATTTACGTTGATTTATAGTTTCGTTTAAGACAGAGACATCGTCGTCATATGCATAGGATGAAAGGTTTCTTTGTTAACAAACGGATTATTCCGCTGCTCAAATATGATATTTAATTATCGTAGTTCGTTCTTCAAGTACTAACGATGTAATACATTATTGTGATAATATTTTCCTGGCTAGTATATTCCTCTGGTAGTTATTCTTTATTCAACTTGGAATAGTTTATTAAGCATTTTCAGTAGCAGTTTTATCAAATGATCACCGATTATATATTTAATAGGCACGTTCAATTAAGCTACAATGCTCTTTCGTTATCTTGAATTCTTCACATGGTTTCTGTGGAAAACTAATTATACGACTTTTATGATAAAATTTTCCTTACCTTTAAGGAATGATACTGAAATCGATTTCGGTGAAATTTATGTCACTGAATATTGCAGAATGTGCCATAAAACACAGAACGATAGTACCACAGAGAATCAGATTTTCAAATGCGATACTTTGTAAATACTAAACGTCATTGATGTAGTTAAATGTAGTATATATTATTCGATTCGCATCAAACAATCAAGCACTTACGAGCGAAACATAACTGTATAAAGATAGTAACGTTATACGAATACCACATTTATCTTGGAATGCAACATCGTACGTTATCAACGCCAAATGGTACAAGTAAGAAAGGATGCACCGCGTTTAAAGTCTGTTAATTATTACAGTTGAATCCCTATATCTTTAGAACTAATTACACTTTCGTTCCAGATATACACATAAAAACATTTCGCTTCTTCTGCACAACCACAGTTTATTCTACGTTTCGAATCATCATTATTATTATTGCAAGTGACTACTATATCAAGGAATTTCTTCATAAAACTGAATGATATCTCTTTGTAATCGTTATAATAGTTTAACATATTATCATCCGAAAGCGATCGATTTGTAGAAAAAAATGAGAATCATCGTCGAAAAGAAAAAGTAAAAAGTTTTTCGATCTGGCCAGGCAATCTAACGATTAAATCGCGAGCGATTTCGATAATTGCTTTCTGAATATGTATATATATTCATGACGATGAACGAAGAATATCTGCACATAGTAAAATTATAATGAATGCAACATGGATCGAGCGAAACAGGTTGAACAATAAAAAAAAGATGTGCGCGAAGACCCCTATGATTCATCTTTTGAAGAAAGAGAAACAACGTGCCTCGAATTAATTCATTATTTTATTTGCTTTATTCTATTTACGTTACCTCGTGCTCTGCCCATGCAACAGAATAAAATGAACCATTTTTATAAATAACAAGATTGATCCGTTATTCTATTTACTTTATTTTACATATTTACGGTGTATATGCAACTCCGACTCAGGCGTACATGCAACGGCATAAAACGAACTGTTCTCATAAATACTTGGTAATTATATTGTATGACCTGAAAGGATTATTTATTGTTTCTGTCAATAGGAGAGGAAGGTTCCTGTCACTTTCTACTTCTTCATACTTTGCATCCTATCTAGTCAGCTGTCCCTAATGACTGTTAAATACGTCATAGCGTGTGATTAATATTCCAGACCGACCCTCGACGTTGTTCTTGCCGAAGAAAGGGAATACGAAGCGCAGGAAAAAAGAAAGGAAAGCTACAGTCCCTTTCGTTTTCGTCTCTTTTTCGTCTTTTCTTTACTTTCGCTTTTTTCTTCCCCTTTCTTATAAAAAAGGCATATCCTGCAAACTATTTTGATCCAATTTTAAGTTGGTTGTATCGTTGTTGACAATAGTTGAAATCATATGTCATGCTAATCATGCTAGTGAAACAAGTTTATCTTCACACTCTGATTATTATGGTACGATGACGGATGTTGTATCTGGAATTATCCTGAATAACAATTTCCGTCCTGTTCTACGGTGACACGAATAAAACGGCCATGGTAAGAAAAAATGGCGGCGAATGCGCGTCATAAACTTTTATGGATAAAAGCAATAGCATATGTGTGTGTGTGTGTGTGTGTGTGTATATATATATATAACTTAATCACTAAACAACTATATATATATATATATATATATATAGTTCCCAATCGTGCATTTATAAGGAACTTGTATTGTAGTTTAGTACAAAAGATACCTGAACAAACAGTTAAAAATATATATATTGCTACATATTTTATATCTCCGATGTATACGTAGCGTGATTGTTAAAATTTATTGACTAGGAAAACCAGAAAGTATGTTCTATTTATATCTGCCATCAGAAATACAAAAGATCTACTAAAAAAGATTATTCTTTAAATCGTTCTTCCCAAATTCCTCGTTTCTCGTTCGGTGCATTACACTGTGATGGGATTAAATAATACATATCTCTATAATTTCTATCTACTTATAAATTTTTATATATCTTTATACACAAAGCAAAGAACGAAAGCTTACTCCCTATTAATTAAATCTTATAAATTATTCAGAAGAAAGGTACGATTCTGGACTGAAAGAAAGGATGCGTTCGTTTCCCGGTTCTATGTTTCCCGAAACAGTTTTATTATTATATTATCCATTTACAAACAAGGCTTCATGAGTCCTACGCTTAACTAATACAGCTAAGCCGGGAAATAAAGGAGACGGATCTCAGGAAAATTGGAATTCCATCGAACTGCTACGACCGATCGATGGAATATCGCGCGATAAAAATTAATATAACAACGTCGTTTGCTACGTGGAATACGCAATGTCGCTAAGTGTCCAATAGGAAAATACCCGTCAACGTTTCAACCCTTAACGCGGTAGTTAAGTAACCAAGCTTATTACTAAGCGCTACCATTATCACTGAGCTACCATACGTACGAACGAAAGTCAAACAAGACCCAAGGATCGTGCACCGTGCATACGCTTCCAGCTTTATTATATAAAAAAGAGAAAAGGAACGCGACGCACCAACGGCGAAAGGTGCTCGCGAACCGTATACACAATGCTCCCTTCACGCTTCTCTGTATACCCTTGTCTTATTCTCTTATATTCTCTTTTTCTTTCTCTCTCTCTAACATTTTATTTCTTTTATATACATACTTACACGTGCACTCACTCTTTCTCATGCTCGCTCTCATTCAAAGATATACGTTTAAGTTACCACCTTCTTCTTAAGCAGCATCGTCGACAAGGTCGTAGTTAAGTCGATCTTTGTGGGTGGGCCCTGCAAATCGATCCGCGTTTCACACGTAGAACGCCGCGAATCGTCACTGTCTCGCAAATCGTGACGAGGCGCGTCGCCTCCAATTAATTACCTTAATTGCGACGAACGTTACAAATGTTTCAAAGAGGTACGGCTCCGTCGAGAGAGAGAGAGAGAGAGAAAGGGCCCTGTCGCGTCGTTCGGCCCTACCCCGAGAAACGTTTGCAAGGCGTGGAACTGATCGATCCCATCGCGACTCACATCGCTCGAGACTTTGTATTGATTTCGTCTTCGATATCGGACCTCTCAGCAGAGAGGTACTTTTGACGCTTAAAACACGGAATAGATATCATTGTTTGTCATTAGAGGCATTCAAATTGTAGCATATAATAAAATTTCCGAGAAACGAAACGATGCAGGATAAGAGAAATTTTGACACGCGATAAAGCAAGAAATTTCGATAACGGTCGTTAAGGAACCTCCGTGTTTTAAGAATTAAGTCACAGTTAAAATGTCATGCTCGCTATTAGCTAGATCGATTAAATTAAAGTATGTAATCAACCTACAACTATTACAAATAATGTAATTACAAATAACAGAGCAGAATTTGACAAATTTCATCCCAACATCAGGTAAACATTTAATCTACCGATGATATCTTTTAAAAAGACCTGTAAATAAATTGACAGTGAGTACATACTTATCGAAGGTACTGCTATCACCGCATCCCTCGAAGCAAAAATATTTCAAAGTGGATCGTTCTAAATTATCACATTTGCGTCATTCTAAATTTTCACGTGAGCGATTTAATTTTATTTTATAGATTATATTAAATTTCTTTCCTTTTCGTAAGCTTTACCCTACCACTTCGGTCACAATTCTAGTACCATTTCTGACCAGTGACTGCAACTGTTGCGCAGCTCCCTGAAACATAAAGAATCAATAGGAATATTATCGAGCTCTATAGTTGAGAAGTATTATTTAAAAAAAAAAAAACTGACGAAAACTGTAATAGATAACAAATTCATCTTTCTAAATTATGTGCGCTAATCGACAGAATTCAACTGTGTTTGGGTAAACGTAATTGGACGTAACGTGACAGGAACGTCGGGCTGGTTACCATCTGTTTCCTTCATCATCTATCACCAACGAGCGTGAAAAACGCGAGCAGCGAGGAAGTTAATGAATAACGATAATAAGAAAACAACTTACGCTTATCGCAGCACCGAGAAATTGACTGAATGCTCTGGTAGCACCAAATAATGCGCTATTTCCAGAATTATCACCGGCTGACTGTGCCGGCGCGCCGTAATTGGAGAAAGAGCTAAAGAGAGGTGGTGGATACGTAGAGCTTGGTGACCACGTTGTAGTGCGTATCCTTGGTCCTGAGGTTGGTCTCGATGTCACCGTCTTTTTCGTGGTATCCGTTGGCCGGGTTGCAGCAGTAGATGCCGGCCTTGTCGTAATTGTCGAAGACTCGCTAGCAGGGGACTCGGTCGGAACAGAGGTGACGCTCTGCCCGAGACTCTGTTACAAGACCAGCAATTATTTTCTTTCATCGCGCCCCGCTCTTTGTTGCCTCGCGCTTCGCCCTTGTCATTCGATTAACTATCGCCGAGCTCGCGTCTAACTGGACCAATTTGTAAGAATTATATCAAATTGTTTCGTATCGTTAAACTTTCCGTTATTGCACTCTATGCATTTTTGCAATTAGAAAAGAATATCATTCCACGGTATTCGGATACCTGCTTACTTTTTATGTAAGAAACAATTTGAATAATGTAATTTAATCATAAAAATTGATGTTCAAATATCCTAAAGTTTCCCACATCAGTTTAGTTATTTCAAAAGTTCTTTATCTTCAGGTTACTTAATTGAGTAAGCTCAAGTCAGATAAAAATGGTCGTTCGAAGTAGATTGATATAAAGACTATCGTGATTAATCAAAGTAATGTTATCTGAAATCAATAACTAAATTCTACGAATCGTATATTTGCAACATATACTAAGTACATTGCTGCCAAAATTTCAGTACGTTACAAACTATTTAATTGATAACACTTACGGCTAACTGGAGTTGCTCTCTAATATTATTGGCCGGAGTAGGTGGTTCTATACCTTGAGCTTTCAATAATGCCGCCAACAAAGCGGCGTTACTGACTTCTACCGTCGGTGATGGGGTCGTTGTTGTTAAAGCTCGACCGCTTAAAATCGCTCTTAAAAAGGATTGATCATCCTGAGTTAAACCTGATACTTTCTTCGAGGAACCAGTTTTATTATCTGCAACAAACGTAACGCCACATCTGATACCAATCGTTTCCGTGATCGTATTATTACAGAATTTCAATCAATTTTATATAACATATTCTACCGTAATTTAACCTACTGCTACAAGTATCGTTTTACGACTTACCCTGTTCAACAGCTCGCAGAAGCTCAACTATGAACTTTGCATCTTCTTCGGGAGAATAGGTCGACGTCACCACACCAGGCAACCTCGGATTTGGATTATTAATCAATGGTTGATCGGTGGTCGAGATTGTAAACGGCGTGGTCACTGACTTTTCCTGTACAATTGAATTTGGACTGTTTACTTGAATTTTCGAAATGTCCACAGCTTTCAGAGTCGCACTAGAGGGAATTGTTGTCGTTTCTAACTTTTGCGTGGCTTGGATTGGTTTCGGCATAATATTAATCAACTTTTGCGTGGTTTTTGGCACCGGTTTAGCTTTTACGGGCTTCGGAGTTGTCGATGAACCGAATAAACCTCCACCGAGGAGAGCCTGCCACAGAAGACCACCAAAGCCTAATGGCGCCTGGGTGGTGGTTCTAGGTCGAGGAGTGGTTGCTAGTTTAGATTTAACAGTTACAGGAGCTTTAGTGGTGCTTATCAAAGTCGTTTTAGCCGTGGTCGAAGGAGAAGCCGTGCTTATTTCCACGCTTCTTCTGGTGCTAGTGGTTGTAACTGGTTTCCAAGTCACTTGCACGGGTGTCAAACTACTAATTACTGGTCTTTGACTGGTTGGTTGCTGTGTTTCTACTGATTTGCGCGTGGCTGTTGAAACTGTAGACGCTGGAGACAAATCGATTATTATTGGCTCAGAAAGAGATGTCGTTGCTGACTTGTAAATCGAGTTTGGCGAAGCATTTTCGATACTGATAGCTTTCGGTGATCGAGTCGGTCCCGGATTTTTCAGTGCCAGTTCCAAAATCTGAAAATAAAATATAGAAAGAAAGTTAGGAAATGACAGTTCTGCTCTACACTGCGCAGATTTAATAATGCTTCTCTTTAGGACACCGTATATACATGTATATGCATGTATATGAGATATTTAAAACTAGATACCCCTGAAGGTATGGTATGCTTTATTTTATTCATTGATCAGAACGTAAAACACAATTGAATCAAAGCAAATTTCACATACAAAAAAAGGTTTCGCTTTCCTGTACTTCATAAATCTACAGGAATATTCGGAACTTTAATACGGTCATATTACGACTACTCTTTTTACAAGTTAAATATTTCCAGGAAAAATATTCTCTTTATTTCCTACTACTAATTTCATTATACGATATCGATGTACGTGCTAATAGCGTTATCGTCTAATGGACTATTTATTGCTATTATATTAATGCGATCTACGCACGCATTAAGTTCTGTCGACAGACAACGTTAACGAGAGATGACATATTGAACGGCTGTTGCGAGGAATAGAGAAGGCCGCTGGCAAGGACGTTCCAGTCCATTCACCGTGACTGGTCGATCATATATGATTGCGATCGTCGCAGATCCGTCATTATGTCTTTCCGAGAAGGGCGTGACTAAAGATAATCTGCGATCTACCGAATTTTTCGTCTTGTAGGACTTCCATCATTGCAATTTTATTTATACGTTGTGCAGAAACACGAAAAAGAAGTTTAGTCTAGAAGCGAGAAAAAAGAGAATCGACGTGATGTAGCTTAGAAGCTGGAACTCGATCTTATTAGAAACAGAATACAGTTCGTCGCACAGTCATATAAAGGAGTGAAAGGATCGTTTAACGTTAGCGACGCGGCTTGTTCCTTCTTTTTCCCCTCGAACGATCATTGCATTTTGTTTTCAAGGAAGATCACGAGTTTATTAAGAATCTTATTTTTAAAATTACTTCTATTTCATATTTTTAAAGAAGCATGATATCCTATGTAGTATAACATATGTCGGTCGCAACAATTTATTCATTTATGTGTATAAAATATAGTAGTATCACATTTGATCAAGGTCGAAATACAGTAATATTGTTTCGATTGAGATTTATTTATTATGATATACTGAATACTTCATTTTTATATTTTATGCACTATGTAATTTATTGTACACATTACTTACCTTATTTGCCAAGAGTTGCTCCACTTGTGTCAGTGTCTTCTGACTAGTACTCCGTGAATTACTCTGTAACTTCGTAAAAAAAATATATGTATAATATACATAATATTTTACAGAAATTCGCGAAGTTATTAGGTATACATATAAAAGTTTATCTACTTACCAATGAATTCAGGAAGGCCAAATCATCGAACGTAGTACCAAAAGCATTCTGCTGTCGTGTATTCAACAAATTTTTTGGTAAATTAGATAAATTTATTTGAGAAGAAGTTGTTGCTTCAGAAGTAGCTTCTGCCTGTGACGCGATCATCACCCTTTGAACAATTGTTGGTGGCTCTGAAGTGATGGTAGGTGCTGCCATCGTGGTAGTTGTTGGCGTCATTGTAGCTACTGTTGTTGGAGTCATTACTATTGTTGTACTTTTAGAGGTAGTTGTAGTGATAGTTGGCGCTATTGTAGTTGTAGTTGTTGGTGCCATCGTAGTAGTAGTAGTTGTTGTTGGTGTCATCGTAGTAGTAGTAGTTGTTGTTGGTGCCATCGTAGTAGTAGTTGTTGATGCCGCTGTAGTGGTGGTAGTAGTTGTCGTTGGTGCCATTGTAGTAATGGCGGTAGTAGTAGTAGTAGGTGCAGGAGTTGTAGGTGTAGTTGTAAATGCAACAGGCGTTGTTGGTGGTGGTGGAGGAGGAATGGATCCTATGTTACCTCTTGGAACTCCAATCGTATTAGAAAATGGAGTAAAGACTTCGACAAATGGATTGATCGGACGAGCTAAGGCTGGGCCATTTGGTTCTGACAAATCATCCTGAGAACGAGAATCATTTATATAATTTCAACGAAATATATCTATAATAAGTAATATGATATAATTGAAGTATAGAAAAAATAATACTTTTTCAAGGAAGTACGTAATTGTAAGTTGATTCTGAAAAACAGTGATTCGAAGGTAAAATTTAATGAATACGAACCAGTCTGTTTGATGCCACTGAAGCTGTTATTACCGGCGAGGAGGTAGTAATACCAAAGATTTGGTCCAAAGGATCCCTCCATGGGAATCCAGGCGGAGCTGTGACTCGACCTCCTGGTTGATTGTTCAGGAGATTCTCAAACGATGGTACAGAGGGTGATGGTCCTTCGTTTGCAGCAGTCTAAAGAAAATAATATAGATAGATATGTATATAATTTAAAAATTCAAAATTATTATTTCATGAATAATAGTAAACTTTGATTTCCAAATTTTAAATATTTTACAAACAAATCAAAACCACCCAAAGAATAATATTTCGATAAAATATGCAAGATGAAGATAAGAAGCCGTTGAATTCCTCTCATTCCTTTAACTTACAGCTACTGAATTTATATTCACACTGAGAACGCGCGGGTTAGAGGTGGAAGCCCCATCGGTCCAATAATTGACGAACTTGTCCTGAAACATTCGACGTTGCTCTTTTTTTTTTCGCTGCAGAGATATGTTGCAGCGCTGAAAGAATCAGCCGCAGCATCGTTGTAAATCATGTTCTGTCTCTCTTACTTTCTTACCTGTCCGATGTACACGGAGCTGCGTTGACCTCCGGCCTCCTTCGTCCTGGTGGCCTCGTCCCTCTCTCGATCCTGGACGATACGACCGCCCTGCGAATCGGTCGGCGGTCGACCGGTACTTACTATCGGCGTCACCGACGCTGTCCTCATTTGCGTATTCAGCAGGGCATTGCTCTAAACAATGCGAAACCATACACGTTCTTTAAATCTTTCAAAACAAACTTACATCTCAAAAACGATACATGAGAAACTTGTAATAGCGAAACTTCGATCGATCGTTCCGATTTCATAAATAGGAAAAATTAAATAGAAAAATAAATAATCATAGTAGAACATCATATTCCTTTCTTTTTTCTTTTTTTTTTTTTTTTTCTCCAAGGTGAAGAAATCCGTATAATAAAAGTGTAGTGATTCTCTTCTGCTTGCCTAACAACGTGATTTATTATAATAAATAAAAAACGATCGATTAATATTCCGCTATATTGGACGGGTCTCGCTAAGTAATTGGTGGGAATGAACGATGAATGAAAATGAAATATTTCTCAAATCCTGTTCCGAAGAGTTTATCGAATACCATAAAATTACTAATTTCTTTCTTCATTTTTCTCATTTTTTCTTTCCCTACTCTACCATATTTCGCAAGGAGAGTTTAAATTTCAAATATTACAATTTTCTGAACTGAAGTAATCGACAATGTAAAGTGCACCTTCAACTTTACTAAACATAAAGTGCGTTTCAAAATGCGCGGTGCATAAAAATAACAAACATGCGACATATATAAATAATTATTCACAAATTTACAGTGAAATTATACACAACTCCTCATTATACAAATTAAAAAGTTTTATATGGGATAAAATAACACGTTGAAGTAGGCATTGGATAAATTCTTTTTACGACGATATCGAATCGAAAGAACGAATTAAAACAACGTGAAGTAAGAAACGCAAAGAATTTAAAAGAGAGATAATAGATATAATTAATCCACACGAAATTGGAAAATTAGTTCTACCAAAGAATCTACTTTAACAAAACCAAAGCGTTAAACAAGAAGCAAGTGTTCTGTGCCATTGTTACCATAAAAATTACGACATTAACTATAAGTAACGAAAAAAACTGTCATAAAAAATTTACATACACATGTGCATATGAATACAAGACATAAAGAACGAAGAAAAGATGTATATAAATGAAAAATAAAATAAATCTAACAAATCGAATCTCTAATATTTACAGAAAACCCGATATATCTAAACAATTACGAATATTTACATCCTGATCCATACACTCAAACGTTGTCAGAATTTTCCAAAAACAAATTTCACCCTTTTACGAATTATGCAACAATGACACAATAATTTTTGAAAAAGAGGTAAAAGTAACACGCGAAATAAGAAAGAGACGACTGGTTCATTTGGTGTAAACCGTATGTTCGCACGAGTTCGAGCGATGCACGCACGACTAACGATCGATGATGATGAACAGGTGGAATAAGAGATACCATTTCGTTGGTGCTCGGGACACTAGCAGGGATACCAAGTGGCCCCGTATTATCGGGTTCACCTCCATTGGGGCCGACGATCGCGTTACCAGTAAGGCCAAGATCAACGATGCTGGGACTTTGGACGTTTCTCATTGGTTCAGCGACAGGTCTATCGTTACTATTGTACACCGGGCCTCGATATTGATTGTAAGTGCCTTGGTTAGCCTGGTTATAATACGGTCTGGGTGGTGGCCTGTTAGTGGTAGTGGAAGTGCTAAGTGAGAACACAACCTCGACCGGGTTCCTCGGTGGATCCGGTATTATCGTTCCATTCGGGAATTTTCGAACCAGCCTGCCGTCCGGGAAGATACCGAATATCACGTACGGGCTGTCCACGTTTCTAGCATCGATCAGGTTGTCCTCTGGCCGCTTTCTCACGATCGTTTTATTCGGATAGATTCCGTACACTAGGTAGTCTCGTAGAGGAGCTCTGGTAGTCGAGCTTAGGCTGAAACGTGGGGCAGGTGTCAATCTGCTGCCGCCGAAGCGACCTAAATAAGGCGTTGTGGAACTCTGAGAAGCTGGCCTAGGTGGAAGGCTAGTAGCTGTTGCCACGGTCGTTCCAGGGGTGGCTTGCATGGGCACGGTCGTTGCTTCCGTAGAAGCAGAAGCTGTATTCGTGGAGTCGTTCGTAGTACCTCCTGACATTGTGGTCGTACTCTCCGACGAAGCAGTTGTCGTCGATGTTCCAACTTCGGTAGACACAAGATTCTCTTCTATATTGACCGTAGTAGTTTCCGTCACAGGGGTGACGGTGACGACGTCCATTCTCGTCGTTTGAGGTGTCGATGTCCCCCCGTCAGGAACGCGTCCTGTACTCGTCGACGTCGCTGTCTCAGTCGTGATCGTCGTCGTCGTCGTCGTCGATTCGACCGAAGATGAAGTGGTTGTAATGAGGGGAACGTCGGGATACGATGAAGTGGGAAATTCTGGGGACGTTGATGAGACGATCGGAGTATCTGGGATCGTAGGAGTTGCGATCTCGGTCGTTTGGCCGATTCCCGAACCTGCCGTCGCTTGGGCGGTTGCTGATGTCGTATCCTGGAAACGGGCAACAATAGTTGGAGATTTGTTTTCAAGACTTGGGGTCGTTTGGGGGACGTTTTCGCTGGGTGCATTAGTAGTGGTTTCCATGACGGGAATTGTAGTCGATGTTAGCGAGAACTGGTTAGTAGTGACTCCCGTATCGTCAATAGAGTTAACATCCTGCTGCGCAGTGGTTGTAATCGATGACGCGGTGGCTTCGAGGGTTTCGTTATCAGCGCTTTCGGTGATCAAAGATGCCAACTGAGTCGTGGACTCTGTTGTTTGGTTAGTTTCCACTTCTACGTCATTTACACGTTCAACCAACTCTACGGTAGGTGCCAATGTGGTTTGTTCGAAGGATATTGAGGGTGTCATAGTGATCGTATTTACAGAGGAAGTGGTAGTTTGAAGAGCTACGGTAGTTATTTCGGGTTGAGTAGTAGTGCCAATGTCTGTCATAAGCCGTGATGTTACGGTTGTGAGACTGGTTAATGGTACGGTGACTCCTGTAGGTTCAGTGACACTTTCTGTAACCTGTTCGGAAACTATTTGAGGGTTGGTTGCCGTGATCAGATTAGACGAAAACAAATCGAACGTGTCAGTGGTTAGCTCGAAATTCATGGCGAATGTAGTTGTCGTTTCTGAACTTTGTGTGCTGGTGGTTGTCTGTGTCTGAGTCGTAGTATCGAGGCCAGTGTCAGCATCGAACGATCCGCTAAGCGACAGAGTGACACGTGGCTCAATTTCTGTCCTAAACGAGGGGGTCGTCGATTCTACGATCTCGGCAAGGGGTCCTAACGCTATTGGTGTGGTTTCGGTCTGTACGCTCTCTACTTCGTCATCGGACATGTTACTCCGAGGGGTTGTTGTCAGTGTATCTGTCAGATTTTCAGAAGATAAGGTTGTAGCGAGGTCTTCCTCATTCTGTGAGGGATCAACCGGAATAGTAGAAGACTCTACATTTTCTGACATGGCATTGGAGGAAAAAGACGATGTTTCTGCAACTTGGGTAGTGCTGAGTTCGTCGTTGGACAAGCTCGGTCGGTATATCTCGTTTTCCATTAAGTTATCTAATCTAGATGTGACGTTTGAATTTTGCCCGGCTATTTCTTCCTGATTATCGTTTATCTCATCCGAAAAAAGTGTTTTGGCAATGGACATTAACTCTGTTAGTAAAGTGTCGTTGGTGGAAGTGATCGTCGACACAGTTGTTACATCAACGCTTAACGGAGAAGTCGAAGAATCGTTTGAATCGCCTACAGTGGTCGAATCTGTGTTCGATACTGTCTGAAAGTCTTGTGTGATTGTTGTAGATGTTATTGTTGCTGGTGTTGTGGTTGTTATTGCACTTATTTCATCCTGCGTGGTGGTTTCCTGAGTAAATACCATTGTGGGTGACGAAGCAGCAATTGAATCTGCGCTTTGGGTAGTTACTTCTTCGATCGTTCTTAAACTCGATTGCTCCGTTGTAACCGACGATAGGGTAGTCGTTCCCGATTCTTCTTGATTGATCGTCGTTTCATCCCTCAATTGCGACAGGGACTCCAAATTACGATTGCTACTCGAGTTTGGTATCACGTTCGATGTTTCCGTCGTGGGAGACAACATCGTCGTCGAATCTTGACTCGGTACCGTGGTCGTGGACATAGTCGCTTGCAATCGAAACAGGATATCCTGTGCGAGATCTATCAGTCTGGTTCGAATAGTGGACGTGGGTACCGCCGTAGTTGTCTCTATATCGATCATATTACTCGAATCTGCTTCGGTCGTTAGAGCATCGGTCGAGCTAATATCGGCTGTCTGAGTAGCAGTAGTATCAGACAGCGGTATGGTATTAGTCTCGGGATTTTCAGACGTTGTCACTGTGTTGGTGACAGTTGTCGAAAAGGTAGTCGTCTCTATTGTATTCTGCGAAAGATCTATTCTTGACGTAATATCGATATTGCCAGTCGTGCTCTGCGTTGCCGTACTAACAGTGGTGGAACTCGTATCACCCTCAAACTCGGTACTACTACCTTCGGATGTAGAACTAATAGTCGTAGAAGCATCCGTGATAGAACTCACGAGTTCCTGATTGGTCGAATTGTTATCTGCCGAAATGGAAGTCTGAACATCTCCCGCACCTTCCACGTTCATCGTCGTTGCATCTGTAGACCGTAGAAACGACTCTGTGCTGGTTGACTCAGTGACAGATATGGAATTGATGTTGGTGGAAGTTTGTTCCGTAGTGAAGGATGAATCTCTACCGATGGAAACTCGTTCGGTATTGAAAACCGATTCTGTACTGGTGAAAAGTTGTTCGGTACTGGAGGGCGATTCTGTGCTGGTGGAGGCTTGCTCGGTACTAGAGGACGATTCTGTGCTTGTGAAAACCTGTTCGGTCGTTGAAGGGGTTTCAGGGGCTCCTGTGGTAACCGCGGGGGTGGAGTTGTCCGGATCCTCGGGTAATCTCGGGGTCTGTGTGCTGTCCTGAATAGTGTTCGCGGTGGTGTCTGATGTCTGTGGGCTGATGGTTGCTACAGTGGGGCTTGTGGTGTCATTGTTAGCGTTATCGCCGATATCGTTAACGGCGGTGGCGTTAAAGTCTACCTGGGAAACACTGCCAGCTTGTTGTTTTTGCAGCTGTGCAATCGCGTTTCCCTGTAACTGTTCGTTCCTGATGCTGGCCGACTCCAATGCCTGATAAAGGGTCAAGAATCTCGGCTCGCCAGGACTTGAGACATCGATTGGTGGGGCCGAACCAGAGTTCTAGAAACAGAAATTACGTGCGTGCATGGGGTGCTATACATTAAATTCGGTGCCGAATCGGAACTGGTGACTTCCTTTTATGTACAGTTTCTACGTTGCGTCAATCGGTGTATTTACAATGGAACAAGGGATCTAAAGTACGCGTTGTTCGTTCATTAAGATCGACAGTTGAAAGATAAATCGATGTAAAACGAGGAATTATGAAAGTACATCGGTCATTTCGCAGATTAATTGATCTCATAATTGAGTGAGCATACACCATCTCTTGGTAGAAATACGAACTAGCTAAGGAAGAGGAGAAACCGAGGTTGCTTTAATGCATCAAGAAAACACAGCTATTAGCAAAGGAATGGTGAGCTAGAAACTCGTTCTCCGAGCGAAGGATCGTTTATACAGGCAATAGAGACTGGTTGCCCGCTCACTTTGATTTTTTCCTTTTTATCATAGCTGTTAATCCTCTCTCACAGAGGTCTCCAGTGATATGTCTTTAACAACAGTATCTTCGAGCAACATTGAAACGTGATTCCATTTAACAAAAATATTAAATATTTTTAGAAATTGTTAAGACCTGATAAAGATAACCACGATCAAACCGATTCAGAAATAACAGAAATATATCATACGGTATTTGTAGATTTTCACATGTCTGTTGACAAATGCATTAAGCGATATGAAACTAATTTAAAACCTGAATTCGGACAACTTGTTACAGAAAACCGAGACCGAGGCTGCATGAAGAAGAAGTGAATTCGTGACCTTAAGTCGCGTATCCTTATTTTCGTTCATAATGATTTTAATCCACCCACATGTCCTAAATACCATCCACGTTGAGACACTTTTAATGCAAACACATGACGCAGCGTTCATTTACTTTCACTCGTTAGCGCTTCGAACTCTGTGAAACGCGGATCACGAAAATTTGCCTATGTAATCGGAATGCGCTCGTATTAGAAAGTCAAGTCCCGTTACATCGAATTTCAACAAAATGTTGCCTCGTTGGGAGTATAGTCACGTTACGTTTATTCGATTTTCATAAGTTCGTGGATATCATCGTGAGAGTATTCATTGAAGTCGGAATCGAACAAACCGACTTACATCGCAATCAGTAAAGTGATATTCTTTCATTATGATTTTCTAGATTTATAGTTTAGAGATCAATAAAAAAGTGTATTTTTAGCTATTCAGCTATTGCTTCTCAATTATGGCATTTCTCTAACTACCTTTAATAATTCTGATAGTAATTTTGATATGATTCGAAAGAATAATTTATGGACGCGATTAAATAAGAACGAACAACTGCATGTCGCGTGCGATCCAAAAACCAAAATATTTATTATCAAAGATATGTGTGTGTGTGTGTGTGTGTGTGTGTTTGTGTGTGTGTGTGTGTGTGTGTGTATAATCTTGTATAACACAATATATGCATTATGGTGTAAGTAAAACAACGTAAGTAGCTGTACATATTAGTAAATGCAAACCCATGATAACAATTAGCATGAATCACAAAACTAAAAATAAACGTTAATCACATAAAAAATGGTTATGTACTTTTTATTCGTTTTCTTGCGTTACTTATAATCTTCTTTTATAATTTAACCATAGAAAAGGTTGCGTCTTCTAAACGAGAATCGTTCACACTATTGAAACTTATTGTGCGATACTCGTATCTATGTCGACAATACTATTACTAATACTAATACAAAATTGTACTAGCTGTATGGAATGGATAAAAAGAGATAAAAAGAAACGACTTTTAACATTATTGATAATATTTTAAAGAAAGCTCGGTAAGTATGATAATCCTTTGCGAACGATGAATCGTTATAATATTAATGGAAGAAAAAGATGATTAATAATTATTAGTAGCGCGTCTGACTAAGTACAATCCGAATAATTAAATCAACGCAGTTTATTCGTATCGATGTCATTAGAATCGA